>JAMZAV010000179.1:0-607360 GCA_024449915.1 Sweltsa coloradensis
TATATATCGATATAATATATATGAGTCAAGATTGAACACAAAAATGAAGATTGAACCCAAGAATAAAGATTTCGCGTTCGGTGGATTCTTCCGCGAAAGTTTGATTATACTCCCTGATTTGCTGTTCCTGATTTTTGGCAAACCTCATATTCGTTTGAGTGGGATCGTCTAATAAATCAGTTTTTTTCTTTTCGTTTTTCTTTTTTAATGTTTTTTTTTCCTTTTTTTTCTTTTCTTTTCTTTTCTTTTCTTTTTTTTTTTTTTTTTTTTTTTTTTTTTTTTTTTTTTTTTTTTTCTTTTTTTTTTTCATTCTCCACCCTTTTTTTATATTTGATTCATTCATTAAATGCACATAATATCATTCAATTTGTTCCCAAAATTCTTGTGTTAAATGCATTGTTGTTGTAATGCTACTATTTCAAATATTTACGAAAAAAATGTAATTTATTGTTGTTTCTGCATCTATGTAATTAGATTTATTTAGTTGTCCTCCTTTGTAAATCAGTTTTTATAACTGAATAGGATAGACGTTAAATAAATAAATAAATAAATAAATAAATAAAATAAATAAATTACAACAACATACAACGGTCGAATGGAATCAATAAACTAATAAAATAGTATCATTCCGCGAATTCATAATAATTGATAGTTATTGATTTCGGGGTTTTGTAGTTTAACACTGAAAGCATGGATGTGTCATGACTTTGGGATTTCCTAAATTAATGCATATTTTGTAATAAAAACACTCGTAGTTTAAATCTCAGTTTATTAGCTGTAGAATTGGACTTACGAATGCAATGTATAAATACATAGATCGATTAAAACTAAATACTTCTATGATCTAATCAACGAACAGTCTTACCACATAAATCAATCGGAACTTTTTATCAGGCGAAACCAAAAATTACATTAATGAAATTATAGTAGTATATGTGGCTAGCCGGCTTAGATTTATGTTTTTGATTTGTAAATTTAATAAGTTTCTTTGTTTTACATCCTTGACATACTTTGTTCAGTTTTAAGCTGTTGCTTCCATACGCTAATTTTTTAATTAAAACAAAATATGTATTATTTAGATTAATTAATTAAACTATAATAAAAACGTTTGCAACTAGCAGTCTAGAACTATTGAATATAAAATTTGATATTTAAAAAAAAAAGATGAATGCACCATATTTTGAAACGACGCCGATGCCATGTAGCCATTAATGAAGTACTATATTAATGAATAAAATTTTAGTTTTAACCTCATGCAGCTAACAGTCTAGAATGATTTAATAAGAGTTGGGACTTAAAAAAATTGAGTGCACCAAAATTAGAACGTGGAAAGTTGCGATGTGAGCCCAAACCCTTATCAACTCCACCACACATGTACCATGACGTTAGCGAAGTTTTTTTTTTTTTTAATTAGGTGTAATGGCCTTTGAAATCTAGGTTCATTTCGGCCAGTTAAGATGCTATAATTGCGATTTTCATATTCGAGAGATGAGTGGTGATAGATGAAGGGTGAAGGACAATTACTAAAAATACCATGCCTTATGCGGGACTCGAACCCACGTCCCCTTGGTGTCGTATTCCTCGGACCTACACCCTAACCGAATACGCCACCGCGGACGGCAATTAGCGAAGTTAAATCACTAAGAGTAAGAGTAAGAGTAAGAGTAAGAGTAAATTTATTTTTGCATTTTGGTTTACATTACATTTGTTTTGACACAGGTTATCTAATTGCATTATCTTAATATAATATTGTAATGTAATCATGATATGAGTGTAGATTAATGTAAACCTAGTTATGTTGCTAACATAAGCAACAGCTTGAGTGTGGAGCAACATAACATGCAACTAATCTAGACTTATAGACTATAAAGAAGTTTTGTGAGGATGAACTTTAAATGAACTGAGCCGGCCTGTTTGGTTGATTTATATATGATAGGCCCTATACTTAATTTTATAATAAATAATACTAATATTATTATAATTTTTCGAATACAAAAAAATTATATGCTACCTATTTGAGTTTTTAATTTTAATTCGTATTCTAAACAATAGGAAATAATGTTGAATCAGTCGATGTTGTACACTAAGTTAACGATATCTTCAATTTGTTTCAGGCTTTTATCCTTTAGCCATAGTTCTATTTGTTTAGAGTATGTGTGTTTGCTCATGGTCTTTGTTATTTTAAGTAATGCACATTTATTATAGATCCTTGGTCCTTAATAGTAGGCATGTCGTTGGGTTAGGTCTTCTTTACTCGAGGTATGCTAAACTGTTTATTGGTCTTGTTTGATTAGTGTTTGAAAGCGTCATAATATTTGAGTTTAGGTTTACTGATTTAAATATATGTTTCATAATTGATTTTATATATAATTTTCTGATGCTGTTGACGTTGATAGTTTAAAGATTTCTTCGGATGGGGATCTACGTGGGGCCTTTAGAATTATTTTAATTACATATTTCTGAATTGTAAGCAATGGTTCTATATGAGTATAATATGTCCCTCCCCATCCTAATATGCCATATTGTGCTGTTGATTGAAACAATGCAAAGTAGACTTCTCTTAATGTATTGTATGTTAGTATGTTACGTAAGTTATAAAATTTATAAATGGAATTTCTTAGTTTTTTCGTTAGAACAGAGATGTGAGTATTCCACTTGAGATGTTGATCAATAGTAAAAACCTAGGTATTTTGTATACTCTACTCGATTTAATTCATGACATGTGCAGTCATTTACGTTCTTGCATGTTTCATCGTGGATTTTTAATACAATTTGTGGGTCTGGTTGACTATTATACTTAGGTGAATAGGTCATATATACAGTTTTGTCTTTGTTTAGTGTAAGTAAATTATTATTGAGCCAAGATCCTACTTCCTTCATTATTAATTCAGCTTCACGGAATGTTTCTTCCCAACTGTTACCTACGACAACTATTACTGTGTCATCTGCAAATGTAATTATTCTGTGTTTTTTATTGAGGTTGCAGAGATTATTTATGTATATTAGAAAAAGGAGAGGTCCCAACACAGTTCCTTGAGGTACTCCATATGTAATTACCCTTGGTTCACTTAAACATTGATCTATTTTAACATATTGTTCCCTTTCACTGAGGTAACTTTTGATAAGATCATTGGCCTTTCCTCTGACGCCACACACACTGTTCACTTTTTCAAGAAGTTTTTTGTGTGAGACCGTGTCGAACGCTTTCGCAAGGTCTAAATATATTGCTAAAGGTTTTAGGTTTTTGTCGATGGCCACTGTTATTTCTTTCGTAAGTTCATAAATGGCATCTTCTGTACTCTTTCCTGTCCTGAATCCAAATTGATTCCTGGAAAGTATTTGTTTTTGTTCCAAATAATGGTATATTTGTTTCTTAATACATTTTTCATGAATTTTGCAATATTGGAAAGAATAGATATAGGCCTATAATTGTTAGGAATCGTCTTGTCTCCTTTTTTATGAAGTGGTGTGATGATTGCTTTCTTAAAAGATGAGGGAAATATGCCTGTTGTAAAACTAATGTTAATGATATGTTGAAGCGGTGTTATTATTAGATTGTGGACTGTCTTTAGAGTTGTTACAGTAATTTTATCGTAGCCCGGAGCACTGCTGGTTTTTAACTCGTTGATGCTTTCGATGATGTCTTTGTGATCTAGGTGCCCGTTAGGGCGCCGCAGCCAAGCCGCGGTGCGCTACACACTCAAGCACCTTATACACCAAGCAGAGTTGGGGTGATTTCGAGGTGTTACCCAGCCGTCATGTAACGTGATGTGAACTTGAAAACTATCACAATCGAGGGGATTTAGGTACCTGACAACACATGCCAAATTTTATTGGGGTACGATTATTCCTTCTTGGTGAAAAAATGGCTTGAAACATGCTCAAAATCACTTTAAGGATGTTAGCTACTGCTACTGCCTACTACTGCCTACTACTGCTAACATCTAATACGTCGGCCCGCGATTCTGACAGGACGGGTGGGGCTACAATGTTCATATTTTACCATGGACATTAAGGTTATAGAATGATAGACTTTTTTGAAAAAAAAAGTTGAAAAGTTTGTTGGAAGGCTTCCAAATAAAGGTTTTAAAATAAGCCTTAAACACTTGGCATATAATCAACAAGTAACCATAGTTACTTGACACTTGTTGACGGTATAAGCAGAGTTAGGCGGGAAAGTGCGATACGTAAACAAATGGCGGACATTTAAAAAATTTTCTTCTTTGTGTGGAACGAGAAAAGGTGTCATTATACTCTCATAAAACAAATCAGAAACCGTCCCTGGCCTAGGCCCAGATGTAGAAAATTATTTATAATACAACAGTGTAGGTCTGAAGTTCCATTTGGCTATAGGACTAGTAAAATTCATACTTACATTACATTCATTCATTATTTAGTTAAGCCTAGCCAACCCTATGCCAGCACAACATTGTTTTGATATGAACTTGCTCAACTGTTTGTTTACATAATTGCAACAATCAAATCATTTCATACAACTTGTCTTTCGATTGGCCTGCGTTTATGAAGGCACTGCCATCTAGAATAAATATAGAACTTTTCGAGCTCTTTGCTATACGCAAATCTTTTTAAAGTGTTTGGATTTCGTGATACTCTTTCAACCATAGACATCCTATATAATTGGCTAGACCAGCAGTCGGTGGTCCACTTCCGGTACAATTAGAAGCCATCTTAAAATGACAGTTTACATGTTAATCAAATGGGAGCGATTTGTGGCCAAATAGTTCTCAAGATTGCCGCCAGGTTGACAGGTAAGCATACTAGCCTTTAACACCAAATGATTACTAAATTCCCTTATGCAATCACTTCGTATTGTTTCTTTTGTTTAATACCATGCTGCACAAGCTAAAACCATATCAAACAATCCAGTAAAATACTTTATTGCATTAAAAAAGCATAAATTAAAACACCAAATCGCCATCTTGAAATGGGCCCGGGTTTGAGTCTTCAATTTGCTACGCTCGCGCCTGTGCGGAGGTATAGGAGACTGCTAATCTAGCCTACTATAGGGGTTTAATATCAATGCTTTCAACTCACAACCCATGACGTTTTCCACGATACCGTTCAAGAATACCAATTCCTTCGAAAACGAAAACGACTTCGTTTTCAAATTGCGTTTTCAACTCATCTCCCACGAACTCAAGAATTGGGGTCCAGTCCTTATACCGTCGTTATACCATGGTTATACCACCTATACCCAGGATGTACATGAATCCGGGTCTAGATATTTTACATCCTATATTGTTACTGCTAATACCATAGAATTTAAATCAACTTTGATAAAAATATTATATTTTAGCAAATAATTTTGTAATGGAACTTGAAAAAGTAATGAGATCACACACATAAACAAAAACTTGTAGAAATACAGCCAAACCTTACACACTCAAAAGGAATGAGATCTAAAAAAAAGGGCCAAGCTCATCTACCCTTCCACATAAACGTACAGTGTCCCATAACAGCATCCTCGAAAAGCTTGCAAAATAGAATTTGCATGTTTACGTTTAAATTAATTACAAAAAAAGAACTTTGATAAAACTATTACGTTAAATTAATAATCGCAAATTCTATTTTGCCAAGCTTTTCGAGGATGCTGTTATGGGACACTGTACGTTTATGTGGAAGGGTAGATGAGCTTGGCCCTTTTTTTTAGATCTCATTCCTTTTGAGTGTGTAAGGTTTGGCTGTATTTCTACAAGTTTTTGTTATGTGTGTTACTGGTTTAAAGTAAAGTGAATGTATACTATTATGTTCGAAGGGGTATCCTGTTTTGCTTTTGTATTAGTAGGCCTATTGATGTCTTTTTGCCTTTTTTTTTGCCTATTTCTACAAAGTAATTTTTTAAAGTGTCAGCCACGATTTTTTGGATTTTTTTTTGTTTCAACTTCCCCATTTTCTGTGGTGTTTATTAATACTGCGGCTTTTTGTTGTTGTTATTTACCCGTTGATTTTTTTCCGTTTTAGGGATTTTTTTTTGCCCCGGTTTTTATTTCTAAGTATTGTTTTTGGTTTGTTTAATTAAGAGTTTAGTATTTTTCTGACTTTTTAAATAATTTCTTATTTCTATATTGTTTTTTTTTTTTAAAGCTAACGACTTAGCTTGTTCTTTTTCTGATGCTTTTACGGTTTTGTAGAATCAAGGTTTTTTTAATTTTTTAGTGTAGCGCTCTGTTTTGGTTTGGATAGAGTAGTTTGATTTATGTATTTGTCTAAGCTTTTGATAAAACGTACTGCGGCTTTGGTAGGGTTGATTCGTTTACAAAATCAGTCCCGCTCGTTTGATTTTTGGTATAAATTTTTTTAGTCAATGCGCGTGCTTTGGTTTTGGGGGGCCTATTGTTTTTGATTTCCCTCCGAGATCAGTTAGTATTACTTCCAATGGAGTAAATCGGATAAGGTTGTTTTGTTTGTGGGAGTATAATGTTTTTAGTCAGTGATATTGCGGGCTTTTACAAAATGTAATAATACACGAAAGAAATAGAAGAACTCTAGTTTGGTTTTTTTACAAGTGGTATAAATCCCTTCGAATACATTGATTAAAAACCTTAATTTAGTACTTTTTTGTGTTTTCCCATTAAATCGAATTTATGTTCCCCCCAATTTAAAATACTTTGGTAGTTTGCTTTCATTTTTTGGAAAAAATTATTGAAAAAATTTTTTCTGTAAAGATTTTTAACTTTTCCTGAGGGTGTTCTGTATTTTTGCTGTTAAAATTGAAGGAGCCTTGTAATGATTGAAAGCTTTTTATTTGATTTTGCTTGTGTTATCGCGGGAATTGGGATTTTTTAAATTTGGTCAGTTTTAAATTATTTTCATCTTTAATCAATACTGTTAAAACCGTCTTTGGGGCCGGGGGGGGTTTAGTTTTTTAAGGAATTTAAATGTTTCATATCCATTTTTTTTAAAATTCATCTGATTGTTTTTTTAGCTGCTTTTTCAGTTAATAAAATTATGGTGCTTTGTTTTTAAAATTTTGGGGGAGGAAAAGTGGGTTGATAAAAAAATTTTTCCCGGGGATGCGGCGAAGGTTAATATGGAAACTTTATGGTGTTTTTTTTTTTGATCAAAAACCATTTTTTAGTCATCATTATTTTTACAAAAAATTTGTGTCACGAATTTCAGGCTAGGGTCAGTTCATTGCCCAATTTTTGTCTAAGTTAATTCTCTTTTTTTATGAAAAAGCTAAATTTATTTTCCTAGGGCCCCGTAATAGGCCTATCTATCAAATCAATAACTGCCCCCTTACTATGCCAAAATACAGTTTATCCCTTTTTTCCTATCTACCGGACAACAAAATAAAGCCAAACTTCATTTATTTGAAAAATATTGGTAGTATCTTCTGTACTAAGGGCTTTGTCTTATCATTCAAATACTTTTGGTATTACCCTTCTGTACAAAAAAATTTTTTCCCTTTCCTTTCTAGAACTTTGGGTTTTGCCCATCGAGTCTGACGGGGACTCCCCCCTTTCACCGGGGATTCTACTCAGTCATACGTCGGGGGCAGGGTTCGAGGGGTATTTCCCCAGCCGGGTGATCTACCCAGCAAAAGCTCCGTGACTGCTAAAGCGCTTTACTACAAGTGAATTTTGAAAATTCTCATCTTTTTTCATTATTAGTAACGCGTTTTGTTTTGGGCGTTTTAAAAATTAAAATCTGAATTCTAAAGTGTTTTAAACCCTTTAAACAGAACATGTTGAGACCCTTTAAGCTGCGGTCCCGGGCGTCCCAAGGTTGTAAAGTAAAAACGTCTCGACACACCCTTTACACCCCTGCCATGGAAAAGTGTGCTTTTTTTAAATTTTGGGTTTTTTGGTGAATATTTCCCCCTCAGGATTGGCATGAAAAGTTTAAATATTTTTTTTTTAGGATTTTTCCCTTATTTTAACTCATTTTTCCCAAAAACTATTCTCGGGGTTTTTTAAATTTTGGGCACAGAGGGGTAGAATTTCTTTGATTGTATGAGGGGAAACAGGGGAAGGGTTCTCAATCCCACACACAGAAAAATAATTATTTTAGATTCAATAGGGAACCTAAGTGGGGGGTTTTCCCCGGTTCTCCCCGGTCGCGGGTATAGGCGATTAACCCGGGCAAAATTTTTGGGGTAAGCGATAGCGCAGAACCCGCCCACGGCCCGGAAATTATATTCATACTGTAAGAAACTATAATTTTTCCTCTTTGCGGGGATATAAAAACTCTGCTCTACAAAAATTTTAATGACTTTTTTTTTGGGGGGGGAATTTGGGAAGGGGAACTCTAATTTGCCTGTTCCCAAAACCCTTTCCCAAACCTGTCATGAAAAAGCACGAAAAAACATTTTTTTCCGTGGCATCAGCATAACTTTTGGTACCCGGGAATTGTTTTTGTGGCTACGGTGGGGGTTCGGGGGGTTTTGTACTGATTATTAATTTGGCTTAAAAAATATTTTTAAATGTGCCAACAAAATTTTAAAGCGAAGTACATTTGAAAACCCAGGGGACGGGCCCGCGGGGTATGGGATCCCCCAGTGCACAAAAAGTGGCTGCGCTCGCTTAGGTTGCCGCCAGTCGGATTTACTTTTGGGCCGACACCCGCGAAAAACCTGGGTCCATTTAACTCATAATAGTTTAAATTTTGGGAAAGGGCGTCATCGAGAAAAGTAGAATGCCATCATCTTCATCCAAATTAGCATTTCCCATGGTTTTGGGTTTTTTAGATTTTTTTTGGGGGGGGGGGGGGGGTAAAAAGAGCGGCGGGGTTACTTTTTTGTACCTGCAAATTTCTTAGGGGCCGAGCCCAAATTGAAAACCCAATTTCCTTCCCCCCCTTAAAAATTTAGGTTCCCTATATGCTTAAATTGTTTTGGGGAATTTTTGGCCGTAGAAAATTTTCCTACCTCATTTAAAAACATCTCTCGGGTTTTAAAAATTTTATTTGCAACCTGACATTTTTAGTACTAAAGTAGCTGTAATAAAACCCCCCCCCAAAGGGAAAACTGTAAAAAGTGCGAGAGGTCTTATTTTATCATATTTTGGAAACTCGCGTCCCTTTTTATCACTCACACCTAGTACCTTTTTGTTTGCTAAAATTATTTTTTTAAATTCCGTGAAAAAAATTTTGTTCGTAATTTTTGAAAGTCAAAGTGCATTTTCCCGTTTTTCTGATAAATAGTTTTTTTGTTTCATGTTCCCATTAATTTACTAAATGTTCTTTTGATACTGATGGGGGTTTTTATTAAAACAGCATTATTATACATTGACCAAAAAAAAAGAATACCAAATTTTTTTAAGGGTTCCTTCATTTGGGGTTTTTCGTGTTTTTCTTTGGAAAAAAAACGTGTAAAAAAGTTGGGCCCCGCCAAGTACAAAAAAGTACCAAAATTTTATATCTAAAAATAAATCGTAATTTTTTTAGTCCTGTAAAAATGTGTTTTACATGCACACGCGAAATTTTAAATTGAAAAGAAAAACCTTTTCCCATTAAATAACATTAGGGGGTGAATTTTTCCCACAAAATTAGAAAAAATAATTTTTCAGATAAGCGTAGCGAGCGTAGCGAAGTTTCCATTTACTACACTGGAAAAAAAATTTCCCGGAATTTTCATGTTTTTTTTCTTTTTTCTGTTTTTTATTTTTTGTGTTAGTTAACCCTTTTCCGGGCAAAAAAGCAATCCCCAAATTGGGCGTTTAAAATTTTCTGGAGGCCTTCGAAATCTCTGGGGAATTTTAAACTCCCACGTTTTTGAGCGCAATCAAAAAATTATTTCTCATGAAAATCGAAATTTTTCGTTTTTTTTTCATTTTTAGAACATTATTCGACTTAAACCCCAACATGCTTTATCCAAATGAAATGTTTTTTGTACAGTTTTCTTAATTTCATAAATTTTAAGATATTCGTGAAAAATTTTGAGCTTTTAATAAAAAAAAGTTTTTCTTTTTGGAAATCGCTTTTTTATGATTTTTTTCAAATTTTTTAAAAATTTCTTTGACTTTTTCCCACCAACATGCTTTATCCGTTTAATAAATTTTTTTTCACAAAACCCTTTAAATTTTTAACAAATTAATATATTCGTGTAAATTTGACGCAATCAAAACATTTTTTTTCATAAAAAATCGAAATTTTTACGCTTTTTTTCTTTTAAAAAAAAATTTACGCCATCCAAAAACCGTCTGAAAAAGCTTTTGCGAAGTTTTTGTAGTTGTAAAAAATTTTTAAAAACATTTAATTTTAGTTCTGATTGGTTATCGAAAAAGTGGCGAGTTTCAAAATATGATAACAATAGCACTCCCCACATTTTTACAGTGCAGTGTAGTTGCATCACTATCTGAAGGTGAAGTGCAGTAACCACCCACTCCCAAAGTTAAAAATTTTCTTTTTGGTTTTCTCACTAATGAAAGTCCCCCAAAAAAAGAACTTATCGACAAAGGGTTTTGTGAATTTTAAAGCCGTAACCGGGGGCGGGCCCAGTCCCGGTCGGTGACCCCTGTCACCCCCTGACACAGAGGGCCCCGGGACTCGGTTTGCTCATCGAAAAACTAACCCAACCTGGACAATGCAAGGCGGGCTGACAAAAGCATGCCTCATTCATTAAAATTTGCCAGGGGGGCAAACCCTTTTTAAAATCATGGCGTTTTTAGTTTCAGGTTGGGTTTCCAGACTTTCAACCCGGGCTTCAAAACTGAATTTTAGCGCTTCGTGTTTAGATTTTTTTTTATTTATTTTTTAAAATTTAAAATTTTTTTAAAAATTTTATTTTGAAATATTGTCATTACGTTGGGGTGGTTTGCGTAAATGAAAACTTTAATACTCAGTTCTCATAACATTTTTTTGCCCGGGAGGTGTGGGATCAAATTACGATCCAGCCATAAACCAATCCTGACGGGGAAATTTTTTTTTAAAAAAGATGCCCTTCAGTCAACAAGGAAAAAAAAAAGCGGGGGTTGGGGAAAGTAAAATGAAATTTCTTTGGTTTTGTTTCAGATTGATTTCCGAAAACCCGAGATGTAAAAGCTTCGCGAAAAGAGCAGCCTGCTGCCCCCCCCGGGGAAAAACCACTGTTTTGGGAAAAGTAAGCTTATTAGCCCATAAATACTTTTTATCTTGCATTGTTTTAAAAAATTGTACAGCTATTTAAAAAAAAGGGGAAACACTCCTGATCAACTAAAAAAATATATTGGGTTTTTGGGAAAACTTCTTTTCCTATTCCATTTTTTGTGCAGTTGGGGTTTTCCCAAATACAACAATTAAATTAGTTTTTTTAAATTAAAAAACAAAATGGGCTTTTTATTAAGAGTACCCTATTGGCCTAAATTTGGATTATAGATAACGGGGAACCAATTTTTCCTTTTTTTTTGGGCCGAACTTAAAAGGGGTTTTTCCTTTTTTAAATTAGTTATTTTTTTTTAAATTTTTAAAAAAACAAAGTTGCAGGATTTTCAGGATGTTTCAGTGCTGATGAAAACACTTGCTCCCTGCTTTTTGTCTTTAAAATCCCGGTTGTGGGGTTTATGTTGTTTTTGTTTTTTTGGTTTTCTCCTAAAACTGTTTTTGATTTTGTTTTGCTGTTGTTTTGGAGGGTTTGTTTCTCTGCTGCTATTGTTGTTTTGATTGTTGCTATACACTAAATTGATTCGACGTTTGGATTGGGCGTGTGTCACCCCCGGGCTGTGGGTTGTGTCACGTCCAGCTGGGGTTTTGTGTCACGTCCGGCTGTGCGTTGTGTCCGTGAGGGCTTTACGTTGTTTTCACTGGTTGTGCTTTGGTTTTCACTTTCCCGGCTGTGGTTTTTGTCACATCCGGCTGTGATTGTGTCACGTCCGGCGTGCGTGGTGCACGTAAAGGCTGTACGTTGTGCACGTCCGGCTGTGCGGGGTTTCACGTGAGGTTTGACTTTTTGTGCCCATTTCCGGCGTCCCGGGGGTGTCACGTAAGGTTTTTACTTTTGTGTCACGCCCCGGCTGTGCGTGTGTCACGTGCGGCTTTTGGCTTTGTGTCACGCCCGGGCTTTTGGCGTTTTTGTCACGTCCGGTTTGTGCGTGGTGTACGGAGGTTTTTACTTTTGTGTCACGTCCGGTTTGTGCGTGGTTCACGGAGGTGTACGTTGTGTCACGCCCGGGCCTGGGGCGTTGTTTTTCACGTCCGCTTGCGTTGTGCACGTGCGGCTGTGCTTTTTTTCACGCCCGGGCTGTGCGTTGTTTTCCACGCCCGCTGTGCGTTTTGTCACGTCCAGTTTTTCCCGTGGTGCACGTGAGGCTGTACGTTGTTCACGCCCCGGCTGTGCGGGGTTTGTCCCGAAAAGGCGTACGTTGTGTCCAGGGTCCGGCTGTGTTGGGGGTCACGAAGGCTGAAACTTTGGTGTCACGCCCCGGCGGTGCGTGGTGTCACGTGAGGCGGGGTTTAACTTGGTCATCCGGCTTGCGGGGGTGTAAAGAAAGGTTTGTACTTTTGGGGTCACGCCCGGTGTGCTTTGTCACGTGCGGCTGGCGTTGTGTCACCCCCGGACTGTACTTTGGGTGTCACGCCCGGGCTGGCGTTTTTCAGGGGGGGGCTGTGCTTTTGGGCACGTGGGCGGGTACTTTTGTGCCCACGTCTGGCTGTGCGTGGGTCACGTGGGCTGAAAGTTTTTTGTCCGTCCGGCTGTGCGTGGGGTCACGTCAGGCTGTACGTTTGTCACCCCGGCTTTTACTTTTTGCCCACGGGGCGGCTGTGCGTTGTTTTTCACGCCCGGGCTGTGCGTGGTTTTTCACGTGAGGCTGTCTTTGTGTCACGCCCGGCCCTGTGCGGGGTGTCCCCGTAAGGCTGTACGTTGTGTAAAGTCCGGCTTTCCCCGTTGTGTCACGCCCGGTGTGCTTTGGTGTCACTTTGGGGGGCTTTACTTTTGTGTCACGCCCGGGCCCTGTGCGTGGGTTCACGTGGGGGTTGTACGTTGTTTCACGTCCGGTGTGCGTGGTGTCACGTGGGGCCCTTGTGCGTTGGGGTCACGTGGGGGCCTGTTTTTTTTGGTGTACGCCCCGGTTTTTTGCGTGGGGGCACGTGGGGCCCGTGGGGTTTTTCACGCCCGGGTTTGTGCGTTGTTCACTTTCCGGGGCGGGTGCTTTGTGTACGTCCCCGGCTCTGCGTTGTGTCCGCCCGGGCTGTGCGTTGTGTCAGTGAGGCTGTACGTTGTGTCACGTCCGGCTGTGCTTGGTGTAACGGGGGGGCTGACTTTGGGTGTCACGTCCGGCTGTGCGGGGTTTGTCACGTAAGGCGTCCCGTTTTTGTCACGTACGGTGGCGTTTGCACTACGGCTTGTCCCTTTGTGTAAAGTGAGGTTTTACTTTTGAGCCCACGTCCGGGTGCGGGGTTTGTAAACGTAAGGCTGTACTTTGTGTCACGCCCGGCTGTGCTTTTGGGGTCAGTCCGCTGGGGCGTTGGGGTCACGTGCGGTTTGGGCTTTTGTGCCCACGTGGGGGTTTGTACGTTGTGTCACGTCTGGCTGTGCGGGGTTTGCCCACGTGAGGCTGACTTTGTGTCCTTTCCGGCTGTGCGGGGGGTCCCGTGAGGCGGGTTACTTTGTTTTCACGTCCGGGCTTTTAGGTTGTGTCACGAAAGGGCCCTTGTTTTTTGGGTCACGTCCGGCTGTGCGTCTTTGTCACGTGAGGCTGTACGTTGTGTCACGTCCGGCTTTTGCGTGGGGGGTCAGGGTGGGGCCCTGTGCGTTTTGTTCACGTCCGGCTGTGCTTTTGTGTCACGTGGGGGCTTTTGCTTTTGTGTCACGCCCGGGCTGTGCGGGGGGGCCCCTTTAAGGCTTTTACTTTTGTGTCACGCCCGGTTTGTGGGGTGGGGGCCCACTTTGAGGCTGTACGTTTGTCAGTCCGGTTTGGGGGCGTGGGTCACGTGGGCTGTACTTTTGTGCCCAGGGCCCGGGCCCCTGTGCGTGGTGTCACGAAAGGCTTTTACTTGTGCCACGCCCCGGCTGTGCTTTTGGGTCACTTTTGGGGGCTGTGCGTTGTGTCACGTTCCGGCTGGCGTTAGTCAGCCCGGCTGTGCGTGGTGTCACGTGAGGCTGTACGTTGTGTTCAGGGCCGGCTGTGCTTTTGTGTCACGCCCGGGCCCTTTTGCTTTGTGTCACGTGGGGGGCTGTGCGTTGTGTGACGTCCGGTGTGCGTTGTGTCATTTCCCGGCTGTGGTGGTGCCCCGGGGAAAAGTCTGTACGTTGTGTCACTTCCGGCGGGTGCGGGGTGCTCTTTAGGCTGTAGTTGTGCCCGGGTCCGGCTGTGCTTTTGGTGTCACTTTGAGGCGTACGTTGTGTAAACGTCCGGCTGTGCTTGGTGTCACGTAAGGCTTTACGTTGTGTCACGTCCGGCTGTGGGTTTGGGGAACGCCCGGCTGTGCGTTGTGTCACTCCGGTTGTGGGGTGGGTGTCACGTGGGGTTTTTACGTTTTTCCCACCCCGGGCGTGCGGGGGGTGTCACGTAAGGCTGTACAATGTGTCACGAAAGCTGGCGTTTTGTCACGTCCCCCTTTGGTGGGGTTGGGTGTCACGCCCGGGCTTTTGCGTGGTGTCACGTGGGGGTTTCGTCGGGGTAAAACGCCCGGGCTGTGGGTCGTGTCACGTGGGGGCTTTTACGTTTTTTCACGTCCGCCCCGGGCCCTTGGTTTTGTGTCAGGGTGGGGCTGTCCCTTTTGTGTCACGCCGGATGGCGTTGTGTCACGTCCGGCGTGCTTTGGTGTCACGTGGGCTTTTACGTTGTGTCACGTCCGGCCCTTTTGCGTGGTGTCAGTGAGGCTGTACGTTGTTCCACGCCCGGGTTGTGCGTGGTGTCACGTGAGGTTTGTACTTTGTGTCACTTTCCGGGGTTGCGTGGTGTCACGAAAAGGCTTTTACGTTGTTTACGCCGGCTGTGCGTTGTGTCACGTGCGGCTGGCGTTGTGCCCACCCCCCCCCGGCGGGTGCGTTGTGCCCACACCCGGCTGGCGTGGTGTCACGTGGGGCTGTACTTTTTGTGTCACGTCCGGTTTGTGCGTTGTTAACGCCCGGGTTTTGGGGGGGGGGCGGGTCACGTGAGGCGGGAGTTGTGTCACTTTCCGGCTGTCCCGTTGTGCCACGCCCGGTGTGCGTTGTGTCCCGTGGGGCCCTGTGCGTTGTGGGTCACGCCCGGCTGGGGTTTTGGTCACGCCCGGGTTTGTGCGTGGTGTCACGTGAGGTTTGTACGTTTTTGTCACGCCCCGGGGGGCGGGGTGTCACGTGGGGGCTGTACTTTGTGAAAGCCCCCGGGCTTTTGGGGGTTTGTCCCGAAAGGGCTGTACGGGGGTGTCACTTTCCGGCTGTGCGTGGTGTCACGTGAGGCTGAAACGTTGTGTCAGGGCCGGCTGTGCGTGGTTTCACGAAAGGTTTGAAACTTTTGTGTCACGCCCGGGCCGTGCTTTTGTGTCACGCCCCGACTGTACGTTGTGTCCCGCCCGGCTGGCGTTTTTTGTCACTTTGGGGGTGTGCGTTGTGTCACGTGCGGCTGAAACGTTGTGTCACGTCGGCTGTGCGTGGTTTCACGTGAGGCTGTAGGGTTGTGTCCGCCCCGGCTGTACGTTGTGTCCCTGCGGCTGGCGTTGTGTCCCTTTCGGCTTTTCGTTGTGTCACGCCCTGGCTGTGCGGGGGGCACTTTGGGGCCTGTACGTTGTGTCACGTGGGCTGTGCGGGGGGTTCACGTGAGGCTGAAACTTTTGTGCCCACGCCCGGGCTGTACGTTGTGTCACGTAAGGCTGGCTTTTTTGTGTCCGTCGGCTTTTTGCGTTGTGCCCACGTCCGGCTGTGCGTGGTGTCACGTGGGCTGTAGGGGTTTGTTCACGCCCGGGCTGGCGTGGTGTAAAGTAAGGCGGTACGTTGTGTCACTTCCGGCGTGCTTTTGTTTTCTTTTTCCGGGCTGTGCGTTGTCACGCCCGGGCCCTGTGCTGGTGCACTGAGGTTTTACGTTGTGCCCCAGGGTCCGGCTGTGCGGGGTGCCCACGTAAAGGGTTTGTACGTTGTGTCAAGCCCCCGGCTGTGGTGGGGGTCACGTGGGGGCCCTGTACTTTGGGTTGTCACGTCGGGCCCTGGCGTGGGTCACGAAAGGCTGTCGTTGTGCCACTTTCCGGGCCTGTGCGTTGTGTCACTGCGGCTGTGCTTTTGTGTCACGCCCCGGCTGTGCTTGGGGTCAGGGCCCCGGCTGTCGTGGTGTCACTCCGGTTTGGTGCGTGGTTGTCACGTGAGGCTGTACTTTTGTGTCACGCCCGGTTTGTGCGTTGTGTCACGGGGCGCGGGTGCGTTGTGTCAGGGCCGGGCTGTGCGTTGGGGTTCACTTGGGGCTTGGGGGTTTGTCACGTGAGGTTGTACGTTTTTTGTCAGCCCGGGGCTGGGGCGGGTGCCCAGTGAGGCTGTACGTTTGTGTCACTTTCCGGGCCGGTTCCTGGGATGTCACGTGGGGCCCTGTACTTTTGTGTCACGTCCGGCTTTTGGGGTTGTGCCCGGGGGGTCCGGCTGTGCTTTGGCCCTTTCCGGCCCTGTGCGTTTTTGTCACGGGGGCGGCTGTACTTTTTGTGTCACGTCCGGCGTTGGGTGTTTTTCAGGGCCGGCTGTGCGTTGTGTCACGCCCGGGGCTGTGCTTTGGGGCCCCACGCCCGGGTTTTTGTGCGGGGTGTCACGTGAGGCTGTCGTTGTGTCACGCCCGGTTTGGGCGATGTGTCACGCCCCGGCTGTGCTTTGGGTCCGTGGGGCTTTGCTTTGTGTCAGGGTCCGGTTTGTCGGGGTTTTTTACGTGAGGCTGTGCGTTGTGTCACGTCCGGTTGTGCGGGGGTTCCACGTGGGGCTGAAACTTGTTCACGCCCGGCTGTGCTTGGGGGCCAGAAAGGCTTTTACGTTTTTGTCCACCCCGGCTGTGCTTTGTGTCACGTGCGGCTGGCGTTGTGTCACGTCCAAACTGCGTTGTGTCACGCCCCGGCTGTGCGTTGTTTCACGGCGGCTGTACGTTGTGTCATTTCTGCTGTGCGGGGTTGTCCGTGAGGCTGTACTTTGGTGCCCCCCCCGTCCGGCTGTGCGGGGGGTCACGTGAGGCTGAAAGTTTGTGTCACGTCCGGCTGTAGTTGTGCCCACGTAAGGCTGTGCGTTGTGTCACGTGCGGCTGTGCTTTGGGGTCACGTCCGGCTGGGCTTTGGTTTTACGTGAGACTTTACTTTGTTTTCCCGTCCGGCTGTGCGTGGGTTCACGTAAGGCGTACGTTGGGGTAAATCCGGCTGTGCTTTTGGGGCCCACGCCCCGGCTGTGCGTTGTGTCAGTCCGGCTGTGGGGTTGTGTCATTTCCGGCTGGCGGGGTGTCACGTGAGGTGTACGTTGTGTCCGCCCGGGCTGTGCGTGTGTCACGTGAGGCTTTTTTTACTTTGTGTCACGTCCCGGTTTGTGCGGGGTTTGCCTTTCCCGGTTTGTGCTTTTTTTGTCAGTCCGGCTGGGCTTTTGTGTCACGTGGGGTTTTGCGTTGTGTCACACCCGGCTGTGCGTGGTGACACGAAAGGCTGTACTTTGTGTCACCCCCGGCTGTGCGGGGTGTCACGTCCGGCTGGCGGGGTGTCACGTGGGTTTGACGTTGTGCCACGTCCGGCTGTGCTTTTGTGTCACGTCGGCGTGCTTTTTGTCACGCCCCGGGCTGTGCGTTTTTTCACGCCCCGGCTTGCGTGGTGTCACGTGAGGCTGTACTTTGTGTCCGTGGGCTGTGCGTTGTGTCCTCCGGCTGGGGCGTTGTTCACGTCCCGGGCTGGCGTTGTGTACGTTCCCGGCTGTGGGGTTTTGTGTCACTTCCGGCTGTGCGTGGTGTCACGGGGGGGGCCGTACTTTTGTGTCCGTCCGGCTGTGCGGGGGTTTGTCTCGTGAGGTGTACGTTGGCCCACGTCCGGCTGGCGTGGTGTCACGTGAGGCTTTTAACGTTGTGTCACGTCCGGTTTGTGCGTGGTGCACGTAAGGCTTTTACGTTGTGTCACGTCCGGCTGTGCTTTGGTGTCACGTCCGGTTTTTGCGTGGGGGTCACGTGAGGCTGTACTTTTGTGTCACGTCCGGCTGTGCGTTGGGGTCCCCGTGCGGCTGTGCGTTGTGTCCACGTGCGGCTGTGCGTTGTGTCAGGGCCGGCTTTTCTTTTGTGTCACTTTCCGGCTGGGCGTGGTGTCACGTGAGGCTGGGGCCCTTTTGTGTCCAATCCCTGTGCGTTGTGTAAAGTCCGGTTGTGCGTGGGCCCGTGAGGCTTTACTTGGTCACGTCCCCCCCCTGTGCGTTGGCCCACTGGGCTTTTACGTTGTGTCACTTTCCGGCTGTGCGGGTTTGTCACTTTTGAGGTGAAACTTTTGTGTCACGCCCGGGTTTGGGGGGTTTTGTCACTTTGGGGCTGTACTTTTGTGTCACGCCCGGGGTTGTGCGGGGTTTTGGTCACGTAAGGCTGTGCTTTGTGTCCACGCCCGGGCGGTGCGTTGTGTCACGCCCGGCTGTGCGTGGTGCCCAGTGAGGCTGTACGGGGTGTAAAGCCCGGCTGGGGCGGGGTGTCACGTGAGGCTGTAGGGTTGTTTTACGCCCCGGCTTTGCGGGGGTGTCACGTGGGGTTTGTACGTTGTGTCACGTCCGGTTTGTGCGTTTGTCACGCCCCAACTGTTTTTTCCCCCCCCCCCTTTTTTTCCTTTCCCCAACGGTCCGAAAGGGGGAATGCGAAAGGAGTTTCCGTCAAAACTAATTTTGTTGTGTTTTTATCATCGTGTTACAGTTTAATGGGTAGTTTACAGCGTCCGGGGTTTTTATTCCGGGGAAATATGTGGCGCCCGAGATTTTTTGGGGTCAATTTCTGAAAAAGGGGGCTGGATCGGGAAGAAACCGGGGCCCCACTCGTGTTGCGGGGAAAAGGGGGCAAAATTTTCGGGCCCAAGGGAGCAAGGGCTGACCTTGGAATTCATCTCAATGCCCGAGGTATGAACAATCCAAAAATTTTGGGCGTTTGCATTTTTTTGTTTTTTAAAGGGATTCTTAAATATGCTAAATGTGTGGGGAGTTTTATTGGGGTTTTTTGAAAATTTAAGAATGAAAAATATGCTTTGTATGTCACCTTTTCTTTTCAGTGCCCACATTTTAGAGTAAATGGGTTTACTTACGTAGATAGGGTTTGTGGGGGAAAACTGCCCCCAATCCGTGGGGGCCAATAAAAGGAGCCACTGTAGTACGCTTTTTTAAATTTTTGCCCCCCCCAATCAACCCAAATAAATCTTTAGAAATATAGTATCTTTTTTCGTGGAAAGTAGGGGAATTCGTCCCAATTCTTTTTTAATACTTCATTATGTCAATTTAAATTAATATTTTTTTAAACATCCAAGTAAAAAACGTGAAGAAATTAAGAAATTAATAAAATTTTTCTATACGTTCCAACGATTTTATCCATATTTATCATATGTTTATATTGTGGGCTGCACTGTTGTATCGCTACCCGCCCTTTTGATTTTAAAATGTAAGCTTTCACGGGTTTTCTTGAACTAGACACGACACCACCACAGATATGTTTTTTTAAATTCTGTTTTTTTTTAATTTTGTTTTTCAAAAAATAAATCATATAATTTCAGGGTTTCGTTGGGGGTGGGGACTTTTTTGTGGACTACGATTCTTAACTCGACCCCCAAAATCCCGGGGGGGGGGGGGGGCGACATGAAAAAGACGAAGAAAACAATACGAACCCCAAAGGTTACAATAAAAAAGGGGAAAATTTCCCTAAACCAAAAGCAGGAAAGGGCCCACTCGGGTTTTAAATATACATTTTTAATTTTATAAAAAAAACTTAAAATTGCATCCCCAGGGAATCGACCTTTATTTGGGGCCCCAACTAACATTTTTTCAGTTTTCCCACTTAAAAGTATCTTCTCGTATTAGATTCTAAAGAGTGTATGTGTTTTTCAGGGGTTTTCCTGGACTTCGGGAAATCTCGGGGAGAAGATTTTAACGTAAAACACCCCCGTATCGAGGAGGATGGACTACGAAAGAAACAACCCCCCAAAAACTACATCAAAATAAGGGAACTTCAAAAAAAACAAGCCCCCCCACTAAAGAGCGTCCACTGAGAGCTCCAATGAAAAGCGCCCATGGAGCGTCCATTTGCTAGCGCCCCGAGTGCGCCCTTGAAGCCCCCAGAAGAAAAAAAATTAAATTTACAGGGGCCCAGAAAAAGGGGATTCTCGACACACGGCAAAAGAGGGGGGAATCTCGACTTCAGCGGCAGAAGAGAGGGATTCTCGATACAGCGGCATAAGAGAGGGAAAATCTGCCCACAGGGGGCAAAAACAAAAAGGGGAATCTAAACACAGCGGCAGAAGAGGGGGAAATCTCGCTACAGCGGAAGAAGAGGGGGATTCCCCGACACAGCGGCAAAAGAGGGGGAATCTGACACGCGGCAGAAGAGAGGGATTTTTAAAACTACAGGGCAGAAGAAGGGAATCTCAACTAAAAGGGGCGGAAGAGGGGGGTTCTCGACTACAGCGGCAGAAGAGAGAGATTCTCGATACAGCGGGAGAAGAAAAACCGGGGGGTCCTCATAAATTACTCCCAAGGTCAAAAATTTTTTTTCTCAAATTTTAAAATTAAAAACTAAACTTTTCAAATTTTTGCCCACTGTCCAGGCCCATCAAAAACTTTTATTAAAAAATTTAATGGAAAATTTTTTGTATTGCAAATCTGTTTGAATGTTTCAAAAGGGAAAAGCTTTTTTATGAAAAAATAAAGTTAGGTTTTTTTTTTAATGGGTTAAATTTTGATCCAGGACTTTTGAAGACTTACTTAAATTTCCCCAAAAAAAAAGAATACACCCCAGGTTTGAAGGAGGCTAAAACTAAAAGGGCTCCAGCTTCATCGCGATATACAACCCCCACTCTAGCAAAAACCAGGAATTCTGAGGAAGGCGAGTTTACAGCGACCCCCTTGTATGACATCTTTTTGTAGTAAGAAATTTGGGATCCCCTTGTAACTTTAAATTTGCCACATCATTGTTTGAAAAGTTTAAACCCCCTTTAAAGCTCTGTTTATAGTATCGTCTTACACAGTGGGCATTAGCTGCTTAGTTTCAGGGAAAACCCAAACAATTCAAAGCTATTATTTTCATTTCCCAATATTAAAATTTCCCGGGGTAGTTTTTTTTTGATAAACATCCCTTTTGAAATTTTTAATAACAATCAAGTTTGAGGGTTTTGACAACTCCCCATAAAAATTTGTTTAAAATTATCCAAAAAGTTTCTGTAACTTTTAAATACAAAAAAACTACTTTTTAAAAACTTTTTTGGGAAAAAAAATACTTCTTTACCCAAAGCATATTTTTTTTTAAAAATTTTAATGTTATATTTACTTTTTTATAATATGTGAAATTGGTTTAAATAGTTTTTCCCAAAAAGAGGGAAAGGGCAAAAATTTGTAAAGAAAAAATTTTCCTCCCCCTTGATACATCAAAAAGGGGGGAAAAAAAAAAAACTACAAACCTGAAGTTCAGACCCAAACAGGGAAGAAGACGGTGACCAAGAGAACGCCCCAAATGAAAATACCCCAACTCTGAAAAGAGAAAATTCAAACTCTAGAAAAACCGAACCCCAAAAAACTCGGGGGGAGAAACACGGAAATATTTGCGAATTATCTCTAAGGTACTTTTTAAAAGGGAATTATTAGTTTATATAATAAAAAACTTTCGTAGAAACTCCATGAACACCCCTAGATCACCAAAAACTTGAGTTTAAGGCTTTGAGAGAGTAATTGTTTTTGGGACAAGCTAGTTGTGAGGCAATAATTATGCAAGTTTTTTTTTTGGGGGCCCGTAAATAGGGTTGTTTTATTCTCTTTTTTGTTTTTTAAGGGAAAACATATACAATCTTCCAAAACCAAAAAAATTAAAAAATGGGTTATAGTTTTTTTTCAAAAATTGTATTTATTTTTGTAACTCAAAAGTGCAACAGTTTCCCAAACCACCTGTTTTTACATCGTGGAGATAATTTTTAAATGATTGGGGTTTTTTTTTGTTTCGCTAGTAGAAAAAAGAAACTTGTAGCAAAAAATTTATAAAACTAGACCAATGCAAATCTCGTTTGTGGAAAAAACTGAAATGTTTTTTAATTTTAATTTTTTTTAATTTGGGGGTTTTGGGGGGCCCTTTGTTTTCGGGGCCGGTTTAAATTGTTTTGGGCTTAACATTGATTTCCAAAATCATTGGCCATACATTTTTTTCAAAAAAACGTTTTACTTTTAAAACTAAAAAATTTAAAGTATCAATAAAATTTTCAAGAAATTTCGATGAATTCACTTTTAAAAAGAAAGCATGTTTTCAAAAATGAATTTCCCTTTAAATTTTATTTTTAAAAGTTGGTTAGAAAATATGTAATATGTTAAAAGTAAAAAGTTCTAGGGAAAGTTTCCCAGCCAGAAAATTGAAGACGACTTCTGCAATACAAACGAGAATACGAGCAAAGGGTAAAATAGGGTTTCAACCCAAACATACATGAGAGGATGAAAAACTAGGAAAATTTTAATTCCAAACACCATACGGGCAGAGGGAGTACAAATAACTTGGGTCTTTTGATTGGGCATCTTGGTTTTAGAAGTTTAATTTGAGGGGTTTTCTGGGAACAAACTAACCCCGTACTTTGGGAAATTTTGATTTTTTTAAAAATTTTTTAATTGTTAAAGGGGGTAAAAACCCCAAAAAAATATTTTTACCCCGTGATCTTTAAACACAATACTACACTAAAATGCCGTTTTAAAAAAACATATCTTTTTAACTGTGAGTTTTAAAACGATTTTTTTAAATTTTTTTAATTCCCGAAATTTTTCGAAAATTGGGTTTTTTTGGGAAATTTTTTTAAATCGGCTTTAACCATTCTTTTTTTTGGTCCACATAGATACTAGACATAGTACCAATCTAAAATGCCCCCCTTTTTAAAAAAAACGTTTTTCTTTAAAAAGTGCCCAAAAATACCCCCAAAAACACAAAAATATGGGTTTTAAAAAACACACACCATTTGGTAACAACATATTTTGACCAAACTCTTGCCCAAATTAAAAAAACAAAAAAATAAAAAATTTACAGAAAAGGGTTTTAGAGTACGGCAATGATGGGCCCAAAATTTTTTTTTATCAAAATCCTCCAGGGGCCGGGGCATAAAGATTTGGCCCCAGTTATTTTTTTAGGGGGGGATTTTTGCCGATGGGACCTAGCTCTAAAAATTTATGTTCGACAATTTTTTTGGGGGGTCCTGGTGGCCCCCCAAAAATTTTTTTGTTAATTTCCCAAATTCTTAATTTGTTTTGCCTGAAAAGAAATATTTTTTTTGAGGGCTAGCGGGTTAAAAACCCCTTTTAAGTGAACCAGTACGTTCATGCACTGCGAGGGGGATTTAAAGCCCTTTTCAGTTGATAACAAAAAAATTTTTCCCCCCGATTTTGATCATTTTTTAATTTAATACCGTTTTTGGATGGCCCTAGCGAGTGAAAACGAAGATTCCATTTTACTTTCACTGGAGAAAAAAATTTGGAATGTTTTTTTTTTTTTTTTTTTCTTTTTTTTGTTTTTTGTCCCGTTTGTCTACACCCATTCCGGCAAAACCGATAAACCGATTGGGGATGAAAATTTTTTTGGAGGCCTTCGAAATCTCTGAAATTGAACTGGGCCCCGGTTTTTTTAGCGCAAACGAAAAAATTTTTTCTCCCTTTAAAAATCGCAATTTTTCGATTTTTTTTGGGGGGGTTTAAAAAAAAAATTTTTTTTTACTTATAAAAAATAAAAGCTTCATCCGATTTTGATGATTTTTCACAGAACCTTAATTTTATGAATTTGGGGATTCGTGTGAAAATTTTAAACGCAAACGAAAAATTTTTTCTTGGGGAAAAACGAAATTTTTTCGGGTTTTTTTTTTTTTTAAATCAAAATTTTTTGACTTATAACACCTTTCATTTCTTTATCCCCATTGTTATGATTTTTTTCACAGAACCTTAATTTTTTGAATTAAAAATATTTGTGTTAAAAAAAAAATTTTAAATACAATTGAATAATTTTTCTTTTTAAAATCGATATTTTTCATTTTTTTTTTTTTTTTAAAATTACGATTTAATTTTAAAAATTAAAAAATTTAAAATTTTTTTTTAAAATTTTTTTAAATGAATTTTTTTTTTAAAACTTCATCTTAGTAATGATTTTTTTTTTTACAGAACCCAAAAGAAAATCCCCATAAAAACTTGGGTACTCAAAGCACCCCAAATTTCGCCCCAAACCCAAAAACGGGGGCGGGACTTAAGCGTTTTTTCCCAGTTAAACATAAATTTTTTCTTTTAAGTGCACAATAAGGAAAGGGGGTAAAAGTATGTTTCACCGACCAAAAACTTATTTTTTACTTTTTGTTTTTTTTAGTTTTTTACTTGAGCGCTCATTTTTTATATAAAATTCTACAGGGGTGTATGTGTTTTTAGGGATTCCTGGAGGGGTTTGGGTCTCGGGGAAGATTCTAACTCAATGCCCCTTTAATCACTGAGGACCCTATGAAGAGAAAATACCCACTCCAATAACATAAAAAAAAGGGAACTTAAAACTACAAGCAGGGCACGGACACACTGGTATAACAAGAATTACCCTTCCCCTTTTTACGCTTAATTTAAAAAATGTTTTTTTTTTGAAACGGTTTTATCACGGGAATGCCTTTAAAAGGGGGTAACCGCCCCTCCCTCCCCCCCCGGGATGCTGGGGAGGTAAAAACATTTTACAAAAAACCACCTTAGTTCGGGCTAATTTAGTAATTTTTTTAAAAAAAATCAGCTTCAAAATAATAGTTTCCCCAAATTTCCCGAGTTTTTTTTAAAAATTGCACTAAAATAAATCATGTTTTGTGTGGCTCATTTCATGCTACATTTAGTATATTTCAATTTAAAAACCAAAAAAGTGGGCAATTTTTATTTAAAAAAATAATACTTCTGTTAGTTATTTTTCCTGTGGGAAAAAAGTGCGAATCTCAATGTGAACAGTTTACCAAATTTTGATATTTTCGAAAAAAATATTTTATTTTTTCAAATGTCCAAACCCCTTCCGCTCACTCAAAAGTGGGAAAAAGTACGATTGATGACAAAAAAAGTAAATTTAAAAGCAAGCTGCGAGGGACAAATCATGAATAAAAAAATTTTCAACAGTCAAAATTACTCTGTGACAGCGTTAATTTATTGAAACTGAAGCCTAGTTTTTTAAAAAAATTGTGGGAAAAAAAGTTGTGTGCATTGGATACATTTCGCATATCTTCTAGTGGGGCCCCTATATTTTCTTTTCGGGTGAAATCCATATTTCTCAAGTATTTCTTTTCCCTTGTTATTTGTAAAAATTAAAAAAAATGCTTTTATTTCCTATAGGACTTGACGGGGGCCTTTAAACTCTAAAAGAGACTTCCCGCTGAAGAGAGCCATCTCCCAATCGAGAAAAAAACATCGGGGCATCAAGGACAACAAGAGACATCCTTGCACATCAGAACAAACAAAAAAAAAAAAAAAAAAGGGCAACAAGAGACATCCTTGCCAAAAAATACATTTATCTAAGAAGAGTGAATCCAAAACTCCAGCTCCCAGACAGCAGGGCGGATCCTGGGCCACTTCTTCTCCGAGCGTTTAATGGTATGGAGGCAACTGCTATTCTTTGGGAAGCTTTTCTCTCACGTAAACAGGACTCGCAAGCAATTAGGAGTATGGCCTAACATGTGTTAGGGCTTGGAGATTTAAATTTTTTATCTACCTTTAAAGTTCATGCATCGATTTTTTTCATAAATTTATTAGTAGTTACACCATTTAAACCCAAAGGGTTTTTTTCCCTTTAGAAAAGGGCAGAGCCAAATAACTTAAATTATGCTTTAACTTTAAAGGTTTTTTTTTGGAAATTTTTCTTAAATTGTGTTTTCCCTTTTTTTTTTTGACGGAGAAAATTTTTTGGACTTACATTGGGTTTAATTCAATTACTATTTTTTTTTCGTTGATTTTGCCTACTATTTTTTAAAAACTTTAATTCATATTTCGCACATTTTTTGACGGGCCATCCTTCAATTGAAAAAAATAAATGTTTTCAACAAGTTTCCCAATTCAAATTCGTGATGTCAGCCCCAAAAAGAAAAGTGCTCGTTTTAAAATTAGCATATTGAATCGTTTTTTTTGTTTTATAATTCCCGGGGCCCACACCAGTTTCATGATGTTGGGCTTCCCCAACTGGTCAGCAGGGAACTTTCAGTAGGAGGAAGGCTTTAAATTTATGGGGTGGATCATTTCCATGGGGCAACACATCGACTTCCTAGTTCCTCCCGGGGTACTCTGATACTGTCTCTTTTAAGTTAAATCTATTTTAGTGTAATTTTCTTTATTAGTGGGGTCCGCAGTTTGACTTCCTTATCCCCGGGAAAACCATACAAAGTAAGTAAATGGCAGCACTCGCTCATAAACGCGATATGGGTGGATTGCATCTCTGCCCTATTTTAGCGGTCTTTTACTATATTTTTTATGTAAAGGGGCCCATTGATATTGTTTCGAGCTTCTAAAAAAAATTTTCATTTTCATTTTATACTCTGCCCCTCACTCGTCCCAAAAAGTACTTATATGAATCTCGATGTGTGAAAGAGTTTTTTGTTTTAATTTGTCCCTCCTATGGGCAGTCAAAAAGGGAAACCCGTGCCCCGTACACGTGAAGCCATATTTTCCCTAAACTTGATAATTATTCAAAAATGTGGAAAATTTTTTCAAGGGAGGGACAAATTGCTCTTCACTGTAGATTCGGATATCACCCCCGATAGTCCAGGTGGGGATTTTTTTTAAACGTCCAAAAACCTTTTTTCCATATGATTCTAAACACTAAAGTTTTTTCAACTTAACATGTTATATAAGGCGGTCTAAGTTGGGGATTGGCCCAAACTAAAGCCCTTTGAGAGCAAGTAGATAATTCCAAAGAAAAATAACAAATTTACGAAGCGGAAGCCGGACCCCCCATCACTATCTTTGCTGCTTCCGTAAATTAATTTTTTTTTTCACCTTTAAACGGGACAAGATTTTTTGAAGTGTCTTTTGGGTACCAAGAAATAAACTTGTACGAACCCTAAACCAACGAATGTGAGAGGTTTGTGCTTTTCAGGTTTTTTCGGGAGCACGTGATACGTTCTGTTATCTTGGGCCCAAAGTTTTACATTTTCAAATATAAATCCTGGTTGGCAAGTTTTTTAATCCCACCGGGATGAATTTTGCTGTTTTAAGTTTTTATATTTCTAAAGATCCCCGCGCTTTCACTGGGAAAAAAACCCTTTGAATGGTTATGATATTGCCCCAATATCAATTCCCCGGGTTTTTCGGTTTACAAATGCTCAAAAATTTTTTGGGTAGTTTTTTAAATTTCTATGTATATACTTTTTTCAATGGCCTTGTATCTGTGAATAAAAAAAGGGGTAAAATTTTCGCTTTTTCTTTCGAACCTTAAAAACCAAAACTGCCAATTTTTCTTTCCCCACAAAACCCAAATAATGGTTGTTTATGACAGTTTCCTTCTGAATTAGTGAAAAGTTATTGGGTCCAGAGGAAAAAAAGGGGGTCAGTTTCGATTTCAAGTTTCATTCATTGGGTTTAGGGACCATCTATCAATTTTGTTTAAAAAGACTGAAAAAGGGGGCGTAGATTCCAAAAATTTTTAAAAGTGTAAGATTTAAGTGGTGATTTTTTTGATTTTCTTTTGTTATTTTTCTTGTTGAAGGCCCGCATTTTTTAAAGAGCAAATATTTATTTTCTGGGGGGAAAAACATAAATTTTCAAACCAAAGCATTCACTATTTGGGTTTTATTGGGGTTTTTCTCAAAAAAATTTTTTTAATAATACAAAAAGTGGGAAAAAAATAAATTTTATATTCATTAGATAAGGGAAATTTTTTGATTATATTTAATAATTAATTTTACAAATGATCATATCGTTGGGTAAATTCATATTTTTTATAGAGATTTGATTCGATTTACCATGGAAAAAAGTTGAAAACAAATTTTTAAAACCGTTTTTTGTTTTTTTGCTCCTTTTGATGAAAGTGTATTTATACAAACCCAAAGTGAAAAAGGGGGAAAACTACCCGGTTTTTCCCGTCGCAAAAATTCGATACCCCGTCCCGGGGGGAAAAATGTTCCCTAATCCAAAGGGTGCAGGGCTAGCTGGGGCCCCGGCTGGGCCCGCTTAAAGGGGCTTTGCGTGCAGTGAAATAAGGGAAAAAGGAATTTCCTCCTTTTAAAAAAAACCGAGAAAAGTCTTTGAGTATTTTATGTTCCGTCTCAAACACATTGGCAAACAAAAATTTTAACGTAAACCTTCCGTCCCTCCCAAAAAGGGGGGGAACCCCAAAATGTTAGTTAAACCGACGGCTTTGCCAAAAATCTGTGGTTAAAAAAACCCTTTAAACCCAAAAAAAACGAAAGGAAATTGGGGGAAAGACTATTAGGGTTTATTTAGTTTTTCCCCCCTTTTAAATCAAATTGAAATTTAAATAATTTAATTAATCAAATTAATACAAAAAAAAATATCCCCGGTGTTTTCATAAATCGTTTCGGTTTATAGGCGATACCACCTAACATAGGGTAATAGTTCCGACCCCCACCGTACAATTTTTTAGCAGAGGGGTTTAGTTTTAGAGTGAGTTTCCCCTGCGAAAGGTCGGCTGTTCAAAAACCCTTTGGGTTGGTCGTTATTTTTTTTTAAAATCCTATTTTTGGACCAAAGTTTTTCCGGGAAATTTATTTCATCAAAATTCCCGGGCCTTCCCTCGGGACGCAAATTTTTTCCCCCGGGATAAAAATATGGGTGGCAAAATACTATATGAAGGACCCCGAGGTTCACACTCTGTGCCTCCAAAAGACTGGACTAGTGCTAGTGCATTTAAAATTTTTAGTAAGTATTAATTTTTGAACGTAATAACATAGAATTTAGAGTAACAAAAAAAAACGGAAAAAATGGTCCAAGGTAAGGGGGCCTAGCCCTAGGGCCCATGTTCAGGGTATTCAGCACTGCTACCCTTTAAAAACCTTGAACACAAAAGGGGGCCTAATTATTATTAAAGATTTGAAATATTTTTTTCAATTTCATTTTTTTAAGAGTCTAAAAAGAAGCAAACCCAACCGTTTACGCATTTATAACGACACGAAACCCAAAAAACTCTCACATCACTGAGGCCTACCACTTTCATCAAATGAACCCTAGTCCCCTATTATTCGGCACGCCTAGAGCCCAAACAAAATCTTGGGGCCGAAAACGAATGATTTTGCCTATAATAACCTTTGCCCATTTAACCCCCCCCCCAAAATTATTACGGCCGGGGCCCTAAAACATTAAACCTGCCTTTATTATCCCCCTTTATTTTTAAAAAACCGGGGTTTAAAGGTGTGTAAAATTTTGGGAAACTAACGCACTTGAATGTAGGGATTGCCCCCGCATTTTTTAAAATTTTTCCCTTTGGGGCACGTTCCACAATCTCGCACGTTACAAAAAACTTAAAACTATTTATTATGGCCTCGCCCTTTTTTTTATTTTTTAGTCGATTTCAAATCCTTTTTTCGGATTTTGGGGAAAAATAAAAAATTTTTAAAACTCAAAACTTTTTGTTGACTTTTCTCCCTTAAATACCCTTGTATTTATTCCCTTTTCACCCCGTTGCCGCGGCCAATTTTTTTGGAAAATTTACCCTCCCGGCATTTAACCTTTAGACCGGGGAAAACTTGTTGGAAAATCCACATTCTTTTTGAGAGTTGTGCTGGGAAATTTTTGAAAAACAAAAGTAACATTTTTTATTATGTAAGTTAGTTCTTTTAAAAGAACCAAATTTGGAAATTATAACTCTTCAGAAATTATTTAGTAAATTTTTCTTTTTTATTAATGGAGAAATGGGTAACAGGAGGAGTACCACAATAACCCCCAGAATTTTTTGGGAGCTAATAACAAGTAAAATTATTGGAAATTTTGGCACAAAAGAGTTTGGGGTTTATTATAATGCTCATTAATTTGGGGACGGGATTAAAAGAGGGAATTTCTTGCCCCTACTCTTTAATTTAAGTTTTTGGTTCCCAAAAAGGGGGAGGTCCCCGCCGGAAAAGATTGATATTAGGGAGGGGGAAATAGAATATCCAAAGGGTTTCGTGAAAATTTTTCACCCGAGAATTGGCCCATTGCAGGGTAGTAATATGCCTTTTCCCCATTTTCTCGAGGCTTCTCTCTCGTCAGCGGCCGAAAAAAACTGAGGCAAAACGTTTTTTTTCCTTCAAAAGTTTTGGAGTTTTTTTATCTTAAAAAAATACAAGCACCCAACCCTTTTTTTTTTACTTGGGAAGGGGAAACCGCCCCCGCCTTTGTCCCCCCCCGTCCTGGTTCTAGGTTTTTTGGTTCTACACCTTTAAAAGTCGCCCTAAAGAACAATCATTCTAAAAAACTATTAAATAATTTTTTAAAAATTTCCTAATTTTGATTTTATGGGGTTTGGGGAAAAATAAAGTGAAAATATGAAAAATAAAATTCCCCCAATTTTATATATTTTATTTTTCAAATTTGCCTACATTGTTCTCTAATATATGAAGGGCCCCCCCGATCCAAAAAATTTTTCCCCTTTTTTTACATTTTACACAGCATTTTTTTTAAAATGATCAAGATATTATTGTATATTATCTGAATTAACATCTTTTTTTTTCATTATTTGGGCAAAATTTTTGGTAAAGAAAATGTGGGTTTTTAAAAAAAATTTTTTTATTTTTTTCAGAATCAATTTTTAGCCGGGAAATTTTAATTCGACCCAAAAACGAATAAAATCCTAGGGTTTAAAGAGGTGATGAAATGCAGCCCCCCGCTTCAAAATCATTTTTCTGACGAAAAAAAAGACGAATATTTGCTACGCCCGCACTCGCCAAAAACCAGGACTCGGATGCCAGCGAAAATACCCGTGCCAAAAGTGGCGCCCCTTGGGATGGGCATTCTGGTAATTGTGGGGCTTCTTAAAAATGAAAGTAAACCTTTTAAAATTTTTTGATTAAGTAAAACCAAACCCCTTCTGCTGTTTTAAACCTAACTGGTAATGAACCCTTACTGCTTTAAAAAGGGATGATTAAACCAAACTATTCCCAAGTGTATTTCCCTTCAATATTTAAATACCGGATGTTTTTTTATTTGATGGGAAAATACTTTGGGCCCAAATTTTTTTAAAAATCAAAATTGGGTTTTGGGGAATTTTATAAACACATGCCCAGATAAAATTTTTTTAAAACCTCCGAAATTTAAATGAAAGGAACTTTAAAATACAAAGAAAAGCTCTAGGCCTTATTTTTAAAACCCTTTTGGGTAAAAAATAATCCTTTAGTCAGCATGCTTTTTGTAAAAAATTTGTGTTTTCATTTTAAAGTGTTTACTAATAAATTTTAATTTAAAATTTTTGTTATAAAAGATTTCCCCGAAAAAAATTCGGAAGCCCTAATCTGTGAAACAAATCCTAGGACTACTAACCCCCAGGACCAGATCCAGCCCTGGAGAAGACGAGGGCCAAAAGGGGACCACCCCGCAATCATCTAGGGCCCCAAAATCTGAAGAGAGAATTCGAACTTTAGCTAGCGAACAAGAAGAAAGTATACGCCAGAGGTAACTGCGGCATTTACCGGGAATTTCCCCCTGAAGGTTTAAAAAAAACTTTTTAATCGTATTTTAACGGTTTTTTCTGATTTTTTGTTTTGGGAAGGAAAAAACCTGAACCACCCTTTCTGGCGCGGAGCGTTAGTTTTTTAAAATTAAACTTTTTCCAAAAAGCTGTTATTAAATTTTTTATTTCTTATTTGCATTTAATTTTTTTTACAAAAATTACCCAAATTTGAGGGGGAAAAAATTGAGAAAATGGAAAAAAAATATTCCGGGTCATTTTGTTTTTTTTTTCCCCTTTTCTACCCCCCTTTGATTTCAAAATAGAGGTAACCCCTTAATTTCAAAACCTATTTTTTTCGTATTTTTAAAGTTTTTGGGAAGGAAAAATTTCAATCTTACAAGAAATTTAAAATTAAAAAGATAAAATGACGCTTTATGATTTTTTCTTTTGATCTTCATTTTTTATATCAATTGTTTGTTTGTTTTTTTATTTTTGTGTTTGGTTTTTGATTGTGAAAAAATTTTTAAAAAAATGTATTTCTTTCTAGGTATCCCCTTTCATCCAGAAAATTTGAAACAACACCAGGCTAAAAAACTTGCTAACAACTTGAGCACACCTCCCCAACTTTAAAATCCGCCAGTTTAGAGGATGAAGAGATAAGCAAGGCCCCCTTCTAAAACCCATTCAACATCCCCACAACAACCCCAAACCCCGGGGCCCAAAGTATGACATCTTTTTCCCCCAAAAATCAAATCTTAAAAACTCGTAATTGAAATGGGCCCGGGTTTTTTGTTTTAAAACCTTTCTTGCTTTAAAAATTTACTTCTAAAATTAACCCTAAATCAAACCGTTTTTGCATTGTTTTAGAATTTGGCCCGTAAAATAGGTACTTTGGGTTATATTTCATACTCATGAAAATTTAATAGCTCGTATATTAAAATCGCACCAAAAAAAATGCTTGTCAACCTTGTCCCCTAAGGTTAAGTGGGCAATTTTTTTTTTATATTAAAAAAATAAAGTTTAAACCCTGAGGGAAACCCAGTTTGGGACATTTTTTTTGCATTTTGCTTTAGATTTTTTTAAAATTTATTTTTCGCTGGGCCCCTTTTTTTTATTAATATTAAATTTCATGTTTTACACAGCACAGTACTAACCCTAGGGAAAAGGGAAGAAAGTATGAAATTTTGTTTGGGAAGGGCCCATTACATTTTGAAGTTTTTAGAAGTAGTTAGTAGGAATTGTTTTCTGCAATTTCGTAGCATAGTACCTGGTATTAGTTCCCAGTGTGTGTCAGTTTTAAACATGTTCTTATACTGTTTTAAAAACTCTGAAATCCAAAAACTAAAATTTTTTCAAATAAGCAGACTGCAGTTTTGTTTCAAATTATTTTTTTTACCGGTAACCCGTAGTACTTTCTGCCCAAATTCACCCTTTAGGACTAGGGGCCCCAGTTTCAAATATGACTTGCTCTTAGGCGGAAGGGGTTTTTTGCTGTTTATGCTAGTTCCTGCTAAAATTTGTTTTTTTAGGGGTTGGGAAAACACCCCACAATGCTGCCGGGTTTTTTTTACGAAACAGGTGGGGAGATTGGACGGGGGTTTTTATGGGGGATGGGGGAGGGCCGTTAAAAAAAAAAAAAAACAAAATTGGGGTTTTTTTCCCCGCAAGACTTTTCCATTTTCTCAAAGCTTATCCAAGTAAGGTAACCAGGGCAAGCCCTTTAAAAACGCCGTGTTTTGGATTAAAAAAATAAAAATTTAAATTAAATGTTTATTTAATTTTTTATCCGAATGATTATTAATTACCATAGTCCCGTGTGGTGGTTTGGCCACTTCCAATTCAAAAATTTATTTGGGCCCCGTCCATGCATGTATGTGTAACTTAAAATAGGTATTCCCCTTGCTTTGCATAAAATGCTTCAGGAAAGAAATTTAAAAAATTCTTCTTTTAGGGGGGTTTTTTCTGAAAACTTTTGGGGCTTGCAAGTTTTTTTTTCCCACCCCAAAATTTTTAAACCCAAAGGGCCCAACAAAAAATAGGTTAATTTTAATTATTGTTTATTTTTTGTTTTTTAAACTAAATTGGGTTAGCTAAAAAAAACTTTATTGTGGTTTTAGGAAAAATCTTTTATTTTTATATTTTCAATATTTTCATTTTTTCAATTTTATTCCTCGATCAAAACCCTTGCATAGATATAAAACCCCCCTTGGGAGAGGGGAAGAATAACCCCTTAAAAATAAATAGGGGGGTAAAAATGTTACATGAAATAAATTTTTATTTAAAGAAAGTGTACATGGTAATTTAGGGAAAAAAATTTGAAAATTAAAAAAGGTGACTAAAAATAATATGTTTAAGCAGGTTACAAATTTTGTACATACCCGAGGCAGGGACAAAAATGTGTGTAAAAAATTAAAAAGTTTTTCGGGGTGCTTAGTGGATGAAGAGAATATGTTTGAATAAGTATTACGAAGTTTTTAATCATACATAGTTAAAAGGTAATTTTGCAAAGGGGATAAATAATATTTTAATGTAAAGAGGGTCTTTTGATTGTTTTTTATAGGTTTTTTTAAAATTTTAAATTTTAAATATTTTAAATGCCAAAACCAAAGGTTTTCAAAATGGGTAAATTGTGTTTTTAAGGAAAAAAAAGTAAAGTTGGTTTGTTAAATTTTTTACCTTTTTGGCCCAAAAATTTGTTTTTTAGCAACTGATAGCCGAATTGAAAACTTTAAAAAACACAAAATTTGATCTTTTCCTCAGTTTTAAAACCCCCCCCCCTCTTGCAAAAGTCCCATCCCAAATTAAAATGGGTCCCCCCTTTCTTTAAAAAAAAATTAGGGGCCCGTTTAAATTCATTTTTAAATTTATTTGTTTCCCAAAGTCCCCCTTGAACCCTTTAGAGTTTTTCAATTGAATCTTAAAGGGGGATTCACTTTCTAATCCCCCAAAAATAGAATTTATACATGTTTTTAGGTTATGATTTTACAGAGCAAAATAAAATTATATTTAAATTTTAATGAACCGTGGACATTTATCCAGGTTTTTCCAATTTTTAAGGGGTCCCTTGGGAAAAAAACGCCCTAAGAATAAAATTGTGGGTGCTTTAAAAACAAACTTAACTTTTTGGAAAAAATTTTGGGGGGGGCCCGAAAAGAAAAAATTTAAAAGGTTTTCGTATAGTTCCTTTTTTTCTGTTTACACAAGAATTTTTGTTTTTAATTTGGGGGACAATTTTAGTTAAAAAAATGCGGGTAAACAAGAAGGGGTTTTTAATTTTGGGAAAGGGGTTTCATTTGTGCAAGTCCAAAACCTATCCCCACAGGCATTTTCATTTTGTAGGGGCCATTTTAAAAAAAACCCCTCCCCTTTAAATCCCATTTTTCACAAAATTTTACTTAAAAACCCTTAAAAAGATCGTGTAAAACCCAAGGGTTTTTTTGATATAATTTTTGGAAAAGGGGAATTTTAATTATTTTTAATGGGTAAAGGGAAAAGGGGGGTAAAAAAAAATTTTTGAGGTCAATTTAAAACCGTTTTTTAAAATAACTTATTTGCTCAAGGGTTTTTTTCGTTTTTGTTCAAAGTTTTATTATTTAAAAAAACTTTTTTTCTTAAAAGGGAAAATCACACAGTAAGGGGCCCGGAAACGTTTTTTGGGGGGAGTGAATTTTCAACGCAGCGAATGTCCCCCAAAAAAGTAATTTTTAATATTATTGTTACAGGCCCCCGCCCGCAAAGAAATTCGAAAAATTTATAAAACCGTGATTATTTTCCCCCCAAAATTTTTAAAAATATAAATGACTGATGATATTATATACCCTATTTAAATATTTTTGTACTATCTACAGTTATCGATATAAATAAAAGTTCAATTTTTTTTTATTTTAATATGTTAATGTCGAATAACATTGTTCTTAAAAAAAAATTCATATCTGTTACTTTGGTTTTTTTGTAAGGGTAAAAAAGTTTGCTTTTTTTGTTTTTAAAAAAAAAATTAACTTCTATTTGATTAGCTTGGACAAACCGGGGAAAGGGGGGATTGTGGAACGCCCTTTTAAAACCCCAAAACAATTTTCCAAGGGGTTGTCACCGGGTTTTTGGGGTTTCCAACCCCGCGTGGGGTCCTATCGCAAACCCCATTTAAACAAAGTATTGCTTTTGTTTTATTAGCTGATAATTTGATGGTTTTTGTAAGGGCCGGGATTTCAATTTTAACAAATAAAAAAAGTTATTTTTTTAACCCAAATAAACTAAATTTTAGCAAATAGCGTTATTTTTGGGCTTTTCAATCGACAAAAAGCACTATTTAAAAAAAGGAGCTGCTTTATTTGTCGGGTTCTTATTGGGAGGTTGAACTGGCCGATAGCGCGCTATTCGATGAATAAGGGTGTAAAAAAATTCATTAAAACTGATTTAAAAATAAAATGAGATAAAATAAATAAACAAAATGATTTTAACAACCATTTTAATTGATTATCTATCACGAAAACTGAAAAATAAATAAATAATGAACAATTATTTATTTATTATTATTATATTTTCAAATTCATTTTATTGGGAAAATTGTTCATCTTATATTCAGCCTAATAATCGGTTTTGGTTTATTGGATTAAGGACGCGTCAACCGTTAGGTCATAATGCACCACTAGTGTGGTAGGAACGGGGGGATGGGGGGGAACCCCCCCACTTGTTGGCTTTGACCCCCCCAGTGGGGAGTCAAGCCAGGTATGGGTGTTATTTGCTAACTAATAGCTTGTTGGGTGATTTTTTAAGATTTTTACTACAGTCGGCTTGCAAAAAAGGAAGATTTTTGCTATAACATTTTTTAGAAAGATTCAGTTAGTGACGTGGTTTGCGAGACTAGACTAGCCATCTGATTTTAGACTAATACTCATTATATAATGTGTGCAGTGTTTTCACTCCCAAGCAGACTGTCGACCGATTTCGGTCAAGTAATCAATCTTCAATGCAATATTAGCTTCAAAATGTAACCTTTATTCATAATTAAAATTCACCTGATAACGTGTTTTTAGGCCACCTATCAAGGGCACCTGTAAAAAAATCTCGCCTGCGGTGAAAAACCTCCTGCGGCTGGGGCTTCGCCCCAGACCCCGCTTTGCCCACACCACACTCGTAGGCAACTTTAGTGTGACCCCCCCCCCCCCCCACTAAAAAATAGTTCCTATGCCACTGACCATTCACCCTAGGGGATATGGGGAGGAGGGGCCATGCTGGTCGAACCAGCCACGGTTAAGGGGAGGAAGGGGGGTTTCTGACGTCGCGGTCGTCATCGTCTTTGTCATCGTTGTCGGGGAGATCGTCAAGGAAGGGAGGTGTCCCCGACGACGATTTCCGAGCTCGCCTCTAGTTTCAGGTAGAATATACTGACTGCCCTCTTACTTGCTGATGTTTGGAGGTAATCTTTCTTGAATGCCTTGTACGTTTGCGAGCCATGCACTGGGCCAATTTACCCATAGACGGTCTTTAATTAAATTAATAATTCGCTTTTTTTGTCAGATACATTGTTGAATTGTTTTTAATTATGCATATTTTCCTCGTATATAGATTAAAATAAACTTCGGGGCCCTTATTTTAAAAAAAGTTTATACCCCAAAACCCAAAATTTTTGGGGAATGTGCTAGATGTAAAAAAAATTACTTAAAAATTTTAATTTTATATAATAAGAACCAACGCCCGTGGTAAAAATTTTTAGTAATCAACGATCTGTAAATATGGGGGTTTCTTTGAGGCTCGCCTTGGGTGTAGGTTTACAGATGTAAAGAGAAAAATGTTGGGGGAAAGTTTTTTTTCGAGAAAATTACAAGGAAAATTAAAAAAATTGACATTCGTCTTTGATAAAAAATGAACACAATAATTTGGGAAATGAGAAAAAAATAAAAAAGTTTTCACAGACGGGACTCGAACCGGGACCTCTCGCGTGCAAAACTCACGCTAACCACTGGGCTAGCACGCGGCAGGGGGGCCCGGTCTAGAGCGATACTCATTCACCCCGGTAGTTGCCGCGACTAGAGTCGGTGTAAAAGCTTCCCGATGAAAATTAGGACACTTTCAATGTTTTAAAAACCTTCTCCCAAATATTTCTTGAATTAATTCCACTGTATACAGCTTTGTTTGCAATTACTGCTTATTTTGTATTAAACTTTTCTCGAGGTGGCTTTCTCGCGAGCGTGGACTATCCACTCGATCAGAATGTTCCAAATGCTTGGGAGGTTTAACTTCCTTTTAATACGCGAATAGGTATAATTGGACGGAAGCTTATCCGAAAAAAAAAACTATTTTGTTACATTTAACTTTTTATTATTTGTTATTGTAAAACCGGGCCCCCTAAGTGTATTTAGTTCCATATCTTTGTAAAGGGAGACAGTTATTTCAATTTCTCTGTTCGTACATGCCCAATCTTTCCCAACAAACTCTAAAAAGCTTCCATTTTCAGAGGTGAAATTAGAGGTCTTGGTGGTCCAGAATGTTGGTGAACTCGAAAAGTTGTTTTAAAATTGAAACCCGTGTAATTCAAAGATTTATATATTTATTATTCAAAAGTTTTGTGTGTACATACAATTAACTTTAAAACATAAACCCAAAGACCATTTGGTAAAGAAAAAAGAATACTTCGAACTACTTGCTTCTTAAAACGAAAATTAAGTAATTAATTAACCCTTTCCCAAATGTATATTGGATTGGGATTTATTTGACGCAGATCTCCAAGTGAGTCGTCAAAATGTAACCATTTGTACCATCAAGTTTTGTATTTTTTAGAAGAATAAACTTTTATGTATTTGTGTATTGTATACATATAATATACATGTGTATTTGAAGTGTGTATGTATATTATATTATATATAAAAAGATTTGATTTTTTCCCCCTATTTAGTGTTCCTGCCATTAAACCCTAAATTTTTGAAGTCTCGTATTATTTTTCGTATAAAAGCTTTTGCAGTAGAACCTCGAAATTTATGGTTCACTCACTGTTTTTCTAGAAAGATCCTAAACCCCCCTTTAAGGTTGGGTTAAACAGAGGATTTGTCGGTTTTAACAAAACCAGGCATAAATTCCCGTGTTTTCTTTAGAGCCCGATATCTTCTGATCAAAAATATAGATAAATCAAAATTTTACTTTTAAAAAGGGAAAAGCTCTATCTTTTGTTATCAAAAATAACATAAAACGCATAGCAAATCTGATACTTACCTTGAAATTTGGATTTAGCAAACCCCCTGAAAAAGACCCTTAACGTTTATAAAAAACTACTTAAAATTTTTAAAAATTTCTTTTCGGGTGCTGGAAGGAAAACCAAATTAAACGTGTTTTGCTGAACATAAGCTTGAAAAAAATCAAAATTTAACCCAAAAAATTCGAAAATTGTGTTATATAGGTTCCTTTTTAAAAATTAAAAACAAAACTAAAATTTTTTGTTTCCACACAATCATAGTAAATCATCGCCCTACCCATCGCATTTTTACATTTGAAAAAAAATTAACGGTTTTTACGTACTGATTGAAACGTACTTGGTTTTGTGCAATACCGCACAACTGCATTTCCATCACCGAAACCTGCAAGTCGAAAATTACCACCCCCTTTCCTTCGAGTAGCGGGTCTTAAACATCCGAGCGCGCAACAGAACTTGACGAGTGTGACCGTGCTTTTGCAATGCAACCTCCCGACACTGTTTTTGGAAATCTAACCTGCCGACCGACCCAACCTTACCTAACCTAGCCTTACCTAACCTAACCCCTTTACCCATAAATATTTTGTCCCAAAAAATTTGGGGGCAATATATGGGAAAAAATAGGGGGGGGGGGCCTTTAAAACAGCAAGTTTAAAAAGAAACACAAAACTGTTCAACAGAAATTTAAATTTTTTAAAATTTGAATTTACCCCGTAAAAAGGGCCGTGCCCCTTTTATAAGTGGTGAAACTGGGGTTTTTTAAGCGGTAGATGGGGCATCGGAAGTGGGGCATCGGAAAAAAAAGGTTGGGGGGGTATCGGAGAGTGGGGGTTCGGAAGCCCCAAAATTTATAAATCAATTTTATTTATTCACACCCAAAATTTATTTTCTTCCGCGGACAAAAGGTACGGAATAAGGGGGACTTTTTTGTAAGTCCACGAAAAAAATACAAATGGCACTAAGAAGCAAAAAATGTCGTTTCTGGCATTAGCAAAATCTTTTTTATTAGTGGATTTTATATGCGTTTATTAAATTGCGCGCGGTCACGGATATTTTGTTACGTTCGCGCGTTCGTAGGGTGAGCGTTTCATTTAAATCGTGCATTCGGGTTTTTTTTGCTTCTTTACTTTTTTTGGTTAAATTATATTCGTGGCTAAAAAATATACTCAAAAATGAAAAACCGGTGATTGGAGGAAAAACGAATCATTTAAATCAACCGAGTAGAAAGCCAAGCTGTAAGCAGGATTTTGAGAAGAAAGGCATATTTTACCGCATTTAAAGTACAAGGTTTAGAAAACCCGAATGAAAATTCCGAAGCGTGAGAGTAAGAGGAAAATCAGAGTCCTATAAAAAAGTTTTTTACCCAAATGTAAATTTCTACGTTTCACTTGTTGCGTAACAGTACGACAATTTGAAGGTCAAACCTCCTAAAAAACTTATTACATCAGACAAAAAGCTTCGTGTAACCAATTTGGAGAAAGTTCAAAGATGTAGCTCTGAAAATCATCTTGGCCCACTTTTGTTTCCCAAATTTTTTTTTTGGGGGAATTTTAGTATTTTGGGTACTTTTTTTTAATGTGCCGGGTAAAGTAAGATTTTTTTATGTAGTTAAATTGGGAAGAAAAGATATAAATTAGAACCCTAAAACAAAAAAATTCACAACGACTTTAATGAACACTAATTAATACTTAATTTATCTGGCAAAACTCATAGTAACGCTCATGTAATTAAATTTTAAACTTTTTTTGAACAAAAAATTATAATGTTAGTCAAATATGTACATTGTTTTTAAAATTATATGCCTACGCTTTAGAATTTATTGGCCAGCCAAATCAATACGATGAATTGACCCAAGATTTGTTTTTCGCGGGAACTGGTTTTTTCACTTTTTTACGAAAAATACCACAAAATTTTTTGTTGTTAATTAAGTTTGCTATAGTTATACCTCAAAAATATTTTGTGATTGGCCCCTTATGCAAAAGGGAAAAGGGCGCCTACAAAACACGAAGCCTAAACAATCACTTCTTTCCAAGATTAAATTTTGAACGAATAAAAAAATCTGCTTAAATTTCTCGGAATTTAAAAGGTTATTTAGATTGTCTTTTGAAAGTATATTTGCCAACTTAACTATCGGGGTTTAAATAACCCACTTTTTAAAAAATGACTACACACTTCCTCAAAAAGACAATTTAAAGTGATTAAAAATTTTAAAACCCGCTATTAGTGGTTGTAAAAATGCTCGTTTTTATTGTGACAGTCACTTCTATTTAATTCAAATCCAAGGAAATTAGCGTTAAACGGATTCTGATCTTATAACGATTGATAGCAACAACTTTCTACGTCGCAGGCATCACGAAGATTCAACTCTCAATTTTTAAACTTGAACTAGAAGAATATGCCCTGATGATTTGTAACAGGTAATTACTGTCAAGCGATATCGAGACCGACTGCTGGGATTTTAAAACTAGTTTTAATTAACACCAACCGGAGTCCGCTTCATAAATAAATAAAACGTATCCAGCTTCTTATAACTAAGACATAAAAATTAATTGTTTTGTAATTCACCTCTCAACGCATGTAGCCTAAAGCAGAAATCAACCATATACCTTCCACACGGAGCTTACATATTCCACACCTTTTTCAATTCTAGGAGGAAATTAACACGTAAAATTGCATAACACTTGCGTTTGTTAAATTCGTCAATCGCCAAGGAAAATTATTGATACCTAAACTTCGCCAGATGGCCGTTACAATTATTCTGAAATGTGGGGAGATTTCTTACGACCATTCTTATGCTGACAGCGTTGACTTAAGCACAAGTGCGACACTGGTTTCGGGAAGTCTCGGGTTCGACTCACGTAGAGACCGCCAATCCTGACTGAAAGTTTTTTTCCGAGGTTTTCCTCAGTCGTTAATGCGAATGCAGGCATTGTGTGCTCTTAAACAGTCCTCAGACATTCCTTCACAATTGCCCTCATATCTTCAATATACCTATAGTTAGACACCTGAGGAAAACCTCGGAAAATTTTCAGTCAGGATTGCCGGTCTCAACGGGATTTGAATCCGGAACCTCCCGAATAAGAGTCGCGTGCTTAACGCTCGAGCCAACACTGTCGCTAATCCCAAGTAATGTATTTATAATAACTGTTGATTCATAGTATGCCTATTATATTGTCTATAATCACTAGTCTAGACAAACAATCACCGACAGTGTTGCTCGGGCGCTAAGCGTTTGACTCTGAAAAGGGAGGTCTTCGGATTCGAATCCCGTCGAAATCGGTAATCCTCACTGAAGGTTTTTTCCCGAGGTTTTCCTCGTCGTTAATGCGAATGCAAGGGATTGAGTACTCAAACAGCCCTCGGTCATTCCTTTCTCACTTGTGCAGTGTGCCCACAATGTCCATCATGCTTGGCCAAAAATACGATTTTATTTATTTATTTTAGACAAACAATCGGTCAAACACATGCACAAGGTCTCGATCAGAACCAATTACAGATTACAACATTTGGAAATGTTAAACGTGTGCTGATCGTACGTTCTACACAATCAATATACAGTTTTTTGAATAGACCATCAGGAATATTTATAATACAACATATTATTGTTCTATAGAACACATTAATATTAAAGTCATGGTAGATACATTGTATTTAGTACATATTGGAGTCCAGTCCACTATCAATCGAAAATGAAATGTAATTGTCTGGAATATCATATGGGCAAATAAATATTGATAAATATCAAATTGGGAGCTTTGATGAGGATTTTTTGAACGAGTGAGCGCAGCGAACGTATTGTTTTTCTGCGTGCGGTGTGTGTGTGTGTGTGTGTGTGTGTGTGTGTGTGTGTGTGTGTGTGTGTGTGTGTGTACGTTGAAAATCACCGGAATCGCTGAACAGATCGCGCTGAAATTTTAAACAGACATCCGGTACGAGTTATTGGAAACTGCTAACAAAATCAGCAAGATTCATTGCGATTTAAACCTACAAGAAATGATAAACTGAAAAATAGACTTCCAATGTTTAGAAATTATTTTAACGACAATGTTTTTAGATTTTGAAAATTTTTTTTTGTTTTTTTTTCGCCTGGCCGTGGAATGCCGTGTCCATGCAAGGTCAGTCGAATTTGGACGTCAAGGTACCCCCAAATTCCGCTCGTAGATTGAGTAAAACCTTGCAAAATTTTCACGTATTTCGTACTGGCTATGTTTACCATAGTAGGCCCTATTGCCACGATGATGGACTACACTGCGTTATATGCATTCAAACAAGTTTAATTATTTTGAAAAACAATCTAGAAATTACAAAATCTTTTCCCCACCAGGGGATTGAAACCCACGTCTCCCACATTCGGGTACAAGGGCGCTTTAGCCAAATAGACTAGGGAAACGCCAAAGTCGTAGTTAGACAGTGAGCGAGTCATGTGGTGCAGGCGCGGACTGGCAGGGGGTGCTGGGGTGCGATCGCACCCCGGGCTTTTACATTCCGGGCCCCTGTGGAACATTTGTACACACTAAAACTTGCAGTTTCAGACAAAATATATAGCCTATGATTGTATATTTGTTTTCTGCGAAAAAGGGTTTTGCCGAAAAAAAATACTTAAAATAATATTAACGTGACTCGGGGGTGCCTTGGGCACTCTTAAAAAGAGAATCGTTGTTCAGTGTTCTCACTTTTAGTTTTTAGGAGGAACTAGTACAAACCCTGTATGCAATTGACTTTCTGCCGCCGCACTACGAGAAGAAATTTTTCGTGGATTCAAGTTTTTGATTTTGGGTTTGCCAGTTCCAACTACAAGGGATGGCTTTGGGGGGTGGGGGGGGGGGGGGGGGGGCCACGCCGGCGGGGGGATGTAAGTAGTGCGTGAGTCGTCTCATTAAGGTTAAGCTTACGCTTACCATTATTATTTGGAAATTTGCATGATTCAATCAAAATTCCATTAACCTCTCCCCCAAGGGCCCCCCAAGCCGCATTTTGCGAGGTCAATTTGGTCGTGCGGTTACTTATTGTTGAAAGGCTTCCTCAAATATAATTTTGCGAGATTTGAATTGCGAGCTGGGTAGTGTTATTTAGTTGAGCCTTTTTAATCGCGTCCTAAAATAGCGTTTTAGGCCATAAAATAACGAACCACCCAAAAAATTTCGCCTTGGGCAAAATTGCCTCCGGCGGCTGGGGCTTGGGCCCCAGCCCCCCTCTTTAATACGCGACCTCTACGGGCCCTACTACAGTCAGATCCCGGGCCTTTTGGGGCCCAGTCCGCGCCTATGTGGTAGTACCGGGAACATTTGCATTTAAGTTTGTTTAATTATTTTCGTAAAAATATAGGGATGGGGAAATCACTGTGCCGGGGTTGCTGTTGTTGGGCGTCAAAACGGGGAATATTCCGGGGCTGCCGGGTTCCGCTTAAGGTAGAGTTGGTCCGGGATTTGTGTAAAATTTTAGGCCTAGTTTGGCCAAAATGCTCCACTTAGCCTAGATAGGCTAGGGGGGCCTAAGGTAAGGGAAAAAGAAATGTTACCGGTACTACACATGGCTCACTCCTCGTTAACAACGATTTTTGGCGTTTCCCTAGTAAATTACATTCACAAGGGGAAAAACTTCTGCGTTTGGGGAAAAAATAAAAACCCTTTAACGCCCACTACATACTTGAATGCTTTTGCTATGAAATTCAGCATTTATCTTTTGTCTTTTTTAACATTCTAAGTTTAAATATTTTTTAAAATCTTTTGTTTAAAGCAATAATTATTTTCATAAGATTCCAGTAAATATTGTAAAATGGCCCCAAACTAACCTTTGGTAATTTTTAGTTCATCATGCCATTTTGTTATTGTTTTTGGGTCACACTGTTTTTTCTTTTTCCCTGAGTTAAAGTGTTTGAAAAAAGTTATGAAAATTAATTTGAAAGGCAAAGGGCAAAAAAGTTTAAGATCTTATCAAGGCGAGATCTCAACGCACGTTTTATAGGTGGGGAGAAGGGTGAAATATTTTGAAAATTGCTAAATAGTCACGCAATTTTTTGGTACGATTTAAATTATATACACACAATTCTAGATGCGGGGCCTTTCTTTTTAAAATTTTTTGGGATTTCGTTGAAAAGGAAACATGGTTTTTGAAAAAGAAGTTTTTTGGGATTTTTTGGGTAATGTTATAAATTTCATGTTTTTCAGCAAAATTTTTTAAACCGGGTTTGGATGTCAAGTTTTTAAATTATGTTATTCTTTTTAAAGTTACGATTTTGGATCGGGAACATTGGTTTGGGGAAATTGTTATAGGGTAGCTTAAGAAAGTTAAAAAATTTGGGATTAAAAACAATGGCTTTGGGAAATAAGGGGGCTCAACTGCAACGGGAAAACCTAATGTTTGCCATGGAACTAAGGGCTCACTCCCCGGTCCTTTGTGCTAGAACTCCATCCTCCTCCGGGTGGTTAAAATTAATCTTGGGGAAAAAATTGGCAAAACAAAATTGAATTAAGAAAAAAGGGGGCGTCAAAGGTTTCGGTTAAAAAGCAAGTGATATACGTTTGAAAGAAAGATGAACTAACTAAATTAACAGCTGCGGTTAAGATGATTTTTGCGTCGAGTTTTCTCTATTTCTGAACTTTCATTCGCCTCCTCAATACTTACGACTGGAATACAAATGAGGTTCTTTTTGAGGAACAAATTCTTCTCATTTAGGGCATAAAGCGGTCAGATGGAAAAAGGGGATGCTAAAAACAAAACAAAGAGACCAATACTATGGCATTGCAATTTGGGGTGTTATTTATTATTCATCCAATAAGTATTCAATGCAAATTTTTTTTACAATTGCATTGTGAAATATATGGCCCAACTAGGTTTTTTAAAAATATGGATGCATTTACTGCATTGTTTTGAATTTCTTTTATGCAAAAGCATTTTAGGCAAAAACTGTACCCTGTTAGCCTTAGGAAAAATAGGGACAAAATAATAGAGTAATAAAAAAGATAATAAAAATTTCTCATTAGAAAAATGTAATACAAAGTAAGCATTCTGAAAAGAGTCGAAGAAAAGTTAAATAGCATGGGGGAAAGAAGAAAAAGGGGTATAAGACATAAAACTCGTATGTTGGATAAGAGTTTTTGGGGTGCTGTACTTGCGGGGCAACCTTCTCTAGCGGACGGCCGACACCCATAGAGGGATGGGGCCTGGGGGGTGGAACAAAATAGAGAGAAGTGACGTGCAGTCCTTGGGGAACGCCTGGGGTTATTATTAAAATAAGCACTTTGTTTTTTTAATAGTATGGTAAAAAATGTTCATGTAGGCCTCCTGGGGAAACGTCCACTTTTAAAAAAACGCGTCAAAAACGCGTTAATCGATACTCCTTCAAAAAAAAATAAATTCCCATGAAGGTGATGTAGAAATTCGGTAAGATATTTAAAATTAATAACTACACAAGGTTGACGCTACAATACCTTAAAAACTAAAATTAAAGGACAAAATGAAAAAAAAACACAAAATTCGAAATGGTACAGTCTAAGCTCTCGTATCACAGTATTCGATAATGGGGCAACCCAATTGACTACTCCTGATTGAAATTACAAACATGTAAAACATCAAACAGTTTCAATGAAAAATCAAGACGTGAGTTGAAAATAACGTCTAAATAAAAATCACATCTCCACATGATAAATAGTAATTTGAGGCAACTATTTTTTTAATGAGGTTGCAACATTACTTTGAATACTTGTACTATACCTCAGTATTGTGAAAAAAAAATGTAAATATCAACAATTTAAGAATTAAATAAATCATAGAAAATTATAGATAAAAATTAACTGAAAATAAAAATTCCCAAACAAAAACTTGAAAATAACACAAACCTTGTCAACAAAAAATATAATCTTTTTAAAAATCCAGCCATATTCATTGAAATCCATAAATAAAATTATGCAAAATAAATAAAGGTTACTAAATTATTAAAATATATCAATTTTTAAAATAAAATAAGTTAATTTCAAATCATTTACAGAAATAAAATAAATTCGAAATAAACTTAAAAATAATGTTGGAAAAATTATATTGACAATAAAAATGGTTTCTATCACAAACATAAACAAAAAAATAATTCATTTTTGCAAGTATTATTTTCAAAGTTTTATTTACGGCATTAAATTTTTAAATTTTTCTGTAAAAATCATTTGAAATTTATTTAACTTTTTTTTTTAGTTTAGAAAAATTTGAATTTGAATTTTTATATTTAGCCTTTTATTTATTTTACATATTTTTTATTTAATGTGAATTTCTATTGAACTATTTGCTAGGAAATTTTTTTAAGGTTTCCATTTATTTTATTGAAAGGGGTTTTGGTTGTTTATTTACAAGTTTTTGTGTTTGTGGAATTATAATGACTGCAGGCGTACTTACAAACTTACTTATTATCTGACAGAAAAATAAGTACAAGCTAGCAGAATGGGGGAAAAGTCAAATTGTACAATAGTGTTTGGTATAATCTTTTTGAAAATGGCGTGGATTTTAAAAAAAATTAAAACGAAAACGTTGTCAGTTTTGGGGGGGGGGTTTACTTATTGTTTAAAATATTTTGATGCTTCAAAACAATTGGAATGGGTGGAATTTAAATTTAATATAAAATTTCTATTATTTATTATTATTCATTTTTATTATAAATTTAATTTTCCCACTTAAAAAAAATAAATCGATAATAAACCACAACATAAAACATGATTTGTTTTAAAACAATGAATTTCATTTTTCACCAAGAAGTAAAAAATTTTAAAGGGAAAGGGTTTGAAAAGGCCCGCGTTTCAGTGGGTTGTTTTTTTGGGTGTTTATGTGGGGACTTTCCCGGGGTTTAGTACAAATTCAAAGTTTAACACAAGAATGACAATTTGTTTTACACTTTCACTCGAAGAAGTCGCGTACGGTTTTCAACCAGTTCGTCGTTGCAAAACTTTCTATTCAGGGTACGTGATTTTGGGTATTTGGGTTTACCACTCGTTACTGCGTTAGCCCAAAAATATCTTCATCATGTCTAGCTAACTAGACTTTTTATTTTTGGCTTGCATTGGGGCCTTAATAAAAAAATAATTAAAGCTAAAAATGATTGGGGAAGTTGCGAGGGGGTTAGCTGTGTTTTTGTAGCGGGTATTTTCTTTCTCGAAACCTCTATACTTTAAAAGTCATCTATCGCAATAATTACTTAGAAATTAGCTCTCGGCAAAGGAAAAACAATCGCAGCTCACATCTGCGTCGGTCGACAATACAACCTTTGAATAAAGTCACATGCGGGCGAGAGAAAATTGAGGGTTTGAGTAGATTGATTATTTATGAAAACAAAGGCGAGATCAAGTTATTAATTATTCCGGTGAGAGGAGGGGGGAACGATAGGCGAATTATTGATGAAAGGAGAGGGAAAGAGAACGCATTCCCCCAGACGCCTTTGGTACACTAATACAATAATAATAATATTATGTGTTTTCACTTCAAAACCATCTAAATAAAATATATCATGTAGGTGACAGCACAGCAACTTCTTTTAAAACTATCATTTAAAACCGCAATTTTTTTAAGTACTAGACAAAGCTTCAAACCCCTTTTCCAAAAAAATGTTTGCTTGTTTTAGAAAAAAAACTATCGCTCACGCGTTTATCATAAAATCTGAACTCATATTTAATCGCTTGAACTGAGACGAACCTTCATCTGCAAATGCACCAGTGACAATTTATATCAATATTTTTTTTTTATGGATCTGGACACCTCAAACCTAGCGAAAATAAGGGTGACAAAAATAAAAAAAAGAATTTATGTCAAATTTATATAGTGAAGGACCTTCATATTTAAAAAAGGTTTAAAGTAATCTTTCACAAAAAATATGTTTTTTGTATACCTTATATTTTCTTGACTTTAAATTAAATAATCATTTTTGGAAAAATCTGACTAAAAAAAAAAACCCGGTAAATTGACAAATAATCTCGTTTACCACAGACTACACCCCTGAAGTATTTCTTCAACCTAAAAACAAAACTTTTGTTTCCCCCAAGAGAAAACAGCTGGCAAATGTTTCCCAAAACAAAGAAAAATACCAACGGAATGAAAAAAAAGACCTATACTTTTTAACACGAATTTATGTGCAACATTTTCAGTTTGTCACAGTCACCTATTCAATAGCAAATGAAGACTTTATGCCTGTGTAAAACTTAAAAAATTTTTCCCGGATGCGCTATGAGGGGGGGGGGGGGGTAACGCGTAGGTGGGCAGCCCCCTCGTGACCCCTTCCCCACAAACATGATCGTGCTCTGGTGTTTACACCGCTTACTTTCAGTTGTAGCTGCGGTGGGGTTTATTATCAGTTTGGGAACGAAGAAAAGGGCCGAGATGTCAGACCAATGTGAGTGTTTTTTTTTCATTCCCATCCCGAACTAGGGGGAAAAGGGGAAATTGGGGGGGTACAACATTTTGAACTTCTTTAATTAAACCCCCCAAAAACAAAAAAACAATCCCCCGCAGTGCCAACAAGGTCTCATTAATCTATCATTGAAAGTTTCGGACACTTTCTTAGCATACCCCTAATCACTCTTTTATCAAGTAATTTACAGAGGTATTATGGTTAAAACAAATTTTAAAAATTTTTTCACCCCCAAATCACTGTTCCAGGAAAAAAAAAAAAAAATTTTGCCACTTGCAATTTATATTAAACCGCCCTGACTACTTTTTATTTAAGGGGCAAGCCTTTAAAGATCCCAATCTCAAATTTCAAAAATTATGGGTGGAGGGGGAGAATCCCACCTTTCAAAAAAACTTAAATTTTATTTTCCCCAACAAATTCCCAACTTGGCCATAAGAAACGAAAATTGCATGTTATTTTCGTCGAAACACTTGACTCTGATAATTTATAATATTCACTACCCCAATACCCTAACTTTGTTTTCTAGACGCTAAAACAAATAGTGCTTAAAAATGGGGGTCTCCCAAGGCTTTCTTGGCCATTTTCAGTCGTGTTTTCCTTCCTTGCTACACATTATGACCGAAATCAAACATACACAAGACACGATCATAGATACGTTTTTTTTTTAAAAAAACAAATACATACAAAAAAATTTGCACTGTTCTATATATCAAGTTTTGGGGCGACATGAATCAAGGGCCCCAAATATAAACAGTGGGAGCAGCTTTCCAATCTCTAGGGACTTGCTTGCTGACAGTGACAAATTAGGGTACAGATTATTTACGGGCCCCCGGGAAATTTTCCTTTCCGAAATTTTTGGTGTTAGAAAATGTTCAGTAAAAACGAATAGTAATATAATTTTAATTTTAAACTCAAAACTTTTTTATTTTACCTTTGCAATTGGTTTTTTGTGTTTTCTGTAAAAACTTCAATTTAAAAAAAAAAAAGGTTTTTTATTTCAAGTACAAATATTTTAAAAATTTTAGTTTAATGGCAACAATCAACTTGACATCTTTGACAGTTTGTTCAATTGTGTACATTTTTTTGTGGTTAAACTTAAAATTTTGCATTTACACAAAAAAGTTCCCCCCCCACTCCGCACACTAAAAGGGCGGGGCCCAATTATAAAAAAAACTTTTAAATTTCGTTTTATCACAGTGATTTATTTACCCTCTTAAAACAAGGTAAAGTTCTCATACTTTCGCTTCGGTAAAAGGGGCTGCTTCGATTCGGAATATAAACTTGTGTTATAAAGGCGTTACAGAAAAACTACATAAAATTGATGTCTTATTGCTGTGTTTGCCCTTCTTTCAATTTTTTTTTTAAAGGGAAATTTAAACTAAAAAAAATTATTATTTCCACATATCATAGCCAATATACACTAAAAGACAGTTTAAAAAATTTAAACCTGGTAACTGTGATTTAACCGAATTTTTCTTTTTTTTGATCCAAAACTTGCAAAAATTTGGTGTTTTTGGGGGAAATTTTTTAAAATCGGCTTTAACCTGTTGTTTGTTGGTCCACTAGATACTAAGCATGTCCCAATCTAAAATCCCAAATTTTTTTTACATCGTGTTTTAAAAACTGTGCCAACACGCAAAATTGCTTCCAAAATCACCCCTTTATTAGGAAATACCATTTTGCCGAACTACTTCCCCAAAATTAAAACAAAAAAAAGCGAATTTACAGAAAGGCTGTAGAGTAGTCAATAAGGGCCCAAATATTTTTTTGGATCAAAATCCTCCAAGGTAGGGGGCTAAAGATCCCCCCCATGTTATTTCTCATGGGATTTTTTTGCCGATGGGCCTAGCTCGAAAATGTCATTTTTTAACAATTGTTTGGGGGGGTCTTTGGGTACCCCAATATTTTTCGTTAATTGCTAAATTCATTATATTACCCTAAATGAAAATTTTTTTTTTAGTTCAGCAGTTAAATACCCTTTTAAGCGTTTTTTCGTCCCTCCTGTAAATTGACAAACTTTTCCCCTGTTTTACTACATTCCCTCATCATTTTTTCATCATCTTACAACATGTTCATAACCTTAATTTCATCTTTTGCTGTCTATTTTTAATTTTTTTTTATTCTTAAACTTTTACTTGGATTGATTAGACCTGCACCCTGCGGTCATTCAAAATTAATTTGGCCGGCTGTCTTTAAAATTTAATTTATAAGATATGTCATCTTCAGATCGTAATTTACGATGACCTCTACAGTCACGCCGGTGTTACTACCGCCACACGAAATTTTTATATTTTTTTTCGTGATTGCTTTTAACGATAAGCATATACTTTTGTCATTACTTGATCAATAACCACATTATAGAATGTTTACCATATTCCCCCCATCTATAGGCCTAATCAAATCCCATACTTGGCGAGTCGCCCACACTACAACATTCTGCGTTGACGGGTTATAGATCGTAGGCCAAAACAGTTTACTGTCCACAATGTTTACAGCTCCGTTTTTTGGATAGAAAAATAAAAACTAAATAAAGGGATACTGATTATCTGGGGTTTACTTGCAACCAAAACAAAGGCCACGATCGACCCAAATGTTGAAGACGGAACCAATAAAGTCGAAACAGGGGCCCCAAAAAAGACATATTGTTTTTTAAAAAATGTTGCTTGGGGTAAAGCGACTCCAATTTAATTTTACGACGTGTAGAATTTAAAAAATCCGGACAAAATCGAAACTTACAAAAACTTTTTTGATTGTGTCACAAAAAAAAAAAAGAGTGTTAAAAAGAAACAGTTACGTGTGATTTGGGATGTGTGGGGATAGTTGTGTTGAAAAACAACGAAATGACTTTTTTTCTAGAATCAATTTGTTCGGGGCCCTGCTAAGTTTTTCGTGTTTAGAAAAAGGTTTGCTTCTAAGTTTATACACCATACACTTAAAAAAAAAATGGGAAAAATTTTAAAGTAATGAATAATAAAAATGTCACCCCGGACGGCTGTCTGGCACTAAAACTATAAAACCCCAAAACGTTATGTTTCCTGTAGTTTCTACATTTGTGCGTTAGTAAGGGCGTAACTTTCGTATAGTTTTAAATTTGCATCTGACTTATTTATCGTTTTTTGCATCGTTACGTAAACAGGTTACCAACAGATTGTCAAAGTTCATGTTACAATTTTTTTTAAAAACCAAAGGTCTCCTTTTTAAGGGGGGTCTTATTGTTACAAACTTTGACCTTTCTGAAAAATTGACACCTAAAACCGGTTTCTCATTGAAATTAAATTGTTTCCTTTCGATACCTAAAATTTTTCATTGTTCGGAACGAAACGATCTATTGGTTTATACCCAAAAACCAAATATTACCAACAAAATTTAAAATTAAAACACCCAATTACCAGTTGCTTTCAATTAATTTTTATATTTCATTTGATTGACGGCGTGTAGTAGTTAGTTTGGGAGGGTGCAGTCAGGGCGCTTTCTAAGGGGGGGGGTTCCAAGGTAAGTCCACCTCATAGGAAAGGATGGAACTAATTTTATCTTCTAAAGTTTTGCTTTAAAGTTATGTACTCAAAGAGCACTAATTTTCCTTCAAGCGTTTTTATCCAATTCCTTATACGGTTTTGTGCATGAACTCTAAATCCATTTATCAAAATGATGCTTTTCCTTAAAATCCCTCACATATTGTATTCCTAACGATGGTTTAAAAACGATAGAGACGCTAAATATGCCTCCCCGGGGACGAAGGAAATTTAAAACGCACTAAATATATATATTTTTATTTTACACTCGGGGAATATCGATGGAGTATAGAGCTCGGTCAAATGTTTTTTGCGTACGTGCGGTCAACGCCGGCTCGAATGTGCCACCTTTCTCCCGAAGGTAACTGAGTGCTGGGGAGTCCTCCGCTTATCATCTCGCAGTGAGAGGAAAGCCCCAAACCCACAAGGCGCGCCATTCAACTCGGGCTAATTATCACGTCGAGAGTTCAATGGACAGTGTTTGTTTGAATGGCTCCTAAAAGGATCTAAAGTCATTAATGGGAAAAGAATTTACTTTTATTTCTCCCCTCCCTCAAAACCAAAAGCTCCCCAAGAGGATAAACTCTCTCTCCTCAAACTCTCACTCTTTTAATTTTTGTCTTCACTTTAAAAAAATTCATTTTTTATTTTACTGAAGGTCCCGTATTCGAGCCCCGAAAGTTTCATGCTATTATGAATAATTTTTTAAAAAGAATCAAAATACATTCATACATGGTACCCTAGTAGAAAGATTTCGTTTAAAGACCCAAAAAATTCGTAGTTTGCAAGTGTAATAGAAAAGGCTCGGTTTGTTGTAAAAAAAGCTTTTTGAAAAACCAAGAACCCAAATAACATAATCAATACTGAGACAAATACTAATCATTAATACTTTCAAAAAAATAATAATAATGATTTTTTTTGAAAGTGTGGTTTCATGGTTTTTTACAATATTTTGGGCAGAAATTCCTGAACACATAAAAAAAAAATGTTGTAACTTTCTACTTGTTGAAAGTAGGGTTTGCACACATGATGGATAAGAAAACAAAAAAAATGATTTGGGGAAAAAAGTTTAAAAACCCCCACAGTATTAATATCATGATTTTTAATGTATGGTATAGGGTTGATTTAAAAATTTGTTTCAGTTTAAATTTTTTTAAAAATAATAAAATCCTCTCCAATAACTAATCCATAAAAGCCTACTTAAGGAGCAACCCTATTTTACAAAGCTTTATTAGCTTCAGTGCTGTCTGCTGTCTAGGGGCGGAATCTTTAATCGATATTTCACCCCCTTCCCAAACCCACGGCTGAAATTTTTCACACATACGTATTCTTTATGCAATAGTTGAATCAAAAAACAGATTCCAATTATTCAATTTATTCATCGTTTTAATAAATTTAAATTTTTATGGGAACAATGTTTCACCCCTTTCCCAAAGTCCGATCGACTGAAATTTTTCCCATACGTATTCTTGATGACAGTAGATGAATTTTTATACAGATTCACTAATTAATCAATACAATTCATCGTAATCAATTAACCAAACAAAGTTCATATGGGAAATTAGTCACAGCTAGGGAAGGATGGGCCAACCAGATGCAATGTCCGATCGAGCTGAAATGTCTTTTGTTTGTTTATAAACATCAGTTCGGTTTACAAAATCGCTGATGTATTTATAAAGTTTTGAAGTGTTTTTCTTCGCGAATCAGTGCCCATTTTATTTGTAGACTATTCTACATATTAGTGCGGTCATTTTAAGTGTAAATTTATGTATATCTTGTAACAAATACTATTTAATTATCTGAAATGTGGTGCAGAATGCTAGGTTGCTAGGGAAGTGGACTTTAAATTCGTGCCATCTGCCTTGCCAGCTTGAACCGTTCTTCGGAACAAGGGACCTCGCACGCACCACGTGTTGGTTCTACGCCTGCATCACACAATCACGTTCAAGACTACAGCCTTAAAACACAATCATGTGTACGGATTGTGAGACGAACAGGAAGATCGTAGAAATACTACTTTGTGATGTGAAACGAGATAGGGAACAGATTTGCCACCTCAAGACACTGCTGGACCAAACAAATCAGCAATTAGCCAGGGTCAGTGTAGGCCTGCCCTAGGCCTAAGCCAAACTGCACCTAGGACTACAGGTGAGTTCTTGGGCCCAGGCCCCCATATATAGCCTGAACACCACCGTCAGCACCAGCACCAATTCATTAGCCAGCAGCCTCAATTAGGGCTAGCCCAGCACATCTATCAAAAACTGTTATCGATGCCGATCGTGACAATGGCCCAATACCTTCAAACCTCAACCATGATTTTCCCAGGCCTACTGCTCCAACAACAATAACTACAGGCCAACCATCAACACAGGGCCCAGCAGACAACTGGCCTTGGCTTAGCCCACCTGACTGGACCACAGTCAAATACAAGAACAAGTCTAGGCCTACTGCTCCAACAATAACAGGCCAACCATCAACACAGGACCCAGCAGGTAACTGGCCTAGGCCTAGCCCATGCGACTCAGCAGTCAATAAAAAAAACAGATGTACAAATCATAATAATAGTAATACGAACATTGCTGTCCCCACTCCCACTAAGTGCATCGTCATCAGTGACTCCATGTTTGTAGGTTGCAGTCTCATGAGACCTAAACCTAATGAAGTCTGCCAATACGAAACCAACCCTGGAATCCAACCCTATCAACTAAGAACCCAGCTTGAATCCCGACCAGAAGACCCGAGTGCTGCCACGATCATTCTACATTGTGGAACTAACACCATCATGCGAAAAGATGCCGCGCAATTCTATAATGACATTTACGATCTCATTAAGATCTTGCAAAAAAAATTCCCCCAAGCTACTGTCGTCTATACATCCATTGTATTCCGTACTGACATTGCGTGTGACGACATAGTGGTGCAATTCAACAAGGAGAGAAGAAGATGCTGTAACATCTTGCAAGCTGTCTATGTCGAGACGAACTCCTGGCTTCTCCCTAGTCAACTATCGAAGGGTGGCCTACACCCCAGCAAGCAAGGCAACAAGTCGCTTTACAATATGGTCTCTGAAATCTGCTCAACCTTGAGCTGGCGACCAGAGCCTAGTCCTCCCCCAATTCCCAGCAGCTCCACCCCCAACTACAGCAACAACAACTTGAACCCTGAATCACCCACTATTATTTCCATAGGCCCGACTCATTACCGCATTTCTCCCAACAGCCCCAAAAAGCACTACCCCCTGCCGCAGGCCTACGGTAGTGGAAATGGAGGGTAGCATTTTCCGAACCCCCAAATCCATCCCTCTTGCCCACTGTGTGGCGGCGGATCTAAGTATGCACAGGGGGATTGCGGCAAGCATCAAAGCTAGATTGGGCCCAAGTCGAGGAACTCGCAAACCAGCATAAAAGGGTTGGTGAGGTGGCAACTCTTCACTCAAAAGGGAGACTGTTATTCTACATGATAACGAAAGTACAATCTCACCACAAACCACAGGTGCATGACCTACAGAATGCACTACGGAAATTGGCGAGCGTTTTGCAACTTTTATCACATTCCGACTATAGCCATGCCACGGATAGGCTGTGGCTTCGATCGAATGTACTGGCCATTAGTCAAAAAAATGATTGAAAAGATCTTCAAGAAAACACACACCCAAATCCTAGTATATACACGTATGCAATCTCTCGAACTCCCTGTACCAACGCCTGACGTCACAGTAATTCAAGCACCTCATATATCATCGAATGCTGACGCCATTTCTACCAGTTACCCACATACCATGTCAGCGGCACCACAAACTACGGCCGGGTCAGCCATTCCCGAACAGTGTTCCAACATCTCCGTTTCAGAGGCCAGCCTGGGCACTAACACTGAGGGTATCACTAGGGCCCACACCAGTAGAATTCAAGGCAGTCACCTCCGGGCCCTATTGAGTATGCACGAAGCAGCACACAACCCCTATAATCATAGAGTTGGAAACCTTATTTGGCCCACCCCCGCCAGTGGCCTTTGTTACATCTCCAACGCGGTCTATGCCCCCAGTGACCACTCCTGTCCAAGAAGAGTCCATTCCAGCGGCGGAGCTTACACAATACGAGTCATCTCCAGCAATAGAACATATCCAAGATGATCCTACACCAGTCTCCATGCCATATCCAGGTGCCAAGACTGACCTGGAAGGAGTCTCCCAGCCGAATGACCTCCCATTAACAACAATCATGCCTACATCACAAGGCCATCAACCAACCATGGTGCCTGACATGACTTTTGAGGAACTCCAAAGCCTAGACCACCCATTCAACCCCTTTTGGACATTCCCACAAATACCAAACACATCGATACCCATTCTTACTTTAAACACTCTCAAACAGAAAGTGCTTAGGCCAAATGAGTCCAAGCCAACATTCATCAACTCATTAAAGAAGTCCAATAACATAGTGATAAGTGATTCCATGTTTGCTGGTTGCAAATTCCTCAAGCCAAAACCCAATAGACACTACACACAAGAAATTCATGCAGGTGTTCAACTTCAAAAACTTCATAAGTCCATCTACAACCGTGTCCCCGACCCAAAAGTTGCGACAGTGATTCTTCACTGTGGTATGAATTTGCTTCATAAGATGGAGACCAACAGAATATTGGATCAGGTGTACCAGTTAATACATACAACGCAAAAATCGTTTCCCAACGCAATTATCGTATACATTAGCATATTCTATAGAAGCGATATAAAAAATCAAATTATTGACAACGCCAACGAGGCTATCAAATGGGCATGCCGAGAACTTGGAGCAGTATACGTCCAATCAGCCATGTGGTTAACTGACGCCGACATCTCCATTGACGGATTACAACCCAACAACTCAGGCAGTCTCAAAATCCACAACATGATTGAGGAAATTTGCACCACAGTTACATGGCGGCCCTTCCACCCGCAAATCCAGCACCTGAAAAATAAACCACTGAAAAACTTCCCATCAACGATGCTAGCTCACAATCCACCTGCAAAGCCAATCTCTCCGGTAATCCTGATGGCTACCAAGGAACCTTCTGTAAGCCTAGAAGAGTCGCCCACCTGGCCTATCGCAACATCGTCTCTATCCAATCCCGATGTGACTACCATCATGTCTGCAGCCAATTCTAACTCTGCAGGCACAACGTCTCCAGTTGATCCAGTCCTATTTGCTATGACACCCGGGCTACTAAATCAAGATATGGACCAGGTATCAGAATCATCTGTCTTAAAGCTTCCATCCCACTCTACAAAGATGCTTCAGTTAGACACTCAGCCCCTGGTTGCCAAGGACCCTGCTGCTGGTTTAGACCAGCCCTCCCAGCCTAGATATCTACCCGAAAATGCAGTTCAGCCTGAAGACTGGACAAACACATCAGCCCAGCCGGATGTAGACAATCCTCAGGGAGATCCAAAACAACAAATTTCTCCTATTTTGACTTCCCGTAAAACAAAAAAGATAATGCCACCACGTAGAACCATTCCGTCCCGAGTATCTAAAAAAAAAAATAAAATCATACCTTCTCAAATTTTCAATTAATCAAAAGGGTCTCAAGACCACCATAACTCCCTCCGTAGACCAACACATTCTATCTCAAAATCCTAAAATTCACAAAGACTGATCTAACAAAAACTGACCTAATCAATACTCAGCATGTATCATCACAAAAGGCACTCCCTAGCATAAAAGTCCCTTAACATTCGATCTATAAAAAATAAAGTTGATGAAGTAGAAGTGTTCCTTGATATTCAGTCGCCAGACATATGCTGTAGTTCGGAACACTGGTTGTCTGCCTCGGAAGCCAAAAAACTTTCAATTCCCAGTACTGTACTTCCAGCATTTACTGTAGAACCTCTCCATTTGGCGGGGTTGCAATATTTGCAAAATCATGGCTTCATACTATCCTTATTCCAGGCATTCATGATAATTTCATTGAAAAAGTGTTTGAGTGTACTGGAATCTTGTGGAGAGGAGTTAATATAGAAGTGATCATCCTCTCAGTTTTTAGACCACCCTCTACTAGCATCTCACAATTTATTGACAATCTAGAAGCAACTCTTATCCGAGTTACCAAACTTCATCCAAATGCAGAGTTAGTGGTCTGCGGTGACTTCAATATTGATCTTCTTAAACCATCAAATAATACTGTTCTTTACCAAGACATTCTAAACTCCTTTGGTCTAATAGCGTCAGTATTCACTCCAACACGAACAACCTCTACCACCTCTACTCTTATAGACAATATATTCACCACGTTCAATTTAGGACACCTTCAAGGGGAAACTTTACTAGTAGACTCGTGTTTATCAGACCATTTTGCACTCTTCCTTAAATTCGAATCTTCAATAAACTGGATTGGTCCAAGCTGGACTCTAAAACGAAAATTTAATGAAAGAAATACTTTAAAATTCCTTGAACTCCTTCAAGATGAGCTCTGGGTTGCTGCTCAAAAATTTTATACTGTCAATGAGTGTTTTGATGCATTCCATTCACAATATGTGTATCTCTTTAACAAAGCCTTTCCAGTTAAAAGATGTAATACTATTAAACCAGTTAAATCAAAGAAATGGATAACAACTGAGATTCGCTCAGCATCTGCCGACCTCAGGAAACCTACATGCACTATGTAAGAGAAAACCACTTGACCTTATTCATAAAGGCAATTACAATCGTTTAAAAAATCTTCACTCTAGAAATATAAAAAAAGCCAAAAGAAAATTTAACGATAGCATTATTTTATCTTCCACAAATAAATCTAGGGCATCCTGGAACATTATCAGATCAGAGACATCATCATCTACTTCACCTATAAACATGGCAATTGCGGTTGATGGGAAAAGGATCGATAATCCTTTTGAGGTTGCTAATAGATTCAACGTGTTCTTTAAAGAAATTAGTGCTATACCTCTTTTAAAAACTCCTATTGTGTCTGATATATTGAGACCAATCAAATCATTCTTTTTATATCCAACAAATCCTACAGAAATTTGCAAACTAATGAAGAAAGTAGCTCCTAAGTACTCGTGCGGACATGATGGCATACCTAGTGCCATCCTAGTGAAATCAATTAAACTCATTGCATTGCCTCTATCCAACATTATAAACATGTCCCTTCGAAACTGCCACTGTCCCCACCAATTTTGAAGCAATCAACAATCGTCCCTATACACAAAAAAGGAAAGAAGGATATTTTAGATAACTATCGCCCAATCTCGTTACTCTCATCGTTTTCAAAAATTTTTGAAATCGTAATGTACGAATCGGACTTACCTCCTATCACAATAAATATCACATTCTAGATGACAGTAAGCATGGCTTCCGTTCTGGGAAATCTACGACGACAGCTATTTTTTTATATCTCTCATCGCTTTTACTCTGCTTTAGACAGAGGAGATCAAGCCATTGGGCTCTTTTTTGATATGAGCAAAGCTTTTGATACAATCGATCATGGAATTCTCCCCAAAACACTACATTCCTTAGGCATTATCGGCCCCGCACACAGTTGGATAACGTCATTTCTCACTAACCGCAAACAAACGGTGAAAATAATGTCATCGAAATCACACATTCCTTCAATATCTGACCCACTCCCAATAACTATGGTGTTCCCCAAGGGTCTACGCTTGTCCCTCTATTTTTTATAATATATATTAACAGTCTTCCCAAACTTCTTAATATGGAAAATTTCCAGGACACTGTAAAATCTTTCCTCACCTTATATGCTGATGACATCAAACTCCCTCCTCATAGCCCCCCATAATGTAAATTCAATGTTGCTAACATCAGCTGCAAATTCTCAAGTATCACAAATATCATCATACTGTAAGTCTAGTAGACTGGCTATCCAAACGATAAAACAATTTTCTTAAATTTTCATACTAATGCATCGCAATACCCCTTAAGCCCCTTATTTGTCTGGATGGTAAGAGTATAGCAAGGCAACCTACTGCAAAAATTCTAGGGCTTACTGTGAGTGAGTCCCTTGACTGGCTTCCACATATCCAGACATTGGCACCGCGTCTGCTAAGTGGTTGTTTCATGCTTCGAAGGCTAAAACTTCTTGTGAGCCCTACTACGTGTACTCATGGTATACCATTCATACATTCAGTCAATTATCTCAAAGGCAGTGCGTAATTAGGGGCATCTCAAGTCATGCTAAACGAATATTCATAATGCAAAAAAGGGCGGTGAGAATAATCGCCGGTATATCAAGGCGACATTCATGTAAGACACATTTCACTAATCTTCATATATTGACTCTTACATCCGAATTTAAATTTTTTCAGCTTCCACATTTGCACACTCTCATCCTGAAAATGTTTTTAACAAATGCGTACTAACTCTAACATATTCATTCCTACTTTCAAACCATTCACTATTTAAAAACAGTCCAAGCTACCTCTGTAGTAAAATTTACAATAAATTTCCACAATCCATCAAAAACGATACTCCAACATCATTTAGAATTAAAATTAAATCTTTTCTCATTCATAACCCTTTTTATTCCTTAGAGGAATTCCTTATTGCAAAAATTGAATTCAACTAACACATTTTGTGTCCCATCTTCCTTCTTGTCCATCACATAACGTATGTATGTTTATCTTATCTATTCTTGTTCTCTTAAATATTTTATTGTATTACTATTTATATTCTAATTCTAATTACTGTGCTAGTTATTCACTCCCTCTCTCTCAGGAGAGGGTATATTTTTACTATGTACGAATCTGTGAATAAAGAATGAAATGAAAAAAATGAAAATACGTACTCTTGATGACAATAGATGAATCAATTAACAGATTCACTAATTAATCAATTAATTCATCGTAATTAATTAACCAAACAAAGTTCATATGGGAAATTAGTCACAGCTAGTAAGGATGGGTCAACCAGATGCAGAAATTCGGACACATCCAGTGAGCTTATATTCGATAACAACATTCGTTAAGACTAAAAAGTATTAAAAAAAAATTACATGAAAAAAAATATTTTTAAACAACGCTTACGGTTAAATGTACTAAAAAGTAATAAATAAATTTTCGCTCAACAAATTTATGCCTAACTCGGAAATTAAAAGCGTTGGGCGCTTACGGTATTGACATAGATTACAGAATTTTGTTGTTCATGGACGGAAAGCGCCCAACGCTTTTAATTTCCGAGTAAGGCAGAAATTTGTTGGGCGAAAATTTATTTTTTACTTTTTAGTACATTTAACCCTAAGCGTTGTTTAAAAAAAAAATTTCATGTAGTATTTTAATTCAAATTATATAGAAAAAATACATAGCTTTTACATAATATTAAAATAGATATACGACAAGATATCAAAGATTCGTAATCTTTTAAAACGAATTACTATTTCATACATTGAAATTTTTTAACAATAATGTACAGTATAATTTATTGGTTTTATTTTACTGAGGTGATTTGAAATCAGTTAATCAAGCGTAACTTTTTAAAATAATCATTGTTATACAGAATACTCGCTATAGGATGCCTCATCGCCCTGCCCTGCCCTCACGTTGTTCAATACGCTCTGTTCCATATAATATGTTGTTATTAAGGAAAACATAGTTTTCAATGATAGGCATTTTCATACATGGTTGTTACATTTTCATTTCCCGCAATAAACTATAATAATAATAATCCTAGCTACATTGCTGATTTTACCAGAGTACGGGTGGGCAGAACTGCACCGCCCGTTCTGAAGATACCGAAAATTGCGGAAGTCCAAGTCAATGTTCAAACATACCGTTAATATTAAGTATTATCCTAAATTGGCATACTCGAATCATAGGTGACGTTGAACGTGATTAAAATTATTGCATCGTGACAGTTTTCACTCACGAAAAAAATAGGAGCGATTTGATGAAAGTTTTCTGCGCGCTCATAGTACGCACAAGTTTAAATTATTTTTATCCCGACAGATGCTGGTTGGTGCTGGTTGGTGGACAAACAATACATGACGTCATAAATATTATAATTTGTTCCTTGAGGCTGTCAACTGTTATTAGGAGAAAGCGATAAGAATTTCACGCAATTAATTAGATTACATTCTAGCATCTATTCGGAAGGTGATAATAATATTACTTATTGGCTCCTTAAAAAAACTTTCTATGTTGTGTAAATCATAGCGGGTTACTCAAGGTCAAAGCATTTACCAATCGGAACTTGGCTACTGGATGGATTATTTATGCACTTACCCGGAGCGTTTGTTTGATGAATTGATTGAGTTTTTGCAAGGGCGTTTTAAGTAGAGCTTGCTACACGACGAGCTAAGAGAGTAGACGGCGATTAGGGAGGGACACATCACGTTTCGTTTACTCTTCGCCACTTCAAAAAGTTCCATCCATACCGATTACAATCAGATCAGATGATAAACATGCACTTAATAGGAAGTTGCATCAGCATTTCCGGTGGACTAACTGGAACATTTTGGCAAAGTGACCCGTTAAGTGAATGTCCAGAGTTCGATTCCTGGTAGTGTTGGATCTTGAACTTGTCTTCCGTACGATTAAATCCTTCCGCCTAATGATACCCAACAAGCAACAACTACGCCCATGCATCTATGATAATAATCAATGTCTGTATAGTCACCGATTACTACATTTACTTCCAACTATAAACACATAAATGATTAAATTTGAAATGTTGTTCAAACATTTAAGCCTTTCTCAAATTACCATAATACATAAATAATTATCCGTCGGTAACTTATTTTTTTAAACAGGCTAACAAGATCTATCAAGACTTTGAAACAGGTAATATTTCAATCCTGTGAACAAGATATGGTAATGTGGCTTGAAGATGTATATGCATATAACAGTTCTAAAAATACTATTTTACTAGGGCATTAGGTAAACATATTATGTAACAACTGCATTGGAGCTTCTAGCTACAAGTAATGCACCAATCAAGATAGTCTACTCATCTTTATTGAGAGGTCAAAACCGTAAAAATATGTACGCAACCGGCAATGCTAAGTGAAAGATCACACGATAGTGGTTACCTACCAAACAAACCACAACAGAACGAAGTGTGGTTTGCAATTGCATCGCACGCGTGACACACACGTCCGGACCACTACAACGCACGTACCAACACGCACGTGCTAATTCTACGTGCGTGCGAGAGTGCGTGTGTGGTGGTTAAATTGACAAGAGGCTTTTTTGCCAAATTAAACGAACGCGAAAAACCTCTCATTGAGGAGAAAGTTCTAAGAAATAGCTATTTTATTTTTCGAGTCAAATGATAAATGATCATGGTCATTTACGAATTAGCTACTATTCCGTGAAAGTTCTCCCAGGATCAACTTATAAGCTCTTAATGGATGGAAACTGATACTCTGCGAACTATATTTTCACCTGTTAGCTGTGTTTGTCATCATTATAATTGACGAACTGTCTCAATAAATCCGATTAACGAAAACAAAAACACATTATAAAATGTGTTATTTTAGAAACCGTTCTGTATGGATGGAAACCGATATTTTGCGAACAATATTTCTTCGTTTCGTTGAATTTGTCAACGTCGTCAGAGAAATGAATTAAATTAAGGTTGATCGGATAAGCGAAAAAAAAGAGTAGAGATTAATAGTCCCTATTTTTATTTTAGAAAATCTTTTAGATTTGACATACACCCACGCCTAGATTCACACACGTATTTTTGTTCATAATTTTTTTTTTACTTGATAAACTTGTTTTGCTCTTCCTTTAGGAATGCTTTACTTGCCAGACTATCTGTGTTTCACTATACGTATATGTCTTAAATATGGCCTTTGACTACTTGAATCGTGTGGTTGGCTTCAAAGACCACGGCTTCTTACGGACAAAATACAGTTCTGCAAATAGCAACTAAAAAGTGAAAATAATATACATATCTGCATGTTGATCGCATTGCTGTGTACGAATAAGGAAAGAATCTATGACAGCTTTCGAAAGTGAACTTTTTATATCATGTATAGCTAATCGCGTCTAAATTTACCAACTAAGAACAACCAAAGAAATGCAAATGTTGCACAGGCGATCAAGATAACACTAATAAACACATCCACGACTATGATGTCTCGTAAGGGTAGTCACTCAGCCTGGCTTTAGTAGCCTGCGGGCACTCTTTATCCTGACGGCCATTCCTCTCTTCGGTTCTATTCGCTACGCTGTACGATTACTCAAAACTAATTTCACGCACTCTCTTCTCAGGATTGTCTTATCTTTATTTCTTTATTCTACGAAAAATTAAGATTTCCCTAGATGCATATTCCTTGCTGGAAGCATAATACATAATAGGTGTTACAACTTACAAGCGTTTTGAAGCAAAACTAACAATCGACACAGAAGTAGTAAATGAAATGAAATAGTAAATGAAACTAAATTTAAAAAAAAATGCAGTAAAACTAAAACAAGAAGTATAAAACTGCAAAACTGTTTATTAATAAGTAATTAATAATGTAAGGCTTTGAGATAGTTTGTTTATAAAAATAACAACTTACTTGGAAAATAACTGGATGAGCAATTAATGGGGCATAGCGAACGTAGATCTCGATCTTAAACTTTTTACTTTATAGTACGGCGGATTGAAATGCGATTTTGTTGACAAAGTCTTCAACACGAATAATTATACTTTTTGGGGGCCCCAGAAAGTAAGTGGAGAAGCTAGCCCCCCCAGAAATTTTAAAAAAGTCATGTGTTGGGCAACACCACAATTAGTGAAGCAAGACAATTAGCTGATAATATTGTTTAATTATAAGTTTTGCCTTAACCAGTCCCTCCACCAAAGAGGTCGACGCAAGGAAAAACAATTTAAAAAAAATAATTTTCGACAATATGTTGATTAAATAAACTTCGATACCTCTTTGGTTTTGGTACCTACTCCAGTCCCCGCGCATATGATTTAATATGGCATTTGCATATGCATCTAGAAGTTGGATGTAAAATATGTTCTAAATAAATCTTACCTAAAAATTATACAATAAAAATCAATTATAATCTGTTTAAATTTAAATTATATTTCTTTAAAAAAAAAACATAATGTGCTGTTAGATCTGCAAGAATGGTTACACTGTTAAATCGGCCCAATCACATAATTTGTAAAGAAAGATTGCCGCTCAACCAAACCTCCATAGGTCTGAGTTTATGTGATACACCACGGCGTGAGCTTACCTCTATCAGCGTTCGCTGTAACGGTATTCTCATTTGAAACATCCCAACAGCGAAAAGCCCATTAAATCAATTTAAAACTCAACATCAGAATAGTATTAGAATTAAACAGCTGCTTTCGTTTTCAACAACAGGAAAATCCATTTAAGGTATGCCCAACTGACACTGGGTTTTTAATAAAAGTGAAATAAGATCTTATTTAATTAATTCATACTGAACGTTATCAGAGGTTTTTGGCAAGGTTCATGAGACCTCAAGCTAGAAATCGCGTGGGCATCCTGCCTGATAATTTAAAGTGAGCCTATTTTAACACCTTGAAGACTGACTTGACTTATTTGCCCGGATACAAAAAGCGTGTACGATTAATGTGGACAAGTATTAATAACATCACAGCTGGAAATCTTACCAGATGGACAGAAAAAACCTTAATTTTAACAACGAAACTATGTGTATACAAGCAGAATTGCCACTACAAATAAAAAGTAATCTATAGTTTTGTTTATAGTATAGGTATTTCTTCAGAATGTGAATAAACATTTTAATTTTTATTATTTATTTATTATTTATTTTAATACACATTTGCGTACAAGTTTTTCCCCAATTTAAACAATGGAGAAATCGACAAATACCCTCGCAACTATTATTTGTTAACACATAAATGCGTTAGGTTCCTAGAAAAGTAGAAGAAATAAAACCATTTGCAACAATAATGCGATGATACGTGGTGTGCGGGTACCCGAAATTTCGTGTGGGGTCCAGGTTTAGGGGGCCGAACCGATCGTCCAATAAAAGGCCCGCTAGCCGCGCCCTTAAAAGAGACCCGAGTTTTGGGTAACAAATTTTTTTAAAAAATAATTGAGGGATGGTGGAGGTGCCGGTCCAGACAATTAATTGTTAACATTTATAGCATTATATTTATTATATTTTTATTAATTATACAAAATGCCATTCAATGAAAATCCAGACGAAAGAAAATGAAATCGGGAGAAAATTATAACGTAAGATTCTAAATGTACCATTGGCCGTGTTTTTACTATCCGAGACGACCCGGCTCAAAACCCGAAAATGTTTAGTCCCCGACCCAATCTGACTGTCAAAACCTCTAGAAGAAGTTTAACAAACAAATATTCCTGAAAAAGTATGATCGATAGACAATATATTGGTCGGGAAAAGGATTAACAGCAATTGCGTTGCAACTTAACTTAATGATCTGTATTATTTATTTTTTATTTTTTATTATTATGTTGCATTTTTCTGCAAGCAGTGTTTAGACTAACTAACTTAATAACTATATTGTGTTTGTTGTTATTGTTTGTTTAAAAAGTAAAAACCATGACCTTACCGAAGAGGTAAACCAATCCGCCTAGTCATTCCTCCTCGATTGTTTGTTTCCCATGTCAGAAACTAGCTCCAATATTTAATGAAGTGCCTTTGGTCGGAACGTCGACTCGACCTCCAATAATCAACATCATTTTTTCAATCTTTGATCTCCATTCTTCCCCCCAACACCCGATCCCACAATCGTGGACGTGGTGTCGAAACCAGTTAGGACTCACGCTGCGATGACGATGCACAATAATAGAAAATACTTTAGTTCCTGCCCTTGTCTACAGAGATTAAAGAATAGCTCAACAAGTTTCTCTGAGAATTTCTCCTAATTGTATTTTCATGTTGATATTCGGTCATTGTCTTTGTGTAGAGGGTTTCGATTAAAAAAACATGTGTTATTATCGTTTAGAGCCTATTATGACTAGCCTTTATTCAGGTTTTGTTTTAATAGTCTGTAAAATTCGTGAGTATTGAAATATTCGCTCGTCGCCGAAAGTTTGCGAAAGAAAATAAATGATCTCATTTCGGAGATAATCAATCACTTTGTTGATTTTAAATTACAATTTGGTTCGTTTTTAGATTTGCAACATCTCTGATGTCTAAGTCAAGAGTACTTAAAAGTAACGATGAATTAAATATAAAATTAAAAATATTGTTTTATTTAAAGCAATTTTTACTGCGACCATGGTGTGTAATTTGTATACATAAATTCCCGGAAACAATTTTTTTTAATAACAAAATGTCATTCAAATAATAAACAAGCTGTGTTTCGATGGTTAATTATATTTGAACACACTTGTGTTTGTCATTTAATGATATCTACTGTGCAAACACATTATTTTATATTATTATTATTATTATTATTATTATTATTATTATTACAAAATCAAAATGTTAATCAGGTTTCGACCATTTAAGTCTACAAACAATGAACAATGATGTATTATTGATCAACAGACATGACAATCAAAATACTCTCATATAGTTTTCCTCTAGAAAGCGACTAGTAAAGGAAGAGTAAAACACGGATTGATTTGTAAAAGTGGTGTGAGGGGGGACTGCTGAGCTACGGCGCCCTAACCGGTACCTAGATGATTAGTATGACGAGAAAAATAAATTATCTGTCTAGATTAAAAATATATTTTCTGTTTGTGATAGTCCCCCGACTCAATCGTCAAAAATATGCCGTGGTTGTTGTTATCATAGATAGACAACTGTGACATTGAAGAAACGAGCTATTTCACAGCAAATTTGTATGCATTTATTTTATGTTATATCAATTAAACATACTGAAATGGGCATAACACGGCTTTCCTATGTACTGAAAGTACAGTATAGGTGAAAAGGAATTCTGACCAGGCATTTCTTTGTTAATACTATTTTCCCGTCTTTAAATATTTTGAATAACTTGTTCAAAAAAGGATTGAAATCATTTTAAAAGTTGTCGCTCTAAAGGCATTTTACATTACGAATAATGAGAGGTGAAGTGTACAAATTAGGTGTCCATCCTTGTCAAGTTGTTCACACACATGCAGGAAAGTCGCATTCTCAGGTATGCCACGCTTTCCTCAATGGCATACTAATTTAATTTTAATCCGATATCTACCTATTAAACGACTCATTTAAAAGTGAAAAAGGATTTGTTTTAAGTATGTGTGAAACTCTTTATGTGAGTCTAAGACTTAAAAATTTCTCAATACTTTCCCTAAAAGTCAAAAGGCCGCATATCAACTAGAGTCCGTGATGTACCCCCCGATTAATCCGTCTAACACTATATCATTATAACAAATTTTTAAACCGACTGATTGACAGCTAGAAGTCGAGGTCAGAATCTACTAATGTATATACACACCTTTCTTTGACCATCGTTAGACCTACCTTCGTTTATTAACTTTCATTTAGAAATTGGCAACAATTAAATCACATAGTGTTCGCAACAAAGAAAGCATAAGTAACGAAAGCATTTGATTTATTTCAATTAATTTTTTTCTAGTATGCGATAAATTGTTATTTTGCGGTTTAAATTTAAAGTCTTTATTAGTTTAAAGCAATTGTATATTCGAGGAGATGAGTTTTGATAACGACAATGGATTTGGTAGGATATTGCTTAACTTCTCATATTAATGCACTTCGGCTATTCGAGACGATGAGTGTTGACAGATGAGGATAAAGTATGAACAGAAGGGAGGAGGGGAAACCCGGTACCGGCACGTAGCCTACTCTTTTCGAAAAGTACCAAGGGGACCAACGGCTTTAAAGTTCCCTTCGAAAGGACGGTGTAAACTTTGACAGTCATATAGGTTCCTCCACTAACCCGGACTGCCGAGCATGCACACGTCGAGGAGAACGAAGCCGTTACACGACAATGAACAACAATGTGAGTGTACACATTAAATTTTGCTTCAACTAACAGACACTACGTACATCAGCAATTTAAAGAAACATTTTCTACCCTACTGGGAGGGTCTATATCTAGGCACCATTTTTTCCACAGTTTGCGCCCCAGTGGTGAACTAATTCAACAATGGCAAAAAATGGAGTGTTGTGGGTGGCTGGCAGTGCGTTGCTGCCTCTAAAACAACATTGGATATGCCTGGTAATTTAATTTCTGAATGTGTACGTTTATGTGAAAAATTTCAAAGCAGAATGTTCCGAAATAAAAATAAATAGTTGTATGTCACAAGTTAAGCTATTTCTTGACTGTACGTACGTACCTGAAAGTACCCCTTTTTGTACCCCTTTTGTACCTTTTTTACAGAAACTAATTAGCAGAAATACACGTCCAGTGTCGAGATGTTCAACCTTAATACGACTCCTGATTTAAATATGCTCACGTATAAAGAAGACAGACCGCGCGGAGAAACGAATGTGGAAGAGAAATTTAGCAGAAAGCGTTAATTAGCAAACGAGAACATCTGTAGTTTAAAACATCTTGCATCGTGTTGGCAGATGAGGTATTTCTTGAGGCTTCCGTAGATTTTTTTCTTTTAAATATGTTTGTAAGGTTTCACTTAGTAAATAAAACACAAAGTTGATGTAGACAAAACATCAATGGCACAAAGAAAGAGAAGTGAAAATTCGGAGATTTTGTTATTGGCAAAAGATTTTTTGATATGAGAAAAGTCAAACTCAAAATTGAAAAAAAATATTGATGTGTTGAAAATGGATACATATTTATAAATAATTTGTGTAAATTAAATCTTCGAAAAATTAAAATAATTAGCTTTATCAAGGAGTATCCAGGTTGAATCCAAACCAATGTGAATGTCCCACAATTTCCAACGCCGTTTGTTTACATTTTGTTGACATATTCCGCTTTCTCGTTGCAAATTTTTAAAAAATACACTCACTGCTCAATTTTGGTCACATTGCCAAATCGTATTAGCGAACAAGATTTAAAAAAGCTGTTTCACTCAATTGCTCTCAACTGGTATCCATTGGGTCATTATGACGTGAATCTGCCCATAACCTGTGTTGCAATGCATAACTTTGTAAGCCTCGTGCTACTCACTAAATACTACCGACAAAAAAACACTTCCATTTTCAAACAAGATAAAATTAATTAAATTATCTACATCCAATAAATATCAAACGCGTGTTTGGTAATAGATACAGTGATGTTCTGAGCTACTTTTACTTTCTGTCGCATAACAAGATGCAGCCGATTATTTATTGGAAAACACACACGCACAATCTTGAAACGCCTTCTGTGGAAGGAAGATCAAATTTATGGGATTCTGAAAAAGGGTCAGGAATGTAAAAAGATCAGGAATGTAAATAACATATTATGTATAGATGATTTCTTAAGAGTTTGTTGAAAAACTAGAGGAGTTCATTAATATTATGTTTTGTGGTATACAGGTCAGAAGCGAGAGGAACTAGAGTTCAAATGTTATTATGTCGATTTCATTCCCCACCGATTCTGAACAAAGCTGTTTGAAAAGTTGTCCTCGGTAAAAAAAAGTTTGGGTTCATAACAATGTACAGAGATGCTTAGAATCAGATAAGCTATAAGGCATGTAAATAAGGTATATTAAAAATGTTAAAGGGGCTAAAAACCCAAAAAAATATTTTTTACCACGTGATCTATAGCACAATACTACACTAAAATGACAGTTTAAAAAATTATATCTTGTAACTGTGATTTAACACGATTTTTTGTTTTTTTTTAATCCAGAAATTTGCGAAAATTGGTGTTTTTGGAAATTTCTTAAATCGGATTTAACCTACTTATTTTTGTTTCAAATAGATACCAGAGTATAGTACCAATCTTAAATGCCCCTTTATAACATCGTGTCTTGAAACTTTGCACAAACATACTCTCAAACACCCAAAAATATGCATTCCAAAATCACACCAATCTTAGTAATCAGCATATTTTTACCGAACTACTTGCCCAAATTACAAAAAAAAAAATATAATGAATTTACAGAAAAGACTGTAGAGTACGCCAATAATGGCCAATATTTTTTTTTATCAAAATCCTCCAAGGTCACGGGGCATAAAGATCGTCTCCATGTTATTTCTTATGGGAGATTTTTGCCGATGGGACCTAGCTCGAAAAATGTCATGTTTGACAATTTTTGAGAAGTTATGGTGGCCCCAATAATTTTTCTGTTGATTGCTAAATTCATTACTAGTTAGCCTGAATGAAATATATTTTTTGAGTTTAGCGGTTAAATACCCCTTTAAGCGTAGCCTATTGACTACTTTTTTGAGGAAAACATTTCTTGAGAAAAATTTAAGTTTTGTGTTAATCTGCAAATTAACGAAACCGTATATTGTGATGTAATGGAAGTATGCGGTCAAGGCGAGAAGTCTATTAATTAGATTAGTTGGCTTTGGTGATAATTTTATAAGTTTCTGTGGTATCTAAATTTGTGTAAAGAAAACGATAATTTATTTTACTTCTACTACTACTTCATTTCAAGCCATGGCTTTTTATAACCTCTTCTGAGTGGGTGATATTAATGCACAAAACAGGGTTTGGACTGGAAAATAACTTTGCGTGGTTCACCAGATAAAGAGACAGTCGACCACAAACTACCAGAATTTAAAACAAAAATTAAGTGGCGTTTAACCTTAAGAAATATAATTAATAATCAACAAACCCCTATTTTTACATCCTCATAATGCGAATCAGAATTCAAATGTAAGCATAACATTTTATAATGTTGCTTGATACTTTATTTAGAATATTATACGTATCTGACTTTAGTGTATACTCTCTTGTTTTACTTCCACTAGTCCAAAACAAAAAGCAAGAATGAATGAATGAATGAATGAATGAATGCTTGCTTTATTTCCATTTAAAATTGTAGGCATACAAAGAGTTACATACCGGTACAGTTTCTAGACCCTTTAGATAGTATTATCTGCAATCAGGGTATATGGAAAATCAGGGTAGTATATAGGCCCTTATAATATCAATATTTACACATTTTACAAATTTGGCTAATATAGAGCTAGTTCAAGTATCATTAAGTATATACATGAGGCTTTTAGAGTCTTGGTTCAGGTGCTTGATACAAATTATGTGTACAAAGTAAAATAAATAGGTAATTACATGGACTATTACAAACAATTGACTAGGTGACAATAAGACAAAGTGGTCTACTATTTAGTCCACCTACAAGTATCATTAATTTGGCTCAAAGAACCGAGGCATATTGCTGGTCAACACAGTGAAGTATCGTTTAGATATTCCTCAACTGAGTAATATGCATTTTTGATCAGGAGTAATTTCAGTTTGTTCTTGAAAAATTTTTGTTTGAAATATGTTTATGTTTTTTGGAAGTTTGTTATATAATTTTGTATAATGATATTGGAATTGTTTGAGTGATTTTACGCTTATGGTATTTAGTGTGAATGTTAATGGCTGTTCTAGTGTCATGCGAGGGGGACAGTATTACTTAGTGTTTGCTTAACTATGTCTTTTTTTACTTTTTTTAGCCTTAGTACCCTTTGTTAACACTTGTGACGTGTTCTTATCATATTTTGGCTTTCTACTGGAGTGGAAAACCAAAGAAATAAATTGCAGACTTAGCCCGTTAAAGACTAGCAAAATAAAAACCGTTTAAAAAATAGTTAAATGAAGAAATAGGCGTACTCTTGAGTGGGACATAGAAGTAGTTTAACGAGCATGGGTACGGGAGTACACAAAAGAGGAGGCGAACCTAATTAATCAACATCGTCGATAAAAAAAAAAATAAAAAATGAAATTTTTCGTCGTTTTTACATTTGGTGGCGCGCCGGATGATAAAGACAAAGTTTTATTAAAAGATTCCCATTCTAAATATATCTGCTTTTTCTTGCATTCATACATTGTGGCAATGCAGGGCACATGAATTTTCAAACATGGGGGGTGTAATCGCCCCCCCTCCCCAGACCACACCACCCCCACTCCGCCGACCTATAGCACAAGGACAGACGGACAGAACAGTGGGAGAGAGAGAGAGGAAGCATTTAAAATGGAGATTCGCTCTCCAATACCGTTGGGTGTCTAGTGTTCTCTAATACTACCGATTTGTAAGGATATTGAGAGAAATATTCTACTATTGTCTGACGAAGTTCTGAAGCGTATTGCACGGCAAATATATAATTATACATCGTAACAATGAATAATTTCAACCGAAAGTACTCAGCATTGTCATCATACGTGCTTCTTATCGCCGAATCTAGTCACAGAACCCTGTCTAAGAGTGTCACTGCACAGTTGAACGACCCGAGTAATAAAATATCCACATGATTAATTTCTCATGCACAAGTCGGAAGTTAGCCATGTTATTATGCACCTCGAAGCATGCAACAGCCAGACATGTCCATGGCCGCCAAGATCCCGAGCCGGTCCAGCAGGGTTTCACTAGCAGCGCGAGGTAGGAAATAAGTTCTCTTTTTTCTTAATAAACATAACTGATAATGAGTTTTCACTTTTATATTTCCCGTTTTGTAGACAGACCCAAACTAACACGATTTAAATCTGTATCAGAGCTATGGAGCACGACTTTGCGTTGAGAGTTGTGATTCATGCGGGTGATTAGACGTTTTACATGATTGATAGTTGATAGGTAAACGTGAACATGATGATCTAGATCACGTTTGGTTAAACTTTATTAGGTGTACACGCACGGACAAAATTAAATCTAGGATATAATGGAAATTTGAATTTTTCAACAAAATACTTTTCTGCACACTTCTTTTTTAGACAGAAAAACTCCCTTATGCACAACTTTTCTCTTCTGTCCGTCCGTACGTCGGTGTGTGTGTTACGTTTCAAGATAAAAACAAAACACGATATCCGATTGAAACACGTATTGGTTGGCATTGCTTTAATTTCCGACAAGAATAATACTGAATGTTTTTGGTGACCCTGGTGGTAGCGCACGAACAAGCGACGAACACGTGATAATGGTTAACTTTGTCTCAACCCGGCGCTGCCATATAACTATCGATGCTCCACGAAGTATTTATTTTTCAATTTTCTGTTTTCGTAGGTGAGCAGCAGCAATGCAGAAGAATTGTCAAAAAGATTTAGATAGAAAGTTAGATTAGTTAGTTTGGTTGGATAGCTACTTTAGTTAATGAGATAGTATTTTTAGATAGTTCTTGGTGAATAATAATGATAAATGTTATAAGATAAATGTTAAATATTAACAGGTGGCTCCATGGCTTATATTATATGTTTGCGGATGTACGGGTAAGTATTATTGCTTCAAATGCACGCCGTATTAAAAAACTCCCCGTATCTTGTATGGTGCAAATGTTTTGTATTCAAATAGGGCAAAAGAAAATGACGAGAGAAAGAATGAATAACCATTTATCGTGCATTCAGAAAAACAAACACACGAAAAAACACTTAATAACTTTTACATCACAAAATAATGTTGTATAATCTTCAACGCATAATTATGTTGAAAAAGTGCGTCATATCAAAAGAATGCCTTTAACGTTTTGATTAATTTTTTGCTTAATCTCTAAAAAAAAATACTGTATGAGAACTTATGGAAATATTCATCTAATATTCAAACAACTTTCATTGCTTAAAAGAAGTAGTACAGAGGTCAAATCTCCGACTGAGCCTCGATCAAAGATCTCTGTCTCCACGCGGTCACTTTAGGACAATACACGTGTGTTCACATAAGATAAGGTTACTGACGTACCATTGTGATATGCAGATATGACCTACGTAGGTGCCACTTTAAGTGGTAGGGCTTCAGTCTAGTGAGGGTTTCTACCAGGCTCGATTCCTAGGTGATACCATTTGTTTATTTATTTAATATTTTGCGTGCACTAACAACGTGGGTGGCTCTTTGAATATGATTTCATATTCAAGTTTTCATCCCATGAAATATTTTTTTTAAACATTCATACGATCATTTATACAGTATACTTGGCTTGACTTTTCACTTAAGGGCCATTCACAACCAACTTAGTAGCTAACTTAGCCTCTAACTTAAAGGTTTGTCTTATGGAAAACAACACGTCTGTTCATGACCAAACTTAGCCTTTAACTTACATTTATCAGCAACCGAATGTTTGCAAACTCCAAGGTTTTACTTAGCAGCTAACTTAACATTAAGCTTTTAACCAATCAGAGAGAGACTCGAGCCGACAATTTCCGGTCATATCCGATTGAAAACGTAAACAAACAGCAAAAATGGATCCCAAGAAACATCAGCTATTGTTCGATGAAAAGCTATTGAACGAATTCATGAAAAGGCCACTGCTATATGTAAAATCTTCGTCTTTATACAAAGATAAGAATATAAAAGAAAACATTTGGCTATCGATTGGGGCAGAAATGTCAACTGACCGTCAGTATTATTAACGTTTATTGCGGTACTAGGCCTAGCCCCCAGCTAGGGCTAGGCCATGTGAGGTTATGTAAGGCTTACGTCACGTTGTCTTAAATAAATACGTTTATTATTTTTACCATCAATTATTGTTTAATAAACTGTACAGTCTATAGTCAATCAATTCTATAATGCTACCTAAGTAGAGCTAGGCTAGGCCTACTTACTGAATGCTGAATGTTATTGTATGTCATAGCATTGGCGCGATAAAAGTAAACACTGCAAATCTGTGTTGTGATTGGTTTAAAAACATCTATCATGCACAGCCACCTAAAGTTAGAGGCGACGGTATGGCTGTAAAGCACTCTTCCACGAGCAACATCTAGGAGGCAGTGGCTGTTAAGTTAGCGGCCTAAATATCTATCATGAACAGCAACCTAAAGTTAGAGGCTAAGTTAGCTGCTAAGTTAGAGGCCTAAGTTGGTTATGAATGAGCCTTAAAGGTATTTATTATCTAGGGCTTAAAGTAGTCTTATTCATATATCAGCTCTATTGTTTGTGCCACCATATGAATACAGACAATATGTAAGTTTTGTAATAAAATGTTTGTACTTTTTCATATAATAAATGTGACCAAAGTACAGGCTCATTCATAACCAACTTAGGCCTCTAACTTAGCAGCTAACTTAGCCTCTAACTTTAGGTTGCTGTTCATGATAGATATTTAGGCCGCTAACTTAACAGCCACTGCCTCCTAGATGTTGCTCGTGGCAGAGTGCTTTACAGCCATACCGTCGCCTCTAACTTTAGGTGGCTGTGCATGATAGATGTTTTTAAACCAATCACAACACAGATTTGCAGTATTTACTTTTATCGCGCCAATGCTTGACATACAATAACATTCAGCATTCAGTAAGTAGGCCTAGCCTAGCTCTACTTAGGTAGCATTATAGAATTGATTGACTATAGACTGTACAGTTTATTAAACAATAATTGATGGTAAAAATAATAAACGTATTTATTTAAGACAACGTGAAGTAAGCCTTACATAACCTCACATGGCCTAGCCCTAGCTGGGGGCTAGGCCTAGTACCGCAATAAACGTTAATAATACTGACGGTCAGTTGACATTTCTGCCCCAATCGATAGCCAAATGTTTTCTTTTATATTCTTATCTTTGTATAAAGACGAAGATTTTACATATAGCAGTGGCCTTTTCATGAATTCGTTCAATAGCTTTTCATCGAACAATAGCTGAGGTTCCTTGAATCCATTTTTGCTGTTTGTTTACGTTTTCAATCGGATATGACCGGAAATTGTCGGCTCGAGTCTCTCTCTCTGATTGGTTAAAAGCTTAATGTTAAGTTAGCTGCTAAGTAAAACCTTGGAGTTTGCAAACATTCGGTTGCTGGTAAATGTAAGTTAAAGGCTAAGTTTGGTCATGAACAGACGTGTTGTTTTCCATAAGACAAACCTTTAAGTTAGAGGCTAAGTTAGCTACTAAGTTGGTTGTGAATGGCCCTTACATCGTAAAATGTTGAAACAACAAATAACTCGATATCTTTGTTATAGAATCCTATATCTATATGTATCGTTGCATTGTAATCGTAACTGTACATTATTTTAATAAATTCATCCGTGTTCTGTTATGGAAAAATAAATAAACAATCGATAAACCACAAGAAAGATTTTATTTGCATACAACGAAAAACGAAAACAGTGAGCAATTTAAAAAATTACTATATGTACGATTCTTTGTAAGATTTCCAATGTAGGCCCTATAAACTAATTTTATGAAAAACACCAATGTTTATTTAATTTCTAAAATAGTTTAGACTTTGGACTTAAGACTTTAGAACTATTTGAAATCAGTTATTTTTAAACACATTTCATATTACAGGATCTTCTGCTCCCGTGAGTTATTCTATTTTAAGCTTGTCTCTGAGTATTTGACTATTTTTGTAATTATTAGAGATGTGGATGATACCACCTTTAAGATTTACTATACTTCTTATCATGGCACAAGCGTAGAAGTAACCTACGACACAAACATGAATTAAGAATAAATCTTTATTTTCCCATATATTCTGTACGAATGTCAGCAGCTTTGATGATGAAGTAGTACTCGTGTTGCAACAAGCCAATCAACGACAACATAATGATTAATGTCATCGTACATGTCATACACGACTACATGACTATACTTACACGATATACGGAAGATGTGACATAACCACGCAGATTATTGTGGATGACAACGCCCATTGCAAGTTGGCTACATACGAACTAATCAACTTCCGTAGTTTGATGGAAAAGTTTCAAAATTCCTTAATTATTAAAAAAATATCACAACTGATTTCAAGCGAAAGTTGACATGTTATTTTTTTAATCTCCAAAATAATCTACAAAAAGTTGAGTGATGCAACAAGTACTGATGTAAATCCATGGATGGCGTTGTATGGTTTTAGATTGCGATGGTTCAAGGATTTCATAAGAGATAATCTACTGGTAAAACTTTAGAAACTCGTTAGGAATATTTCTAGACCTTTTCTAGCAGTATCATAAAAGTTCCAAATTGTAAGAGATTTAAGATGATGTATTTGATTTGTTGAACCCGACTTCAAGGGTTAAGGTTATCTCTATTTGCCTTATCCGATTATCGCATAATTATAGAATATATTGGATTAGAGTCTTTGGGCTAGTGTTTTGTCAAAATTTTATAGATAACTGTTATTAGTAATAATTCAATAACTGCACAAAAAATGTGGAAAATGTGAAAAGAAAATAATGTGTATTTTATTTAATGGTCATCTCATTTAAGTATACAAAAAACAAGGTAGACCAAAAATATAACAATAGAATGTGGTAATAGAAGAATATACTAAATATAACTTGAGCATTTATCTAAATAATAATTTTATGAAGCTTAATTATTACCATATGAGCAATGGAACTGAGAAGATGTATTTTAATTATAAAATGTTTTTAAACTTGTCAGCGAACAAAATGATACAAATTGCCTGTCAGTGGTTTGGGTAAACTCTCAGAAAATAAACTCCTGCGATTTAAAATGAATATGAAAATCGCTATTGTGTTTCTTAGGTAATGTCGCGGTCGATTCCAATATTCTTTTCACATTCTCCAGATAAATTTAAGACTGCCTTTTAAGGGATACATTATTTTTAGACAAGGAAAATAATATTAAATTGCAATAAATCAACGTCATTTGGACAGGAGCTGCCGAAATATTGTTTTATTTTTGCAAAAAAAAAAAATCTGTGACGAATGACTTTGATTTATTCTTTTTTAATATACTATGCTTGTCTTAATAAACTTAAATTGAATTGCCGTCCACGGTGGCACAAACGATTAGGGCGCTGGTCCGAAGTGTATGGCTTTACAAGGACGTGGGTTCGAATCCCGCATACTCATCGTCTCGAATAATCATTTTCCTACATCGTCATCTATCACCACTCATCGTCTCGAATAATCATTTTACACTATAATATTGTCACGTCATCTTATAGAGATCCACAAATTAGACATTGCGTTGTAAAATGATGCGAGGTAGCTTTGATCAAGTTCTTGTTATGATATTATTATAGTCTTCTAGCCTCTTACTTTCACAGCACGCAACGCAACTCCATTCAATGATAGACGTTTATTCTAATTAAAGAACGTGTGAATTCCCGTGTAGATCCACGACGAAGATCGGAGAATAGAATACCGGTGGCCTTCCTTCACCCGTTCACAGACTAGAACTAACAAGCATAATAATGTCACCCGTCTAGTCTTTATAGGTGACTTGTTTATAGTGGTGGGTCAGCTCACAGCTGATACCATCAGGTGTCAGTATCCTCAACCTTCCGTTGCCGTAAGAGAACTCCAAATTATCTACTTCTACATCCAGTGCTGTTGACCCCCGGACGAATGCATTAATTAATAATTAAGTTATACTTATTTTGCTTATGCTTTCAATACTTTAAAGATGACAATTTGTGTCGAAAACATTTTAGTACCAGCAGACAACGAATTTGTGTTCAGGGAGATAAATTGTTCTGGCACGGCAGAATTTGGTAGAGACGTAAATATGGAATAATTAGTTGGATACATAAATGGACCTTCTAATTTTAATACATATTCGCAAGAGGCTGTGTGTTGTATGTATGGGACTATTTGGATGAGCGAAGCGAGAACTTCACTTACGTTACCCCAAGAAAATTAGCTCGGATGTTGTGTTTTTTGTTTTTTTTTGTTTGTTTTTCTGACTGTTTGTTCGCGCTCTACCGGGCAAACGGCATAATATGCGATCTTGATGAAAATTATTTTGGGGACCTTCGATGAATTTAGACTTGCCACGGTTTTTTATATGATCGATCAAATATTTCTTATGATTATCGTACTTTTACGATGTTTGTCTATTTTTAATGAGATATTCTCGTGATATTTGGCAAACAGCTACTCCGATCTTGATGAAAATTTGTGGGAACGTTTAAAAAAAATCACTAAAATTATATATGTTATGATTTTAGAGACATCTGAAGAAATATTTCTCATAGAAATCGTACTTTAATGATTTTTTCACCGATTTTTAATACGATATTTTCGTGATATTTGGACCGGTTCTGACAAAACGGGTGGGGCTATAACGTTCATATTTTACATTGACATAAAGATTATAATGAGATAGTGCCTTTTGAAAGAAAAGTTGGTCAAAATTCATAGAAATAAAGGTTTTAGTATAAGCCTTTTACATGTGAATAATTAACAAGTAATATCAAGTAGTTCTATAGAAAAAGTAATGAGATCCCACTTAAAACCGTAATCATTGGACATAAATATTTTTTAAAAACAGCTCATTCATCAACGCGACTGGAAAAAGCGTTCGCGAAGCGGCCTAGTATAAGTTTAACTTTAGCATAAAATGTAAACACTAAAGAGTGCCAAGGATGAAAAAATATCAGACAAAAGTGGACTAAGCCTAATCTCTAGACCTGCATTGGTGGCTCATGCGAATGGGTGTAGCTCTGATTCGGGAGGTCACTGAATTGAATCCCGCCATCGGCAGTCCTGACTAAAGTTTTAAGGCGATGCTACCAGATTCGTTTTGGCATCATGCTCGTCTCTTGTTTGAATGCAAGGCAGTAGCCTCTTGTGCGAGTCTCCTCTCCTTATCCTTCTTGTAAGACGAAAACATAAAGTTCCAAGGTTCTTTGATTAACGAATCAATTAGTCTCGAATGCAACTGACGTCCTTGTAATATGGTGCTTTAATCCCTGTTTAAAATGTAAATCATGTACGAACGCCGAAATGGAATTCGCTAAACCTGTTTTAATCTTTACAACGCAAACCGCTTTCTTCTGTAACGTGATCCGTGATTTAATTTAATTATCTATATAATAAATGGGATTCGTGTGTTATTAATTAATAAGTAAAGAAACCAGTATTATAACATTCCGGAAAAAGTAACACCACGTTTACCGCACACGTGTTTAGGTCTTGTTATCGAAAGTTTGTATTCAAATTCATGTTACATACCTCTTAGAAGCGTGTTATATTTACTACTTTTAATGTTTTATTTACTTAATAAATTATATAAAGTAAAAGTAGGAAAAAATAAAAAGGTTAATATATTGATGGTTTGGCTTGAGCTAAGAACTTTGCACAAAATGCTATATTATGTTAATAATTTTACACCCATCTCTTGCATCCAATGTATCCAATTAGAACTTGAACAACGATGGGGATTGTTGTTTTAATATTTTAAACAAAGTATTTACATAGAAATTAAGCATTTTTACACATATGCCCTAAATGGTATCGTATCAGCGACCTTCCGAAATGGAATATCGCGTGTAACGCTTGATTAACTATTGTTTTGAAATATAGGTGAGATTTAGTCTTCCCTGAAATCAAAATATAGTTACAAGTACATTTTGTAATTGAACATTGACATACAGAATACGTGTGATGTGATTTGATTTCTGTAAATATAAAAAATATACAAAACAAACGAAAATATAATATAATAATACGGAAGCATTTATTGAAAAGATTAATAAAACATACACGATAATGGATTCTCAAAAAACTATTTAACTTATGTGGCCATTATTGTATACATAAGGGTGATTCTCAATTTTGAGGATATAATATGTATGAATGTTAAATGTAAATGTTGTTATGTATTGCGACATTGCAGTTAACATATTATTTACTACAATTCAGAAATTAAAAAAGTCCGCCTACGGGAGTGTTTCCCGATTAACCAAATTGAGAAATTGCCGTTAACGTTCATTTTGATATTTGCTCATCATAATATTTTTGTTTGTAATACATAATATAGCATGTTGACTATTTAGATTTGTTGTTTATTGTATTTGATTTTGTGTATTTTCAAATCATACATGTTCAACTTAAATTGAATTTGATTCAACAATAACGGTTTGTATATTTAGTGCAGAATTAAACCTGTTTGCTCATCGAGATCATCAAGTTACGAAATTGTAAAAAAAAAAAGAAGGTAAAAGTTAATAATATACGAAAGATGCCAAGAAATAAAAATTTCCAAAATCCTTAAGATATTAAAAATGTTTCATCTCAAACTGCAGTTATCATTACACGTATATATTGCGCCATGAATGAAAGGCCATCAGAATTTAAAGCACTGAAATCAATGGCACAGCCTATGATACACTATAAAAGTATTGGTGGGCTCACGCACATAATTCACAAGTATCCGGTGATGTAACAGGTCAATAAGCACCACTTACATTTTCTAGCCTAATACATGATCTCTAAATCAAAAGCTTCAAAACCTAGTATTTTGTATCTATTATTTATGTGCATGTCAGCAGTTTTACCATTGAGTTTAGAATGATTTTACAGTCTGTTGTAAAATGTGTTAATCAGAAATACTTATGAAAAATTGTAGTTCTGTAAATTTAATATACTATTGATAATTGGATGAGCAAAGCAAAGACTTCAATTTCACTGACCCCTCAAAAAAATTAGCTCAGGTGTTTTTTTGTGTCTGTTTGTTTGTTTGCTTTCCACCGGGCAAACGAAATATGCGATCTTGATGAAAATTAAAGGGGACCTTCGAAATCTTTGAACTTAGACCTGTCACGTTTTTGGGTACAATCGAAGAAATATTTCTCATGAATATCGTACTTTTACGATTTTTTTCGATTTTAGTGCGATATTTTCGTGACATTTGGGCCGATTCTGACCAAACGGTTGGAGCTACAACGTTCATATTTCACATGGACATTAAGGTAATAGTGCTGTAGTACCTTTTGAAAGAAAAAGTTTGAAAAAGTTAGCCAGAATCCATAGAAATAAAGGTTTTCATATGAGTATTTTTAGGTTTATAGCAATAATTAACAAGTAACTATAGAAACTTGACAACAATCACCTACAATGCGTTCATTAAGCAATTTTCTGGCCTACAGATATTTGACTTTTTAATTACCATAGCAAAAAGTACTACTTTATAAAAATTATCCTAATTTAACAAAAATAATTTTGCAACAGAACTTGAAGAAGTAAAGAGATCCCACGCATACTTGAAACTTAAAAAAGCTCATCCATCAACGCGACTAAAAAAGCGTTCGCGAAGTGCCCTAGTATACAGAATATTCTCACTATTTAGTATCTAGTGTCGAGAGAGTGGCAGACCAATTATGTGGATCATATTGCCCTTTTCTGCCAACTACCCATTTAAGTTGAACAGTACAGAACAAAAACATGTTTTTAGGGATCAAAGCTTCCATATAAGCGTCGCTTGTCTGTCCGTCCGTCCATCCATCCATGCCACGTCCAACGATAAAAACTAAACACGACGTCCGATTTGCTAGAGTTTTTTGGCTGGAATTGCGTAAAACTATTGTATTATTAAAAAAAAGATTTGAGTGACCCTGCTAGTAAAGTAAGGGGAATGTCACATTAAAAATTCAAGACCCGGCACCTCCACCATTTTGAATGCGAACACAAGCAAATTGTTCTTCTAAGTGCTGAGCTGCCCCGGCATCGCCACAAAAAGAGCCACGAACAGCGAATTACACTATTTTTGTTTACTTCATCAAAAATGTGTTGAATAAGTAGCTCGATCCTACTTTTGGGTGCTTGGACCATCTGTATTTAAAGACTAGGATCATATTATGTGTTTGAAGCAAGGCACTATGACCAACGGACTAAACACAAAAGTAATGTTCACTCTTCGAAGTTACAAACCAGACATTCCAAAGTATAGGTGATTTGGAAATATTAAACAATTGTGTCGAAACCATGCGTAGAAACTGCATTTTAAATCATAAGTGAAATCTGAACAAAATTGTGGTCGAAGACGCTATTGTGTAAAACCACTATGAAGATAATGTGTTTCCTATACTATCTGTTAAAATTTATCGTTTAGCCTATTCTCGGTGTTTCGAGCAAACTTTAATAAATCACATGTGATTTTAAGCCACACGTAACGGCGTAATGGCTTTTTGTGTGTAATATTTTATGTATTTTCTAATTCCCATGATGGTAAAAAATGAAAAACAAAAAAGATTGTTGGGTATTCAATATTATATATTTTAAAAGCGAGCAATGGAATATATGCACAAGACAATTCGTAGCAAACCATGCATAATCACTGCACATAATATCCAAAAGTAGAATACATTATATGAATAATGAATTATGTAACCATGTTGGAAGATAATTACAAAGCCATCGTTAACTTAATTCTCAGTTAATGTTATGTAAATTATTGTATCGTAATGTGTTAAATAAACACGGGTACAGGAGTACCCAAAATAAGGATCGAAGCCTACCGTCATGTTCCACGCTTGTTCCTGCCTTCACTTCACTAATGGTGCTGAGAATGCGAGTACCGTAGACCCTATACCCCCCTAACCCCCACAGCCATCCAAAACAATGACTTATGTAATTGTTGTTGAGGAGCAATGACAACAAAAAACGCATGTCAATCGGAGGTCATGTCCGGTTTTTATCGTGAGACTCGTTACACGCACAGACGAACAGACAAACAGAAAAGTGATACATATATGAGAGCGTTGCTCACTTTTGTATTTTTGGATGAGCGTAGCGAGCGTAGCGAGCGAAGCGAAGATTCCATTTCACTACACTGAAGAAAAAAATCCGGAATGTTTTTTTTTTTTTTTTTTTTTTGTATTTTTGTCTGTTTGTCCACACGATTCCGGCTAAACCGATACTCCGATTGCGATGAAATTTTATGAAGGCCTTCGAAATCTCTGAACTTAGAACTGCCACGTTTTTGAGCGCAATCGGAAAATTTTTTCTCATGAAAATCGCAATTTTACGATTTTTTTCAATTTTTAAAAAAATTCTTCGACTTATAACACCTACATGCTTTATCCGATTTTAATGATTTTTGCACAGAACCTTTATTTTATGAATTAAGATATTTTTGTGAAATTTGAGCGCAATTGAAAAAATATTTATCATAAAAATCGAAATTTTACAGGTTTTTTCTTTTTTTTAACAATTCTTTGACAAATAACACCTACATGCTTTATCCGATTGTAATGATTTTTTTGCAGAACCTTTATTTTATGAATTAATATATTTGTGTAAAATTTGAGCGCAATCGAGAAATTATTTCTTATAAAAATCGCAATTTTACGATTTTTTTTAACAATTACGATTAATTAAAAAAATTAAGTTAATTTAATTTAAATTTAAAAAAAAAATTCAACTTAGTAATGATTTTGCCACATAACAACAGAAAATTCGCATAACACATGGCAGCTCAATGCACCAATTACGCTCATCCAACAACGCGGCGGGACTTAAGCGTTTTCCTAGTATTAAGTAATTGCACTTACAAATGTGGCATTCACATGTGGGATTACAACTACTTGCATCATGTGAATGTGTAGTGATTAAATCTTACAATGTTGTTAAATTACAAGCTTGAGAAAACTAATGAGTACAATAAAGTAAACCTTCTCCTATTCCCCTTCCTACCTACCGGTTCTTCCGGCTATGCATAGTGGGTGGGTGGCAATGAAATGGAGAGAGAAATCGCAGACTTTTGATTATAGCCCAAGTATATAATCCACGGTTTGTTAAACCTCTTCACACTCCACTCTAACCTGTTGCTCTTGACCCTGTAGTGCAGTGCATGGACCGCTGCGGCTGCGGCTGCGGCTGCGGTCCATGCAAGCGTCGTGCAGTAGGATTCTCACTTTTCACCACGCACGCCTGAACTTTCAAAGGTCGCGAACTAGAGAGGGCTTAATCATGCTCTTTTACAACATGAGAATTTTATTTGCTCACTATTTACTTCCGGCCAAAATTAAGATCTTGAATTGTAATTTATGGTGGGAATTTTGCAGACAGTCACGACGTGTTATGTATATTAGAGACTCACGAATTTATCAGAAAAGAATCGCACACAATTCTGAAAACGTTATTTGTATTGTTTAACAGACCGCGGTGGGTCATGGGTCATACAGTTGGGGAGCGGGACGAAAACGTTATCAACATAGCAGCGTGTGTACTAGATAAGGAATCATCAGCAGACCACTGTTTTCTAAATCCACTAGGAAACCGCCAAAGTCGTTGTTGACGAGTGAGCGAGTCGTGTGTTGAGTACCCGGTAACATTTGCATTTAAGTTTATTGATATATAAATATAAATTTTAAATGATATAGTTTTGAGTTTAGTTGGTATAAGGGCGCGTCAACTGTAAGGCCATAATCAGCCACTCTAGCCTAGGCTAGGGAGGAAAGACCCATGCTGGATCCAGCCGGGTATAGAGCGCTCCATCTTCTCATGTCCACTCTGGCGGCGAACGCTGGAAACGCGCTAGTGAGGATAGAATCTACACATGCTTCCTCGCGCGTAAGAAATTAACTATTGAGATAAGTATTGTGATGTTCTAATCGCGCACAACAAACAGCACCTACATGAATCTAGTCTTCAACATCATATTTTAACAGAAACATAATTCATCTCCGTGAAAAAATGCATTGGAGACACTGAAAACGTAATCAAACGCTGACTGGTAAACCAACTATACCTACTGTTATTTGTTAGTTACACATTTCGTACGTTTGAATACCTGTCCACAATCCACCTACCCACTTGCCATTAGAGTGTATTATTTGCTGAGCCACTTATTGGAAGATAAGTGACTCAAACACATGCACTGATTCGTTATTTCGTGTAAGGAATCTACAAGAAATTACGGAAACAAAACACATTCCCTCTCACTTAGGTATATTCTGTGAGATCTTAATAAAGAGTGGTCTTCATATTAATACTTTAAATTCATACCTAGTTGATAAGACTAATTCATTTTTGGCTTAAAACAATCAGTAGCCCTAGATTATAGGCCCTATCACAATAAATGGGCTAAGTCCAGATTTACAAAACCCAACCTTGGCCGGGGATCGAATCCATGCCCCCCAAAATGACCACCGAGACCGCGGTAGTGTATTTGTTGCTAAATTATTGGTGCATTTTGATATTATAATATAATGAATATCAAATTTTAAGTTTTTAAATCACCACTTCCCAGTTATATCGTTGGGTGTCTAACGGTTATATAGTCCGCGCCCGGCCAGAGACCATGGGTTCAATTCCTGTTTTGTTTTATAGTATTTATATTGGATTTTCGTAATCACAAACAATCAAATCCCCTCAAGAGTGGGTGAATAAGGTTTAAAAAATTTAAGTATTGCATTTTAATACCTGGGCTACCATGATTCCGAGAAAATTAAGCACAAGACCATGTTGACTTTTGTTATTCCCAATGTTCTTTTATATTGGTGTTTTGTCCAGTAATTTTTTATTTTGCATTCTAATAATTTAGGAACGCATAATGTTTATTGTTTACTGCTTTATTGTCGTCACTCTTCACAAAGCTTGAGTGGCTGGATTGTTGTTGCTGGATCGAAACGCTGTGTGCTACTCTGTATTGCATTACATTCCATATTAGGCCTATTAAGATTATAAAACCCTAACTAAATATTTTGCTTTGATATTAATAAATTGTAGTCCCTTATATTGATATATTTCAAAGTAGTTGGACTCTGTAACGTTGTACTCTGGAATAATACTACGGCAACAAAAATAAGTGGGTTTTTATCAATGTCTACGTTCACAGACGCCCGACAGACTTTTTCCGTAGGCCTAGGTATTTTAATTATAAATGCTGAATAAATCAAAATAAATACTAGAAATACTTATAAATAAATATAAAAACTAGATTTTGAATTCATAATGAGCCACATGATACCTATTCTATCCCCCCAAAAACCTTAATAAAGACAAATGTCTTGTGTAGGATCATTTTGGGGTTTACAAAGTATCCTCACTGCGGCCATGACGGGGCTACGCCCCGCGACACTAGCGCATTCTCTAGGTGATTTGAGTCCCTCTATACTCAACACATGACTCGCTCACTCGTTTAACAACGACTTTGGCGTTTTCCTAGTAATAAAAAGAACATGTTTTGAAATGCATACTGTACAATACTATGGAAAACATAGCCAGTACGATTTACGTGTAAAGATGGTAAGGTTTACTCAAACTCCTAGCAGAATTTTGTGTAACCTTGAGCGTGTAAGATTCGATACACCTTGGTCACTGCAAGCATTCACAGCCATTCAAACATGATTAGATTAAAAAGATTCTTCAAGAACAAAACCATGGTCGGAAAATTAAATCTTACACATTTTAAGCCTATTTTCCAATGTATTATTTCTTGTAAGTTTAAATAGCAACGGATTTTGCTCATTTTGTTATGGCAGTTCTCAGTTAACTAGTCACGGATGTATGTTTAAAATTTTCAGCTCAATCTGTTTGTCTTTTTGGCCTTATGAGACCGGACAAACACACATACATTTTACAGATATAATCAAGATGAAGTGCTGATCGACTTGCGTTGTAAGACTTCATTCGCTGCGCTCCCTCGTCTTATTATCACATGTTCATAACCTTTATTTAAATCCTTTGTTGTTTTATATTTGTAATTGTATTTCTTTCTGTAAACTCGTACTTTGTACTGATTAGTACACTGGATCGCCGAGGTTATTTAATATTAATTGGCCAGCTATCAAATAAAGATTACATTTATTATTATTAGGTAAGTATAAATCACGAATATCGCTTTACTTTAACAATCAAACCATTTTAGGATATAATGTGTTACATTTAACGTAGAAAATATTGGTGATTTAATTTAAGCATTCGCGAATCTTATCTCTAGTAGCCCTGACTTTGACGACTCATCACCTTGTAGCAGCCCCGCGGGTGGCTGACGATATAAATATTAATGTAGAAAGTACCACTTTATTCACAAAAAGTTAACATTTTATTTTTCTCGGTGTAAAAATAAGGATACTGCAACGACTTTCTCTTGGTGGCTAGCGTCGAATGTCATAACCGTGACTTTGCTAGCAATAGGGTCAACGTGCAAGGCTCGGATACGAATGAAAAAAACTTGTAAACAACGTTATATGATAAAATCTTATATGAACGGGCAAGGTACCACAATCAAACCACCATATCTTGCGAACATAATCCACCGACCTGATTCGCTACAACCGGTAGTGAACCCACTGCACAGTGGTCTTCAAGGTTATGTAGTTGTTAGTTACGGTTTGTTTGCCTTTATTTACACGACATACACTGCAGCTAAAATAATGGAAATTATTGCAAATGGTACATACCTGGTTTTATCTGATATGATGTTGTTTATCTGGTGTGACGTGACGTCGTGTCTCGTCATCTGCAACAAGGTTAATTGAGGCAGAGATTAGAGTTAATTCAAGAATTATTCAACTAAAAAAGGCTTTACGACGCAATTGTTGTATTCATGACGGGTATAGATTATAGTTTATAGACATAAATAAGTTGGAGCAGATTCCAACTTCTCCATCCAGGAGAGTCAACCACCCACACTCCAACACGTGTGCCACCCTATCCAATCAGAAGGCAGATCCAAAGAGTTGTGATAATATGAGACTTAAACAAAATATATTTTGTGGGAAGCCTCCCAGGGTGCAATTCATTACCCGCTTCAGGTGTCTAACTAGGTATGTAGCGGATAGGACATTTGTGAAGGGATTACGTCGAGGGCTATTTAAAAGGACTTAATCCCTTCATTCGCACTAACGACTGAGGAAAACCTCGGAAAAAACTTCAGTCAGGATTGCCGGTCTCGACGGGATTTGAACCCGGGACCTCCCGAATCAGAGTCGCGCGAGTTAACACTGTCGGTGAAACTGATCGGCCTTAGTACTCATGAATATGTTACCCACAGTGACAACGAAACGTTTAGGTACGTACAATTACTTACGACGCAAAACTTCGATGGTCATTGTATTGTTCCTTTGTTAAAATATATGCATCTGTCTTTTAACTCAAATTACGTTCTTAATTTGCAATGAATTAACAAGTGCTAAAAGATTATTTAATAGCACTACTGATTAAATCCATAGATAAACTTGAATTGTTGTGAACAAAAAAGCTAAAACAGTCTGATCAGGGATTTGAATTTTAGGCATTGTACATTAGAATCAGTAATGAACCCAGAAGACCCACTAACCAAACAAACACTGACAGCCAAATGTTCTCGAGAGAATATAAAGCGCAGCTTGACGTGCAACAATTGGAGCGAAGTAAGTATAAGCAAGAGCGACTGCGGTACGTAGAGATAAACAAGTGCAAACGTATCTTGATCCGACTTCAAGCACAGACATCTGAACAATTCATCAGCTTGATTGCCGATGTAAAAGTTCACCACTTGTGTTGAAAACAAATAGAGGACTTCAACTGGAGCAAATCTACTTTCGCAAAGCGTTCAGACTGACGGACAATATTATATTACGGGTAGGCTATACGGGAGTACCTTAAATAGGGAGTGAATGTTTTTATCCGCGCTTGATTCAGCCTTCGCTAATGGTGGAGGTGCCGAGCTGATGAATATTCAAACTTTATATGTGGGGTTAACCCAAAACTCACTTACCCCCAGTGTATCCTTGTTGAAGCGCAATATCATCAAAAACATGCCAACCGGAGGTCGTGTTCGGTTTTTATCGTGAGACGTGTCATACGCACTGATAGACGGACGGGCGTACAGCAAAAGTCCTAATAAACAAAACAGCAATAACAATAGGCAACCAATAGGTGCTCTAAACACAATCGACAAAAGACAGGAAGCAATGTCACAAACTTTTAACCTCAGATTTTGGTAAACGTGCAATAAGATGTGAACGACAGATGTTAAGTATTCTCACTGTTGTAAACTGTGTAGTAACCATAATAGCTGCTTTCATTGTAACAAAGAGCTCTTTTATGAACATCATGTAATTTTGCAAATTACTGGAATTAGCTGGTGTGTTTGAAACACGCTCAACAGTGACACTACATTTAGAGTGAATGTATCGTCCCGGGTGTGATTTCTAAAAGTAGAGGCACGTGCACAGACCAGATACAGGCAAGTAGAAGGCTTGATAATAACACACCTTTGTGGATTATGGAATCAAAATTTCCAAAGGAATTGTAAAGTTGCTTCTATATAGACAGTGATTAGCGATGTAAAAGGATGTTGGACGATTTCATCAAATTTAGCATATCTCAAAATTATTTTAGTTTTAAAATATCATCTAAATCCTACAAATACAAAATATTGCATCTAAAAGAATACGCAAAAGCATAGGTTTTAATATTTGTAATATACCGAACTAATTAAGAAAACAAAAAGCAATTAAGTTGTAGAAAAATAAATGAATCTAATTTTGTTAAGAAAAGGGTATTATAGGCCTACAGGCAATAATAGAAACGCCTTCACCTGCGTGCACTGTGACTTGTAATCGTACTTTCTCAATCGCTGTATCCATATTACTGGGTGCGTGGCATGCAATGTACAACAGCTGAACTCCACTTTAGGTCATATGGACCTATAATTAAATGTACTTGTTTTATTGTTGAAACAACTATGAATAATTTATGGGCCTTCACTTTCTTGATCACGTGATGATCGTCTTTCACTCCAAGAAGTTATTGTAATAGGAAAATTGAGCTATCTTTCAAAGCAGATAATAAATTTACCAAAATCAAGTTAACATGTTTGAAATGGGTCATGTTATATACATTCTTATTTGAAATAATTATAGGTATGGTTTTTTACACTATGAAGAATTATAACATAACTCGAAGTGATACTCATAAGTAACTACCTCGCAAAAGAAAACAAAATACGAGCATATTATAAAAATAAATCATTGTTCAATTCTTTCCCTAGATCCCTAAAGAACATAACAAAACCACACTTTTATGTATCAAACAATTACTTTAGATTTTATTATATATTCGTAGTATCTACTAGGATGAAATTGATTTGTGTGTTGTGTGTTATGTTCTGCCAGAGTAGTGACACATTTATAATATCCATTTCTATGTTCCATCCCGTTGCAAAAAATGTTTTTTCATTGAAGTCATTACCTTAACCTGGATATTTATGAAGTGGTGCTTATCGAACTGAGCTTTTTTAAGCTTAACATATCGTTAATAATAAATGATATTGCAAACACAATATCGAAATTGTTGACTTTGTTTACAATTGTTTTCATAAACAAATAGAATTTTGGGTTGGTGTTTAACGAGCTCAAGCTCAACAATTGTTTAATGTAATATAAAAATACCAAGATTAAAAGATACAATAAGCGTAAATGACCAACTGTGGTCAACATACCCGATTAAGGAGCTAACGAACAACATTGCGTGTTAAAAGGGAAGAAGATAAAAACTCAAATTATGAGTGTAACTCACAATAAAGCATAATGAAAATGAAAGTATGCCTACGTGACAAAAGGTGAAAACACCACCAAAGCGACAGCTTAAATTACGTTTTATGGTCTCCTTGGAACAGTTTAGAATAAATTAAACAAATGCGTTTGATGGTCACCAATATACACAGTCGCACCCAAGTCAATTACTGCTGTTAGGCTCTACGTCAAGAGAGAATTATCCTTGCTTATCACGTACCAACGAACAACCAAGAAAATACGTACAATGTTTGTCAATGATTTTCACTCCTATCTTTTTCCATTTCTCAACATCTATACGCTTTGAATAAGTACTTTTTACTGCCTACTTGTCATTGAGTTATATGTGAAAATCTCATCTGCGTTTGATATCGCTTACTTCAACAATACTCATCACCGTCAATATACCTACATTCTTGCATCCCGTTAGCCTGCTTTTTATTATTTCTTTTTTTAATAGCTGTGATCATCTTTTCAGTGAGAGTGAGCGAGAAGTGTATTCAGATGAAGTAATCATGGATTAATCATAGATATGAAGTAAGAAAGTTGTTTGAGAGGCTAACTTTCCCGGAAGATGCTCTGTGCACTCAGACGGGTCTGTCGATAACTGGAGCCAGAGCGGCAGGTCATAGGTTAGCTCTGTAGCTGTCATGCACTAGACCGGGGTGCAAGGGTCTGTAGATAACTGTAGCCAGTGTTGCAGGTCATAGGTTAGCTCTGTAGCTGTCATGCACTAGACCGGGGTGCAAGGGTCTGTAGATAACTGTAGCCAGTGTTGCAGGTCAAGGTTAGCTCTGTAGCTGTCATGCACTAGACCGGGGTGCAAGGGTATGTAGATAACGGTAGCCAGTGTTGCAGGTCATAGGTTAGCGCTGTAGCTGTCATGCACTAGACCGGGGTGCAAGGGTCTGTAGATAACTGTAGCCAGTGTTGCAGGTCATAGGTTAGCTCTGTAGCTGTCATGCACTAGACCGGGGTGCAAGGGTCTGTAGATAACTGAGCCAGTGTTGCAGGTCATAGGTTAGCTCTGTAGCTGTCATGCACTAGACCGGGGTGCAAGGGTCTGTAGATAACTGTAGCCAGTGTTGCAGGTCATAGGTTAGCTCTGTATAGCTGTCATGCACTAGACCGGAGTGCAAGGGTCTGTAGATAACTGTAGCCAGTGTTGCAGGTCATAGGTTAGCTCTGTAGCTGTCATGCACTAGACCGGGGTGCAAGGGTCTGTCGATAACTGTAGCCAGTGCGGCAGGTCATAGGTTAGCTCTGTAGCTGTCATGCACTAGACCGGGGTGCAAGGGTCTGTAGATAACTGTAGCCAGTGTTGCAGGTCATAGGTTAGCTCTGTAGCTGTCATGCACTAGACCGGGGTGCAAGGGTCTGTAGATAACTGTAGCCAGTGCGGCAGGTCATAGGTTAGCTCTGTAGCTGTCATGCACTAGACCGGGGTGCAAGGGTCTGTAGATAACTGTAGCCAGTGTTGCAGGTCATAGGTTAGCTCTGTGGCTGTCATGCACTAGACCGGGGTGCAAGGGTCTGTAGATAACTGTAGCCAGTGTTGCAGGTCATAGGTTAGCTCTGTAGCTCATGAAAAGATTTACAATATACTATTCGTAATAACTGAGTGAAAGAATGTACCTTTGAAATTGAATTGAATTGAATTCTGTTAGCATATTTTTTATTGTGATGGATGAATCTTATGATGAAACAGTGATAGTACCAATCATCTCATTTCTTTTGTAAGGGTCAGACGTGCATAACAAGTTACAAGTCAAATGCCGTATTATTTAACACTTTTTATAGTGTATGTTAACCGTCCATGCGCGGAGATAGTAAACTTCTTTTTTATTACGAATGTTCTTATAATATGAAAACGAGTTTGGTTCTGGTAAATTGAAACATTACGAAAGATAAATAAGAATCTGCTCATGTAATTATCCGAAGCGAAGTCGGCTTAACATTACAGAACACAGTGTAAACATATTACAAGCACGGTTACGGGAGTGCCATGAAGACGGAGAGAGGCTCCCCCATATTACGTCACATTTGCTCCAGCGTTGAACCCTATTCATTGATTAGTTGATTACTTTATACTGGGCTTGAGTTTTCATATTTATGTACTATAAAACTAGCTCGGTGGTGGAGCATGATTTATATATATTTCATTCAGCTTGTCACTCCCCAAACGAACACACATACAGAAAAGTGTTGCTTATAGGTGAGCATTGATCATTTACTAAAATCATTATTTTGTGTCTTTAAAATTTGTGTGATTAAGTCCCAAAAGATCGATATGATAGAAATAAACATAATTTTCAAAATATCACTTCAATCAGCTTATGAAATGCATTAATTGTTATTAGCTGAAGTCCACGTATAGCATGATGGTCATGATTGTGTGCAACGATTTGTTAGTACATGATCCATTCGTTATATTTTCAGAAACCACTATTGTGTAACTGTTATTACGTTGTCTTCATTTTCATTTTCAGTTCAATCAAAATTTATTATACAATTGAATGGTATTCTGTGACTTCAGGTAGTCAGTATTGGCTACAGAGGTCACAGTCAATCAATATTTGGAAAGGAATCATCTTTATAATAATATCTCATGCAGAATGCAGTCTTACGCAAATCGTTCGTAAGTACTTTACAACCTCCCATAATCGCAAATCAATAATGTGTTTTCCCAGCTTAATGGTAAGCCATGTTTCCTTTTCTAAACGTCCACTTGACACCTACTTAACATATCTAGTGGACCCACCAGTGCATACACGCTGAGTACGCCAAAAAGACTTTCTCCGCTCTTAAAGGTGATGAAATCCGCGTGTCGCCTGTACATTACAGTCAACACCATGACAGTTGCCTCAGTCTACGGTAGCCGAGTGACAATGGCTTCTGTACTAAGCTGCGATCGGACTCGTCGTCACGGCACACCTCGACGCAGATCATTGTGACGTGATGCTTAGCACAAGGACACGAAGCGTTTTATTTTATTTGTGAATTTCATAAGAAGAATGCACATTGTGTTGGTGAACAGAATTGCACGAGCATGCCAGTTCACGATTTATGATTTAGGATTACTTGTTCAATCAGATTGTCTCAATGGATACGCTTCACAGTAGTATGTCTTCACAATGGTATTGTTTAAAATAGAGATGTTGAGTGTGACAGCAAAACAAAACAATAAGTTGCTTTCTTGTTTCTAACTCCTCTACTTAAAATATATTGACTTGTATAATTAAAGATAAATCTAAGCCAATTGGTTAATAGTGTAACCAATAATATGTATAATCTATTTTGATAACAAGCACATCACTTACTGTAGATATGCATTTAAACGAAAACCATCTTAATGTTACGGTATTTCTAATTCGTGTTCAACAAGTTGACGAGCTTTGAGGAAGTTTCAGCAAGGAAACATAGTCTGACGACCACTTTTCATGTAATAAAGAACTGTGCGAAAACAAATCAAAGTTCAGATTTTGTATCGTGTGTTAATTTGTGTTGCGTACCCCAAGTATTCACATTTTTCAAATATCATTATTGAACGACACATTTACCTACATGCATTTCAGAGTCGAGAGAGTCGAGTCGAGTCGAGTGGCTCTACTCTATTCCATCTAGATTACAGATTTAGATTACTGGTCTACTATAGACGGCTAGATCACTTATTTAGATTACAGAAATAAATCTGTAGACTGATCCAAACATATTTTATATGAACTGTGGGACAACTCATTTACTTTTATTAGATCATAATAATATGCAAATATAATTACAACAATACTATTTTTACATCTTTTTACTTCTGATGTCAAAGTCAATGCAGGCCTATCAAAAACATCTGCTTATCAAAACTAAGGCATGCTAGATCTGCAATTTTAACGCCTAACACGAAATGAATGTTATAACACATTTAATTTGATTATAATCTCTATTACAATAATTATAACTATCATGTCCACGAACAAGGTATAGAGAGAGCCTGTTATTCAATGGGTTGAGCCTATTACAATGAACAATGAAGACATTTCCCCACTAGAACCACGACAGTGTTGAGCGAGGTAGCCGCGTGTTAATTAGATAATAATTACTAGGCTACCTTCCTAACACTAACACGAGTTTAGAGATAAACGGAACAAAGATAACTCTATTTTAAAGTCGAGATATCGGAGTTATTTCTAAAGTAGGGTCGTTCATCATGCGTTGTAACTATATGGTTCGATAATAATAGGTAACGCTTCTGATGAGTTCGAGCAAGTCATAAAATATGTTTCACGGTGGATAGTGAGCATTGATTTACGCCATTGCTAGAACAATTTGGTACATAAATTAACAATACGACTAGAACATATATCATCTGTATTGATCATGTAAAATACTAAACAACAACCATACAAGATTGAGGCGTAGTGTGCGAAACTGTCGCAGGAGGGGTTACCACATGCAAGCATACTCTGAATGCAATGATTATATTATCTATACACATCTATGTTAACCTATGCACTTCAGTTCTTGACGACAGGGTATTTAACTATAATGGAATGGATTCAAAACTATTCAGTTCATTCCACTTCTCCATACAAATTAACCGAAAGTCATCACCTTGGTTACGACCGAAACTCAAATGCCACTAGCACAAAAGTTACTTTCAAACCCTGTACCTCTGTATTATTGAGGTGTGCTAGATTATGAAATGTAGTCAAACCATAGATGAGTCCATTTGATGCAGTATTTATTTATTTTTGCCCTGGTTTTCAATTTGAAACCATCCGTTCTAAGTTTTATCCTCCAATTACTTTTTAGTGGCATTCAGGCATTCATCTGCATCCTGCAATACATATGTTACTTTCATTTTCTATTTTATATACATATTTTAGTAAGATTAGAATTACTCTTGTTTAATTACCCTAATAACCTAGATAACAATTATTTACTCGGTAACGTCCTTGATCAGAACAACTGACCTCAATGTCATCACTAAGCACTTGCCACATTAGATGGACATTTATTTCATTTTAAAACATTTTCATAAACTTCAAACAATGTTAATGACAAACAAACATTAATTAACATTAACACATAACACATAACACACAATAACATTAAGACTATTGTACCACCTCTGGCCGATAATTTGAAAGTCGAAGAAACATGTCTGAAAAGTTTTCTGAATGAAAGAAGGCCTTTAAAATAACAGGAAAAAATGTGAATTTTTTGGGGCGGGACATAACCTCACTATTGGAAATTATATTTAGATTTTTGGACAATAGTGTACATTTAAACAATGAATGTGTTACGGAACAAATAATAAATAATAAATAAAATAAAAAACAAATCTAGTTCAAAATTAAATTTTAAGAATCGGTTATCTGGACATAGTTTCTAAACACCTTTAGCTATAACTTAAGCTATAGCTTAAATAGTTTTCTGAAAATAACAGTTGGTGTAAGATTTTTTTCAAGGTATTCGAAAACTTTTTAAGCTATAGCTTAAGTTATAGCTAAAGGTGTTTAGAAACTATGTCCAGAAAACCGATTCTCAAAATTTAATTTTGAACTAGATTTGTTGTGTACACTATTGTCCAAAAATCTAAATATAATTTCCAATAGTGAGGTTATGTCCCGCCCAAAAACCCGGGAGGTCCTCTTTGAACGCATCACCCGATTATTTTAAAATCAGGAACAACTTCCAAAGAATCTTTAATCATTATGTATGAACTTACTATAGCCATTTTATACAACTCCAATCAATGTCCTGTTACCTTCAATGTTGTTATGTTTGAATTTGTTTAAAAAAATAAAATTCTCTTACTTTGTTAAATGTGTTATATTTATGTCAGTCAGTTTGAATGTCATTTCTTGTTACTTTTCCTGCCAAATTTAATCCAAAAAATAAAAAAGTAGTCGAAAGATAGCTGAGTTGCTGTAAAACGTACTGACAAATGGTGCGTAAGAAGTATAAATGACATTACAGCCCTGCACAGGTTTACCTGTGAGTGTTAAAACAAGTGATGAGTACCTGTAGGTGTAAGAATAAACCCCAAGGCGATTTCGAGTGTGACGTTTAACCCCTAATGACTTTATAAATTTGTAATTGTGATTGGTTTTATATGTGTTGTGGTGATGAAGGTGGTTGCGTTTGTGGTGTACACATAAATCAACACTTACCAATTTTAAATATATAATAAATAAAAAAAAATATTTAACACCATATATTCCAGCAACATTCCCAAAAACCATAAAAGTATTTACTTACCAATCTAATGGCAATCCTTCATCTTTATGCATAAGCAACACTGATTTAGATAAAGAAGTATAACAAAACATTGCTGACTTGACACATATTTTAACATTAATTTAATCGCCACCAAATTGGATCATCTCGGAAACTTCAAGTTTTTTTAATTAATATGCCCTACAAAATATTTGGAAATAAATAGGGTGTGACGTATATCCAATTTTTCAGTTCTTTGAGCTGTTCAAACATTACTGATACATTTTTAAATGCAGTCTTTCAAAATATTGGTAAGAGCAACAACTTTTTTACAATACAATGCAGCATTAACACTGATGCTTATAGAGTGTGTTATTTCATATTTTTATACAAACGTATAGCGACTGTTTTACAACTACAACATTTAATTACTGTTCAGTAGGCATATAATTACATATGCCAGCACACGCAAGTGTATCCAATTGAAAATTGACAATCATCACTGATTTTCTTTGACTGTAATTTCATTATTTCGGTACACTTTCTATCTTGAAGATCTCTACCGTTTAGAGCTAAATCAATTACTTGATTGTTCTGAAATGATTTTTTTTGTAATAAAATCACTAGAAATGTAATTGTCTTAGAGTAAGTTACTCTCGAATGTTCTTTGTTCTTAGTTCGCTCCGTTTGCTGTTTGATTAAAATCGTCTCATGGATAAAACATACAGCACATTGCGTTTCTGTAGCAAATACATTCCACATCATTAACATATTTTAAAGAAGGTTCACTTGCAAATATATTATACTAACAGATGGGATCCAGTGATTACACTTATGCGTATCACTACGAAAAGTAACACTTCGTGTGTGGAAGTGTTGAAAATAAACAATGATCTTCAACCCTACCACAGCCCTTTCCAACACAGAACACACAAATAATATTCATTGGAAATAAAATATAAAACCATACAATAATAACAAAAGCTTATATAAAGTAACGAAGACCGGGTTTAGTTGTGCTCGTATGTATTTGGAGGTTATTCTTCCAATTTATTTTTTGTTTTCTTATAACTGAATAAGATAAAACATGAAATGAAATTCAAGAAGATAAAGGCAAATAAAACTCAGAAATTCCGGTTTACAAAGGGCACAGGTTATTTTACTTCAGAAATGCAATATATCCCATGAATATGATGCTAGAGGGAAAATGTTACCGACGTCTTCGGAGTCGTCCTCACGACGAGTAATAAGTATGTCTCACCGAAAATCATTTGGTTCTTGTAAGTTATTTCAGAGTGTTCAGGCTATGAATACAATAAATAAATTAATTAGATATTTTATTTGTTTAATATCTATCTCGTACAGAAGTTTTCTCTGGTATCACGGATCAGTTGGTAGCACCTTTTGATTCTCTAATGCTCCTCATTCGAACCACAGTCTACCAGTAGAGAAGGCATTTTAAATTGTTGGAGAAATTATATGTAGATGAAATATATTACACATGGTGTGAATCGAGAGGTATTATATATAATTTTATTTATTTAACCCTGACAACAGGTACAAACACCCACACAAGTGTCAATTAACTTATAAATAATTAAAAGAACTATACTATAGACAAGATAAACATTCATAAACCTATTCCCCCTTCCCCTTCCCCACCTGAATATTCCGTCTCAAAAATATATTTATTATTTTGCACCCAAATACTTTCAAAGATGTAAAAATTAAATAGAAATAGAAAGGGCTTACTAAATGCCTCGCCCCCCCCCCTCCTTTAATTTAATTTAATTTAAACTATAAAATGCGCTGGGGTACAAAATTCGGGAATTGATTGCAAAATTATGCACATATTTTTTAACGGAATGTTCAGGTACCCCCCCCCCCCAACAGGTTTATGTACCCTGAATAGAGTCTAGTTTTGAAGGTATTTAAGTAAATATATAAAAGAGAAACTATCTTCCTATGAAGATCACGTTTAAGGAAATATTCGCAGGTCGATTTGTGTTAATTACATATTTCGCAGTTCGAGATCGGGTCGGGTGAACTAGAGACGGTGAAATGCTTGAAACTATTCCGTGTACCCTGGTGATTTCTTCTTGAACTATCCTCATTAAAACAAATTAAAACTATTAAAGCGTTCGCGAACCATCTGTCATATTTACTACCGAGTTCCAACAGTCACGGATAAACTATGACAGTATAGATGTGCGTGCATGTTCATTTTCGTTAATTATGTTTATTATGCACGAATAACCCTATGTGATCTAAATCATGGCCCGTGGTATTATTAGACAACTCATTATAAGTTGTTTGAAGTCCCTAATTAGTAGGATGAACCTTCATTTAAATAAAATTCACATAACATCACTCAAGAACAATTAATGTAACCATTTGTTAAATTAAATTAAACGAAATTTAAATGAACTTGTTTATAATTAATTATCTTTATTTTGAATCATTTTAATGCTCTTGCTTTGCTTAGTAAATTATATTCGTAAATTAACACTTTATTACATACGAATATTGGTGTAAAACAGTAATAAATAAAGCAATGAAGCACACCAATTTTTTGTTAGGTTCCTTAATTGGATGAGTGTAGCTAGCGAAGCGGAGATTCCATTTCATTACACTGGAAAAAAAATCATTTTCTCTTTTTTTTGTATTTTTGTGTGTCTGTTAACACGATTCCGGCTAAACCGATACTCCAATTGCGATGAAATTTTATGAAGACCTTCGAAATCTCTGAACTTTGAACTGCCACGTTTTGGAGCGCAATCGAAAAATTATTTCTCATAAAAATCGCAATTTTACGATTTTTTTCGATTTAAAAAAAATTCTTCGACTTATAACACCTACATGCTTTATCCGATTGTAATGATTTTTATACAGAACCTTGATTTTATGAATTTAGGTATTCGTGTGAAATTTGAGCGCAATCGAAAAACTATTCTCATGAAAATCGATTTTTTTTTCTTTTTTAAAACAATTCTTTGACTTATAACACCTACATGCTTTATCCTATTGTAATGTTTTTTTCACAGAACCTTAATTTTATGAATTAATATATTCGTGTAAAATTTGTGCGCAATCGAATAATTATTTCTTATGAAAATTTCAATATTACGATTTTTTCCTTTTTTAAAATTACAATAAATTAAAAATTTAACTTAATTTTTAATTTAATTTAGATTAATTTTTTTAAATCTTCAACTTAGTAATGATTTTTTCACAGAACAACAGAAAATCCGCATAACACATGGCAGCTCAATGCACCAATTATACGCTCATCCAACAACGCGGCGGGACTTAAGCGTTTTCTTAGTGTAGTTTTCATATGACTACATAACATGAGGCCATAGATCAAGCTTATGCGGTTTCTTTCAATAATTTATCTGTGTGTATTTATCTACAAAATATTTGTGTTAGCTATAATATTCCACGAGCGGCACAATTATGTATTCAAAATACAGGATCGTCTGTTTACAAAGCTCCAATAATTTTGTTTTAAATTTTCATGTAGGTTAGTTAAATGTGTTCTGTATAATATTTGCTTTTCTCGGTTTGTTTTTGTATTAATTCAAATTAGAGTCGTGAAGGATACTAATAACGTTTTAATGTATACAATAGTGATTACAAAGGTTATGCAATACAAGAAAAGATAAGGCGAACTTATACGTAGCAGTTATATAATAATCTTTGTGGGATGGTAGTTTTCGTTGATGTCTACATCTCAATGTCAAGATAGGAATCAAGTTCGCCTTATCAGATATTATCATAGTTTTTTATGTGTCCTACACAAAAGTTACGAATTATATACATACACGGCATATGTATATGAAGTTAGAATAATATTATAGAGTAAGCTCTTTTACGTGAGGCTCAGCATGAATATTAACATTGTTTGTCCTCTGTTTTTGAGACTGGGTGAATGATTGTAGTAAAGTGGATTTGTATTCCAACATCGTGCCGCCATGTTGTTCGAACTTCTAGTGGGTCCACACGTATAACCTTTTAGCTTTGTTCTAGTGGCGTGAGTATGAATATTAATACAATAAAGAAATTCATCAGTGCGAAACTTAGCTTATTACCTAATAATGTGGTAAAGACACAACTTTTGGACACAACAATGTTAATTTAAACTGTTCAAACTAAGTTTAATATTCCAGTCTGCATTTGTCAAGGACAAGCTTGTGAGGGTATTTCTATATTTCGATACTAGTTTCAGATTGCTAGCTTGACAAAATCACTCTCTTCGTTCTATACAGCGCAATTCATTATTTTCTTCTAATGCAGTCTGCTAAACATTTGTTGCTCTACAGGACCACGACTCAGCTAAAATTATTTCGTTGCCACACAGTCTTTTCGCACGTCAAACGTCAATAATTGGATGAGCGTAGCGAGCGAAGCGAAGATTACATTCTACTACACTGGAGAAAAAAATTCCGGAATGTTTTTTTTCTTTCTTTCTTTTTTTCTGTTTGTATTTTTCTGTGTTTGTTAACACGATTCCGGCTAAACCAATACTCCAATTGCGATTAAGTTTTCTGGAGGCCTTCGAAATCTCTGAACTTAGAACTGCCACGTTTTTTAGCGCAATCGAAATAATATTTCTTATGAAAATCTCAATTTTACAATTTTTTCCGATTGTTTAATTAAACATTTCTTCGACTTATAACGCCTACATGCTTTATCCGATATTAATGATTTTTTCACAGAACCATAATTTTTTGAATTAATATATTCGTGTGAAATTTGAGCGCAATCGAAAAATCATTTCTCATGAAAATCGCATATTTTTTATTTTTCGATTTTTTTAATTACGATTTTTTTTTCTTTTTTTAAAAATTCTTCGACTTAGTAATGCTTTTTTTACAGAACAACAGTAAATCTGCATATCATATGGCAGCTCAATGCACCAATTACGCTCATCCAACAACGCGCCTGAAAAAGCGTTTGCGAAGCTTCATGGAACATTGATCACGTTTGTGTAATAATTGCTGAATAATATTTGTTTCATTTACTATGTACAGTACAGACGTCCAAAATAAACGTGTGCTATAATTTTTTTTTAAAAAAAATCATGGTAATATAACATAATCTTGCACGAACCGATTTTTAGCACATTTGTTTAAAAAAATATAAACAATAACTTATAAATAAAACACGTAACATTCAGAATGCATTTTATATATTTTCAAAGATGTTTAAATATTTACTAGGTGGGGATTCAGTAAAAAAAATTAAGAATGGTTGTATTAGACAAAATTAAAAATTGTTCCTAAAAAATTAAAAAGTAGAACAACAGAACACATGTACAAAAGGGCCTAAATTAAATTTACGTAGTGGCCTTGATCTTACACACAAGAAGATAATGTAACGATATCTACTGCAACTATATAGTGTCCTGCAACTGCTTGGTATCATCATTGAGTATAGAAATAAATTTGTAGTCAATTAACAACGTAACACATTTTTATTGTTTTGAGCATGATATTATAAAATTAATAAAAACATTAAATCGTTGGTAATGTTTTCAATAACACTGCAGTGAAAGCAAAATATATATATTGGTGACTAGCAGGAAAACAGTAATTCCAAAATATGAAATGGGCTCGTTTGAATTATAGACTTCTGTGTTGTGAGAACAAATTTAACTCATGTCGCTTCTACCCTCGTTGCGTAACCACGAACTAATAAAAAAACCACGCACTCGCTAGTGAAAGGTTCGAAAAGATTCGAAAGGCTGACGGCGGCAAAGCACACACACACAATCCAAATTGAACTCGTGCACCTACATAACCGAACAAGAATGACAAAGACGAAACGTTGGGGTCACCGGGTCAGTTTTCGACACGAGGTGAGAGGAAAATAATGTCCTCATCGCCCGCTTATCGGGTAAAACAGGCTGCTATAATTATAGTGAAGATACATCGTAGCCTAGGGCGAACCGTACGCATCCTTTCACCCAGTTGTAACTTGTAGGTAGGGCATTATCGGCCTAGTCATCGCACGCAATGAAGCAGGTGAAGTAAACTAATTCACATCGTTCAGTAAAGGTTGGTTGTGTTACCATTCTAACATTCCAACATTGCCTAATGAGAAGTAGGGGTTATAGTGGTGTAATTAGGCATTCATTTTTCCAAGAAGACGCTATGTAATACATAACACATACCTATAGCACATAAATAGTTGATCTTATGTCCTATGCTAGACAGATTATACAACCCATAACAATTGGTTATGAAGCTACTTAATGTTTTCTGACTTGCATTGTTCATGAAAGTCACACTTAACCAGAGTGTTACAGTAAATAATGGGCTATAAATAACGTATCTCATGAACGTGTCAAATTAGCATTTAATATAGCCTTCACCTACAGTCATCCCTAATGATTATAACTAGGACTAGGATGTTACTGACGTCTTCTTTTTTTCCTATTGGTCAATACATGCTTCAAAAAAAGCTTTAAGCATGTTTCAAAAGTTACTGATGCCAAAAATACATACTTTATGTTGCCCTAAAATGCTTATTTTGATACAATTTGTAAATTTGGTCCTTTTTGGTCTTTTTTAGGTACTATTGGTACTATTTTCAAATAAATTCTTAGAACATATAGGCCTACAGAACGCTCATGTGTTAACGAAATGTCGAGCAGATCGAACCAACTCCAAATATTGAAGAAGAAGAAGAAGAAGAAGAAGAAGAAGAAGAAGAAGAAGAAGAAGAAGAAGAAGAAGAAGAAGAAGAAGAAGAAATTGCTTGTCAAACACTGCGACTGGGGGATGAGTAAGAGATTTTAAATTGAGATATATACAATCTTAATTCTTGTGTTTGATTTACTGACTAAACTAGGCCCAAAACCCCACCCCCGAAAAATGTAAGAAATTAAATTACTCAAACAAGGAAAAATAAGGTCCCAAACATCCGAGCCCTAAATATAACATTGATTGATAGCAATTGTCTTTAAAATTGTGCTCCAATTGGGGCTCGAACCCAGAACCTCCGGCTCTACGTACCAGTGGTCGAACCAATTAAGATACCGGAGCCATTGAATAAAAATTAACTTAATTGAAATTGTTTATTATTTAATACAATCCAGAAATTACAAAATCCATCCCGATCGGGGTACGAACCCGAGTCTCCCACTTTCCGGGTGGACACCTTAGCCAACTAGACCACCGAGACGGTATATACCATTGTATAAAACTTTACTTAATTGAAATTATGCTATTGTTGAGTTCGATTATAGAAATTGCTATTAATCAATAACCATGTCCTTAAAGCGGACTTATATGCTTATATTTTAGATGTAAGTTTGTAGTGTACTTATAGTTGCAGTTATTTCATGAAATTTCATTCTCGACAGAACATAAACGATTATCATGGGGATATTTTAAGATGGGAGGAATTTAAGGTCTTTCAGCTTACCATGAGTGTTCGGTTGGTTGGTGTTCGCCAGTCGACGGCGTCGGCGCCGACATGGCTGGCTTGGTCCGCTTTAGATTTACGTCCCCTACTGAAAATCAGTTAAAATTTAAATGAGTGAGTAGAATAATAATATTTTCCAAATTGTTTTATTTGGTTGTGAGAAAAGTATTCTCTTGTTTTATTGTATTTGTAATAACAATTAGGCTACTCGATTCCAAACCAGATATCTATAATACTCAATTTAGAGCACTGGTTAGAGTAGAGTAGAGTAGATCTTTATTCACTAAGACTAATACATGGTACAAGTATACACCTCTTCATGAAGAAGGAGTGAATAGTTCCTAAGGCTAAAAAAACATGGTAAAAAATGAATAATAAAATAGAATGCATATTTCATGTGAATCAAGATATATGTATATTACTAAATGAAATGAGTAATTGGTTTGATATTGAAATGAAAAAATGAAATGAGTAATTGGTTTGATATGATACAATACGATGTTATTTAGGATGAATAATAATATAAAACACTAGCATTTGATATGATATAATGATTATGAAATGGAATTAGTATTGTATTTATATATACGTGTAGTAGTACGAATCTTAAGGGGCAGTTTGTAGTGGACATGGTAAATTTAAAAATTTACTAAATATAAAATGGATAATCAAATAAAATTTGTATTTTATGTTAATCAAGTTATATGTATTATTAGTATAGTATACTACTATTGAGAATAGAAGTTGTTTGAATTGATTAATTCAATAATGAAATGAAAAAATGAAATGAGTTATCAATATGATATAATACAATACGATGTTCATTAGGATGTATAATAATATAAAACGCTAGCATATGGTATGATATGATTATGTATTATTGTTTTATGTTTAATAGGGATTAGTTTTGAATTTAAAATATACGTGTAGGGCCTATAGTACGGATCTATAAGGGAAAGTTTGTAGTGGAGAACAAGGTAAATTTATAAATTTACTAAATATAAAATAAATAATCAAATAGAATGAGAATTTCAATGAGAATCAAGTTATATGTATAGGCCTAGTACTAGTATGGTATACTAGTACCGGTATTGAGAATTGAAGTTATTTGAATTGAATAATTGAGTATTGAAATGAAAAAAATGAAATGAGTAATAGGTAGCCTATCCTATGATATAATGATTATATGAAAGGTATTATTATTGAATTTAAAATATATGTGTAGGGCCTAGCCTATAGTACGGATCTATAAGGGACAGTTTGTAGGGAGGACAAGGGTTAATCTGTTAGGAATTCATTTAGTGAGTAAAATGCTTTTTCCACTAGAAATGCTTTTAATTTGCTAATAAATGTAGTATGATTTTTGATGTCTCTGATGTGTTTTTGGCAGTTTATTTTATATGGAGAGGCAGGCCCATCCCTTATAAACTAGGCCTAGTATTATGGCGCTAACTGAAAACATTAACATTTTTTAAATGTATGTTTAAACATAAGAAATTAGTGGCCCTTAGTGGCTGGCCAATCTATAAATGATATTATCATTAACATCTTACTAGAGAGTTTGTCATATCGAAAGAAAATTCACATTGTTGTTTTTAACAAACACCGTACATATTACTTCACTGATGCAGACGTGGTTCAAATAATTATACTCATTAAAGTTTTCATATAAGTCCCCTAATCTACTTCTTCATCAAATATGTATACTTTTGACATGCGACCAAACATTTTGTAAACTCGTCAACAGAGAAAGGTAGAAAGGCAGAGATTGTGTTTAGATCCGCTGTTATGATTATATATGATTGAGTTACAATATTACGGAATAGCTCAACCACTCCACCCATCCTCGGTTTATATCGAGGTGGTGTAATTTGGATGCTCGCCTAATTGCTACAGTGTGCTTCGCATAGCGATCTACTACTGAATTACACAATAGTTGCTATTCGAGGTGTAAACGCAGACATAACCCGTCGCATTAGTTTTCGACACTCGTTCCACAGATGAGGATGAGCATATAATAATATGTGTGATATATGCGCACGGCTTAAGAATCTAGTCGAGCACGGTGAAAGCCCTACCGGTCTTCAGTTCAAGAAGGTTACTCAATCTCATCATCAAAGACTTGACTTTTAACGACGTAATTCAGTTAAATAACAATGTTTACTTGAGCCTCTTCTTCTTCTTCTTCTTTTCAAAGCTCTACTTTGTTACTTTCACTTTCGCAAGAAGGTTTTTAAAAACAGTAGGCTTTTGTATCCTAGTTTTTCGCAGAGAAGTGAAGCAAATCTAATGTATAATAAAATGCATGACATTATTCACGTCTGTGGATAAGCTACTCTAGGTGACTTGATGGAATGCAGTAATCCGTATCCTGTAATTTTTACGTGCTTTCTATACTAATTTCATATTTCCGCATTTACGTTTTGAATACTAACATTTACTGTTATTATGAGAAAAACATACATTTACAAGCCATTTAAGGTGATAGTATAAATAATTATTAGCTTTAAGACAAAAACTTGCCTCTCATTATTATAGCACTAATTTGCTTGAGTACACATAGCATTCATACTGTCATGACAACACCTGCCGAGGCTTGATGTTTGTCGTTTAAAAATACAAATTAGACCTCTGATGCTCACCGTTAATTTATCTTACGCACTTATATGGTCCGTGTGTTGTATTGTATAGCCTACTACAATAACATTCCAAACTTAAGTATTTGCACAGATCATTAGGTATAAGTTCCGTACAACTCGAGTCATCGCACAGGTTCATTGTTAAGTTTAATAAAATATGACCCTTGGCCATTTTTTAAAAGTTGATGTAAATAATTAAGCCCTTTGTTTACATGAACTCTGTGGATTGCGAGATAGTTAAACAACGCTACTGATAAAACATAATGTGTTCTGTGATTTTAAGCAAACAATTAAGGGGCACGTCTCTTTCAAAAGTATGGGTTAGTACTTTGATATCCAAGAATACCTGATTCTGGAGGGAGTATAACATTTTGCCGGCAACATAACATCAATTTACCACCAGACACAGCGAAAGATTGTGATTTAAATCAAAATCTACTCTTCCTAAAAAATAACTAAAAAATAATATTTAGCAAGCATGGATTGAATACGGGAGTAACCAAAGGAGGAAGAGAAGATACAATAATCAATAGATTGTCCGAGAAGAACATACAAATAAAATCTCATTGTGTATTAAAATATTTGGTGGAGGTGCCCCGGTACGTAAAAAATCATTTGAACCTGACTGACCCCCCAAGGGTCTTTAAAAACTTTTTGTATCACCCTTTTAAGGGCAAGTCAAAAAAAAAAACTTGTGGGTTCGGTTTTTATCACGTGAGACACGACCACGAACATGGCACGGACGGACGGACCGAAAAGTGTTGCTAATTGGGGTAAAAAGTAATACTTATACCAGAGTTTCGGCGTCGCTGCCAATTAATTGGGCCAATACAGGTAAATTGTATCTGTCACAAAATACACATTATATGTAGCTCATATTGTATAATTGCCCAATAAACTATACTAAACTAACGAACTATAAATTAACCATTTTATTCTCATCATCAACTAAATCATCAAATCCTGCAGCCAGCATTCATCTGCACTCACCCCTTATAATTGCATTAGTAAAGAGAGCATCACTGCGGTGGATGGGCTACAAAGGCCTGCTTTCCTGTCTCATTCTCAGAAAACAATTTAAAAATAAAATAAAATATGTTCACGTCGCCAACAAAACTGTAACACAACACCCAATCAAAATAGGACATTGTGTTTTTGAGCAAGTGACGGGTAACTATTGTAAATATATTAGAAGGTTCCACTGTAGTGGTTGGACCACGAAGATCTGATTTCTTGCCTCATTCTCAAGAAACTATTAAATATTAAATAAAACAATGTTTAGTCAATAAAATAGTGAATACTCAAAATACGACATGCGATAGATAGAAAAATATTATAAATTATAAATATAATAATATAAGTATGGACTACAAACATCTGCTTTCTATCTCATTCACAGATTTTTTTTTAAACATAATATTTTACATCACATTTACATTTAAACTAGTATTTCATAAACGAAAACTGATTGTGAATGCTATTAGAAAACATTGCAGAAACCAGACTCAGTCAAATTAATATATAAATTTCGGGACAGTGGACGCCCCAAATAGGAATAAAAAAACCTAACTCCAATATACCTAGTTTGGGCACCCTAGGCAGGTTTTCCACGAGAACTTTAGAAAATAATCAGGAAGCTGCTCCTTATCTTAAAGATTTTATTTGTGTTACAATAATGTTCGTAGTCTTTTGTCTTATTTGATTATTGATAATGCGATTGTATTCCTTTTTGTGCTAGAAATAATGCGTGTTTATATTTGAAAAACTGTCTTCTCTTTCTTATAGATTTAACATAATGTTGCTGTCCTATTTTTTCAGATATTATCTAGCTGGATATACGTATTTGGAACATGGTCATGCATGTTTTATTCTTAATAACAAAATTTTGATAATATTATTTGATATTTTCTTTTATAAAGTACATCGTGATTGTTCTGCAAAACCATGAAACTTTTGACCAATTTTTAAAAAAAAGTTATATTTTCACTAATTTTACAATTCTATTTATGAATTCGACTGATTTTTACAAACAATTAGGTACTTCTTTATCCGAAAGCAGTAAATAATTCTCCATACTCCACCCCTACTGGCTGACTAATGATCCTAGCCGCCACATTCACGGAAGTCGACATTACCCAACTAGACTAATATTCTCCTCCTCCACCGAAAGCGATCTTCCAGGTGCATTACGAGTGCAATTAGGTCCACACACACAAACACACACTGGCCATTAGGGAGTCACCACCGTGCAACTGCGCACGACCGAACCACGGCGCTTCCACGCCGGTGCGCAACCAGTGCGATGCATCACCCTACTTTGCCTCGTCAACAAGAAAGTGCCTGCTGCCTTGTTTCCCTACCCTACAACATCACTATCGACAGAAAACAAGGAAACTTACTGGGTGTTAGTTCGTAAATATTTCACAATATGTTTCATTCAGTTCTGAAGCATTCCATTATTTTGCATCATATTTCATCTTTATAATTCTCAACCATTAATTTCATACTTATTATTATGTTGTTTTTTTTATTCTTCTATGATTACAAACTGGATCCCCGTGGTCATCCAATCTTAATTGGCCAGCTGTCAATAATTCATGTTTATTAAATTATGATTGAATGGACCTTATATGAAATATCTCATGTTTTGTATGAGTATTCTGAAATTGATTGAATAATAATAAAAACAACAACAATAATTAGGAAGTGTTATCAGTCCCAGTATTACTCTCTAGATCACTGCTTCTCAAACGTTTTCCTCGGGGCAACTAAAATAACCCTCATCAAAAGTTTGCAACCCCGTTGCCTCACGTTGATCTAAAAATATTTATTTAATATAACATTAATCATGGCAGTTATAAAAACAGAATGAATGCGTTTTAATGCTCTCCTAAATTATGCAGCGACATTTGGTCTTGAAACGAATGCAGAAAAAAGCAGTTTCACAGAAGCAACTTTAAGGAAATGTTTCTAGTTATTGCAGAGCAGGACGGGCGATGTCCGGAAACGAGCTCATTATCAAAGTCGAAAGGTTGGCTGCAGTGTTGCATTTGCTGATAGAAAAAATTATATAATGCCAGGTCGCTTGTCAGTTTTATTGGGAGTTGTTCATACTGTAACTAATAAAACTATCCGAGCACTAAAACTCTCACGAAGACCAAGCAAATTAAATAAAAATAAATAAATTGTATTTAGAGTCTACCCACTCAGTTAAACAACTGATTTTCAGTGGGGGACAGTAAATCAAAGCGACCAAGCCAACCCTGTAGGCATCTGCTTCCAATGCAGAAGGTCCAGGGTTCAATTCCCGCCAAAGTCAGGAGTTTTTTAACTTCTGATTTGGACTCAAGTTCATCAATTCGTGTCTTAGGAGTTCGTAAACGGTGACTTTGGAGCCGTCCTAGCAGTTGTTCTGAATCGGCCTTGTTGATTCTGGCGTTGATCCGGGGGTGTTCGCACTGTCCATACCACTGATTACTATATTTCCTATTAAAAATATCGACCTTTGGTTGGTTATCGCTCACTCGTCGATTGCGTCGGGGCCTGCAGGGTTGGCTTGGTTGCTTTGATTTAAAGTCCCCCACTGAAAATCAGTTATATAACTGAGTGGGTAGACTCTAAATAAAATTTATTTATTTATTTATTTATTTATAATTTAGGAGAGCATAAAAACGCATTCTTTCTGTCTTTATAACGGCTTGATTAATGTTGTATTGCCTACGTAAGATCTTATTCCATGGTAAAAGGGCCTGCCACATTCAACTTAAGTTATGCCTCACTTCATCTCACTTAAATTACGATCCGCACTTTACAAACTTTAAAATTTAAATGATTGTCTAGACGCGCCATTGTTGACAATTCCGTGGTATTATAAGTAAGTATAAGTATCAATCTGTTACAAAAGTGTGATCATGAATAATTTGTAAATACACATTTTAAAATGTTGAATGTTAAATCAACAAATTTAAATATTTACAGGTAAACAATCTAAAGCGAATGCATTGGGATTAATTTATTACGATTGTATAATTATATCAATTAAATCGTGAAACTCGTCAGCATAGTGGCGATTATCAAAGTTCTAAAGCGAATGCATTGGGATTAATTGGATGAGCGTAGCGAGCGAAGCGAAGATTCCATTTCACTACACTGGAGAAAAAAATCCGGAATGTTTTTTTTCTGTATTTTTGTCTGTCTGTTAACACGATTCCGGCTAAACCGATACTCCAATTGCGATGAAATTTTCTGGAGACCTTTGAAATCTCTGAACTTAGAACTGCACGGGTCGAAAAATTGATCGAAAAATTATTTCTCATGAAAATTGCAATTTTACGATTTTTTTCGATTTTCTTGTTTTTTTCTGTTTGTATTTTTGTGTGTTTGTTAACACGATTCCGGCTAAACCGATACTCCAATTGTGATGAAATTTTCTGGAGGCCTTGAAAATCTCTGGACTTAGAACTGTCACCTTTTTGGGCGCGATCGAAAACTTATTTCTCATGAAAATCGCAATTTTACGATTTTTTTCGTTTTTATTTTTTGTTTTTGTTTGTATTTTTGTGTGTTTGTTAACACGATTCCGGCTAAACCGATACTCCAATTGCGATGAAATTTTATGGAGGCCTTCAAAATCTCTGAACTTAAACCTGCCACGTTTTTGGGTACAATCGAAGAAATCTTTCTCATGAATATCGTACTTTTACGATTTCTAAAAAATTAAGTGCCATATTTTCGTGACATTTGGGCCGATTCTGACCAGACGGGTAGGGCAACAATGTTTATATTTTACATGAACATTAAGGTTACGGTGACGTATTGCTTTCTGAAAGAAAAAATTTGAAAAAGTTAGCCAGAATCCATGGAAAAAAGGTTTAAATATGAGTCTTTTTAGGTTTATAATAACAATTAACAAGTAACAATAGAAACTTGACAACAATCACCCACAATGCATTTAAAAAGCACTTGCAAAGGAAAAGTGGTCCTGCGCAAACTAAAAACTGAACAAAAACGCTCATCCATCAACGCGGCGGGACTTAAGCGTTTTCCTAGTTTATTACGATTGTATATTATATCAGTGTATTTAACCTTGAAACTCGTCAGCATAGTGGCGATTATCAAAGTTCAACCACCTTTAATCAAAGAGAAGTTAGTTTCATATGAGACCATAATTTTTTGTAATTGTTGTGTTATTGAAATTAGTGTGACAGAATGTGTAAATGTACTTTTTGTCGGCCATGAATGTATTTACGCACATGCGTGCGTGTGATAATGTATAACAATGTGAATGTTTTCACTTATGATTGATTTCTAGAGATTAAATTAATTAAACAATGTGTACTTGTAGCTATGACTGCATTCTGTCCACTGATTGGTATATGACATGATATAGACACCAACATAAAAGAAAGTGATTGAATACAACGAGTAATTAAAACGTGTTAAATTAAGCTTCAAAGTGAAACACACATTATATTATACTCATGTTTTTCCGCACTAAACGTAACCATATATTATTGCAAATTCCTTCTTTTTAAAATTTATACTGTATGGTTAAGCTAGTTATAGCCTTAATCGATTAAAATCGAGTTTTGTCCTTGCAGTGATAGTACAGTTATGCAACTTGGCAACTATGACGCAACCTTGTGCATGATAGTTTTACGGAAGCAGGCAAGTCGATTTGAAGTTTAATAAAATATATCGTTTTTGTGCCAAAGCTGATTTCTAACGTGTAACGTGAATTTGTTGGCATGCTACTTCGCAACCGTATTTCCTATGATGTACTAATTATTGACCTCTGAGCCAATGAAATTGACTCCATTTAATAGATCAAAATGTAAACGACGATTCCCTTTTAATATTTATGTAGCCCAACTTCTAACCTTTCAATGAAATTCATCGCGGTTACTTAAATCCAATATATTTTACTTTCAGAATGTTAATTACTATGCGTCGGGTATCTGACCTTATTCACACGTTTAGGCTGATCTGAGATGCAGAAGGGAGTATGCTTAATTTTATCAAGCACCATTGTTGTGATTCAAAAACAGTTATTGTTTAATGAGTGCAGTAGTACAGCCAAACTTGCAGTGTCAGTCTAATGTTTGCCTGAGTTTAATTGCTAACTCTAAGTGCTCTGGTTTCATCATTGACCGTGGTAACTTGCTTCATTAATCATGACATCGTCATCGTCATCGTCATCATGACAAGGCAGCTCGATCAGAGTATACGCTACCCACCCACAATATTCATACTTTTATAGATTACAAGAAACTTCCTATTATTATAGAATAAATAATATTGAAATAGAAAAAGGTAACACGACGAAATAAAATAAGGTCAAAGAAACAGGAAAGTCATAATGGGGCTATTTGTGCTTCTCTGTGATGAGGCAATGTTGTAATAAATGAAAGAGAAAGGGTGGTAACTGCACCGGGGGGAATTGTTCATCTAGCACCACCCAAGAAATTATTTAGACCATCAGAAATTCCCATGAAGCAAAAAGAGAAGCATGTTTAATTGTATTAAAAATGCACTAATAATAATTCATTATTTGATGAATAAATAAATAAATAAATAAATAAATAAATAATAAATAAATAAATAAATAAATAAATAAATAAATAAATAAATAAATAAATAAATAAATAAATAAATAAATAAATAACATAAATTCGTTTTTATGTAAATCAATCCAGAAATTAAAAAAAAACAGCTCAGCAGGGTATCGAACCCCGGGGCCAGTCGAGTGCTTTCAAACATAAATTCAAATTAAGAGTCAAACTATCCTCAGTCACACAACTGATTTTCAGTGAGGGACATTCAGTTTTAAGTTGAGCAAGCCAAGCCAACCCTGCAGGCGCCGACTCTATCGACGAGCGAACTAGAGAAATGCTTTACCCCTACGCTACCTAAGCTATCGATACCCCGCTGGGATGGATTTTTTAATTTCTTGATTGCTTTATATAAAATCTGTTTCACTCTTCCGGGAGTGTTTCCCGATTAATGAAATTGAGAAAAATTACTAGGGAAACTCGTGCAATGATAGTTCAATAATGAATAATTAATATTAAAATTGAATTCAATCTCATTAACATTTAAAAAATTTTGGGGAACATTTTCTGCCGCCCTGAATGATAAAACATTTACTACTGTGGTCAAACAAGGACCTTTATCTACACTCTGTAGTAGTCTCATATCTTTGGGTTCATATGTCCTAAATTAGTTTTTAATTTGAGGATTTATTTATATTTTCATAAAATATAAAATAATCGAAATAAGTTATTGTTATACTATTGTCCTATATGTTTCTGCACGTACCTCTCTCTATACGAGACGTATACATGCATGCAAAATGTAATATCAATCAGGTGCTTACTGACTGAGGAATTTAAATTGCGTGTACTAACAATAGAGAAATTATGTGTCCCAGTCTAACAACATCATTCGTACAAGAAAGCTTTTTTTCTTTCATTCAAAGCAATCTTCATATATTATTTTTTTTGTAATAAGTGGAACAATTTGTGGAATTGTGTTTGTAACCTTCTTCGAAAGTTGATAGTCAAAATTGATGTGACATCGATCTAAGAGTCAAAGTTAAAATATAAAGATTGTTTACTTTACGTCAAATGATTCACAATGACTGCAGGCGAAGAATCATTTTCGAGAAAAATCAAAGGAAAGCCACAAACAAAATAAGATCTTACACTTTTTGTTCACGTTTTAATACTAAAGTAAATCGATTAAGAGCACACCACATTGTGGAACCAAGTAACTGAACAGTTTTGATGAGATGAGTTTTACTTTCTTGACTTAAATTCCCCTCTGAAGTACTTTACTCGTATCAACCTACTTGAGCACAGTATGTGCCTAATGTGGTTTGTTAGTGAATCCTAGGCTAGGCGAGTGAGTGATGTATGCCCCTCACCTCATAGCTAGACCAGACCAACAGGCTTCGGAGAGTGGGAGAAAGCCCACTCGAATAGAACACCGTCTCTTCTTCTAGTTAATTATCACCGAAATAAACATAAATTCCAAAATTGATCCATTTTTTTAGAATTAAATTTAAAAAAACACAACTTGCTGATTGTACCTGAATGTAATAATTTGTGTCCTTTCCGCTGTCTGGAGTCGTTAACACTACTTCCATAAAAAAGTAATGCATTACCAAACACCATCCGGTAATGTTCCAGTCTTCTCCTAGCCCGCCTAGATAGCTGCATGTCATTACGTTATCTCCGAAGAAAGTTCACCAGACCTTCCTCAATGTGGTGCCCCTACCTCCCAGCCTCCAGGCCTAGTGTGCGTTAGGACGACGATGGTTGGTCGGATTGACGATCTGGGGGAAATAGTCGCCGGATCATAGACAAGCCGGAGAAAAAACCATATTGCACCTGCGATAGGAATTACAGTGAAGTGGTGCCGAAGGGAAGACACATATATAAAGTTATCTGGCGGTAGTGGAATCAGTTATCTTCTGTCGACCATCAGCGTCGCTAAGTGCGTCAGTCGTGCAGGATGGCGTGGACACTCTCGGTCAGTACAACACACTGCAGGATACTTTTATAATATTAGGATAACAATACGCATCAATTCAGTTGTCGTATAACACAATATAAGCTACTGTGCGTCGACGATAATATTTTCATATTCACTAAAACAGTTTTATACAAACAAAAAGAAGTTGAGAATTGAACGAATCAAAAAAAAAGGTTTTATTTAATCAAATATTTTATTCGAATACTAATACTTCCAGTATTTACAACGTCTGAGTTAGACATTAACTTTCGAAGTGCACATTTGATATAATAGTAATGAGTTGCTTGTAATTCAAATAAGCAATAATTATTAGATAAAAGAAACTAGTAGAACAGATATTTATTCTTTAAATAAGTTAATTGGACATAACACTGCTCTTTAACTATATTTATTTGTGATATTTCGATTTGTATTCAAAAATCTTTTTCAAACTAAAGGTTGAGAAAGGAAAATTAACAACAATCCATATAAAAGAAGAAGTTACAAACAAAATAAAACCATGCAACATATTTGCCAACACAACCTTCAACACAAACTTTCAGTTTGAAAAAGATTTTTAAATAAAAGTCGAAATACCACAAATAAATATTGATAAAGAGTAGTGTTATGTGAAATAAACACTTAATTAAAGAAGCAATAATTCTCTAACAAACAAGGACAATTCGTCAATATTCACTTCACGTTGTTTTAACCGGTGCAACGTGAGAGTAGATACAATAGGGATTGTTTCGAAAATAGAACTGAAGATAATGCAGCTTACAAATAATATTCTAAGTGGGTATTTCAGCCACATGTATATATTTTCCCCTTCCGGAGAGGTTGCATTATGGTGCTTAATAAACAAAGGTAGTAACGAAAAACAAAAAACCATAACACCTTTTGAAATATGCATGAGCCTAACTGCATAGTTAAAAAACGTTTGCTTTCCTAATACAGAATAATGTTATTCATATAACTTATATGCATATTTCGGAATTTCAATGGTGAAATATCTTACTATTAATGAATTTAAAACTCTATAACATAGCACATACACGTAGAAACAAGATTTGAACGCGAATTAATTTTAAGAGCCATTCAACGAGTTTTTTCATGCATGGACTTTGAACGTGTTGTCTCTAGCAAACAACAAGTAAATACATAATAATAACCAGGTATTTGCACGGTTAGTTTCGTAGAGTTTATTCTAGGGAGCTATGTAGCGGAAATGCATCTTCCTGCATGCTGCATGCCTCAAGGTATCATAATTGCCTACTTCCTTGCATAGGTTGAACTAATTATACTAACAACCTAACTAACCCCAACTATACTGTACACACTTAATATTAAACTAATTGAACTAATGCTTACGTTGTTTTAAAATTTATCGTACTCTTAATACGGTATACACAATGGATTCAATATTCATTAAAAAAGTACTTAATCTTATGTTAATAGTGGGTAAATAATTATTTGTATTGAAAAATGTAAACAATAGAACACTTAACACTGGTTTTATGGATTATAATTATTTAATTATGTGAAGCTAGTGTATTAGGGAGTCCTTGTGCCATAACAATTCTATCGCGTAAGCTTAGCTATTACATAGAAACGTATCAGCAGTCAAATTCTGTAACATAATAATTTTAAAACCTCAAAGATGGAGAGAAAATGTTTTTATTCTGTGGAAGAATTTTAATTGGCTTGCCTAAAGCATCTAAGCATCTAAGGGTTTATGTCAGTTTCCATATGATACGCTGAATATTGTAATTTTTATTTTATAAAAATTTCATTGTTATACCTCACGATTTTAACAACTTGACAACTGAACTGTTTAACTCATTTACATATACATCATGTATGTGACTGTACATGAACTGACAGAGAATAAAAAGTAATTATAATTATTGGCAAAAGTTAAGCTTGGCTCAAATTGCCAGGGGTTCAAACAATCGCAGTACACCTAAAACCAACTCTTGTAATTTTAAAATAAACAAAACAAATTTCCAGAACTTAGCCATTATCTTGGTGATATTGATATATAAGTTTTGTTCGGATTTTTAATTCATTTCCAAGGTGATCGATGCGGTTGCTGGACCCATTGTTTTGAAATCTCATTCTTTTTAGACAGTACACGTAGTGTTGTTTACTTGTCTTTCATGGAACGCTGCGGCAGAGAGATCAGACTGGCTTGTCTCTCCTCACTATGCTAATATGTAGATTGCATGATCTTAACAAAATGTAAGATCTCCAGTTGTTCTTTTTCCACGAATATTAATGAAACACGCACCTAGGAGTAGAAAAGAAAACCTCCACATTTTTACCGGTTAAAATACAAACTTAAATTTGGGAAATTTAAATCTAAATAATTAACAGTTTCATTAAATTCTTATATTTAAAAAAAAATCTATGTGTTCTAGACGTTAAGCATTTTTTTTTGATAACCGATTCAACTATTCCTCATAAAATATATTATTACACTTTACTGGTACTAGCGTTTATTATGATATACGTACAAAATGGCAAAAAACTTAAAACGATGAAAACTATAGCATAGCTAAGTAAAACAAATAGCATAGCATTGCAAACCTATACATCAATCTAAAGTTTGAAAGCTGTAATCTTCTTCTACTTTAGGAAGACCTGATGTTAATTCACTATGATCCACTCATTGCGTGTACATACAACTATATTCACATTAACCACACATTTTCAGAAGTTAGAAAGTCAATGTAATTATTAGAATAAGCCATAACCCACTAACCGAATAACATTACCACATTTAAGCAAGTGTAACTTTTCATTGGAAACAGCAAGGAATGAGGAGGTAAAAGGTCAAGTTTAAAATACGGGGCTTGCCAACTTTCAACTCACATCTTCTCTCTCGACATATTTCTAACGTACCTTCGACCCTGATCAATGGTCCTTTGAAAATGACAAAGCATTTTGTTAACTTTCTTTTTACATCTCATTTCAGTTTTGGATTCACAACACATCCCATCTGCTGCAAGAGATATTTTCTTAAGAATATTAATAGACCTACCGAAAAACTGTTGCAAGTCACTCAGTAATATTTTCTTTCAGCATTTAATTAATTTGTTATCTTTCGATCTTTCCATTTTTGCTAATTGTGTATCTATAGCCAAATCCCGCTCTTGAAAATTAACCAATGAATTAACCACAATGATAATTTTATCCGCTTCACTATTAATTCACTGATGTCAATATCATAAAAGTAACAAAGTTTTCCAAAACAAAACTTTTCAATTGCTATATTACTTTCAAAACATCCAAACATTACAATAATTAATTGTATGGTAAGTTTTTGTTTTTAAAAGTAAAATATGATACCGAAACGTATGCAATTGCTCACACTAACACTTGATACAATAATTTCATTTTCGTTCATTGCCAAATCTTGCGAAGTCATGCGGTATTGATCTTTCAATTTCATTTTTCAACCAGCCAACTTCTCCGTTGCATAAACATTAGACGGTGTTGTCCCAATAACCTCAAGCCTTTCTTAGTTCGTTATAAGGATCATGGGTTGGCACAATTAATTAGTTTCCAGGGTAGGCCCCTACAATTAGATTAGAAAATTACATGAGGTAAAAACAACATTTTATATGTATGAATTAGTTTACCTTCATGAATTTGTTATCGAACGAAATAGAAAAAAGTTTGGACTTGAATGTTCAAAGCATCCATGTTTGCCATTCATCATTATTATTAAAATATTATCCATGAAAATATGTTTTCTAATTTGCGTTTATTCAGCATATTTAATTAAATTTATTTTGAGATCTTCATCTCTTAAATTATACCATTATTATTATTATTATTTTAATTATTATTTTATTATTATTAATTATTATTATTATTATTATTATTAATTATTATTATTATTATTATTATTCATTTGTTAATATGTTTGTTTGTAGTTTCTTAAATTTTTTACAAATTTATATTTATGACATCAGAAGTCTTCTTTTAGTGAGTACACTACAACTGGTTTGGTTTGAAAAATAAGTTTATTTTTTTATTTTTGTGTGTATATTGTAAGTAAAGTAATACATTTTAATCAGTTAAATGAATATTTTATGAGTAGGTAGAGTTTATAAAGAAACTAACAGCTGACACCTTCAATCCTAAAAAATTAAATTAATGTTATAAATAATTCTACTGTTGAATAATTAGTATGTGCATGCCCTTTCTATTCTCAATCTATCGGTATGTAATACAAACGGAATTTTCTACAATCCTAGTTTAATATTCTTGTCTTGTGATTTAGGTACTACTGGGGGTCCTTCTCACCGCTCAGGTCTACTGCGATCCAATCAGAGGAAAGAAAAGGTAAGTAGGGCTACGGGTCACGCAGTCTGGTCGTAGGACGTCTCGCTTACACAAGGTCACGGACTAAAACACTTCCTTCCCGTCATTCACTACACGTGCGGACAACAGGTGGCTCACAGACATCGCGGTACTACCTCAAATATTACTCGACAACTACTAATTACAGCTTTCAAATGAAGTGGCATACTTCACTTCGATCAAATTAAATACATTCAAAATCATGAAGTGTTACATGCAGGAGATGGGTAGATCTAGGTTCTAGGTATAGATTATTGGGGTTACGTCGTTTCTAAAAAAAATATATTGGGTATTAATTTACTGTAGATTACTAGATCTCGAAAATCGTGATGTATTGCACTTAGATGGACCAAACGCTTACTATTATCAAAACACCTATTTCCGAAGTTTCAATTTATAATTCATATTTAATCGTCTCGAATAGCCAAAGTGCATTTATATGATACGTTAAGCAATATCCAATCAATCCAATCAATAATTCATATTTCAGTAAAAAAATCAAAATGTTATATTCTTACAACTTTATGAGACTTTATTGATTAACAAAGCGGAAAGCCACAATAAAACTAGGATAAAGCTAAGTTTATTCATACACCGTCCAGACCGCTGTAAGCGAGTTTGTACTTAAGTATGTTTCATGATAACTTGGACATGTTGTAATGGTTCTATTGGTCAATTAATGATTATTTATTTAAATTTCTTCATAATTTGAAAATAATATATTTTTTGCTAAAATTCTGTGGCAAGTTTGAATAATATGTTTGACACGTCTCGCGCAATCAGTAAAAAACCAAATTGATGACATTTTCAAAACAACAAATGATTTAATTATGAAGTACGTTCTTTTACTAAACTATAACAAATATAATACATCGTTATTTATAATATAAACACTTGGCAGACATGCTTCGCCCAGGGTTATGAGATAATTTTCAAAGCACTTCGTCATGAAAGGTAAGAGAAAGGGGGGGGGGAAGAGAACGTGTATTCATTGAAGGTTTAACAAGAAATTATCACTTAACAATGCATAACAACAAGCAAGATTTCAAGACTGCCCAGTATCGTGTCACACTTATTTCCAAACAATTGGCACCCGTGATTCGTTACATAACCTCAACTCAAGCACATCCTCAATAACACACAAGCTTCTGCTAATGAATAACAAACACTCTTTGGTCAAGTCATTTAATTACCTAGTTGTTCCGACGATTATCTTTCACGGTGTTGTAATTAGCCTGGCACGCTATGACGGAGGACGTAATACCCGCGCAATGATTTCATTTCATTGATGCCAATATCATTATATAATGCACGTATTATTAGCAAATATTCTGTATGCACGACTGTTCGGTTCGCCCGTTTACTTGTGTGCGTGGCTTTCACGTCCTACCATTAATACCGAACATGACCTTCGATTTACACGCGTTATTTTGTTGACATTCTCCTTTGGGGAAAAAATGTTTTTGGTGACTTTTTGGCTAATGGAGCAAAGCTAGCTCCCCTCAAAAAGGGATATTTGATTAAACCCGGCACCTCCTCCACCAACAATGTTAACCAGAAGAAATCTTGATTAAAGCACAACTCCTTATTTTCGGAACTACCGTAAATTTGTACTTATTACCAACACTTCTTAGGAGTCTCTGTAAAAAGCAACTAACGAAAAGACAAAAAAAATCAAAACTATAAATAGTTCATGCGTAGACGCAAAGTCCAAGTCATTGAACCAAGCGAAGTGGGCGCAAATCTCCTGCTAGGTATGGATTTTGTAGCTATCCTTCAGACTCGTATTCATCACCACTATACTAGCAAGATGCCTGGCCTATAAAACTCCTGCTAAGAGTATATTCAAACAAAGGAGGCAAACTTGGGGCATTTAACGATAGTAAATACAGTGGGACCTGTGTTTTATTTGGAATATACGAATACAGGCTCTAATTCTTGAATAAACAAAAATGAAATTGAGCTTTAAAGTAATATTACAATGAAGCAATACTGTGCGCAATACTAATGAGATACAACAAAAGTGTAAAAAACATCTATTAATAAGCCTAATGTTTAAGACACTGCTAGTTGTTTATGTATTAATAGGATATACGTTAAATAAAGAAACAAAGAAAGAAAGCTTATAATTTTAGGAGTTATTTACTCCAGCCTAACATTATGCTATGATCGTAGAGTTTCATCGAAGTTTTTAGGTACATACCAGAACATGTTCAAGAAAATAAATAAACACTGGTTTTCTAGACAAACTTCAGACCCAAGTTTCTAATCTGTTTTCGGCGCTCTTCGCTTGTCCGTCACAGCCGAGTTCCGACTACGCATTACGCACTTCACTCTTGCAGCCTACATGCCTGCACACCAAATCACTGCATTCAGTTAATGTATCTTTTTTGTAAAGAGTTTTTTTTTATTTTTACTCTTACATTATAACACTTTCTCGGGCTGTATTGGGTTGTCATGTTTTTCATTGACACGTACGGGGAAAACTATGTTACTGCAATTATATTAAAAAATTGATTCGGCCACTATTCGATCACGTAGGCATGAATTTTCGTAACATTGTACGTCATTGACACACATTTCATTATTAAAATTATTAACGGTGCATGCTTGAGGTCCTGTTTTGAAGATTTTTAGTGGACTCTTACCAGATATTAAAATTCTTTAAAGTATTAGGTTAATAATATGCTGTGGTGTATTTTGAGTTGGTATGATCAAGCTTATTAATTTATTTATTTATTTAGCTTGGGATTTGTTTGTCTTTACTACACAAATGTGCTATATATTTAGTTTCAATCATGGTTACAGTTGAGATTATCGAAGTGAGAGTAGAGCGAGTCAAAATGGTTATTTTATTGTTTATTAGCGAAGAGATACAATGTTCAGAATCTGCAGCTTTAATTAAAATCGGTCCACCATTTTATAGTTGTAAAAGCGCGACATATACTTAAGGGGGGGGGGGGGGTATGTCAGTCTACAATGGAATGCTAACTACACATGAAGATAAAGCGTGTCTTCATCTCATCAACTCATCACATGCTGCATGTCAACTCACAGTTTTACTGACGTTTTACTATGTGAAATGCACAAAAAGTTAGTGATTCTCACGGAAAGATGCATTCTTGGTAAAATCGTGTGAAATTGTGAGAATTTTAAAATACTAAGCTTTAACGTGCAAAACTATAAATTGCTATAATATTATAGCAGAAAGAACGTATAATAACCAATGAATGCCTGATTGTGGCAATCCAAAAATTAATTTAATACTGGACTAGGGGGCCGCCATATATGTGGCATGTTGGAAATTTGTATTTACGTTCCTGCATTCCTGCAGGCCTAAAAATAGCTTATTTCAGTTTAAGTTGCGCAAAGTTAATGATTAAATTGTGTATCAATAACTATAAATAAACGCACACGCGTCTAGAAGATGTGTACGTAAATGATCACACACTAACATGAATCGAGTTTTAATGTAGTAACAAATTAAAGCATGGAATAAAACACCTACATTCTTAAGTGATAACTGAAAACAATACTAGAATTCGCAAAGAACAAGCAATCGGATTAGAACGGTCAGAATTTTCGTTGACAACTTTTACTCACTCCACAACTTTCCATGGCATGGTAGGAAAGGCTCTTGACAAAATAGTTAGGGGGATGATGGTGACGCATTTATCTTTATTAAAACAAGCCAACTCTAGAAAACAACTGGATTCGGTTTGTGTTACAAGTACTTCTCTAATTTTACCTATAGTTGTGCACCACAAAAACATGTTTTCCTTCAATACCGTACATGTCATTCAACTTAATCATTTAGAAATTATTTTAATTTGAATTGATAGTTGTACAGTTTTCTAAACTCATTTTACGTCGTATGTGGGTTCTCATCTACATTTTACTCCACATCGTCAACAATACACATAATTGTATGCATAGTTAATGTTGTTACCATCATGTGGTTTCACTATAGCGTTGAGTTGCATGCTCACGCTAACTCTTGGGGGTCACACGTGCTTAAGGAGATCTGAGAAAATGGTTGGTTTCAGACTAAACGAGGCATGAAAAAAAACTATAAATGTATGTTTTATATAAGTCACCGACGTTTAAACGATAAACTCTAAAAAGTACTAATTCTGTTTCGTTTTTGTGGTTTTAGTTTGGACAACCAATATGGCCCACCTCAACAGGACTTTAGTGCACCACAACAAAGTTACGGTGCCCCAGCCCAACAGGATTTCAGTGCACCACAACAAAGTTATGGTGCACCCGCACAGGATTTCAGTGCACCACAGCAAAGTTATGGTGCACCAGCACAACAGGACTTGGGTCCACCACAAGACAGTTATGGTCCACCTAAACCAGAATATGGTGCCCCTCCCCAGCAGCGATATGGCCCTCCAGCACCAGAAGGTGTATGGTCGAAGAAATTAGTCTGGAAAGAAGATTGGAAACAAATCTGGAGAACTGAGAAGAAACAAATTTGGAAGCAAGAATGGAAAAAGACACAAGTTCCTGTTTGGAAAGAAATTCAGATCCCTAGTTGGAAGGAGATTCAAGTTCCAGCCTGGAAAACTGTGAAAAGGCCAATCTGGAAAGAAATTCAAGTACCAGGATGGAAAGAAATCCAGGTTCCTGACTGGAAAAAGGTTTGGAAACCAATATGGAAAGAAGTGCAAATCCCAGACTGGAAAACGATAGAAGTTCCCGATTGGAAGAAGATTTGGGTTCCGGAAGTTGTCAAGGTCAAAGTTCCCGGAAGTAAAACACTCGGAAACGATCACGGATGGGAGATTATCGCTCACGATCTATGGAAGAAGAAAATGATCTGGAAGCCTGTCTGGAAGAAGGTCTGGAGGACAGAGAAGAAGCAAATCTGGAGGACAGAAAAGAAACTCGAATGGAAGGAAGAGTGGAAGCAAATCTGGAAAACTGAAAAGAAGCAAGTGTGGAGAACCGACAAACAGCTGATCTGGAAAGAGGAATCTGTGAAGTACTGGAGAACCGAGAAGAAACAGATCTGGATTCCGGACAAGAAGCTGATATGGAAGGACGAGTGGAAGCAGATTTCAGTGCCGGAGTGGGTGACTCGTCAGGTGCCGGACTGGAAGAAGGTTTGGAAACCAGTGTGGGAGAAGGTCTGGGTGCCTCACCCCAAGCATGAGGAACACCACCATCATGAGCACCACGGCTACGACAAATAGACCAACACCCACTCTACGACTACACGATCACCTGATTCGAACATCTCCGCAGACTACTGGGGCATTCTACGAGACGATCGTCGTCGAGGTCGTTTTGTATAATGTATGCCATGTTTCAAGTCCGTCACAAAAATTTTAGTTGTGTCGTTTGACATCTTTCTGCATCCATTTTTGGCACAAGTACAGAAGTCACATTTGTATTGTAATTTGTTTACTTGTATAGCTGATTTATTTCAAAGGATTGTTGATTAGTAAAGCCTCTTTTAGGCCACGTGGGGTCGAACTAGAGAGTGGTTGAACTCTGAACTGGCGCGAATACCTGAGACAAGTCAAAGGTCAATGTCGAAAAATTTGCTAAAGAAACCAGGACATAAGGTCTCCAGGACACGATATCTGCTGAAAAGAAGTTTGGGGCGCAGTTGCTCAGCTCTGACTGGGACTAGCTGTGAACAGTTTTAGGTTATATGAATAGTAAACTGTTGCTCAAGCTTGTAACCGGTCAAATAGTTCTGAAGGTTAATGTCAAGTCAATGAAAGTAGTGAGTGGGTCACGAAACTATCATCCATCCAAACTAACTAGATAGTGATCACTTGAAACCAGTTCAGCTAGCAGCGGTAGTTCAAATATACGGTGCCGCAAAGCATGTCGTCAACTACCAGGTATTATACATTAGACAAGAATAATCTCACGTTTTATTTTTATAGAAAAAAGTAAGAAATCAAATAAAAAAGAGGATATTGGAAAGAAAGTATGCACAAAACAAATATGTTGCGGTAATATAAAAGATTTAAAAACAAAATCATTACTGTGTCGGATCAGATCTTGCGATTTCGTCAGAAAAACGAAAATGACTACTTATTTTTGTGACAGATTATGAACCATATTGTATTTTTATGTAAAATATACCCATGTGTATGAATACGATGAAGAGATTACGAGAAAATCTAAGTCTGGCAGCATTAATGCAATTATTTGTACACTCATTATTAAAGCACAGGATTGGTGCTGTGGCGGGAGAGATTAGCAATGACGACTCTTCACGGGGTAAACAACATGTGATTCTACTGACATTGGATATCATCAGTTACAAGTATGGCACTTTTACTTTTAGGGTGATGTGAAACCTTTAGAATGTGCCTCATCATCCACTTGTCCATCTTGTATTTAACCAACACTTGTCTTATTTCGCTCTCATCTTAACCTCGCAACTCTCGCCTTGTTCGCTCATGTTGATTGCATTTCTATTAACTTTGGAATGTTTCATCATCAGGGAAATTACATGAAGAACAAGGCGTGCGTTGGAGATCACATAAAAAGTGCGTACATTTGCTAGTGGTATCTTCTGCCCACGGATATTGCACAATAACTTTCTAAATCTTCAATTAAATGACCTTTAACGTGCAGTAAGTGAAAGGTAGATGCATGTATGCATTTTCAAGTCAATTGGCCGGCTTTATTCAAAGATATTCTCATCTTTTTTTACCGTTCATTAAATTTGTATGATTGCCTTATGTTTTAAATTAAGAATATTTTCAATGGAATAACGTTATGTACGTGCCCATGCATCGTCACTGGTAAAATGGACGATGCATATTAATACATCTTTTAACTTTTTAGTACCAAAGTGGGTTTTGCGCAGCGTCCTAAAAATGCCACAAAATCAAAATGCTCAACTGACCAAAATTGTTCTTAGGAACAACAATGTCATAATATATGTCATGAAGAATTAACTTGATGTGTGTTTAATGTAGTAAAAGATATGTCTTTTATATTTTAACACAATGTGTTTTAATTACCTGTTCAAACTTCCAAATCCTTACACTAAAGTAAGTACGTTGATGATCCAATTGATTGTAAGTCATATTATATGGTATTATAGACATAAATTAAATTAGTGCCTCCACCGGGGATTGAACCCGGGACCTTGGCTGTCCGGGCAATATATGTCCGGGTTATACATATGTTTTGTCTTAAGCTTTGTGATCCACATATACACATACGTAAAACATAACTCAAGATGGTGCACATTATAATACGTCACCTATAAAATAATATATAATACAACGATAAACGATATAAATTAATATAAAATAATTCTTACGGCTTAACCATTCTTTAAATAGATTACTTCGGGTCTAAATACTCCCAGACAATAAAACGATATAAATAAACATTAAAAAGCTATTGCTGCTCGGTTTTATTAATAATCTCGCAAATGGGCGATGCATGCTTGTGATCGGCAACATTGCCCATCAAGCCTTCTACAAACCCGCTATAAACGCCTAAATACTTGTTCTAAATGCCATAAAGAAATTCAATCAAGATGCCAATGCGAGAGTAGTTCATTCAATGTATTTACAAATGTACAAATTACAATGCTTTTTTAGTAATACAATGTTAAATCGCATTGCGTACCGCAAAATCACTTTTAATTTAGCTAATGTACTTATTATTTTTAATTAACTATTTATTTTATTTGGTTGGATTGTAAAACATGTACTACTGCTGACTGCATGCATTGACAATAACATTTGTAAACTATATTCCAATGAATACCTTGAGATATCTTAAGATAAGTTCATGCAGTTACGCGCATACTTATTCCATCATCCTACGAATAAGGCCATGGGTTCAACGCCTAGTCAAGTACCTAGTACATTAATTTCGCAATGACTGATTGAGCATGAGGGTGCAAAGATTGTTCAATCCCCCCCAAAGTGAGGATAGGCCTATTTTCTTCCACTCCTACCAAAATAAGGGAGAGGATGGATTATATTTCACCTAATTGACAGGTTATAAGCATAGCAAACATAACATTCCTATCATTCATGGGGCTCTAGGTTCGAATCCTGGGGCTGGGCTTGGATGTCAATGGGCGTATGTACAACTTCATACATCCCTTACTTAAGGTAACCAGACGTACCGGTTCGACCGGTACAGTACCGTTTTCAGATCACTTGTACCGGTGTCCCGTGAGACTCATTAAAATGACGTATTTGTACCGGTTTGCAACTTTGGAGGAGAAATGTCCCGGTATTCAGTCAACTGTACCGTGTGGAAGGATAATGTTTTACTTGAAAAAATACACTCCTCTGATAAATACTTACAGTAATAACATTGCTTCCATTTCCAAGAAGATAATTCATTTTCTCTAGGGGTGTGCAAGTATTATTCAATGATTTTGGTGGAGGTGCCGGGTCGCGCGCCCGTGTAAAAACGTAAAAATCGTTCTATTCTTGACATTACGGCCATTACCTTACCAACCCTGAATATTCATATTCATATTTTCATGTCAGAAAGCTGTTTTCTGGGCATTTGACGCAAATATATCTCGAACAAAAATCGCCTCCAGGGGCTGGGGCTCTGCCTCAGACCCCGAAATGGTCCATGGAATGCAAAGTACATATACTTGCACTTATAAGTTGTTCCGGTTTGTAACTTTCAAAATATGGTCATCTTACCCTTACTTCATCATTATATCTAACTATAAGACCTGAAGACCAAACATCAGTGTTGCCATCAACAGTTTTCTAAGTTAACGATTTAAGACAAATAATATGTTTCACAATAATTGAAAGTGGCATGTAGAAATTACAACTAGTATGCAGATATAATATAAAAGTTTTTTTTTTACAATGCTGTTGGTTTGACATGTAGGTTTGGCATAATTTTATATGTATTTTATAAATTTTCAACGGACATTATAGTGAACATTGAGTTTCTACATGTACCATATTATTTGAAATCGAAAAACGGTTATTCGAGTCTTGTTGGTATTGTGCATTTTGAAGTTGAAAAACAGTCTAATTTCCTTTTATACCAACGCATTCATATGTGTTATAAAAATAAATACAAAATTTAAAATTAAAGACAAAAAATAAACTTTTTCCAAGTATGAAATGCAGTTAAGTGTTTGAGTACAAGAAATATAGCGGGAAAGTAGGTATTTGTGACAAATACAGGAAATAATTAGCCTACACTTCATTTACCGAGTAAAGTTTGAAGCACATGCCATCATTCACAGAATAGTTAGTTACAAACTTAACCGTGTGAATTGTCGTGAACGTTTTAGTGAAACATAACACAGCATCATTGATATTTAATTACTGTAATCGCTGCTAGTATTTCGTGGTCGACAGCTAAGAATCTTAGACGGAATTCAAACCCGCCTTGGAGCCCAGCCAAGCAATGCAACAAGTCTTTTGTTTGAAAATGTAACGTCATAAAATTGACGAGTCCGATATTTCCAGCAGACTCACTTTCACTCGGCTAAGAGATGACCAGATGATTCTTCAATATCTCATCTATGTATCTTTGGGGCTATTTACGTCGACTCGTCCATCATTCGGTTTATATTGCTGGCCATACTTCTTATAGAAATTCAAGTTTATAATATGTGATGCAGCCGCAGCCCACTTATTTGTCTATGAGAAACGAAAGTCAAATCTCTACACCCATCAACAATGCTACCGTGTAGACTTGAACGTAAGGTGTTACGAACTACAAAACCAATTATAGATTATATCCTCTTTGCATAAACATGAACCTGTAAGCTTGTTATACGAAGCAGCAAGTACGCAAACCTGATTTAGGTAGCTCAGTCTCAGCATGAGATGTAGTTTAATACGGGAGTGGCGGTTCGATTACCGGCACCTGCAATCCTCAATGAACGACAGTTTTAAGGTGTTATTCTATGGAATAACGAATAAATTACCTATAACTAACCACTAGGTCTACTCTTTAAACAAAAGAACGCCGTTTTAGTCCTAGCACCGATTTACAACCGAACAGGCCGGCTCAGTTCATAAAGTTCATCCTCACAAATTTCCTTTAGTCTATAAGTCTAGATTAGTTGCATGTTATGTTGCTCCACGCTCAAGCTGTTGCTTATGTTAGCAACATAACAAGGTTTACAGTAACCTGCACTCATAATGATTCCACCACAATATTATATTAAGATAATGCAATTAGATTACCTGTATCCAAACAAATGTAATGTTAACTAAAATGCAAATAAATTTACTCGTACTCTTACTCTTACTCATTGGATTAAAATATCAATAGATAGTTTTACGAAATAAACTTATAAATATAAATCGTTGAAATTATTAATTACTGGATAACATCAATATCAGATGTGGAAGGACTGAAGAATTTGCGTCATGTCTGGATACCCAACAACTACGGAAGATAGCCAAGTCACTGGAGTTAAAATCTGTATTTGTTTGGAAATAGAGAATGACATAAAAACTGTTTATAGCTGCAAAACGAATTAATGAAATGAGATAACACTGCACCGAATAAACTTTAATTTAACTTCTTAAGATGATAACTACTATCCGATAACGACTTGCTACCCGATTGGCATCATGACTACGCACACCGTTTGGTAAGAAAAAAGAAAAAAAGAGTAAGAAAAGAGCCCAAACAAGTTCGTGGTGTTCTAAGGGAGTTACTTGTTGGCAATGCTAAATAAAATTTGCTCTAATCTCAAAGTAAATCAGACTGGTATTATAAATCATGATAGAACGAGTGAGCGTAGCGAACGTAGTGATTTCCATTCGACTTAAACGGCCCTAATTGTTTTTTCTGCGTGCGTGCGTGTGTGTGTGTGTGTGTGTGTACGTTGAAAATCAGCCGAATCGCTGAACAGATTGCGCTAAAATTTTAAACAGACATCCGGTACGAGTTTATTGAGAACTGCTAACAAATCAGCAAGATTCATTGCGATTTAAACCTACAAGAAATGATAAACTGAAAAATAGACTTCCAATGTTTAGAAATTATTTTAACGACAATGTTTTAGATTTTGAAAAGATATTTTTTGTTTGTTTTTCGCCTGGCCGTGAAATGCCGTGCCCATGCAAGGTCTGTCGAATGTTGGACGTCAAGGAGACCCCAAATTCCGCTCGTAGATTGAGTAAACCTTGCAATATTTTCACGTATTTCGTACTGGCTATGTTTTCCATAGTATTGTCACAGATGATAGACTACACTGCGTTATATGCATTTCAAAACATGTTTAATAATTTTTTAAATACAATTTAGGAATTACAAAATCTTTCCCGACCAGGGGATTTCTTTTTCTCTTCCTACTCGTTCTTTTCACTTTTTACTTTTTACTTTTTCAACTTCTCAGTGTAAAGCGGCCTTAAGGGCGCTTAAGCCAACTATACTTGAGAAACGCCAAAGTCGTTGTTAGACGAGTGAGCGAGTCATGTGGTGAGTACCCGGGAACATTTGCATTTATGTTTGATATTTATATTCGTATAAATAATGTTTTTTTAAAGTTAAGTAGGTATACGGGCGCGTCAACTGTAAGACCAATGCGCCTCTCTAGGCTATGGTAGGTTAGGTAGGCCTAATGTAGGGGGAAGAAAAGTAATGTAACCGGGTACTCAACACATGGCTCACTCACTCGTTTAACAACGACTTTGGCGTTTCCCTAGTAAAACGCTACACTAATCCGATGACGGAGAGACTAATTCGGTGTCAGTGACGATAGACTGCACTGGTTTTTTAAACATTTTAATATCATCATTGAACGAGTGAGCGTAGCGAACGTAGTGATTTCCATTCGACTTAAGGGCCATTCACAACCAACTTAGTAGCTAACTTAGCCTCTAACTTAAAGGTTTGTCTTATGGAAAACAACACGTCTGTTTCATGACCAAACTTAGCCTTTAACTTACATTTATCAGCAACCGAATGTTTGCAAACTCCAAGGTTTTACTTAGCAGCTAACTTAACATTAAGCTTTTAACCAATCAGAGAGAGACTCGAGCCGACAATTTCCGGTCATATCCGATTGAAAACGTAAACAACAGCAAAAATGGATCCCAAGGAACATCAGCTATTGTTCGATGAAAAGCTATTGAACGAATTCATGAAAAGGCCACTGCTATATGTAAAATCTTCGTCTTTATACAAAGATAAGAATATAAAAGAAAACATTTGGCTATCGTTTGGGGCAGAAATGTCAACTGACCGTCAGTATTATTATCGTTTATTTGCGGTACTAGGCCTAGCCCCCAGCTAGGGCTAGGCCATGTGAGGTTATGTAAGGCTTAAGTCACGTTGTCTTAAATAAATACGTTTATTTTTTTTTACCATCAATTATTGTTTTAAAACTGTACAGTCTATAGTCAATCAATTCTATAATGCTACCTAAGTAGAGCTAGGCTAGGCCTACTTACTGAATGCTGAATGTTATTGTATGTCAAGCATTGGCGCGATAAAAGTAAAACACTGCAAATCTGTGTTGTGATTGTTTAAAAACATCAATCATGCACAGCCACCTAAAGTTAGAGGCGACGGTATGGCTGTAAAGCACTCTGCAGCGAGCAACATCTAGGAGGCAGTGGCTGTTAAGTTAGCGGCCTAAATATCTATCATGAACAGCAACCTAAAGTTAGAGGCTAAGTTAGCTGCTAAGTTAGAGGCCTAAGTTGGTTATGAATGAGCCTTTAAACGGCCCTAATTGTTTTTCTGCGTGTGTGCGTGTGTGTGTGTGTGTGGGTGTGTGTGTGTGTGTGTACGTTGAAAATCAGCCGAATCGCTGAACAGATTGCGCTGAAATTTTAAACAGACATCCGGTACGAGTTTATTGAGAACTGCTAACAAAATCAGCAAGATTTATTGCGATTTAAACCTACAAGAAATGATAAACTGAAAAATAGACTTCCAATGTTTAGAAATTATTTTAACGACAATGTTTTAGATTTTGAAAATATATTTTTTGTTTGTTTTTCGCCTGGCCGTGTAATGCCGTGCCCATGCAAGGTCTGTCGAATGTTGGACGTCAAGGTACCCCCAAATTCCGCTCGTAGATTGAGTAAACCTTGCAATATTTTCACGTATTTCGTACTGGCTATGTGTACCATAGTAGCCCTATTGCCACAGATGATGGACTACACTGAGTTATATGCATTTCAAAACATGTTTAATTATTTTTTAAATACAATCTCGAAATCGAAAACTTTCCCGAACAGGGGATTGAACCCACGTCCCCCACATTTCGGCTTCAAAGGGGGCTTTAAACCAACTAGACTAGGGAAACGCCAAAGTCGTAGTTAGACGAGTGAGCGAGTCATGTGGTGGGTACCCGGGAACATTTGCATTTAAGTTTGATAATTCGAATAAATAATAGGGTATTGGTGGAAATCACTGTGCGGAGGTTGCTGTTGTTGGCAGTCTTCAACTGAATATTCCGTGTGACTGCCGGGTCTTGCTTAATGGTAGATTGTTGGTCCGGGAGTTGTGTAAAAGTATAGGCCATAGTTTAGGCCAAAATGCTCCACTGTAGCCTATGATAGGCTAAAGGGAGGCCTTAGGTAAGGGGAAGAAAAGGAATATGTTACCGGGTACTCAACACATGGCTCACTCACTCGTCTTACAACGACTTTGGCGTTTCCCTAGTAATGATAATGTTACAACAGGTAGGCATCGTCGTCACTTCGTCGTCTCACGATGAAAACCGCGGCCACGACCTCCGATAGGGCAATGCCAAACTGGTTCGTTCGGATTCTCCGCCAGGATCGCATGATCGAGGTTTGGTCACAGGACGCTTTACATCGTAGTTCCAGTGGAACTTACACATGGCGGTGACCAAACGTCGATCGTTCTGCACTCTGGTGGGAAATCTGTCAATTACCACAACAATAATGCACTACCGTCAAAATGTTGTATAAATATTCCTATTTTATCAACGTCCAGACAACTGTGACCAAACCCTGATCTTTTGCGCTCTAGCGGGAGATTATTATTATTATTATTATTATTATTATTATTATTATTATTATTATTATTATTATTATTATTATTATTATTTATTTATTTTCAATTTTCAACGTACTGTTATTAGACCATATACAGAACATATTGTTGGCGACAAGAATAACAAGGCATAGCCCCGTTACACAAAAGTGTCTTTTGTCACCATTTGCTACATAATTAATACATTAATAAACTTACACAATATAATGCACAACAAACAAATTTATACTGTGCTGCCATTCAACAATGATGATACAGAATGTTTTTGGCGACCACTGTGGAGAAGGGGGCTGAGCAATCCCATCATCCAACGGGGCCAATTCGACCAACCCGGCACCTACACCAAAAGAGTCGAATGCAGTAGGAAAATATATTCGTGTATCCTTTCTTCGACAATCTGTTGATCTTGTGGTTAGCGTATCTGCTTCCAATGCAGAAGGTCGAGGGTTCGATTCCCGCTAAAGTCAGAAGTTTTTTAACTTCTGATTTGGACTTAAGTCCATCAGTTCTTGTCTTAGGAGTTTGTAAACGGTGACTTTGGAGCCGTCCTAGCAACGAAGCACATAATAAATTCAGAGTTGTTCTGAATCGGCCTTGTTGATTCTGGCGTTAATCCGCGGGTGTTCGCACTGTCCATACCAGCACTGATTGCTATATTTCCTATTACAAATATTGATCTTTGGTTGGTTATCGCTCACTCGTCGATTGCGTCGGGGCCTACAGGGTTGGCTTGGTCGCTTTGATTTAAAGTCCCCCACTGAAAATCAGTTATATAACTGAGTGGGTAGACTCTAAATACAATTTATTTATTTTTTATTTATTTAAGAAGCTTCGCTCCCTATTTTGGGTACACAAGTACCCGTTCTTGTTTGATGCACTTTGTTCCATGGGAATTATTCAAATGTAATTCAAGTCCGATGTGATCGAGGTCTTCTAGATACACTGACACCAGTTTACACTGCGGTCTGTGCTGACACACTACAGAATAAACAAACGCTAAATATTATTTATTAGGTGATTTAAAAAATCAATGTTTCATCGAGATAGAAGAATGTATGGGCATTAAATTTAATATTTATGATTAATTGGTGTAGGCCTATAGTAAATATAATTACAGCTGCTCGATTAAGAATTTCTATCACGAAAATGCATTTTAATTTTTCATATTAACATCTTAAAATCCGTATTTTTAAACAGATCTTGCAGTGTATTAATAGCTATTAAGACATTATTTTTTAAAAATTGAGAACGGATGTCCGAGGGTTGTTTGAGAGGACTCCATCCCTTACATTCGCACTAACGACTAACGAAAACCTCGGGAAATAACCTTCAGTCAAGATTGCTGTCTCGACGGGATTCAAATCCGGGACCTCCCTTGAGCCAACATGTTGCCGGTCTATTACGACTAAGGAGTGTGTTTTTGTTTTCTATGTAAAGGGTAATTGATCGTACCCCGGTGTATCTAGATCAGTACTCGGTAATATATTGTTTCAAACGGTGACTTATGAGGACCTGTTACCTGCTCAAGTTCCCATGGTATAATGTAGCCCCCACACATGCGATGCACAGTGCACACGTGTTTTTAAGTTGGTTCGAGATAATTGCTTCAAACCTAGAGAGGAAACTGTGAAGTTGTTGGGAAGATTAGTGTTGATGTTGTTTGCCTCGTTCTCGGTAGATCGCAGCTCTTTTCTACTTGAAACGCGAAGGAGATCTCACCGAGATTCGTAATCTGTAAGCATCGTGTGCACCGCAGTGTTGTGGACTGCGGAGAATCTTGTGCATTTAGATACTTGTGCACTGCACACAACCCTAGGGTTAGTTGACCCCTTGCAATCGATGTGATGAGATAACACTGGTGGCAGGGGCGTAGCGAGAGGGGGGGTCAGGGTGTCCCCCGAAATCTTATGAAGGGTTTACTAAATAGCACTGTGTATAATATATACTATGTGGCAAGATTTTGTAATCAGAGAGTATGTGGATCTTCACAATATTAATTATCAACAAAAGCACTCTAAATACTAGTAAAATATCACTATTTGCAATGTAAAAAATGAAAACATTTCTGGGGCTATGCGCTCCAGACCCGCACTGTAGCTGGGGGGCATCCCCCCAAACCCCCATTGTACCAGGATACGTACTATTCCTGAATGATAGTTTAATATGGGCAGTTCTACAAATTAATTATTTAAAAAATTAAATTCGTCCCCCCCCCCCACCCCCCCTCCACCCCCGAATCAAAATCCGGACTACGCCCTGACTGGTGATAAACCAACGCTAATGCTCGTATTCATACCCTTGTAAGTAAATAACACTACATCTGTACGGGAGTACTCACAACGTGGAGTTAAGCTACTAAAGCGACAGATTGTCACAAAGAAAACAAAAATTAAACATTTTTCAGGATGGTGGAGGCGCCGGGTCATAAATTTAAAAACATTTTAGGTGTCTAGCGATCCCCTTCCTTACCCCTCGGTCAGCAAATACATTTGGCATCATCCTTGTTGAAGGGCAATGCCAATCGTACGTTGTGTTCTGTTTTTATCGTGAGACGTGACTCACGGTCGTGACTCGTGACGAACGGACGGACAGAAAAGTGATACTAATATGGGAGCTGTGCTCCCTTGCTTGGTAACCCCTCTGTTATCAATATCAGAAGAAATGACTGAGGTAGACCACCCGTTTTCCCCTCTTTCTTTGAACATTTCAACAATAAAGTATGAGACGGAACGAAGTACCTAGGAGTTGGTTTATCCCGGGGTAGACGTAATAATTATGTGTAAAGCTACCCTACAGCGGACATCCCTACGAAAGAAAGTTGCTCGACAACGCAACGTTGAAATGATCCCCTAAAATTACAAGATATATTGATAATTCACCGAATTCAAATCTGGGAAACTCTTTAGGGTCGGAGGTGCTTGCTGATGTCTGCTGATCGGATCCTACATTGAACTTGAGCTCACTCACACCCATGAAAGCTATCATCCACATCTCACCTTATAAACTAGATAATAGCTACACGTCACTGGCACACGTCTTGAGAGGAACACAAGGCTGAAACCGGCGTTTTAAAATTACACGTTGTTTCAACACGTCTCAGATTCAGACGCCGACGTCGTGATAGGCTGGAATTAAGTGCCACTCTCGAACATCTGCAGACGTTCAACGTTCGTACACTTGACTTGCCGGCAATAACTGACTAATCTAAAGCGAAAGCGAGTCTTTGTTGCAGTGACAAGTATAGAATTCGATAGTTAAGTAGGGGCCTACATTAAAAAGTGTGGTTGTCAAAGAGACAATGTCAAATATATTAACGTTACCAGTTAAATACGAGCATTTTGGTCGAATAGACATTTTGACATGAAATGAACCCCGTACAACCTCTATTACTACGTTTTGTTTCTAGTATGGTCACTAAAAAAATTTTCTTCACTAGGGAAACGCCAAAGTCGTTGTTGGAAAGAGTGAGTGAGCCATGTGTTGAGTACCCGGTAACATTTTCTTTCCTCCCCCTATCTAAGGCAACCGTTAAGTCCTAATGCGCTACTCTAGCCTAGGGGAGGGGAGGAAAGTCCCGTGCTGGGCAGAACCAGCCACGGGTAGGGGGAGGAAAGGGGGTTCTCATGTCATGGTCGACATTGTTTTTGATCATTTTCGTGTTGTCTTGGTCGTCGTCGTTGGGTGTGTGGTCAAGGCAAGGAGGATAGGTCCCGAAACGAACGCCAGAGCTCGCATCCAATTTCGGGGAGTTAAAATCTTCCATGCTTATGGGCCGATGTTTGCATTTGAGTTGATAGATATTACGTATAAATGATAGGAATTTGAGTTTAGTCGGTGTAACGACACGTCAAACGAAATGCCATAATGCGCCATATTGCATAATGCATAATCAACAAACTAATGACAAAATAAATCCCACAAATATATGTCAATGCAGTAAATAACTCACAAAGCAAATATCAGCCATAAAGAATACACAACTATGTTAATTTGATTGATAAGTTCATAAACAATCAAATATTGTTAGATCAAATCAATTTAAAGTGGTAGTAATTATTTTATAAACAAACAGAAAGCACGCCAATTAATGGCGGCGTAGAATGTGTTTTTGTTTGCAAAAATAACAAATTAAACAAGGCCCATACCATAGATATACTATACCTCCGCCCATACTATGTTTTAATTATTCCTGTTTGATCTTTAATTGATTGATACCAAGGCAGTGATCAAGATCCACGAATCTCAATGGAGTTCTAAAAACCATGGATGTTACTATTTTAAGTCCATGCACAAACCAATCGTATCTTCTGTCGCTAAACGCAAATTTGTATAGTATAAAAATTACAAAATACATAAAAATTGTATGGGATTATTCATGTACATCGTACTTTATTTCGCATGCCAACCATCAGATTAATAATATTAATTACAAATAAATTATTTCTGTAGTGTTTTAACATTGCAGAACAGTATAAGAAACATAGCCAGTACGAGAACGAGTTAAGATTGCAAGGTTTACTCAATCTCCGTGCGGAGTTTTGGGTAATCTTGAGCGTGCAAGTTTCGATACATCTTGGCCAGTGTCGCGCACCTCTTGACATCCCAAAAATTATAATTCTTCCCGAAAAAACATTGTTTTTTAAAATAAAACCTACTACATTTAAGCCCATTTATCAATTTATTATTTACCTACCTAAGACTTAAGTGGGCATTATTACCTTACAGTTGACGTGCCCTTATACCAACTAAACTTAAAACCCTATTATTTATACCTATATAATTATCAAACTTAAATGCAAATGTTGCCGTGTACTCAACACATGACTCGCTCACTCGTCTAACAACGACTTTGGCGTTTCCCTAGTCGAGTTGGCTAAAGCGCCCTTATAGCCGAAATGTGGAGACGTGGGTTTAATGGTCGGGAAAGATTTTGTAATTTCTAGGTTGTATTTAAAAAATTATTTAACATGTTTTGAATGGTGCAGTCCATCATCTGTGACAATACTCTGGAAAACATAGCCAGTAGGAAATACGTTAAAATATTGCAAGGTTTACTCAATCTACGAGCGGAATTTGGGGGTACCTTGACGTCCAGCATTCGATTAACCTTGGACACGGCATTTCACAGCCAGGTAAATAACAAACAAAATATATTATTTCAAAATGAAAACCATTGTCGTTAAAATAATTCCCATACATTTCAACGTATTTTTCAGTTTTTTATTTCTTGCAGGTTTAAATCGCAACAGATTGTGCTCATTTTGTTAGCGTTCTCAGTTACCTGGTCACGGATGTTTGTTTAAAATTTCAGCTCAGTCTATTTGGCCGTTCGGCCGTATGGGACTGGACAGACAGACATTTAACATTTAACAGAATTAATCACGACCAAGGCCCGATCGAGTAGCGTTGTAGACTACGTTCGCTGCGCTCACTCGTCTAATTAGTTATGTGAGCGATGAAAGCCTTCATATGACTGGCGTACCAAAACTTACATACAAATAACATCTTACAAAGGGCCAAGAGGGACAACGATAAAATATTCCCAGCGTTAGCAGACGGTACTCTTATCATTAGTGATTAGAGGTTTGCTGTTTGCTTCTTGCCATCGGCAATTCTTTCTGAAGAGTTTTGCAAACGCTTCTCTTGGTGTTTGGGGTTATACAGCGAGTGCTGGGATGATACCCCTTCTTCGTTCAACGTGGTTAGAGAAACGTCAAGCATTAAACCAACATCAACCAAAATAATTTAATAATTCATAAAGATGGGTAGGTAGAGGTGTAATTAAGAACACTAAGAAAGCTAGACATCCCACGCACGGTAAGATTCTGACCACCATGGCTAATATATCATGTCTGGGCTTTACGAGAATGTCACTCATGGCTCATACTAGGGAAACGCCAAAGTCGTTGTTAAACGAGTGAGCGAGCCATGTGTATAGTACCCGGTATCATTCTCCATACTGGGCTAGATCCAGCCTTAGGTGGGAAAGGGGATGTTCCCGGGTAGTCAACACTTGGCTCACTTACTCGTTTAACAACGACTTAGGCGTTTCCCTAGTTTAAAATTGAACATTCAAAATGCGAATCGTGTTCAAAACGCATTAACGTGAAACATTAACAAATTTCCAAGATAAAACAAAATCATCTAATTTTTATTTCCCATTTAACACCCCTCAAAAATAATATGTGGGTGTAAAAATATAAAAAGGCCTAACCAACGGGCATCGAACCCCGACCCTCCGTGCGGTAGGCTAAATTCTTACCACTATGCCATGCCAGCCACGCAAATATTGACCCGCTATAGCTGCTACTAAACAAATGCTATCGATATTTTTAAAAATTTCATTTTTATTTACTGTAGGATTAAATCGCAATGGATATAGCTGATTTTGTTAACAGTTCTCAGTAAACTCGTACCGGAAGTCTGTTTAAAATTTCAGCGAAATCTGTTCAGTGGTTCGGCTGATTTTCGACGTATAGACAGACAGACAGACACACAGAATCACAGAATAAGAGCCGTTTGAGTTGAATGGAGACACTCAGTCGCTCCGCTCCCTCGTTTAATAACTAATCAATCTTATTATGTTCAATGGATGACAATTGCATTTTGCTTATGACTAGGTCTACGGCGTGCGCTGTTTAGGCTAAATAAATATATTAGGGCCTACTTTGTATATCGGTACTATAATATTTTCAATGAAGAGAACTAAACTTGGTACAGATCAACTGTATTGGTAATATCTACGAAATACGTTATTTTGTGTGTTTCGCAATGTACAAACAACCACAATTTCAATATAGTTAACTATAACCTAAAGGTATAGTTAGTTTTCCAAGTATATCGTAGTTATTAATCCCCCCCCCCTCCCCCTCAAAAAAAAAACACACACACTTTGGTTGCACATACTTGGCTCAATAATGGCACCTACACCTCGTCAGTTGCCAATGTGTTCCGTTATTCATATTTACACCTTAGTTTTCAACAGGAGGGCACCAATTAACACCCAAGTCACCTCAATGACGCCATTGCCTCCAAGAGTGGTACGACTGCACATCCAGTTGCCTAATTTACGTGAGTTGCGTAGCACCGGGCTCAGTTTCAGTTCAAATAATTTAGTGTTATTCTTCCATACTATTATCCAGTCATCCTTTGCTTTCCAACAAACCTTTTTCATCACTTTTCAATCAAGATCACAAATTATCGATATGTATGTTGATGAGTAAAATCGTAAGTTAACATTATTCTGTAATAGTTGATAAAGGTGTCATTATTTAGATTACGCAATGGTGATATTTTGGGGAGCATCTGAATATTTATTTTAAAATGCTGATTGTATTTTCATCGAGTTGTATTTATAATCCATTTCCATGGAGGCAATGCATAATAATCATCAAGTTGAATGTGATCAGTAATCTTTTGATGGGGAATATTGCTCAACAGCGTCAAAAGTTATACAAATTAGGTCTATAGGGCTGGTAAAAAATATCGATATTTTAACAAAATCGATATGTGGGTATTATGGTGGAGGTGCCGGGTAATATAGTAATTCGCCCTGACTTTTAGAAATGGTGGAGGTGCCGGGTCAATCAAAACGAGTGTGGAAAAAAACATCATTATTAAATTTATGCGATTTTATACACAAATTATTAATAGTAGACTTAATTTGATATATTTTTTTAACGTGAATTTTTCCGCAGATAATGAAATTTTGATATATTGATTTCGAAATACCGATATCATATTGAAATTTTACTGCTATATCGATAATTAAATTATATGTGATAGCCCAGTCCTAGTGTGTGCGTGTGCTTTTTCGGAGGTTGTTCGCGCTTCTTCCTCAGACCTCGTCACAAGGTGGCGTTACAATTAATAATATGAATGTTGTAATCAACGAACCTTATTTAAGAAACAATTATTGAGATGAAAATACATACTTGAAAGTTGAAACTGTTGTGAATTCAATTCCTCTTCAAAAAAGAAATACATAATGGTGTGGACACAAACAGGTGTATATACGACTCAAACATACTTTAAGAAATATTATTAATTGGTTCGTATTTTAATCAGGCTGTTGGTTTTTTATTGGACTGATTTTAATGAAATGTGTTTTAAGAGTTTGTACTGGCTTGACTTGTTGCCCATAAAGATATCTTAAGGACGACGGTCGTTGACTCGATATTACTTGGCAAATCTTAACTCGCAAAAAAGCGGTAAAAGAATTTTCGTAAGTCATTCTTGTTTATTTTAGCCATGTGCGGTAATATTATCCCGTTGGTAATTTATTAACACCTCGAAGTATAAACCTGAAATTCAAGTTCATCCTGCCGTTCTTGACCGCAAAACTCGCGTTCATTTGAATATATCGAAACATTCAGAGCTAATCGAATTGAAAATTATGGTCGTGTGGTTGCAGACAACCGTAGAAAAATCAAAGTCACTTCCGAACATTATAATTATTTTAAATGGGATGAATTTCTTTGGTCATGACAATGAACAATCATGTGTTCAGTTCATTATCAACACTTTCTAAAGCCAGAGCTAATCAAAAGAAGATGGTTAAGTCAGCTTCCCTCTCGGGGCCAAGTTTCTTTCTTCCTGCTTTCAATTTCTTTGGTCATCGCCCACTAAGAGTTTCTATTATGCGCCGTGAGGGACGTACATAGGGGGGGGGGGGGTACACACTATGTACATCGCCCGGTCTTCATGCTTGACTACGTCTTTGATTCATCGGTTCCTTTTTAAGAACATAATTTCTATCGATAAACATACAAATCATCTTCATGTAGTAGATAAGAACTACATCGACTCGGTAACTGTTAGTTTGATGTGTTTGACCCATGATCCATGACAACTGAAATGTGATACACTACGCAATTACCTGTTACCTTCACAGGATTTCTAAACGAGGCTGCAGCTTTCGTAGCCGCGAGACGTATAACAGAGCATCATCCTCCCAGATAACGTGAACAACATTTGGGAACAATTTGATAATTGAACGTGAGTGAATAATTGGAGAAATGTTTCGGCTTGGCATGTCCCCTAAAGAAGAGTTTCACAAATTACTAGCGAGCATTCTTTTGGGAGGGAATTTGTATTTTCATTCTTGTATCGAAAGTCGTGCAAGTCGTGTTTATGCACCATCATCGTTTCACTAACAATAATGCACACAATATGTGTAATTTCCCACTATGTTGTCGTTTGTGGAGTGGCTTGTTGATCCATTGGTTGTGTACCATCTGCTTCCTATCCAATGCAGAAGGTCCCGGGTTCGAATTCCGTTAGACACAGAATATCTTTTTAACTACTGTATGGACTTAAGTCCATGAATTCTTGGCTTAGGAATGTGTAAACTGTGACTTTGAAGTCGTCCTAACAACGAGGCACTTAAAAAGATTCTAACGTTGTTCCAAATTAGCCTTGTTGATTCTGGCGTCGCTCGCGAGTGGAGTCGTGGCCAACTTGTTTGGTCGATGTTTCCTATTTAAAATACCGGTCTGTATTTCGCCGACTGCAGATCATTTACTTGAATGAGTGAATACAAAGTTATGCCTACTATTGATTTATTTTAAAGTTAAATAAAAAATAAGCTACTAAATCAATAGAGCGTCGAAGAAGAATACAATTAAGATTAAAAAAAATCGACGAGAGTTGATCTGTTTGGTGGCGGTGCTGGGTGAGGTTAACATTTTAAAAATTCGCTGCTTGATATCTTATTCAAGTTGGTGGAGGTGCCGGGTCATGACTTTTCCAACTTTCTCGGCGGCAATAGCTAAAGTCCCCTCTTACCCCACAGGGTCACTAAATTATAAATCATCCTGTATCATCTTTGTTTGAAGGGCTAAGCTCGTGTCAGTCGGAGGTCGTGTTTTGTTTCTATCGTGAGACGTGACACACGCACAGACGGACGGACGGACAAAACAGTGATTCTTATATGGGAGCTTCGCTCCCTAGCAACCATGTGTTCTTATTGCATCACTGTGATATTATTTTTATTTAACTCAATCCACAAAAGAACTGAAAAAGAAGATGTGCACAAAAATGTTTATAACAATAGGCACATTATATTGATTTGCATTTTTTAAAAGCTCAAGATGCTAAGTTTACACCTACACATGCAATAGCTACACGCAGAATGCTCATTACAGTCACTCGCCTGTCATGAGAGTCAATCATCAAGGTAATTGTGGAGAACGAAGTGCAGCCATACGCGAAGAAAATTACTTGTACTCTATAAAACAATACCTAACATGCAATATTATCGGCAGCAAGTATTATGTAAACATGTTTCATTCATGGTGTTGTGATTTTACACCAACTGTTCATGATACAAAAGGAAAACTTTGAACGCTTTTCTGGATGGATACGTTTATTCGTTATACTTGATGAGTCGCCTTTCTTAGAAAATGTTTAATTAATTATTAGCAATTTAATTGCGTAGCGTGTGGTTTTCTATTTACAAATTAGTCTTAATATACTAAGAGTATAATTTCTTAATGAAATACAGCACACACATAACAGTTCAGAAATAAGTTACTTCATTATCATATTTTATTGACGGTAAATAGACGTTTAACTAGGATTGTTATTTAATCCGTTTTGTCTGAATGGTGGTTCCGCCCAAATTTATTATTCAAACTTAAAACATTCAATTTGAGATCCCTTTTGTCGAGCTGCTACGCATACACGCATATATACACAAACACAACAGCTGACAGACGCGTACGCCCACGCCCCACACTCACGCTTTCGTACAAGTCCAAGTTATGGGAAGAAATTACGATAATTGCATTGTTTAGATGCGGATAGACATGCTTCATACCATACATTCTCCACTTTATTAAATTAACGACAGCTAAATTTGATAATAACAAGTCTGGCTGAGTACATTAGGGACGTTATGTACAAGGTAACATAATGCTAGTGTAACACCTATTTCACTCTGTGAAAAGTTACGGCAGTGGAATTCGGTAATAGCCTCCCGCGTTCTATAGAGGCAGCTCCCACGTGGATGAGGTGCTGTAATTTAATAGCTGGCCGAGTGGAAGGTGCGTAAGGTGACTGAAAGTAGGCAAGGGGGCGGTTGAGGCGCCCGAGGCACACAGCCCACGTGATAAGGTTATCGGAGCAAGAGAAGACGGGATTCTTTGCAAGGTCTTGCATGGGAAGGAATGTAGTTTCGGCGAGATCTCGTGGCAAGTTATTGCCACTTTGTAGATTGAGAAGACGAGATTCTTTGCAAGGTCTTGCATGGGAAGGAATGTAGTTTCGGCGAGATCTCCTGGCAAGTTATTGCCACTTTATAGATTGAGAAGACGAGATTCTTTGCAAGGTCTTGCATGGGAAGGAATGTAGTTTCGGCGAGATCTCGTGGCAAGTTATTGCCACTTTATAGATTGAGAAGACGAGATTCTTTGCAAGGTCTTGCATGGGAAGGAATGTAGTTTCGGCGAGATCTCGTGGCAAGTTATTGCCACTTTATAGATTGAGAAGACGAGATTCTTTGCAAGGTCTTGCATGGGAAGGAATGTAGTTTCGGCGAGATCTCCTGGCAAGTTTTGCCACTTTATAGATTGAGAAGACGAGATTCTTTGCAAGGTCTTGCATGGGAAGGAATGTAGTTTCGGCGAGATCTCGTGGCAAGTTATTGCCACTTTATAGATTGAGAAGACGAGATTCTTTGCAAGGTCTTGCATGGGAAGGAATGTAGTTTCGGCGAGATCTCCTGGCAAGTTATTGCCACTTTGTAGATTGAGAAGACGAGATTCTTTGCAAGGTCTTGCATGGGAAGGAATGTAGTTTCGGCGAGATCTCGTGGCAAGTTATTGCCACTTTATTGAGAGAGAGATCTTTGCAATCTGCATGGGAAGGAATGTAGTTCGGCGAATCTTGCAAGTTTTGCACTTATAGATTGAGAAGACGAGATTCTTTGCAAGGTCTTGCATGGGAAGGAATGTAGTTCGGCGAGATCTCCTGGCAAGTTATTGCCACTTTATAGATTGAGAAGACGAGATTCTTTGCAAGGTCTTGCATGGGAAGGAATGTAGTTTCGGCGAGATCTCCTGGCAAGTTATTGCCACTTTGTAGATTGAGAAGACGAGATTCTTTGCAAGGTCTTGCATGGGAAGGAATGTAGTTCGGCGAGATCTCGTGGCAAGTTATTGCCACTTTGTAGATTGAGAAGACGAGATTCTTTGCAAGGTCTTGCATGGGAAGGAATGTAGTTTCGGCGAGATCTCCTGGCAAGTTATTGCCACTTTATAGATTGAGAAGACGAGATTCTTTGCAAGGTCTTGCATGGGAAGGAATGTAGTTCGGCGAGATCTCGTGGCAAGTTATTGCCACTTTATAGATTGAGAAGACGAGATTCTTTGCAAGGTCTTGCATGGGAAGGAATGTAGTTTCGGCGAGATCTCGTGGCAAGTTATTGCCACTTTGTAGATTGAGAAGACGAGATTCTTTGCAAGGTCTTGCATGGGAAGGAATGTAGTTTCGGCGAGATCTCCTGGCAAGTTATTGCCACTTTATAGATTGAGAAGACGAGATTCTTTGCAAGGTCTTGCATGGGAAGGAATGTAGTTTCCGGCGAGATCTCCTGGCAAGTTATTGCCACTTTGTAGATCGAGAAGACGAGATTCTTTGCAAGGTCTTGCACGGGAAGGAATGTAGTTTCGGCGAGATCTCGTGGCAAGTTATTGCCACTTTGTAGGTTACGAGGATAAAAAATAATTCCTGAACGTACTAGGTTCGGTTCTTGCCATGGTCATTAGGGTCGTACTCGTATGGGGGTTCTATCTTTATATTCCGTGGTAGAATGAGGTAAAGAAAAACATACATATAATTTACGATGATTTATTTTGAATGAATCTTTTTCTTATGGCTATATTAGGAAGAAGTGTTTCAAAATTATTTCGTTGTCATTTCATAGACTTGCCATTTATATGTTAATATTGTTATTAATTAAACTAAAATAAGACCTAAAGAAAAGGGTAAGATCGTAGTGTTTACTTAAAATGAGGATTATTTAGAGAACTAAATATTTTATAGAACAATCAGGTAACGAAACATGTTAATATATTAGTCTTAAAATCAAATATGAGTATTGATAATTTTGTTTGTTTGTTTGTTTATATTTAAATGTAAGTTTGGTAGTGAAAGTAAGTAATAGTTTCAAAAAACATGTAGTAAATTATCACGTAGAATATTAATGTGTTGTGGTGTGATACATACGTGTTGTCCAGGAAGTGCGGTATAATTAGTAATGTGTTGTAATGTGGTCGGGGCTACCTTTTGTTGCAATTACTTTCAAGTTTCAACCACATGGACAATAAGGTGGTTACAATTCAACTTACAAGCTGTGCAAACAAAGCTCATCATTAGTCGTAAGCAGTGGGTTCTTTCCTGCCTCCTATGCAGGATGACTCGATTTCGATTCCGGCTTTGGCATAAAGTTTCTCATTTATCCTTAGGACGCTTAGGTTGCGAATCAATAACAATAAGATGCATTATCTGCCAATGCCAGTTATATTAAAGAGTTACAGATATATAATAAATGCTTATTGAATTGTGCTCACCAATAAAAATCACTTCACCTCATTAAAAAAGTCTTCAAGAATTCGCTACGAATTTAGTTTTACCCCACTTAAACGTTCAGAAAAAGTTGCAAGAAAATTATCAAAATTAAATAATTAGGCCTAATAAAGTTATTTAATAGAGACCACGAAAGAAGGCCTGTTCGATTACAGCAATCAACAACCCATATGACTGGTGGTTTTTACACAATCATGAGTACGGGAGTACCAAATAGGGTACGAAGCTACTCAATCAACAGATTGGTGGAGGTGCCGGGTACGGAAAAAGGACTTTTAAAGGGGTTATTGCCCCAAAAATTATTATTTAACAAATAATCTAGAGCATATTTTACAATTAAATTACTGTTTAAAAAGTTAAATCGTATACCTGCGATTTTACTCGAATGTTTTCAGCTTTTTGATCCTGAAATTTACAAAAAATAGCGTTATGGTGAATTTCTTAAATCTGCATCAACCTGTTTATTTTTTGTTTCACATAGCTACTAGAACATCGTGCCAATCTAAAATTGGATTTTAGAGAATTGTTCCAAGAAACTGTGTTCAAACACTCAAACACGAAAAAAGGTTCATTCCGAAATTATACCCCTTCTTGGTAGCAAGCATATTTTGACCGAACTACTTGCCTAAATTGCAAAAAGAAAAAACAGAAGATTTATATAGGTAGTCGAGTCGTTAATGAAGGCGATTTTTTTTTGTCAAAATCCTTGAAGGTCACTGGTCATAAAGATCGTCCCAATGTTATTTATTATTGGAGATTTTTGCCGATGGGTCTTAGCTCGAGAATTGCTAAGTTTGGCATTTTTGGGGGTTCACGGCTAACCCAATGATTTTTGTTTTACTCTGTAAATTTCTTACTAGTTATCCTGAATGATTTTTTTTTTTTTTAACTTTATAGGGTGAATACCCCTTTAAAATATGCTATCCGCGCCCCCTTGATCACAAGGGTCACTAAAACTTAAGCTCGTGTATTATTTTTGTTAAAGGGCAACAAACAAAATTGTTGCTAAAGATCAACAAAGACTGCTTGTCAATCAGAGGTCGTGTTCGATTTTTAACGTGAGACGTGACACGCACAGACAGGCCGATAGAACAGTGATGCTTATAGGGGAGAACTTGCGATATGACACTGAATGTTTGGCAGAGTGAAGGTACTATATATTATACCTATTGTATTGCGAACCTCACACCTCACACGGCAGTCAATAAATCAACTTGTAGAATGCATTGTTCACTTATCTTTGTTATCAATCTTTTATCGTACATCAGCATTGCAGACAATAATTGCCAGTGAGCAAGTGAAGAGAATTAACCTAGGACAATTACAGATACTGATCGCTTTATTCTGGCAACACCTTTCTTCTAACGGTTGCCCAGAGACTAATTGAAACAGTAAGCTAGCAATGTTTTCCACTCCTACTTTCCTCGTTGAAATTCATCACAGACTCTCCCCTCCTCTTCTCTTCGCCTTGCGTATGGGAGGTTCTCACTCTTCCCACTACTCTCAAATATATATCCGATCGAAAAGTTAATGTAATAAAAGCTATTCTTAGACTTGCCCGATGGTAACCGTGAAAACGGGTTTAGTGGTCAAATGTTGGGTCACCCATCAAAGCCCAAAGAACAACTTTCTCGAGATTTAGCATCCTGAGTGCACGTGAGAACCGTACTCCCCGAAACTAGAAGCGAGCCTTGGCCTTGCCCCCTCTTAAAATCCTCTACAAGCAACGTGGACAACGGGCTGCCCTTTACTTTATTCAGTCACATGTGGCTGTGTCCAGCACAGGCCTGTCTCAGTTGTGTGGGTCTAGACCAAGTTTAATTCAGGTTATTGGTTCACCATTCACAAATCAATGCTTCCTCATCGTCTTACAAAGTGATTTTGTGAATGTATATATCCCTACACCAATCGATCAAGTATAAGTTTGGCAGCAATTGACTAAGGCTTACGTGACAGCTAAGTCATTTGGTATTCATCACCAGAAGATCTGACGCCAAGAGAACCGTTGTGAAATGTGACGGGTGTACGGGTTCATACCACACGGCAATTAAAGGTGATACATTAATGATGTCGATCAGGGCACTAAACGAAAGGTGTTGATGACATTTAAGGTTGTGAGTTGACATTCATTTTTGGAATGAGATGCTAAAGGAGACAGTATACGTGGGTAGAATGAGAATTAAACACCACAAGCAATGTTTGCCCAATAGTTTGGAGTTTTGGTTCAACACATCAATGCGCATCGACAACGGCCGGTACGTCAGCAAGAAATTATAGGTTACAAATAAATGTTGTTTCAAATTAATTGTTATCTATAAGTAGAAGGAAATATAAACAGAGTATTTCCCGTTAAAAAAAAAAAGATAAACGCATTTTATTTACATTTAATCTCTACGGCAATGTGAGACTTAGTATTTGAGAGAAAACTAGAAAAACGTATCGATACACGCCCCGCTAAAAAAACTATTACAGCAATTATTTCCTCTTGTGAGAGTTAAACGCTACAGGACATTCCTCCGGTTCCACGTGCACGTTGTCACGTGGCAGTTTCCATCCGAACTGCGTCGAGGAAAGATGATCGAGAGGCCTTAATTATAACGACGTGACCGCTTCCATGTGTGTTGAAATATTACCTGCCTTCCTGCCTGGGTTTACGCAATACTACTGTATATGACCTGGGTAGAAAGTAGTTTAATATGGCAGACTTACCGACCGACCGAACCTTGGACGTGAGCGAGCGAGGAAAGTGAAATGGCCGAGCCCTTGAGAGGAAAAGTGGCCTTGTCTTCGTTCAAGGAGAAACACTTGGATGCAGTTTACTGTTATGTTATGCACGCGGACTGGACGGGGCTGGACTGACTCGCGTCGTGGTCGTGTAATAATGCAGAGATCGAGCGGTCTCAGTACAAAGGTCAGAAGACGTGCTATACGTGAGAATCTACTATGCACTCGAGGCTACTTATCAACGATTTCTCACGTTGGGAAAGGAAAACTACATTGAGTCTACTAAGTGGTTTTGATATCGACTCAAAGAAAATAGAGTTTAGAATTTTAAATTATAGAAAATTTGCCAACTAACAGTAAACTGAATAAGTAATTAATTATACATCTCTATAACGCAAAGCTTTTAATTTGATTTGATTTGATTTTGCTTAACGTCTCATATTATGCACCAAAGCTATTCGAGACGATGAGTGGTAATAGATGATGAAGTATGAATAGAAGGGAGGAGGGGAAATCCGGTACCGGCACGTAGCCTACTCCTTTCGAAAATTACCAAGGGGACCAACGAATTTACGTCCCATCCGAATCCGAAAGGGCGCTGTAACCTTGACAGTCATATAGGTTCCTCCACTAACCCAGACTGTCGAGTAGACGTCGAGGAGAACGAAGCCGTTACACTAGCTCTCGAACCCTCCGTCTGCTCTAATCAGCGGTATGCGTGTGTGTCAGGGCAGAGCGTAAGAGAGCGTAAGTTCTCAAATTAATATGTACAACGCTCTGGAGAAAAATTAAAACAACATACGAGAATTCTAAAATGCACATGACACATATATTTTTATGTATAACAATAACAACATACAACGAACATAACTGTTGGATGTAATAAACCCTACTATACACCATAATTATGCATAAAGTCGACGCAACTGGAACAAGAAGAGGTTGCCCCCATTAATTTCACGTTACTTTACTTTATACGATTGACGTTTTATTACGCGAAGACGGTGTTCGAGTGGGAACCGGCTAAACGACCTCGGCTAAACCGCTGGCTACAAAGCTTTTAAGAATCCGACTAGTCCAGACAAATACATACACAATAAGAATCATAAAAATTAAAATAACTAGGAAAACGCTTAAGTCCCGCCGCGTTGTTGGATGAGCGTAATTGGTGCATTGAGCTGCCATGTGTTATACAGATGGTATTTAAATTGATTTCATTTTCCCATTGCTAATGGCCTGCGAACACGCTTGGTTATATTGTTGTGAAAAAATCATTACAATCGGATAAAGCATGTAGGTGTTATAAGCCGAAGAAAATTGTTTTAAACTGAAAAAAGCGTAAAATTGCGATTTTCATGAGAAATAATTTTTAGATTACGCTCAAATTTCACACGAATATATTAATTCATAAAATTAAGGTTCTGTATAAAAATCATTACAATCGAATAAAGCATGTATAGGTGTTATAAGATGAAGACAATTTTAAAAAATCGTAAAAACATCGTAAATTGCGATTTTAATGAGAAATAAATTTTCGATTGCGCTCAAATTTCCCATGAATATATTAATTCATAAAATTAAGGTTCTGTGAAATAATAATTACAATCAATAAAGGATATAGGTGTTATAAGTCGAAGAAATGTTTTAAGATTTTTTTTTAAATCGAAAAAAATCATAAAATTGCAATTTTAATGAGAAATAATTTTTAGATTGTGCTCAAAAACGTGGCAGTTCTAAGTTTAGAGATTTCGAAGGCCTCCTGAAAATTTCATCGCAATTGGAGTATCGGTTTAGCCGGAATCGTGTTAACAAACACACAAAAATACAAACAAAAACAAAAAAGAAAAACGAAAAAAATCGTAAAATTGCGATTTTCATGAGAAATAATTTTTCGATCGATTTTTCGTACGTGGCAGTTCTAAGTTCAGAGATTTTAAAGGTCTCCAGAAAATTTCATCGCAATTGGAGTATCGGTTTAGCCGGAATCGTGTTAACAAACACACAAAAATAAGAGAAAGAGAAACGAAAAAATCGTAAAATGGCGATTTCAAGAGAAATAATTTTTCGAGCAATTTTTCGTACGTGGCAGTTCTAAGTTCAGAGATTTCAAAGGTCTCCAGAAAATTTCATCGCAATTGGAGTATCGGTTTAGCCGGAATCGAGTTAACAAACACACAAAAATACAGAAAAAAAAGAAAAAAAAAGAAAAAAAAAATCCGGATTTTTTTCTTCAGTGTAGTAGAATGGAATCTTCGCTTCGCTCGCTACGCTCATCCAATTTCTAGGCTGCTTCGCGAATTCGCTTCTTATTCTCGCGTTGATGGATGACCGTGTATGGCCTATCTCCATGCATGTATCCCTGCATTCGATAAAAATTAAATCAGAGTAAATCATAAGAGAGAGTAAGAGTAAGAGTTAAATCATAAGTATAATAATAATTCATAATATTTTTAAGCGATCGAAGCGAGCGTTTCCATTTGACTGCCGGAAAAAATTAGTCACTGTTTTTTTTTATTGTTTGTTTGTTTGTTTGTTTTTGTTTTTGTTTGTTTGTATGTCTCGCCATAACGTTCGAACGGAGGCTCGGATAGAGTTGAAATTTTGACCATCCGCAAGCTTCGTTCTCGATTGAATGCCATAAGTTTTTGTGGCGAAATCGTTCAAAAAGTTAAAAAGTTACATTAAAGTTAATCGAAAGTTTTTTTTCAAACTAAACGGCGACAAAATCTGAGATAGCCAAATCATTTAGAATGTCCGTCCGGTCACGAATATGTTAATTTTATTTTGATCCGATAAGTAGTGTAGATGGAAATTACATTATAACAAAGTACCGTTACCATGGCAACGGAAAGTCGCGGAGCTTTTTTGGCTCATGATAGCGGTCGAACGGAGGTTCGGATCGAGTTGAAATTTGGACCATCCGCAAGCTTCGATCTGCATTGAATGCCATTAGTTTTGTGGCAAAATCGTTCAAAAAGTTAAAAAGTTACATTAAAGTTAATCGAAAGTTTTTTTTTCAAACTAAACGGCGACAAAATCTGAGGTGGCCAAATCATTTAGAATGTCCGTCCGGTCACGAATATGTTAATTTTATTTTGATCCGATAAGTAGTGTAAATGGAAATTACATTATAACAAAAGTAACGTTGCCATGGCAACGAAAAGACGCGCGAAGTTTCTAATGCACTGCCACCTAGAAGTAATCAAAATACTTTTGAGGAAGCAGTGTATTATTTGTCACCAAAGAGTTTAAATCATAGACATCCTATATAATTGGCTAGACCAGCAGTCGGTGGTCCACTTCCGGTACAATTGGAAGCCATCTTGAATGGGTGAGTTTGCATGTTAATTAGATGGGAGCGATTAATCGAAAAAATATTTTTAAAGATGGCCGTCAGTTTGGCAGGTGAGCATATCAGACTTTAACACCAAATGAATACTAAATTCCCTTATGCAATAACTTTGCATTGTTTCTGTTTGTTCAATACCATGCTGCACAAGGTAAAACCATATCAAACAATCCAGTAAAGTACTTTATTGCATTAAAAAAGCATAAATTAAAACGCCAAACCGCCATCTTGAATGGGTGAGATTGACGCTTCAATTTGGTACACTCGCGCCTGTGCGGCGGGATTGGAGACTGCGTATCTAGCCTACTATAGGTGTTAAGATATCTATGGTTTAAATAGTTTTCCCAAGGAGTCAAGGTCCTCTAGATGGCGGTGGATTTTATCCACAAAGTAAAGGTTTACACACGGGTTTACCCCTTGGGTTTACCCAAATTCCTTGGCAATAATAAATAATATTGGAAACATGGCCCTGTGGACAGCGAACGTCGCAAATTTTAAAATTTAAAAAAATGTGCAATGCAGGTCTAGCTATAGCACGTGCTCGCTCATCAACGCGTCCAACTGAGCGTTTCCTAGTAATATTCTCCACAAAATGTTTAATATATCATCTAAGAGATTTCGAAAGTTCCCTAAAATTTTGTAATATTGGAGTAGCCGTTTGTCCGGTAAAGAGCGAACAAATAAACAAGAAAAACACACACAACACCACATTTTTCATAGAAGTCAAATTGAATTCTTCGCTACTATACGCTACATATTAAGACTAAAGTATGATAGATTATTACAAAATGCATTCACTTCATATTTAAATGTCATTGTTATTATATTTTTATTGAAATTGTCATAAAATATAGACTACTAACAAAAATAATAACGATGACATTGTTATTATTATTATTTGTACAAATTGAGGTTTTATGTATTCAAAAACAAAAGTGATACAGCCTAGTGCGCAATCGTTGAGGCTTTGTAACAATAATTAGCTACTAATCGGTTATTGTAATAGTAAAAGCATAATTAGCATAGAAATTATAACAATGCGATTGTAAATCATCAAGATTATGTAAAACAATATTCATAATGGGTGTGTATGATAATACTCAAGTTCGACTCAATCAATGTCAGTGTCAGTGTCAATGTCAAATGTCAGCGAAGCTCTCGTTGAATCTCGGACACTATGGTTTATATCTGTGTGAATATTTGGCTCTCATATTCATGCCCAAATATGGCCCAGTATACAAGAAACAATAAAAACCAAGAAACGAAAGTGAAAACGGAGATTTCACATCCGTACACAACATTAATGAACAAAAAATATTCCGATCACAATAAAATAAAAAACATTTACAGAAAACCTCAGCTCGTCGTGATTCGAGTGTGAGTCTCGTCGTGATTGTGAGCGTGGTGCGTTTCGGAACTCGTCGTGATTTGGTAGAGGCAACGATTATAATCTTTGTTTGAGCCTTGTGTCCTCGCCTCCGTTGTGCCCATCAGGTCCTGAGCTCAAACACTTTTAAGAAGGTTGGACGAGCTCGGGCCAACTTTTGAGCATGTAAAAACCGTTAGATCGCCAAATCAAGCGAACTTCCACATACATTCTGAAACCCTTTTAGACATCCAATTTTTAACCCCAAAGGCCTGTACTGGACAGATACAGTCACATGTGACTGAATAAAGTAAAGGACATACACCCCCAAAGGATATACGCATGTCTCAAACACTCGAACATTTTTTAACACTACCAAAAATTGTATCCTAATCAAGCTTAGGAAATTACTACAATAAATTCTTTCGTGGCATATTTATGGTCACCAAAAACAATATAAGCAATATTTTGAAAACGTGCTCTAATAGCGATAAACAAACTTTCTATCGTAACATATTACTTGCAAACCACTTCCCATGGGTTAATCGCGGTAGTACTTCAAAGTTGTCCAAAATAAACCCCTCCATGCCGCGTTAAGACCTGGTTTGTCCGATCTCCTACAACAGGTTTAGATACAAATTGTGTCCAGCATTCAAGTAAAACGCTGATAATTAGTGTTTTCGATCCACCTGTGAAGTACCGGCAGAACGAAACGAGTCATTAAAGTTTACTCCAGTCATCATTAGCAGCAGCATTCTGCATGCATGTGAACATTGTCTGTTTGAGCATGAGGTAATTCTATTATGTGATGATTAAATCGGGCCTATCTTGCTTCTCGGTAGCTGCACTGCGCTAAATACACAAAACCTATAACATGTAACTGTTCGTGTACGCTTCTATTCATTTTAAAATATCGCTTGTCAGTTTTAATTAAACTTTTCACAGTTATTGTGAGTAAATTGGTTTCAAAGTGCAATATTTCGGCAGTTTTCGCCTTCCTGCGACTGGCAGACGATATTGAAAATAATACACTTATAAGTTATTATCAGAAAATTATTTCAATTCGTTACAAAGAAAAGATTATAAACGTGTCTTGTTCAGTATTAATATTTTTAAGTATTAAGTATTTTAAAATTTCAAAAGACTACAAATCAACACAAAACCCCAACCTAAGATACGTCTCAACATTCTTGTTGGCCAGGAGCTGGTCAGAATTAGTTCGTGTTCGTTCACAAATCTTTGCCAATGTCCGTTCCGTATCAGCGATGTACGTTTAGTGTTCTGATACACAAATAAAGAGGGAAAATACGAAAATGCAATTTCTAAATGTGCCGTTCTATCACCGGTATATATTAAATACTCTCCAAAACTTAAAGATATTTTCATTGGTCCATGAACAAATTATATAAATATATTTCACTCGATCATCAATATTTGTGACTATCTTTATTCGAGAGGTCTCATGTTCGACTCCAGTCATCTTTAATTCGGACTCTCTGGTTATCTAGTCTAGCTAATGCTATTACAAGTATTAAGCTCCTGCTTCACAAATAGCCCTTTGGAAATCAAAAATCCAATTTGATCGGTGATTGAACCCAGGTCCCTGCTTGACGGACAGCATAGCAATGTGAGAGAAGGGTGTATGGTCTTCAAAACAAAACTACGATACAGTTTGGTGGCTTTCTATCGAATCCCCATTTCAAGTTTGGGTAATTTTGTTTTAAAAGTAAAAGTAGATTCCTGGTAATAAACAAATAAAGGTTAAAAAAATAAACGATTAAAATATGTTAAGCCTACAAAATAGCTACCACTATGAAACGATTAACTTTCCCGAATAACTGGTACTCTTATATTGATATAACCCGTCGTGGCTCACATAATGACCATATTATAGTCTACTAATAAGCACGAGCACGGGAGTATAGGGAGCGAAGCTAGTGAATAAACAGATGGTGGATAAAGAATACACAATAAATTGAATTAAAAATATGTGTCTTCGTGGCTTCCAAATATTGGTGGATGTGCCTAGTATAAAGATGCAAACAACTATAAATTAGCATGTTTCAGCCTTCACTAATGATGGAAGGGTCTAGTAAAGAAATATTTAAACTTGATGGGGGGCAAGCCCCGACCCCTTACCCCCCGGGGTCAACAAAAAAACTATGTGTATTCCTTGTTGACGGGCAATGTCAACAAAACACGCATGCGATATTGGAAATCATGTTCGTTTTTTATCGTGAGACGTGACACATGAACAGACGGACAAGAACAAGACAAGTAACAGTAATAAACAACGCGTGGCTACTGTCAACAGACTGTCTGATGGCGAGGAATGTGATTCGTAGAAATCTGACGTGAGTCTGGGAATCTCGTCAGGGGATGATGGAGATGGACTGCCAATTAAACGCACTTGGTCGTTTAGAAAGCGCTAGAGGTCGAGGAGGCGATGACAGCTGATTCCGCTTGTGATTGCTGAGATGCATCATCGTAACCAGGCTGTGTGGCCGTCTTGTGTAATAACACGTCAGAAATGATACTTAAACGATACTTTACGTGTCAAAAGTAGCAAATATAGTAATCAAGAGTCGCAGTAGAATCCTGGCTCTCTGAGCAATAACACAAATAACGCGATGCTATGTCCCGTAAAACGTTTAATATCAACATAAATTAAGTAAAACATTTTGGAATGCAAAAGTATTGGAGTGTTAAAAAATAATGTGTAATTATAATAATATGTGCCAGAAATGTAAGAAAATTAACATTTAGACTATGAATTTGTACTTAGTGTAGCCAATTAGTGCTTAATTAAATAACTATTGGGTACTATTTTTCTTTTAAACGAATGTCAGTTTTCCATTGGAAGGATATCTCCGTCCTCCATACAAAAACTATAACATTTACATATTTAAAAGCTGTTATTTATTGTGCATTTTATAATTTGAATATTTGAACGTGTCCAACATGTTGTAGTCACTAATTGGAGTGTGAGAACTATTCTCTTCCACGTTCGATCACTTCTCGCTTGGACATAAAACCAGTCGGAAAGTCACAGCAAATCTAGTGCAAATCTTTAGTAGGTATAAAATTTCTACGTAAAACCATAATCTTGTTCTCTACTCTTCCGTCTTAGTGGCAGAAGTAATTGGCATTATGTCTACAGGCTTTTATCGCTGTGACTTTCTTTCGAGTTTCGATCATGTTGATTTCTTGTTGCAGCATTAGGCCTAATTGATCTCCCGAGAGTGTTGGGTTGGCTGACCACATGCAGTTCAAGTCCAACGTGAAACTCGCTTGTCTAAAGGCGTCGAACACGACAACAATTAGTGCCTAGGAGAAAGATTATTGACTCTTATTCTTGTAACTGGTCAAAGATGTGACCCTAATCACTCGATCAACAAGATACGTCCGAATGTTTGTGTTGTGTGTAATTAAACTACTGTACTGTGATGATTCATTTGTGTAGATAGACGTGTAACGTAAATACATACCCAGGGGTCTATTTACACATGGCACGGTAGTCGTGCCACTAAAACAAATATTAGCCATGATATTATCAGAGCCGATAAAGAAGTTTCCCCGTTTATCGATTCTGGTATTATCATAGATATTGAATCCCTATTGTAGCCTACAATAGGGGTTCAATATCTATGGGTGTTATTATTATTTAAGGCATGCAAGGATACTATTATACACTTCGTTGGGTGGCATGGGTACGCCATTTTATTTCCGATTGTGGCTGTCGATCGAAAAGTTGTTGCGAACGCTTCTTATAGTCGCGTTGACTGATGAGCGTATTTGACCAATCAACCTTCTTACCTAAATTCGGAAAACATCGTTTAGTGCATATTTTCATACGGAATGTCTCATAGATTGTACAAAATACGTCTGGGTTCAGAGATTTCGAAGGTTCCCTCAAGTATTGAAAAAGATCTGTGTATATCGTTTGTATGGGAGAGAGTGAAGAAACAGGAAGAAAATCACGAACGAATAAGTAAGCGTTCTCATGAGAAATATTATTTTCTGATTTTACCTAAGATCATTGGCAGGTTCAAGTTCAGGTATGTCGAAGTTCCCTGAAAATTTCATCAATGTCTGAGTAGCCGTTTGTCCGGTAGATAACGATAAAACAGACAAAAAAGAAGGTATAAACCAAAAATCAAAACAAAACGCAACAATGAACATTCGAGCGAGCTAGTTTCCTCAGCCATGAGTAGTCAAATGAAGTTTTCGCTACTCTCACTACGCAACGGAAGTGAGTGGGAATGTTGATTTGATGTAAGTGTTTCGATTGTCGAAAATAAAGAAGTATGAAATACGACCAATACAGCTTACAACTTACTGGCTACACAGAAGAGCTATACTCAACTTTGCTTTGCTTGCACACAAGACTTGAAAAGGAAGCTTTACTTGCTCGATTAACATACGTTCTACGTCCTTCGTAATGCAGTGTTTACAAACATATTTATTTTAAATGCACCATTTAAGCTTTCTTTAAAACTAATTGAACATATTATTACAACTTCTAGACTATAATAATGGAAGTGTTAATAATTACACATGATCCCCATCCAGCCGCAATCAAAGAGTCCAAAGAAAGCTCATTGCTATGAACAAAGACCAATCATCATGCGAGTTCAATTCACTTGTAATTTGAAGGAAAGCTTTGAGGATTTTGTGCATGCAGGAAAATGCAGATTTCACACATTAGGGATCACCTTGCAAAACCTCGCATTCGTCGAGTTCCCACATTTATACTCCAAACAATAATAAAGGAACAAATAAATAAAAGTAAGTTTATTGTCTAGCCACTCAGACACTAGAGATGTGTGGGATACATTACACAATTATTATAAAATGTCTCGTTGTTATGTAGTTAAACTGCAAAGTCTCCAGTGTTGTCAATGTTATACAATCGTTTGAACAAATTAAAATCTTTTTTACATGTTTACATTATAACTTTTATCCTGAATCGAATACAACGCGAAACAAAATTGATTGTGTGAATTACGAAGACTGGTATTTATTACTTTTTGAAACTACTGTCAATTATAGACGTTTCATGAACGTTAATATACATAAATAACAACAATAAAGTGTACGCACGATTTTCCGATCATGCAGTCATGAACAAGAAGGATTACGAAGTAGCATTTTAGTCTAAGATTGAACCAATGCAACAGCAGCAACATACGAAATAGAAATCATAACATTAAAAAAATATCGTATAGAAAAGGCAATAGCACAAATTTTACTATATCTAAGTCAGTTCATAAATCGACTCGCTATTTAAGGTTTACGCTCAGTCATCAAGAAGAAGATAACCATCATTTTTTTCCAACATTTCAAGAAATCGTTAAAGTTGCACATCTTCCGTCAGGACTGCACTCACAAGTTGTGTGCAGTTGTGATCGTTAAAAAATATATATCTACCGATCGTGAATGGGAAACCTGTTCATATTTTGGAGTTTGGGTGGTTGCGAATCAGGGCTCTTTGACTAAATGTCTTGCATTCACGTTAACGTCAAAAGAGAGCCTTGGAGAAAACTTTCAGTGAGGATTGGCGGTGGCGAGTTGCGAACACGGGATTTCCCAAGCCAGAGTCTGGCGCGAACCGCTTGAGCTACATCTTTCGGTACCGGTAATGTATCAATTATCTTGTTACATGTTGGCAATTGAAACATAATTAGACATACGTTTATTTAGCATTTTAATATAGAATATTTAGCATTTGTTTCTTCAAATTTAGCAATGTAACACTTAGTTATTTTTCCTTTCCACCAAATCCCCCAATGTGCACGTGGTGTTACTTGCACTTCCAATGGTAAATGATGAATTATAGGAACATAACAATTCAATACAGCCACACAACGTTAGAGCACAGTGCTAAACTAGTTCTCAGTAGGCATTGAAAAAACATGTTTAGTAGAATAGCATTTTAACGATTTGCAAAATATGTTCACCAATTTAGCACAAAAAATCTAAAACGCTGAAAAACGTACCTCTAATCGTAATTCCTGCTGAGCTTAGAAAAGTTCATTTTAGTCAATTCCTGAAATAATCAAATACTCAAATTACTTGAATAAATGTTTATAATTATAATATAATAGCAAACGATTAATTAAAAATCATTATGATAATAGCGTTAACCCGTGGCCCGCCATTCAACCACAAGCTATGTAGGTACCAAGGCACGTCCCGGTATATATTGGTTTACAACCAGATGAATTAACTTCCTCGAATGACCATGAAAGTCATTTGCCGTATCAAACATTTGCGGTTGAAAGTGAAAAGCTCAAAACGGTTTCAACGGTCTGTAAGTTTCCACCTTTACAATACGATCTAAGATTACTCTTGAATCCTGAATGTAAGTCGCAGACAGCGGTGGCACGGTGTTAGCGTACGAGCGTCTAGTTCGAGAGGTCGTATAGGTTAAACTCTACTCGCCGGCAATTCTGACTGATGGTCATTTTACTTCCCACAATCAAAGAAAAAGGCTAGATAAGACTAACTTAGTTTCTCTGAAATTACACGTTCATCTTTCAGTCAGGGGGTCTATTTATTAATTGTGGCAACATACATTCGAAAACGTTAGTGACAAAAGACAATTGAGAAGAACAAGTGAGAATTGTCACCTACAATTTACATGATACCAAATTAAATAATAATTACTAACTTTTCCTATATGTGGTTGTTTATTACGTTAAATTAACATCGACAGACGGCATTAAAATTTTTAAATGTTTAATTGTTGCCAATTCACAGCTTATAAGCTTAGCTGCAGTCAGATGCGTGCAGCGTTGAGCCAAGCGTATGAGCATTTTATTTGCAATAATTACACATTTAACACTTTAAAAGCCGCCTGCCAATGTTTCTTTGACTTAATAAACAACAAAATACAGCAAATGTAAGTAATTACTTTTTAATTTGGTATGATGGAAATTCGAGGTGGAAGTTCTCACTTGTTCTTCTCACTAAAGTTGTCGATTGTGTATCATCACTTAAGTTGTCGGTCGAATATTGGCACTAACGTTATCGATCGGCTGTTAAAAAAAGACCGCTTGGGTGCAATGCATGATGACCCTCTTCAGCTATTGTCTAACTCTAGGTATAGGAACATTTATGAAGGGATGCATTCACATTCATGACTTAGGAAAACCTCAGTAAAAACTTCAGATCCCGGTCTCGACTGTATTTGAACTCGGAACGTTCCAAATCAGAGTTGCACGCTTAAGCTCGAGCCAGCACTGTCAGTAGATTATTGATGAGCGTAGCGAGCGAAACGAACGAAGCGAAGATTCCATTCCACTACACTGGAGAAAAAAATCCGGAATTTTTTTCTTTTTTTCTTTTTTTTCTGTTTGTATTTTAGTGTGTTTGTTACATCGATTCCGGCTAAACCAATTCTCCAATTGCGATGAAATTTTCTAGAGGCCTTCGAAATCTCGGAACTTAGAACTGCCACGTTTTTGAGCGCAATCGAAAAATTATTTCTCATGGAAATCGCAATTTTACGATTTTTTTCGTTTTTTTTTTAAATTTCTTCAACTTATAACACCTACATGCTTTATTCGATTGTAATGATTTTTTCACAGAACTTTAATTTTATTAATTAATATATTCTTGTGAAATTTGAGCGCAATCAAAAAAATATTTCTCATGAAAATCGCAATTTTACGATATTTTTCGTTTAAAAAAAAATGTTTAAAACTTATATATAATGCTTTATCCGATTGTAATGATTTTTTTAAAGAACAACAGAAAATCTGCACAACACATGGCAGCTCAATGCACCAATGACGCTCATCCAACAACGCGCCTGAAAAAGCGTTTGCGAAGCTTCCTAGTAATTACTGAATATATACATAGAGACTTAAAAGAAAGGAAATTATTATCACCAATTTCACTGAGTGTCCAATAATAATAATAATTATTATTATTGTTGTGCAAAACATGCGATTTAAATTCACATTAATATACACCCGTAATCCCACATTTGTGTTTAATGAGTGTAAGATAATTAATTACGTATAAGTTAGTTACTTAAATAATGTAATTGAGATTCAATGAAACGAAAGCACACATGAAAGTAAATGTGGTAATGTGTTCTGCAAAACGTATAAAATGAGGAAAGCGATAAAATAATGATTTTTCAGAGTAATAATCAGCTTTGGGTAAAGGTGAACGGAAAGTTATGTAGAAAATGATTGCGGTGGGGAGAGTAAAAGGTGGATTTAGTTCAAGTCAGTGTATGAAAACACAGACTTCGGTATTGTAAAACTTAACACACAAGAATGGTTTCTTCTACCGCGCTATCACCTTGTACAAATTATCTTGCTCCAACTGAGCGATATTAAACAATATCAGGTACAGGTAAAGCGCGTTTTAAAAGAGAGTTAGGAAGTTTGATAATGATGTAAAGTAATTAAATCTTGCTAATGCCAGGAAGTTTAGTTTATAGCGTGTTTTGATAATAATCATGATGTTATGTAGGCATAATATTATTTTATAATTTAATGTTTGTACCATCAGTGTTTAGTTAGTTTTTAAAAACAGGCACTACGTGCTATGGGGCTTCGCTTTTATCTTGCTTCCAGCAAAAATGTGTAGGCCCTTTGTTGTTAAAATGTACCTTACATATTGAAAATAATAATAATAACCCTGCTTCCAATGCAGGAAGTCATAGGGTCAATTCGTAAAAGATTTTTAAATTCTGAAATCCACAAAATCTTGGCTAGAGAAACGGTAACTTTATAGAGCCGTCCTGGCAACGAAGCACAAATATCATAAATTCTAAGGTTGTTCCAAATTAGCCTTCCTATTCTGGCGTCGCCCGCGAGGGGAATCGTGTTCAACTTGTTTGGTCGGTGTTCCCTATTTCAAATACCGGTCTATATCAATGGCGTCGGCGCCGACAGGGTCGGCTTGGTCTGCTTTAAATTTAAGTCCCCCAATGAATATCAGTTATGTGGCACTGAGTGGCACTGAGTGGGTATAGACTCTAAATACAATAAAATATGTAAAATTATTAAAAACACCACACTTGACATTTCATTCATTAAATTTTTGAAAATCCTCTTTTGGTCATGTTGTGTTGTTTCTGCTGTTCTAAACCCATGCTTTGTAGGGTACTCTAAATTGATAATCGAAGCTTGGTAATGATCGTCCACTAGCCAGACATCGGACATCAAACTTGTACAATATAAAATAATTTCAAAATGTGTGAAGCACTGCTCAGTGTGAAGAAACACCGTGAGGTGGTCTCCTTAAGTCAAGGTACCCACGTTTCTTCACGTGTTTACGAGTAATAACTATCTTACTGGACCAGGAAGTGCTAAAACTAAGACGAGTTTGTGTTACTGTTTCATTTGTGTGTCTGTCTCATTAACTTCACTAAATTACGTTATTGTACGGCTATTCAGTTACGTTGCCGTTTGCTATTAACTTAACTGTAATTGCGTGCAAAGCCACTTTGTAATAATAATAGGGCTACCGTGAGTAAAAAAATACGCCATCTACTTTTCATTCTAGAGATGATGATGATGGTGAGATAAACGTCATGAAGGCATAATAGTTTCACTTTCTTAGCACATTTTTTTCGCAAGTACTAAGCTACTATTAAACAATAAACACGTGTATGCGTACATGCACATGTACACGCACACGAACACAGACATGCACATATTGGCTAGGTAGCACGTGGAGAAAACAATGATTTGAATGATGAAATAGGTATAACTCGCCTAACCGATTACCACTCACTTGTGAGATATTGTTAGTTAAGTTTGAGTGTAATGACTACACAAATAAAATGATGACAAGTTGAATGTGAACATACAATTACTTTAAGCCACGCCAGGTAATAACTTGATTACAGAAGTACCTAATTAATAGTGTTTATTCTATAACAACACTTTGTTTATGACGTTCATGGAAACTCAAAGGCAAACTGTTGGTCATTAAACTGTGCAAGATAACTCATATACACTAGTATCTAATTCTAACATTGTTCAATTCCAGACACAGACACCCACAATTATTTCGAATGTATTTGTTTCCCATAGTAAGTTTCCTAATTCCTTTAATTCCTTGGACACCCCTCCCTGAATATGACATGTGTTAAGAGATAATGGGTCTCTTATACTACTACTACTACTTGTAGTGCGAGTGTGTTAATTTGTTTTCGATTATTATATTTGTTACGCTTTACAAGGATCACTAAACTGGTTGGATTGTAGGGATCCCCAAAACTGTCAGGCTTACCAAACTAATGATGTTGTCACAATATTTTTTAATCGCTCATAATAATAAATTAATTAATAATATTAATATGGACTCGATCCATAGCATTCGCATTTCCGACGAAAACTTCCATTTAATGGCGTAACAGCGTTCTCCTCTCTGGATATACATTTTAATTCTACATTTAAGGGTAAATATACCCATTACAATATAATATCAAGCAAAAGTAAAGGTAAACTTATTGCACTCAAACCGTACTATACGGTACAAACTCAATGGTACAACCTTGGTAAATATTTTCAGTAAGGGTTGCCGGTGGCGGGTAGCATCGTCGCGCGTCATGCATGAGCCACCGCCGTCGGTCGGTTGTATATTCAAACTTCCAATTAAAAGATGGCACTCCGTTCACTTCCTTGCTCCGGAAACCGTAACATGTTGCATGCCAAAAACCCGAAGAATAAAAACTAACTGTACCGTTTCCGCCCTGGTATAGTAAAAACTATTCTACTTCATTAAGAGAAATTGAAAGTTTACCACTCGCATGTTTATTTAGTATTTGAGGTGAAAATAGTTTTTTTTGTACCGAGTAGCGCTCGAAAGTTTATGAAGTATTAGTGGGATTATGGTAACTAATAACTATAGTGTGTTGTAACCAACCTAAAGTGATAGGAAACAAGACTAGTTCAGGAGGTTGGCGGGAAGGGAAATACCTGCAATAGACTGAAGAACTATGCCACGATGTTCGTGGCTATCAACCAGAATGAGTTTTTTTTTTAACAACCCTTCCTCCCTATATTATACTAACACCAAATACCTACTTAATTGTTTTTTTTTCCGGGTTTTATTTTATTTTAGTACCTAAAGTCTTTACCTGTTTTGTGTTTATCAATTTTATTCAAATTGTTCCATTCACTTCTTTATCATATTATTTAATTTCGGCCTATATAGACCAATCATAGACAATTTTTTACATATAATTTCTTTGGCATTTCTGTCAAGAATATTAATTATTTTGTGTGCATTTGTATTTCCCTATTATGATTTATTGGCTTTCTATTATTTAAATCAATTATTATAAATAACGTATTTGTCAGGAAGAATCGCGGGTTTGGTTCTATTTGTTATGGAGTTATACTCCTCGTAATGCCCATATAACGTATTCTTGTTGGTAATTGTGATTACCTAGTAATTACTTTAAATGCCAGTAAAAGGGTCACATTATTCGTACAGTATGTCAGCCAGGTACTCCCCCCCCCCCTCCGCCCCCTCCCAGTGTCTACTACTTCATACACGGCGGTATTGTTTGATTAATAACCACTAATCGTGCTCGAACCATTAGAAGTGTCAATTACAGGTGTTTGAACAGTGATTGCAAATAGGTTTGTGGCACAAGAAGAGGCAGTAGAAAGGAGGGGGCGGAGGGGCGGCTACCGTACTGCGGGTAGCACAAGATACTCACTTCTTTTCACACGAGAACGGAAACTATTATTAAATTAGCAAGAATATATTTAATAATAGCTTTAAAGAGTAACTTTGAAGCCACTTCATTAAACAATAAGCCCAACACCTAGAGGCTAACGCTAAGGCTAATGCATTTAGTAATTAGCTTAAGATGGGAGTTGTGTGCGAATCTCGTATTAGGAATTCTAGTTGTGGGAATTCTCATATCTTTATTCCATCGACTTTAGAATGGCACTTAACAAAACATGACTTTTACCTAATCCAACTAATTGAATTAAGTGGATCGTAGATATACATTTCTGGTCTAAGGTAATTTTTAAATAGCGGCATACATTTAAATTTGAAAGGATTGTTGATGTGTGTTCTCTTTATACGCAAAAGATAAGTCAACCTAGCGGGCTTGTATAAATCATGGTGATTATTGTTGCTTCGTTTAGAAATTTCATCTAGTTGGTTATTAAACTTGGAAATATTTTCTCCTTCGAATAAACACTGCTCACAACATAACAAAATAGGTATAATGAAGGCGCATTATTATACAAATTCATTTAAATATATTGACATCAAAGTCTTGCATAATTCTGAATCTGAAAACATTTACCCAGGCGAATCCAAGTAAATAAATAAATGATACGATATCATGTTTTCTATCGTGCATAATATCAATTATAGTTATATCTCAACTTATACTAGGATGATACTAGTAGGATGAAAAGTGATGGGCCATTTCCTACGCACGAGTTCCAAGCAAGTTTTTTAAATGAACCCCACCTGCCACCATGTTGTTTTGTGACTTACTTCACAGCTATAATACCAAGGACACGCGCTCTATTCATCTTGTCAGGTGAAATCACAGACATGATCAATAGATATAAGTATTAAGCTTACACGCGTTATCTATCAACAAGAGTTTAGAAACTGAAAGATGATTTGGTGACCTACGGATATCTTTCTTCGTAACTCATCACTTTTGTATGACACGAATTGAGAATTATTAATTAAGATGAAAGAGGAGAGGCATTGACCTTAATGTAACAACTGCATTTCTCACTCTCAGACGAAGAAAATAATTCCGTATAACTTGGAAAGTGTTATGGAGAATGTCTTAACTTTCCTCAAGGTCAGTTGTGTGTTTATTTCCGATTTCATTGCCATCTTTATTTAGTTGTCATTTATTTAACGTCTATCCTCTTCAGTTAAGAATACTGATTTACAAAGGACAACAATATATTGATCAACACCTGATCCACATTATAAATTAATTTCTAACTCAGGAGAAATTCCCCAACATGTTCTGTCCGTTCGTCCGTCTGTGCGTGTATCACGTCTCACGGCATTGGCCGCATACAAGGAAGATAACCTGGGCGTTAGGAGGGCGGTGCTAGCCCCCAAAGAAAGTTTTAATGTTAATTTACCCGGCACCTCCACCAACAAAAAGATTTGAAATCTGCGAAGAACCATATTATATTTTATATTTAATTCTTCTTCGACGATCTGTTGGCCAAATAGCTTCTCTCCCTCTTTTAGTAATTACTAATTATAGTTACTACCGTAGTGCCTGTCAAAATCACATCATGAAGTATATCATGGCATGGCATAAGTACTGTTGCTGGTAACCCTTGAGGAACTAAATGAACAAATGTGTGCTTTGTGTGATTAAATCATCCATAAGTTATGGAGGAACAGCTTCGTCGTTGATTTCGGTCACATTGGCGTCGGCGTCGGCGATGTTGGTTCGGAGCCCCTTTAATAAAAGTCCCCCACTGAAAACTACTTTTGTAATTGGGCGGGTATACTCTAATCAATACAAATTTATTTATTTAGTCAAAACTTTAACAGATAATTTCAATACTATGTTTGTAAAAAAAAAAAAAGATTTCCTGTGTTGACTACATAGTGAATTTTCATGTGTGATTCGTGGTTGCTTATTCTCCGAACAATGCATAGTCAAATACCGTGCTATGGAATGATGTACTTCTTAGATAAAGCAGATACTGTTGTACGAACTATGCACATAATCATAATTAGTGTAATAATATTACTCAATAAAAAAATAACAATCATTCCATGTAATTGAGTGGGTACAATAACTTTCGATGTTTATTTCCTTGATTTAAATAGGAAATGTCAGGTATAAACAATTTTCACCCTGTGAGAACCATCAAACAAAACTCAAAACTAATTTTTATTAAATCAACTAAAATCGCATTTTTTATTTTTCCCCTGATCTTTTAGGAAAAAAATGCTGATTTTGAATTCCAAATTGGTATCAAAGTTGAAAAAATGAGACTATTTTCAAAAATTTGTTATTTATTTTTATTTTTTTTTTTTAAAGAATCTCAAAATATCCGGGACATCCCGGAAATTTGTGTATTTTTGTTTTTTATACACAATTCGATTTTTGATCAATTACAAAAATCGTTCTAATCATTAGAATTCAGTAAGGAAAAATGCTATACCAATTCAGAATAAAACAAAGCAAATTTTTGACCGGGTGTTGAGTATGAAAAAAGGGCAGATTAAATTGTTTAGATTTTTTAAAAGGTGGTGGTTAATATGGAAACCACTGCCCTATAAAGGGTTTTTAACAACCCTCGAACATATCCTTCGCGATTGTCCAAAATCCAATAAACCAGTAAAAACACCTGCAGGGGCATGCATTTGACACTGCCGGGGGTGGTTTCTCATGTTTTTTTTTTTTTTTTTTAATTTGGCTCAATGTGGTCAACTCCATATTTTACGGTGACGCGAATGCACTGGATTTATAAAACGACCTTGACATATAGATGCACTCACGGACTACTAGGTCATGACAGATTATGCTGTCAACCGTTCACTCTCCTCAGATTTGTCCAGTCCACTTTTTATCTGCAACACACGTTGGATAATCTTATTTGCATCATCACTCAAACTTGCCAATATTAAACAAGTTATGTTGTAATAGGAAAAACCACGAATCCAGTTTTTTAGTGACTCGCAAGTCCGAGTATGACATCGTAATGACCGGTACTATGTCATACTTGAAGTATGTTTTGCGTAACGTAACTTTGTTCCAACAATCAACATCATTTAGTTGGGTAAAGGTTAACATTTGGAAAATAATGGTAACTTAATCATTAAACTCGCGAAACTAGCTATTTATAGGTTTTTATAAAATGATATCAAAATATACAGCATTAGTAATTTCCTCTAATTACTTGAATTTGCTTTTGTTGTGCATTACGTAAAAAATAATACATAATTCCAATCCAGATTCCAAAATGTTTGGGTTGAGCAACAAAAACTTCAGCCATTTTGGCTAACAAAACAACTCCATTTGCACTCTTCTTAAAAAAATAATTTATGCGGTGCCGCTTTCCAGTAATATTTATTTGCGTGGTTTATCGACCAAAGCTTATGATTTATACGCATAAAGATAAATTGAACTGTCAGTTACAATATTGTAGCACTCACATCTCATGAACATATTTGAAGAATGAAAAGTGTGAAGTGTCAATCAAAAAGTAAATTGTACGTTGGCGCTGAAATTATTTTTATATTTATATAGAGCTAAGCCTTCTTTCTCTTTTTCGTTGTACCCACAAATAACTATGAATGGATACTTGTCAAAGTCAACAAGGAAATTGTTTTGCTAAAACTTAACAGAAACGTTTCTAAACGGAAATGTAGATCAGCGAGGAACATAATCTTATTTGACAAGTTGTTATACATGAGTGTTCCCGGACTTGCCAACTTCACAGCTTTCATTCAAGAAGTATTAAATTAATGTAGATGGTGTGGTGAGGTATGGAGGGGGTAACAAAAAACTTCGGTCGTGAGAATGCCCGCGCAAAGTAGAGTACCCTCACTATGTAATCAGAAGTAATGTCCGTAGGCCTTCAATACGACTCCATCCCAGCATTCGGCTATGAGTGATGATAACTTTATGGAAAACCTTCAGTCGAGATTGCCTGTTTGTGGGGTGGATCCGACGACCTCAAGACTTATATGTAAGCTACCAGCCTACTACTATCGGTGTGGGCTCGAAATAAATAGGGTGTTCAATAACTCCAGCCATCGGATACATATTCATCTCGTCTTGTATGTTGTACAGTTACAATGTTTTCCCCAAATTATGTTTTTCTGCGGAAATGATTTGCTTAAAACTACACGCTTATTTTAAAATCGTACGATAAAATATCAATAATAAGCCCAACAACCTTTTTATTCCCCCAACACCAACATTCATACCTGTCGATGAAGAACATGCTACATGGGGTGAAAGAGGGGGCGTTGTTGGAGTTAGGGGAATTTCTGCATTCCCCTAACGCCAACGGCATGTTGTGATTAAAACCAGGGGGCGTTGTTGGTCTTAGGGGAATTTCTATTTTCCCCTTACGCCAACAGCGTGAGGTATTTAAATCCAAGGCGTAGTTGGGGTTGGGGGAATTTCTTATTACCCTTACGCCAACGGCCCCCCTACAAACGTATGTTTATGTATTGGTACCTATGTCATGTTAAGTGTTGAAAATGTTCAGAGCATCGACAGACGACAGACATTCTGAAAAAGCTGCACACGTGTTCGAGATTTGTTTTATTATTTTAGTACTATCATAAAAATAATACCAGTTAATTTATGTTTATAAATTTTAAATTATATGCAACACTCCGTCCTTCCGTCTGTGCGTGCGTGTGTCACGTGACTTCCGACTGACACGATTGTTTTGTTGGCATTGCTTTTCAACAAGGAAGATACAGAATAGTGTTGGTCTCCCTGAGACGGGCGGGACAAGCTCCCCAGAAAGTGTATATTTATTTACTGGGCACCTCAATCATGAATGAAGGCTGGAACGATCGAGGAACATTTATGTATTTCTCTCAATACTAGGCACCTCCACCAACAAGATTTGAAAAACGGGAACTCCCCCCCCCTCCATCCCCCACCAGCCCTACAACTCACTTGATAGAACATCGGTACGTACAAAAGATCATGAACTCCGGGTTCGATTCCCGGTCGAGACACGTTTTCGGTATTTTTTTAATTTTTCCCCCCAAATAATTATCATTATTCTATTATCTCTTAATCGGTTTTATTTTATTTTATTATTTCATAAACATATTAACATAATCTTGAAATATGTATTTGTGATAAGGTGTCTACAAAATGTTTACCAGATGGGGCTCGAACTCAGATCCTGCAGTCATGCTGCTCAACTCACCGACTCTCTCCCACTTAAGCTACCAAGGTCAAAGGAAAAACTGTTTAAAATGCTTGTTGTCATTAGTTCTGATAGTTATGTTCATGACCTGTGTAATCACGCCAAGATAATATCTCACGCCCACTAGACACTCTAATGGAGTGAAGGTGTCAGTAATGTTCACGATACGGTCAAATTCACACAGTAAACACCTGTTTTTACACGTGTAGTTTCAGTGTGAAGTAACTCGTTTTTGTCGAATACGTGACATTGGAATTGAATAACGAACGAAAGGAATGTTTTACGCTTTCGTAAGCAGGTCAGTGAATCTATACAATTCTTCGATCCGGTCTCGAATCAACTATAATCCCACAAAATTGAGATGAAAATGAACGAAAGCTGCCAAGTGCTTTAAAAGAATACGCTGCTCTGCGTTTAAGTGCACTAGACTGCACAACATTATTTATTGCTGCAATTACACTGCAACCATTAAATATAATCACGAATAATTTCTCATTTTCGACGGATGGTGTGTATCGAACAAGTTATTAAACGCTTTTTGAAAGTTTGAATATCTTGAATAATTTAGTGAAACTATTCTAAATTGCATTCTGTTTGTTTGTTTAATGTTTTCATTATACATTTTGTTTGAAATGAGCGGTTTAGAAGGAAATATTTGAATATATTGTCCGCGGTGCGAGTGCGATAATATAGCGTGTGAAAGTGACGGCAGGTATGCTACACATGAGGTCCTAGCTTCCTCCCTCCCCTTGTCGTCGACCGCACGCCGGTGACCACACTCTGTTAGATGGATGTTACACATTTCTCCGCGGGCAAGCTGGCAGTGGCTGCCTTCCTTCTCGACGAAGAAAGTTGCCATGTGACTAGTTTGAGTCTTAAAAAAGATTTCTTCTACAGATGATTTTAACCCCGCCTATATTCACATGCCCGTGATACCAAAGCAGACGCAGTACCTACGCCAGCCAACTGAAGGAGTTACGTAGTTTTCACTCGCGTGGCCGTTGCACCGAGAACGAACGATGAGGGGGTGTATTCAAGGAGAAAGTGAAATGGAAACATGTTAATTTGTGATTCCCCCCACCTTGTCTAGTTCCCTGGCCACTTCCTCTCATCCCTTCCTCTGCAAGGGTTGCCTATATAACCGACACCTTGACATTGTTGGGTTAAGTCGAACGGTACTACCGATAAGTGAAGCACCTCGTTCTCTCAAGAGGAGCCATGAGGAGCTACAGCAGCCTTGTGGTCAGTGTCCAGCAACAGTGTTTTATATTTAACTACTTTACTTGCATTCTATTATAACAAAGTGAATTACCACGTACATACAACAAGCGTGAAGCAACATTTTATTTTTTTGTGAATCAATAATGTAATTTTGTGAACGTTTTTGCGCTCGAATGATCGTGTTTTTTAATCAGTTTACGTATTGTTTTGATTATTTTAATGAGGACAATCGAGATTAAACCCATTTAATATATTTTCGATACTTCGATCGTGAAAATATTAAAATTGTATTTGCTTCAAAGGTGTTAGCTTCATTTATTTAAATTTTTCGATGGTGCATTGTGGCACAACCATATCGGATATAATCATCACAAAATTTTACTGCACGCAAAAGATAACGAAACTGTGACATTAAAACGTGTTATACATATTTTATATAATATATTATTAAAATACATAAGAAGAACTACACAAAAAATATCGTGTTTCAAGCAATTTGAAAAAAATAGTCACAAGTTTGTCTAAGAACATTTTCCGTGTATTCTTGCTCCAGTATTTTAAGAACCGTAGACATTTAAATGCTATTACATTTTGTAACGTAAATAAAAACTAGTCTAGGAAATCGTACGGAACTACTGTACATGATGTACAACTAATCCGCCCATAATGTAGCACCGGAATGTTGGGCGGGGGCGTCGTGCTAAGTAATGTAACAACCATTAAGGTTATTACTGCTGATCATTATAATCACACGTTATTGTGTACACGTTCACGACTGTCACTTATTCTTATCGTATATAATTTGAATTGTAAATAGGTTCATTAAATTAAACTTTTCTTCCGTCCAAAAATAGTACATAATTGCATTTACCGCCACAATGTATGATACGTTCGTAATAGTTTTTTAAAAAAAAAAAAGTCAAATTTTGTAGTAAAACTTAACATAAACCAGGACACGTTCTAAAGCTTGATGAAACGCTATTTGTTCAATGTTACATAAAATCGTTTTATGTTTGACTATTACAAATATAAGTTAGTAATTACAATCGAATGCATGTGAGCATGCCTACGAGGCGCGTGACTATAGTATAAGCGATACTCTACTCTTGTTAGGTATTCTGAGCTCATATACTTGAGAAGCACTCAGAATACCTAATTAGGTTTGGACTGTTAACAATATTAATTGCTTATTATAAAATATCTGTGTTAATTATTCACTACCGATTTTCAGGTCTGTGTAGCAAGAAATTGAAGTTACATGTCTAGTTAACCGACTTATAATTAACATATTTACATAGCACAATTAAAAATAAGAAATAGGATTTTTTATTGACTATAGTATTTTGTAATAAACAATGGTACATCACCCCTATTGGGCAGTGACCCTTTATCATATTTTATTATATACACATAATCTCAATTTGTCTAACATTAATTTCATGTGAACCAATAAATATTATCCAGAAATATCCATGAGCCATTATTCGAGTTATCTAAAACAAATTTGGGATTTATATTTTAAGCTTTGTACTCGTTCTTCCAGGGGAAAATTCAATACAAATTTAACAAAAATGATCAAGGTTTGTGCTACTGACTTCAAATCTCATAGCTTCTCCTAAAATGCGTGTCTACTTACGCTGTTCGGCCCCCGGTTCGAGTCCTTGTCACATCACTCAAGTCATGCTGGCAAATAGCCCACAGAAAAACAATGAACAATCATGAAATGTTACGACTTCGTGGACATGAACACATTACAACAATATCATAAAATATTCCCTGTCTAACGTTTCAATTTATCCTTCAGCTATGATAATAAGGAGAGTAAACTAAAGCTAGGTCGTTACTAATTTCAAATTAGACATCTTGTTTAAAATGGATATTTTCTTACGCCCGCTCCACAATTCCAGGATCCGCCTACTTAGGTTAAACATAATTCAACAGTTATGTATCAGATAGCTACATGTCAAACATCAATGTCTGTGTCAGTTTCTATCACAAATTTAAAAAATAAAGTGAGTTTTATGAATTTGAACACATAGTTTCGTAAAATTGGCAGGATTTCCCGTTGATGTTTTAAAATTAGATAACTTTTATTGAAACTGTATCAATCAAGCGAATTGAATGAATAACAGAATGACCCAATACATTTTGTGCAGTTGGCCTGAAAATTAAAATACGGTAGTTGAGATCTAGGTTTGGAGAGAAGTTCGGTGGGCGGCCTCTCCCTTCCTCATGTAAGATCTCTCGGTGCAAGTGGGCAGGGTATTTCCATATTGTTACATCAACTCTTTCTTTATTAAGTATAGGTTGGTGTAGGAATGTTGATGATTCATACTCCTTCGGCCCCGCAGTTTCAAGCCCCCCCCCCCCCCCCTCCGACATCTTCATTACCCGAGAAGTATGATCATCCTTGAATGATTGCGCCTGATATCGTGCGGCGTGCAGTATCTGAATGCAACGCGCAACGACTAGAATGAAATCGATCGAAAGTAGGTGACATGACATCAGAACACGAGTTGTTTATTGATCAAGTTGGCGCTTCAAAGAAAGTGAAGAATTGTGCAAAACGACTCACGTTTGCCAAGAACAGCAACATTAGAAAGTGTTCGTGAACTTGTTCGTGAAATAGAGTTAAAGACAATTAAATGCAGCACGCTATTAGCCATCTTGCACGCTGTTATTAGTATAATTACCTCAGATGTACTTGAGAAAAGCGCGCGAGTTTTCTCACGATTTGCACTGACCAGATTAAATGTTGCCAGATCTTTCTCCTCGAGGTAGAAACTTTGCCCAGACACCTCCCAAATTCCAAGCTTTTTATCATTTCCACCAATTGTTGTTTTGTGGTCTGCCTCCGGCATTTTGCATTAACCTTAATTACTTAAGACATTGTTCCGCCTTAAACAAAGAGCAAGTTTGTTACAACTTTTCACCTACCTGCATTACCCAAACCAATTAGTTCGTTTTTAGTGAATGTATATGGTAGGTTCCTACTCTACTTCACTATTTAGACCCTTGCGTACACCTCATTCCGACGCGAATTTCGCTGCGTGCGATTTATTTTAAATTTGTTTTAGATCAAAAAGAAAACATATTTTATCACTAGATGGTCAAATTCCTCAACTTCATTTTTAATAGACTAGGTTCGTGACATAGAGTCCCCAAATTACTTCCCGTATTTTATTTCCTTTTTAGAAAAGACGGATATAAAAGAATAACTTATTTAACACTGTCACATCCTTCTAAGTTTCAAACACCTTCCGTCATACGTTAGAAGTAAAGCATTCTTTAAGTGTTAGAACAATAACACTTCTGGAAATGAGCTTTCTCGATTATTTCAGTTTCGGTTTTGAGTTTTCATCCTTTGTCGTTTGGCACTAGAAACATTCCCCGTTGTGAAAGTCATCCAATTTCTCATGGTAGACATGATTGTATCGGACGCCTATTAAATACCCAACTATAAAGTAGCGATTCAGCCACTCCTCCAGACCTGAGAACTCACTATAGTATTATTATGATAAATGCTGATCCCTCCGGACATAAATAACTCGAGTTTGTTTAAAACGCTGCTATATGGGCAACCAACACAATAAACTATCAGAAACCTAAGCCAAGATAAACCATCTCAATTCTCAACTCTAATGCTCAATGAATAGGCATGTGACTTTAAGAACCTGATAGTGAGTGTTTCAAGTAAAATTACAGTAATTATTAATTATATCCAACCTACTTTGCAACTAGAGTGCAGCTTTATTTAATTCATTAAACAAGCTAGAGGCTGACTCTGGAAATATTTTCTTACGGTGAAGAGAAGTAGGCCTACGAGGCGTTTTTGTTCACCAACAAGAACTAAGCCATAGTCAATTTAATATTAGAGTAATGATGAAATTAAAAAGCGACATCTCAAAGAAAATTCAATGACTCTTTCCATCTCACATCAAAGATTGTCTGTTTAAAACAATTAGACACGACGAAACAAAACAAACATTATAATACGATAGTCATCTTTTTTACTTTTTAAAAATAATGAATTTGAGGTTGCACGGTGTTTTCAAGTGTGCAATCTCAATCCATTTCCACCCTGCAATTTGCTTTCTTCTATAAAATAAAAACAGTGCACGGCACATGAACTTTACGCGATGTTCTGCTGCGATGTTAGCTCATACAAGTGAAGTTTAATTGCAATGTAACGCTTGTTGGCCATTTGAAAACACGTATCTTTATTACCTCAACTACACCTTGTGCATTGTGCACAACTTGTAAGTAAACTGGGCGCAGATTTGTATCGTCTACTTATCAACAAGCTGTGTGCTCATCTCTTGATTGTTCGCGCTCCACAGCACAACAGATAAAACTCATCTCTAAATAAACAAACTTGCTTATCAAATCTCTAAACTAAAATCGTTCACAAAAGTAATTTGAACTTGGTACCGATTATCGTGAATATATTAGCAAATATTTTTAAATCAAAGATGATAAAAACGACGAACACTCCTTTAACACACATTTAAAAAATCTGTATTTTATTCATATGTAAGAAAGAAGTGTAACTCTCTTGATTAAACATCGTTTAGAACAGGATTTGATTGGAAACTTTTTTTTCCTCTAAAATCTAAATTAAATTATTGAGCAGGCTTCTTTGCAACTGCTGCAGTAACGTTGGGGTGTCAAAACTCTGTATAAATGTATAAATAAAATATAAAACGTGCATGAAAGCAGACCACTGAGCAACCTGATCAAAACATATTGTGTTCTTCTGTGTTCCAGGTTTCCTTCGCGGTACTGCTACAAGTGTGTCTGGTAGTGGGAAAAGCCATCACAGAAGACGCTCAGTAAGTATTATGATCTATTAATTATTACATGTTAAAAATGTAGACAAAATTACCTTTTGTTTTTCGAAATAAATAATATCAATCATATTATTACGAAGTATTTTCTTGCAAACATGTAGAGACCAACCAGAATAAGAATTGGGTCTTGTGACCAGGTGAGATAGATCACAAAAACCACCATTTCATATGAACCGTTTCTTTAAAACACTTTTTTTTTAAACTAGTATTTACTTTAAAATTTAACCAATCACTTAGATCGATCACATGTCTATAATGAATTCAAAATACTTCGTTCTTCCACCCTCCAAATTCCACTAATTTGTTGATTAAAAATACAGATAAAATATTCAGCATTTATAAAGACAACGGTGGATAATCGAATAAAAATAGCTGCTTAAACAACAGATTGTCGAAGAATGACGCTCAATGATAACATCACAAGACTTCTTTTTGGTGGAGGTGTCGGGTTAATAAATGTTCCCTTTTTGTGTGAGGGTAGCCCCGTTCCCCTGACCCACAGGGCGGACGGGCAAGAGTGATACATATAGGAGAGCTTCGCTTACTAATAATGTATTTAAATTTAAAATTTAAATAAGTATTTTGTAACCATACAAATTGGCATAACTACATTGAACTTGGATGGTCTTGACTCTTGAGGCTTGTAAGGATGTTCAGCTGATTTCTCGCAAAGCGTGACTAACTTCCGTGACTTAGGCTTCTAAATAAGCATTAAACGGTTTCACATACGCTTATCTATAGGTTGCACTTAACTAGGCCTCAACTCTGCCAAAGGCTATAGATAGTTCGCAGTTGTTTAAAACGTTGCCATAAAAATGTTGTATGTAAATGAGATCGAAATAAATTATCGAACATAAATCTTCTTGGACTTCGGTAAGCATTGTGTTTTCACTTTCTAGTTACGTCCTATTTGATTAGCATTTTGTTTTCTCTAATCTATTTATTTAAAATAATGTATTCATCGTATTCAATTACTTCAGTCTGAAGTGGTTTTCATTCTTAACTTTATACATTCGTTGCGTCAGGTTGACAAGCGTCCAGTCAACTCTAATATATTCCATTTCAAGAGATCTTCCGAAAGAGTGAATATATTCAAATGTGGCGCGCGTTCAACCGGAACACTTCCTTTGTTTACTGGGCTGAACCGGAAGTAGTAGCTTTGCACAGCGTGATGAGCACGACAGTATCAATCTGAGACTGCATTACTGCCCTACTCCAACACCTTTCTCAGCGGCATGCTTCACTTCGCGTGTCACTCAACCCGCCGTATATCTGGCTGCACTTCCGTCTTCGCAGTTGCCGTCTCGCTACGAGGAACTTGGCACAAACTCTCTATAAAAGTGTGCAGCCCATTTAAATATGATAATTTGCATAACTGAACACAATACTCATACTTATCTTCATTCTCTAACGTATTACAACATGTAGTTATTTAATAAGATAACTATATGTTATTTTGTAGAATCCACCAAAAGCTAAAACTTTACTTCCTAATTATATACGGCGTGCACACTCGTGTGTATTCGTACATGACATCATCAGCATAAGAAGTATAATTTTATTTTTCATATAAACACTATTCTAAGATGCATGGTGGAATAGAATACAGCTCATCACAGAGTAGTTAAACGGTTGGTTTATATAGAGTAGCTCAACTCAAAGGAGACGTGTTTGTTTAAGTAGTAAAGTGGCGTTTATGCAAATAGTAACAAGTGCATTACCTGTTGCAGGTTGTCTGCAGCAGTACAGCAACCGGCTGAGAAGCGTGTGGGATATGAGCACGAACACCATGTTCCCCGAGCCCAAAGGCTACTGGAAGAAGAAGCTGATATGGAAGCCAGACTGGCAGAAATACTGGAAGCCTGCACAGAAACAAATCTGGAAACCAGCGTGGAAGAAGTATTACAAACCAGACTGGAAGCCTATCCAGGTGCCCGTATGGAAGGACATCAAGGTTCCAGATTGGAAGAAGATCCACAAGCCCCACTGGGTAGAGATCAAGGTCCCTGCCTGGAAGGAATACCAGGTTCCCGACCAGAAGAAGATCTGGAAACCCATCTGGGTTCCAACACAAATCCCTGGATGGAAGGAGATTCAAGTTCCTGACTGGAAGAAGATTTGGAAACCAGTTTGGGTTCCTATCCAAGTACCAGCGTGGAAGGAGATTCAGGTGCCAGCATGGGAGAAGAAGTGGATTCCAGAGTGGGTCAAACAATACGTTCCTGGTAAGAAGCATCTCGGTAAAGACGACCACGGCTGGGAGTACTCTGCCCATGACTTATGGAGGAAGAAATTAATCTGGAAGCCTATCTGGAAGAAGATTTGGAAGACCGAGAAGAAACAGATCTGGGTGCCATCTAAGAAGCTAGTCTGGAAGGAGGACTGGAAACAGATCTGGAGGACAGAGAAGAAACAAATCTGGTTGCCATCAAAGAAGCTCGTCTGGAAGGAGGCGTGGCAACAGATCTGGAGACACGACAAGAAACTCATCTGGGTGCCAGACAAGAAGTTGGTCTGGAAAGAGGCGTGGAAAGAGATCCAAGTACCCGCGTGGAAAAAGATCTGGGTCGAGGCGTGGAAGAAGATCTGGAAGCCTGTGTGGATCCACGAGTGGATCATCATCCAGGAGGAGCACCATCCCCACCACGAGGAGGAGCACGGGCATGGGGCACGGGCACGGGTGGGACAGGAAGGACAACAACAACAACATCCAGCACGCGGCGTCACAACGGCAGGAGACTGTCGTCGCGGCACCTCAGCAAGTAGCAGCAGCAGCAACGGCAGCGGCGGCGGCAGTGCCACAGGCTCAGCCGGCACAACAGCAACGACAAGCGTGGCAGTTCCCACGGTCTTAGGGGCGCGGAGACGCAATCAATTGTCATTTACATAGCTCATACGATATGTTCAACAGTTTAGAGAGGACAGTATTATTTGTAACAGCTACAGTAGGCACCTAACCGACTGAAAAATAGAAGGTGCCAATCTTAGAACAAAATTTGCAAACCGTAGATCCGAGCAACTGTAGTCCCAAACAAATATTAGGTCTGTCTCATTACAAAAAATTACCTGAGTTTGTATCGAGTGTAGATTTTTAAATGACTTGTAAAAACTATTTTGTTATATATATTTTATTGTTTTTGTGTGTGTGTGTGTTTGTTACGTTTTTGTACCAATATAATTGTTGATTGTTCAATTTTTTAAAGTAAACGTTTTCGTATACTTCTAACAACGTGTTCATACTCTTTTGATACCTACGTCCTTAATCAACACTTATTATTTTATTCTCCTTTTTTACTCCCGGAAAAGATACGTGTACATTATTACGAACCTTATAGTTTTTAGCCATAAGTTTAGTTTTACTTAATCTAGATTGTTTAAATCCAGTAATTTATAATCATTCATTGAGGACTAAAAAGTGATATGTTATACATTTTTTATTCTATTTTTTGTTAAACTATAAATTGCACACGATAATCTCCAATAATGTAGAGAACTTGACATATTTTGTTCCCTTCTTTATGGTTGTGCGCATGCATAAGTTTACAGTTACCCAGTCTCTGTAAGGATTTATTTAGCTTCAGTATCAAAGATTTCTAAAAAAAAAACATTTAATACTTCACTACATTTAAGTAAATGTTGTCTTTTTTCGCTATAGAAAGTTTCAACTGTTTCAACTGAGAGCAATGCGTGTTGTTTATTTTCAAACAATCAACATCAGACAATTATTATAATAGGATGATTGTATCTTTAATTACACAAAAGATGAGTCCATGCGTTGAAAACGTTCGTGAGACACGAGCACCTCAGTTTAATTCATTTAAGAGGTACCAGATCTAAAGACAAACAGAATGCATCATCATCGTCAGATCGCAGCGAGATGTGCAGGGAGGCGATTTGATGAAATTGAAAGTTGTTTACATACTGTGGCTTTGACTAACTTCCGGGGATTTCCCCATGCAAAAAAAAGAAAATACTTTACATCAATCAAAAATAAAAGAACGGATATATGACCGGAATAAAAAATAAAGATAACATTTCAAATGAACTCTGGGCAAAGAGAAAATGGGCTCATTACTCTTTGACGGGTCAAAATAGAATTAAATAGCCTTGCAGCCGTTTGTCGAATGAACAGTAGAAAAATAATAAGAGTGAAAGTAAAAAAATAAATTTTGGTCTTGGTGAAAGCGGTTTGGAAATAACAACAGTACGTTACTGTGGGTGCCAAGAAAGTGAGTTAGTACATGCTAACTGCATTATGTAGGTCTTCACACGTACAGAAGTGCATTCTACAACTGAGGCTGGAATGTTTTCTTGTATCGGCAGCACATGAAAACATCATTGTCGAGCTAGTTACCAGCGCAATGGACGTTAACTTCAGTAATTTCCTCAGTCAACAACAACAAGAGCTGGTTTACAGTTGTACAAGTTGCGTCACTAGACCAGTAGTTTTAGAGAGAAATCACATTTCTTAGAAAAGTGTCTCAGATTCGAAAATCATAATTATGAATAACATGCGTATGTTGTAACGTACAAATAAGTAATAGAATTAGGACATTCGGTTAGGCGGGTAAAAACTTGAACTTCCCACTTAAATTATACACAACAGTAGTGAAACCTTCGTCCGAGAATTAAGGAGTGTCTAGCCTAATAGGAAATCTTAAGTGAGACTTCCTAAACTGAAAAATGAAATTAAACCAATTAATGTATAGCATCTAAACAGCTCAAAGACTAATCGACATCCATGGTAACACTTAACATTGGAAGCCATGTTCATACTTATGTTTAGACCGGCCTCGACAATTTTCATTTCTATAGCAATTAACTCAATTTCATTTTCTAATTACGCATTTCAAAACCGCTTTGTATAAATAAGAATAACATTCAATTGCCCTGTAGAACGGTTTGAGCGTTTTCACTAATGATGACTCGCTTCGTTTAATTAATTACTGCTCTACACCTTTACGACAGATGAGATCAACATTGTAGGCATATCTCACCTATTATACCCCCTCTCAAGCGAACAATACAACTCTCTCTCTCTCTCTCTCTCTCTCTCTCTCTCTCTCTCTCTCTCTCTCTCTCTAAAGAGGCCTTACAGGCCTTAATCCCGCCATCAATAAAGACGACAATCAATCAATCTCTCCAACCATGCTCTCTGTCCCAGGTACACAATATACACACGCAGCGCGTGTCACCAATATTATGGAATAGAATTCGATTTTTTTTTTAGATCCTTGCCTCCAAATTTGCAATTTTTTCAATATTATCCAATCGCTGATATGCTCACAGTATTTTTTATATTAAGTACTTTTTATTGTTTCAATGGTGGAACAGGATCAACTGCGGTGGATGGGCCATTAAGGCATGATTTCGTGTCCCATTAAGTAACTTTGTGCATGATACTGATAAGAGAAAACAGTAAATAAATAAAAAGTAATATCATACTTACTCTACGATGATCAGAGTTGCTGCTTCCAATGTACAAGGTTCCTGATGCAAATCCCAACGTAGGTAGAATTTTCTGTAATGGACTTAAATCCATCAAGTCTTGGGTTAGGAACGTGCCAACGGTGACTGTGGAGAAAAGATAAGACATAATAAATTAGTCTTGTTGATTAAGGCGTCGCACGCTGGTGGAATCGTGTCCAACGAGATGGGTAGTGTTTCTTATTCCAAACGCCGGTCTCTGTTTGGTCGGCGCAGACAGGGTTGGCTTGATCCACTTTGAACATGACCAAAATGGGCAGACATCAAATACGAATGTACTTATTTATTTAAAACTTTATAGGGCATAATTTTGGACCCAACATTTTTCTTCTACCTTAACAATTTGAAATTTGTAATTTTTTAAAATAATTTTGATTTATTTTTACTTTTTTCCTTGATCTTTTAGGGGAAAAAATGCTGATTTTGAATTCCAAATTGGTATCAAAGTTGGAAAAAAATCCAAAATTTGAGTATATATTTTTTTAAATGCAATTTTTTTTGCATGTTCTATTGAATTTACTACAGGCAAACAAAATATCCGGGACATCCAGGAAGTTTGTGTATTTTTGTGTTTTTATATACACAGTCCGATTTTTGATCAATTATAAAAATCGTTCTAATCATTAGAATTTAGTAAGGAAAAATGCTACCAATTCAGAACAAAACAAAGCAGCTTTTTGACTGGGTGTAAAGCATAAAAAACAGGCAGATTTAATTGTGTAGATTTTGAAAAGTCCGTAACTATGCGGTCGGTAACTATGTGTACCACTACCCTATAAAGTTAAAGGGGTATTTACGCGCTGAACAAAAAATATATTTCATTCAGACTAACTAGTTCTGAATTTAGAAAGTTACAAAAAAATCAAGGGTCCACCATGACCCGGAAAAAAATGTCAAAGTACATGGTAATTTTCTAGCTAGGTCACATCGGCAAAAATATCCCACAAGAAATAACATGGGGACGATCTTTATGCTTGGAGGATTTTGATCCAAAAATATATTGGTCATTATTGACGTACTCTACACCTTTTTCTGTAAATTTGAATATTTTGTTTTGTAATTTGGTTAAATAGTTCGGTCAAAATATGCTAAATCCTAACACGGGATGTGATTTTGGAATGCATATTTTTGCGCGTTTGAGTGTATTCTTGTGCACAGTTTCAAGACACGATGTTGTAATGGTCCGTTTTAGATTGGTCTTATCATCCAGTCACTATTCTAAGTCCTGGTCTGGTCTGATGCTCTAGTATCTGCTTGGAGTACAAAACGCCAATTTTCGCAAATTTTGAGATCAAAAAACTTTTTGAAATCGTATAAAATCGAAGTTACAAGATATAATTTTTGAACGTTAATTATAGTGCAATATTATGCTATGTGGTAATAATTTTGGGGGGTAATAGCCCCTTCAATGAGCTGAGATCTGCCGCGAGGGGAGTGGAAAAGTATATTTCACAAGCATCGAACTCTCCGCTCAAGAAGACAGGGCATCGACATCAACCATCTTCTTATCTATCTTTCTATACTTAAACCGTAGGTTACTTGTCCCACTACCTGAACGAGACTCTTAAATAAATAATAATAATAAATAAATTTATTTAGAGTCTACCCACTTCTTTAATTACTTCCGCATCCGGCTTGCGGTCAATGAATAATCCCTAGGAAATACTGGTAATTCAAAATATTGAAGTAGTCAATAAAATCTCACTTTTTATAAACTATATTTTTATTTTAAAAAAATACTCGAAATTGTGTTTAGGTGACAGATAATACATTTACAAATTATACCACTTTTTTGTTTTTCTTGTAGCTCAATGTTGAGCCATTTATTTTTGCAGCGTGGATTGAATAAAAAATGGCTTTGAGCAAAATAAGCATTATAAAAAATGTAACCGTGAGTGACTTAGTCACTCAACGATATAACAAGTAATCCCACGGTTTGAGTATAGCTGATTCGTGATGTCCATGTCTAACCTCAGTCACACGCGGAAACCGACGTGTTGGTCAGGGCGCTAAGCGCTGACTCTGATCGGGAGGTCCCGGGTTCGATCCCGTGAAACGGCAAACCTGACTGAAGTTTTTTCGAGGTTTTCCTCAGTCGTTAAGGGCGAATGCCCAGGGATTTAGTCCTTTAAATAGCGTCGGGGCATCCTCACAATCCGATACCGCACATACCTAATTCACTTTAAGAGGGCTAATTGCACCCTATACAGGTTTCCCACTATTAAATTTTTTTAAAGCACGCGAAACGGCCGAAACTACTTAATTTAACAGATGTCGGAGACACAACACACACTACCATTTTTTAAAAATTAAACCTCATCGCGTTTGGTGCGGGTACAAAAAATATCACCTTTTTTAGAGTGAGAATAGCCCTCTGACCTCAAGAGTACCCCAAAATATTTGTTATCAATTAATAGGGCAAAGTCTTAAAAAAGAACAGGTGTTCATATTCTCTTTTTAGTCGTGAGAGAGACGAACGCACAGAAGGACGAACGTACATGAAAGTGGTGCACAAGGGAGCTTCGCACTCTAATATTAAAACGTCAATGCCACAGCAACTTTGAAGCGAATTAAGAGATGTGAAATACAATACACAACATAATCCGAAAAATATGCATGTTGAATCAATAGACTGAAACATTTGCATAAAGGAAGAACAGACATTCGTTTTGCAATTAAATGTGTAAAAACAAAATGTGTAAAACTATTCCAAAATAAGTTACATTAAATTCATGTTCCACATAAACTTTTTTTAAAGTTCCTGACAGTGAGGAGTTGCACGTTGACAGTTAAACTATTCAGCTTTCATTCAACATGCCAGTCGAGTTAAGAAAGCACTAATAAGATTGTTGTGAACCGTCTACCGTACTTTAACCAGCCATTAACAATTTAATATCCTTCCTTCGATATAATTTTTTTTCACTACACAAACAACCTGACTCTGTTTCTCGCCTCGAAAGGTAGAAATTGAAGCATGTGGTATTCAGGGTATGAGAAACTTAAAAAAGCTTAGCTTGGCAGCAAGAAATCAAGACGACGGATTCCACATTCCTGTTTCCTCTAATCAGAATGAATATGGTCAAGTACTTTCTAGTTCCACAACACATGGTCATCCTTGTTGTTATAAGAGTGTACTTTCTAGAGTAGAGCCAATGCTTGCACACAGGTCGTCTGCCAAAAGAAAACAACCCGAGTGAAAACTATAGAGGACGGGGCACCTTGATCTTAACATCATTAATAACTGGATTTTAGAAAGAAATCCTCACACTATCTATATACAAACAACAGCAGACATAATAATAAATATACTGGTTCCGAGTGTATTTTCTATTATCGTTCATTACGTTCAAACAATGTAAGAGGTATTATTTTCTAAGATGAAATGCCGTGTCTTTCTCACGATGAACGTGTTGAGGGGGAGTTGTCTTCTGTGCAATGCTGCTTTCCATGTCTGAGTCGACTACTCCTAGGTTTACTCCCTGCATGAGCATGGTCTGCATGGATCTATACCTAGGGCCTACATTATGTCTCGTGGGAACTATTAGTATATTACCACTAGGCCTATTCATAGTCAGCAGTTTAGCCGAACACTGGCGTGGTCATGGGTAGAGTGGGTGACCGCTCTGCCCTAAAACTCAAGTAAACCGCTGGTTAGAGCAGATGGAGGGTTCGAGAGCTAGTGTAACGGCTTCGTTCTCCTCGACGTCTGCTCGGCATTCCGGGTTAGTGGAGGAACCTACATGACTGTCAAGATTACACAGTCCTTTCGGATGGGACGTTAAGCCGTTGGTCCCCTTGGTACTTTTCGAAAGGAGTAGATACGTGCCGGTACCGGGTTTCTCCTCCTTCCATCTGTTCATACTTCATCCTCATCTATCACCACTCATCGTCTCGAATAGCCAAAGTGCATTAATATGAGACGTTAAGCAATATCCAATCAATCAAACCACTAGTATTTATGATTAGTATTAGTATTATTAATTATTAATATTCAACCCACAGATCGCCGAATAAGAATTCAATAAGTCTCTGTGCCTCGACTTTATTTTCAAACTTTCTGTTGGGCAAGCCATCCCCATCGTTACTTTACCCCCAGAATCACCAAAAAATTCTGAATCACCCTGGTTTAAGGGCACAAAAAACGCATAACAATCTGACGTCGTGTTCGGTTTCTATCGCGAGACGTGACACACGCTCAGACGGACGGACACAATGGTTGTTTAGATGGGAGCTATGAGGTATCTAAAAGTTTATGAATAAGTTAATTGAACCGATTCGAACGGTGGATATTTGCTGTTGCACATCCGCATCAATGCAATTACACTCGGGACAATGAGTGGCTGATAGATTGTAAGGTGAAAGAGAATGACAGAGTGCGACCATGCGTTCTACGCGGGAGTCGAACCCCCGTCTCCCGTGCCACTCAGCTCGGAGTCGGACCAAATGAACCGTGCCTATTGTGACAGCAATTATTTTTATTATTTATTTCGAAATTGTACATTTCATCATCTCAAGCGATGGCACTAATCGAGACGATGGGCAATGAGGGGCCTGGCTGAACAGATCCAGACACGAATGACTAGACGAATATTTTGCCCTGGGTCTTATTGAAGTGTATTGCGATTGTCCATTCGTATTTTTAGAAACCACTTTTAGAGTTTGGTTATGTTTTAGAAGTTTTGCAATGTAAATTTTAATTTCAAATTTTTTAATCAATTGAATGTTATTATGTGTCTTGAGGCAACAGGATTGGCTGCAGAGACTAATAAAGATTTATTAAAAATTAGTAACTAGTAATTAAGCTCAATTATTTGGTGACCAATACTACATGAAAACAAAATATAAATTCTCAAGTCAAGTAATTAGCATCGAGTCATGGAATATTGTGTACTAAGTTATTAACACGACAACAATAGCAGAACCAATATTTTTTAAGAAGAGGTGTTTTGGACGGAAAAGGCTCTTAAAAATAGCATTGCTTTCCCAAAGTTACTGTTGATGCATTATTACTAGAGATACGTACAATATATTAGTAATTACTAATTAGTGTTTTTTGCATTGTACTAATTATCAGCAAGTTCGGGGATCATGAAAACGATACAAAATGTTATTTTATCTTTTAATTAAATCTATCATCCATTGAAAGGGCAGATAAATTTCATTATACGGTTTCTAAAGAGAAGAATAAGAGTTTATCAATCTGCTACAAATAGGTAATTCCAAGATTGATTTTAAAACGCTCCAAAATGCTAAATTATAGAAGAAAAGTGGACAAAATTGGTCCTTACACCTAGTTTTCATTATTATGAAAACTAGGTCCATAGATCCATAGATGCAGAAGGGATATTAAAGTTGTTTAGTGCATGACCTCCCATCCATGCGGAATCGAACCTACTCACACCGTACCAGACATGACGTGAACTGCAACGCGAAAGGTGTTTTAATTTGTAAGGAAGTTCACCGCGACAAATCGTGCAACACGTCACACCTCACATTTCCACTTTTTATAAAGTGATGTGATGTGGTTTCACTTTTCAAGATGACATCATCATAATATACTTCAAGGCAAGGGTCAAGGTGTGAGGTCGCCATGCAGATGCATGCAGCTGTCAGTGATTTACTGGCGAAATTCAATTGCGTTTCCCGTAGTTTCTTGATGTTTTAATGGAGGTTTTATGTTTCACGTTACACAACGAGATCTCTGTTGTGACCTGTGATTCAACTGAATTAATTAGTTTGTTAATTTATCGTGGGTAACCTGCTTAGGGTGCAATGCTCAAGTGTTCCAGCCTTAATCTCTGTCAATCACCAACCTGAAGAAAGTCGACGGTGTTGCCAGAACAAAAGTAAATCATCCCAATAGGGAAGACTCCGATTTTTTTATTCTACAACATTCGGGTCCACTTTCTGATTACATACAAATATCAAATTTTCGTTATTTGTAAAATAAATTCAGTCATAAAAGTGAGCTTAAAGTGTTACTGTAATAATAGCGGGAAAAACAAAGCAATACGTCATAGCCAATCACTGTGTAAACATTGAAAAAAAAAACATTTTTGCTGATTATCTGAGGTACTTATTTCTAGAAGATTTTTGGGGAAAAAATTGTTTCTTGCATGATTAATAAATACTAATAAACAATAATTTGTATAACATATAACATTTTGGAAATATGTATGACCTACATTTTTAACGATTAATGTTTTATGATGACAAAAATAAAGTATAAATGTTAACAATATTGTTTTATCACGAGCTGGTAAACGACCGAGCGGTAATTTTGCTTCGTGATCTAGAAAACAGTGGTCATTTTCATTCATACACACCGCTATTTTAGGGTTATGAGCTTATGACATCACACGTATTTTCATAATAAAAGCGCGGGAAAGAGTAAACGTAAAACTTTGCACCTCTATTGAATAGAAAGTATTTACTTTGGATTGTTATAAACTATGGTGATGGTGTTTTTAAGTGAATATTTACTGATTCTGTACACCAGCGCTAACATCTTAAACCGATGAGCATTCCCTTGGAGTCTTGGCAGTTTCAAACCACATGGACATTCAAGACAATAACGCATGCTGGGAAATCTGGTGCCCGTCGCCTTTTTGTCACTTTGTGTCCGCCCAATTTGCGGTTCTAGGTTTCATCGAAGAAGAGAGGCCACAATAATATCGGCTTCTTTTCAGTTTGATTATTGACAAGGCTGGGTGCTGGAACGAAGAATAGATTTTTGGCAGTTAGGACGAATGTCCTAGGACTCATCCTTCATGTAGGCCTAATTAGACTGGCTGAAAGGGGGGCTTCAGTATAACCGCAAAACACTGCTTTACAATATTTTTTAGGTGGACATAACCTATCAGCCATTACAACAATTTTTGGACATTTTGGACACACCGTGACAAGTGCAAAATTTATTTTTGATCAACAACTTCGTTCTTTATTTTAACAAACATTTTTCGTCCACCTTATATATAGTATAAAGCAAAATGGTTTTCGGAAACACCGTTGATGTTTTTGTCCGCCGGGCAAAGCTCGTATTTGAAAAATAAATTGTGTATCAAACATTTTAAAACCATTTTCCCTTATAGCCTACTTAGGTGGAAGACATGTTTGTTGAAACAATATATTTTAAGACAACGTTGCTAAAACATAAATCTTGCACTTGACTCGTATCTATACTATAGGCTGTTTCGCGAACACTTTTTCCAGACGCGTTGATGGATGAGCTTTTTTGTTTTTTTTGGTGGGTTGGACTATTTCTGTCCAATGATAACTAAGTGTTTTGTATCCGAAGAAATTCATTACTTTTCAAAGTTACATTGAAAAATTATTTTTGTTAAATTATGATACTTTTTATTTAGTATTAATTGCTATGGTAATACCAATTAACAATAGAATGTATAAAATATCTCAAGGCCCAAAGACTTGCTTTTTGTACGCAATGTAGGTGATTATTATCAAGTTTTTATAGAATTATTTTTAATTATTATATACCTATAAAAGGCTTATATTAAAACCTTTATTTCTATGAAATCTAGTTTTCTTTCAAAAGGCACTACATCACCGTTACCTTGTTACCGTAATGCCCATGTGAAATATGAACGTTGTAGCGCCACCCGTATGGTCAGAATCGGCCCAAATATCACGAAAATATCGCATAAAAAATCGGAAAAACGGAAAAGTACAATATTCATGAGAAATATTTCTTCGATTGTACCCAAAAACTTGGCAGATCTAAGTTCAGAGATTTCGAAGGTTCATCAAGATCGCTTATGCCGTTTGCCCGATAAAGAGCAAACAATAAAAAATAACACCCGAGCTATTATTCTTGTGGTAAGAGAAATAATTTCTCTTACACTTACGCGCTTCGCTCATCCAACTAATATCCATATATAAATGTCATATAATGTCCGATAGCGAGGTTATGAGAAAAAAACTTGTAAGCCAATGTTATGAACGTGTCATTTTTATTCAGATAACTTTTCAGACATTTTGCTTGGACTTTTTAGTCATCGGTCCGAGAGCGATACAATATCATAGTATGGCAAACGTAACGTGGGTCGATTCCCGTCGTCAGGTATCCTGACTAAATGTGTTTTCTTACATTTTCTTCGGTTGTTCATGCGAGCTAGTAATGAAGCCTTCTCAAACATACCTACAGTAGTCATCTGAAGAAATGGTGTGGAATTGTTCCTCTGCAGTTTTACCTCAAGAAATGTAAATTTAATGGGTGCTCAACTGTAATTTGGTGTAATAAAAACAAACACGCCAAAGGTTTCACAATGATAATTTTAAGAAGTATTCATCACACGTTATTTTGCATTCATGTTTTGAACGATGCGTTTAGTTTCTCTGCTTTGTTATTCATAATATTGAGTAGATAGAAAGTACTCAGAACTGCACGAAGTTCAATAAGAGCCAATAAATTTTGTATCAACGTTTTAAAATGTTTTGTTTTGGCCTTCGCACTCGCATATCGGTGAGTGACCTCTTTTAATGGTGTTGATATTCAAGGTATGGTTTTATTTCGCCCTACCACTCTTGATTAGAAACTGATTCACATCAAGAAAATGTTATAAAGAGCTCCACACTTCTTCAGATCCCAGTGAGAAACTTGATAGGCTAGGCCTACTCAGACAAGGCCTACTCAGACTAGACCTGCATCAGCAGGCGATGTTGGACAGGACAGTAAGTAGGCAAAATACACACACTTGCCAGAACAGATAAGACTTGCTTTCAGAAACATATTATTATAACGCAATATACATTTTTTAAATCATTTTTCGTGGGAGACCTGTTGCATGCCCAACTAGGTATTTAGGATTAGGACAACCCTTTGTATTCGCAAACGACTGAGGAAAACCTCGGAAAAACCCTTCAGTCAAGATTGCCTGTATCGACGGGATTTGAACTCAGAACCTTATTTAAGTTATTGCAACTCAAGGGATTTTGAGATATAGAGGAAAACCCAAAATTTATACAACTGGATGAGGGTATTTTTTTAAACATATTATATAGAATTTAAATTTCAACCCAATAATGGTGTCCGGTGCATGGTCTTATGGCAATTGGCTAATTTCGACATAATTATGTCATTCAATTTCAAAAGGGACAAAAGGGGGGGGGGGGGTGTAAATTTTATATCATAGCCTATAATCCAGTAATCCCGTTCACTTTCAGACAATTTAATTAGGTATAGTTCAGTCAAATCAAGATCGAAATCTAGAATCTACCTACAATCTATGAAGTAACATGTAACTGCTTGTGTATCATGTTTATCATGTAAGTTACTACTTGACACCAAATTAAAACTGTATTAATTCATTTAGAAATAATAAAATAAAATGGAACAGCTAATCATAATATGCATGTACTTGCTGGTGTGAGAGCAAATATGTCAACCGTTGAGCATATTCGTAAGCGAATCTTAGTTGATTAAAAATGCATACTGAATAAAACATGTTCTGATTATGGATTGCGTCTAGTTTTAAACACCTTGCAAGAAGTAATAGATAAAAATGCATGTAGAATGTGTAATGTATAAAATAACTGTGAATGTATCTTATGTATTGTAGATTTACATACTCGGACTCTTGACTGTAGTCTTCATTACTATGGCTATGGGGCTCTCGGAAAGGTCCTTTGCAGAGCCGCCAGATGATGCGTAAGTAGGCCTATAGGACCTCTCCTCCCTCAAACTCACCCCCTAAAAAAGTCAAAAGATATACCAATAATATAATATATAGTATAATAACGGCTACCAAAACGCATATTTCAAAATCAAATTTATGAGTGTTTCAGTAAAAACAAATTTTGTCATACTAAATTTTATTTTTTCGATTATTTTTACACAGGTATTACAAAGTTACGATTTATGGTCAATTAGCGTAAACACTAGGTTTGATCGTTTATGTCATATTACGTACAAACCTCTCAAAAACAACATTATAACTCGAAAAACAATTTGGCTATAATTACATTAGTTTAAGAGGGAATGGGACACATTTGGCAGTTAGCAAATAGCTATTCGCTCGGCCAAGATGCATCCGACGTATATGAAACTTTGCAAAGTTGTCAATGAAGCATACATGGACGGCCCTGTGGTCATAGATTTTCAAAATTTTGCCTTAATCAGCTAGAAAAAAATCACGAATACAGTCAATTTTAGAGATTTTAACAAAATCAAAATTCGTGAAAACTAATTTATAAATTATAAATTATTTAAAAACAAAATTTGGAAATGTGTTACTGCAGCGCCCTATATTTCCACATACGTGACATATGTTCAAAATTTCAGACACCTGTGGTGTCAGTCGGCCAAGCGAACAGCAATTTGCCTAAAACGCATGTCCTATACTCTCATGGCGAGACTTGCAAGTGCACCAGTGGATTATGCCAACAGAGTCAACGGGTTAGAGGGTGACTCTGAGAGACACGTTTTAACTTTTCTCTGCCAGTCGGTTTCAGATCAATACGTAGCTAAATGGTAGTCTGGCTTACAGTTACAGGCTAGTAATTTGCTCAGTGTTTTACTACTTTATGAAGTGTAACTATTTTCATACTTTCTGGCTGCGATGGTTCGGAGCTTCTAACAACTTTATCAGCACTTGACGACTGAGTATCCATCAGTTATACCCAAATTCGAGTTTTAGCGTGTGCGTGCTCGTAATAAGAATTACATTTTTTGTACGGAAAGCTCATCGATATAACATAACAAATTTAAAAGAAAACGGCATACACAAAAGTTACTCGTGAAATAAAAATAAAGCCGAATATATTGCAATTAGTTTCATGGAGTGATTAAAATGAGTGGCGTAAACTATTGCATTGTACCACCAAAAGACTGAAATAAAAAGTTCAGCAAACAGGGAGGTCATTGGTTTGATACCCACCTCGGCAACCCTGACTGAAATAATAATAATCTTTTCATTGTTAGCTGAGTTCAGCTTCGATTCAGACAGAGTATAGTATTCTTTAACAATCAGTACACTATCAGAATATGTTTAAATAATAGTCCTGACCCTGCACAAATAATGATACCAATCAGATATCGTTACCTTTCATAATATAATATCTACACTTTCTTTTAAAAGATCCAACATTGCCAGATTCCCTAATGCCATATAGCAGTTTATTATACATTTGTATACCCTTCACAAATAATGACTTTATTGATACGCTTTTTTCCTAAATTCAATGTATACATATTATTATTAAAACATGTTTGAATGCTGTGTGCTGTGTGAATGTATATCTTTCACCATTACAACTTTACATTTTAGATATTCAGGCAACATATTGTTTAACATTTTGTAAATAAAGATTAAGGACAAATAGTGCACCCTTTCTTCAACATTCATGAAATCCAAATAAGTGAGCATTGCACGTATTGGTGTATTTGTTACATCCTATTATAATACGCATTTCTATATTCTGAGGTCTGATTTACTACCAAACAATAACTGCAGTGTTGCACAGTAGTCAAATTGAGGCTGAATAATAGTATTATAAACTAGTTGTTTAGATCACAAAGACAAGGACTTATACATGCGTTCTAAAAATCCTTTCTTTTCACTATAATTTTTTTTTACCATCATTATATTTTACATGTTTATCAAACTTAAGTTCGTTATCGATAACAAATCCTAAATATTTCAATTCGGTGACCCTGTTCGATCACTTGACTATAAAGTTCTATCTTATTAGTATTTACATCCAGTCTTTTTAACTTAGCATTGGTATAGATATGATCATGTATTTACATTTATCACTAATAACTTAAAAAACTTGTCACCTGAAGTGGGCACTTACTTTCCCTGGAAGGGGTTCCCACGAGAAATAAAATGAAATGTATAAAACAAAAAGTGTTTTGAATTATATTTTTAGAACCACAAAGGTTTGTAGATTGCGTTGCGATCGTTACTCTTGGATAAACTCGAACAAACCAGGGTTTCAAGCAGAATGCACGGGTTATCTGAATCAAAACTCTACCGATTGTCTTATGAGGCTTTGTGGATGTGGTTTGTACCATGTGTTTGGCGCGACCAGAGCTCGTTTCTTTTAGTACCGGTAACTTCCAGTAAACAGGTCACAAATGAGGGTGTTTATGTTAATTTCCTAAGCTTGTGTTAGAGACATTGTTCTCTGATCGTGAAATGCGCAGATCCTCTATGTACAATTTCCCATAAGATACATTCTTTTTTTTTGGGGGGGGGGGGGGCCATTGGAACTCAAAAAGTGGCCTATAATGGATGTGAGGATATGGGCTATGAAGCAATTATTTTTGTATGTAACCCTGTTTCACAGAATCGGTGTAGTATATTTTTTGTTTCGTGTGAACAATTTCTTGTAAATCATCTCAGCAGCAACTCTCTTCCAACAGAACGTATACGGAGCCGGAAGAAAAGCCGCCAGCTCGGGACGCGGTCGTCGGCGGGTTCTGGAAGAAGCGAACGGAATGGAAACCGAGATGGGTGCAGGAGTGGCGTCAGGCCAAAGTGTGGAAATCCGTGTGGAAGAAAGTCTGGGGCCCGGTACAAATCCAAGAGTGGCTACCTATTCCTAGACCAGCCCCGGAAGACTGGCATTCAAACCATCTGAGCTCGGGACCAAAAAAATGGCTTGATCGGCAAATCTAGCTTATTTTACAAACTTTCTGAATCACTTTTCGACCTCTAATTCCCGCCCCCCCCCCCCCCCCCAAAAAAAAAAATGGGATGCTGTTTATAAAGAATAACCGAAATTCGCGATCAGAACACGTTTATATATTTCAATTAACTGTGCATTATACATATAGACCAGGAGCCAGACCCTGTGGATTTTTTTTTCGTTCACCCCACTTAACATCTCAAATCTGACTTGACCACGTGTTAGTATGCACCTTATGAAACAGCCCCAGGTAGTTCGTCACTTCGAATTGTGGTATACGTTTTTTTTTAGAGGCCATTTTGTTTTTGAATGTGCAATCATTGAAACACTTACTCTCTACTGTCTTAAAAAGTACATAACTCGGGACTCGGTTAACCGATTTTATTTTTTAAAACACCGATTTGTAGGTAACTGTATGCTCTCCCTAATGTATACAATCAATTTTTAATAAACATATGATTTCATTGTTAAAAATTGCAGACACGGCAAAAATAGTGTAAATAATTTCACTAAAATGTGATTCAAGCATAGATTCGACACATTTTTTTGGTTGCTAGCAAGATGTTTTTATACTTGATTATGATTTAAAAATATATTCATGAACTAAACTAATAAAATGTATAGATTTTTTGGAGGTTTAGATGATACGCGTTGCAGGATGAGCATTTTTAGTAGATTGAGCGCTATTTAACTAGGTTTTTAATCCAACTTCATTTCGTCATTGTTAGCATAGAATTATATTTTGAAAGTAATTTCAACCAACAATACAAGCAAATGGTAAAATATAATGATACTAACAATGTATTTCGAAGATATTTTTCATAATAGTTAATTTTACAGGATTTTCAGTTTCAAAAGTGGAAAAAGTGGAAAAGTGCTCTTTTCACGTGATAAATTTATTTGGTTGCACTTAAATTCTTTGAAAGTCTAATATTAGAGATTTTAAAGGTTCTCTGAAAATTTCATCCAATTCGTAGCAGTCGTTTGTCCCGGAAAGCGAAAAACGAACTTAAAGTGTACAAATAATAGAAAAATATCTTAAAATTGATATTTGATGACACATTTTTACTTGTTTTGCAATAAATTACCTGTCATGTTGTAATATTTATATATTGTACGTTAAAGTGGTTTGACTTTGATAGTATTCTATGATTATCTCGCAAAAATGTTCCATTGTTTGGCCAATTGGAACCGTTGTTCCAAGGATAGAGGCGGCTTTAAGCCTAACAATCGCGCAAATCTAGAAGAAAGCATACGAATTAGATAGAAGAAATAGATGGCCCCAAGTTGCGATCCTGTAACTTTCTTATTAATTGGATTAATTAAATTAATTAATAAATTAACCAAAACATACATTGAATTAAGAGACTACACTGTCGACATTGGTATCAAATAAAGCCCATTGAACAAGAATAAATATCCGAAAAAGTATTTGAGCTAGCTAATTGATTAATTTCCCAATTAATTACACTTAAAAAAATCTTCTTAAGTCCTATTGTGTAATTATGTATACCTAAATGTCTACCGATTGGCCTAAGATGTTCCCACTTTAATAACATCATGCCAATAATTTCGAAATGTTATGTGCCTAAGCGAAATTATTGTAACTGATAGATTAATAGATGAGTGAAGTTGAATAACAATTAGCCTTCAAAAGTTTGTTAATAACTAGGAGAATGGTGTGAAATCATTTAAAGAAAATAATAAATAGTTTGGAATTATCCGCTCTTTCACTAAAACATAAATTAGAAAAAATCGAACTGTTACTTTGGGTCCCTGTTAAGTTCCACTGCATTGTTAAAAAAGAGTTATCTTGTATAAGAAGTCTAAGTTTACTTTCTGTTTCCTAGCAGCAATACAATGATGGGAAAATGTTACTATTATTATTAAATAAATAAATAAAATAAATAAATTGTATTTAGAGTCTACCCACTCAGTTATATAACTGCAATTTTCAGTGGGGGACAGTAAATCAAAGCGACCAAGCCAACCTGGTAGGCCCCGACGCAATCGACGATCGATTCAGAGGACTTATTATTTTTATTATTATTATTATTATTATTATTATTATTATTATTATTATTATTATTATTATTATTATTATTATTATTATTATTATTATTATTATTATTATTATTATTATTATTGTTATTATTATTATTAATAATATAAGTTTTTTAAGCATAAGCCCGCTTTAAGGACATAGTTTTTGATTCATAGCAGTTATCGAAAAAGTTTGTCCCGACTGGGGTTCGAACTCAGAACCTTCGGCTTAACGTGCCATCAATTAGCTAGCTCAAATACTTTTTCGGATATTAATTCTTGTTCAATGGGCTTTATTTGATACCAAAGTCGACAGTGTAGCCTCTCAATTCAATGTATGTTTTGGTTAATTTATTAATTAATTTAATTAATCCAATTAATAAGAAAGTTACAGGATCGCAACTTGGGGCCATCTATTTCTTCTATCTAATTCGTATGCTTTCTTCTAGATTTGCGCGATTGTTAGGCTTAAAGCCGCCTCTATCCTTGGAACAACGGTTCCAATTGGCCAAACAATGGAACATTTTTGCGAGATAATCATAGAATACTATCATAGTCAAACCACTTTAACGTACAATATATAAATATTACAACATGACAGGTAATTTATTGCAAACAAGTAAAGATGTGTCATCAAATATCAATTTTAAGATATTTTTCTATTATTTGTACAGTTTATAGTTCGTTTTTCGCTTTCCGGGACAAACGACTGCTACGAATTGTATGAAATTTTCAGAGAACTTTAAAATCTCTAATATTAGACTTTCAAAGAATTTAAGTGCAACCAAATAAATTTATCACGTGAAAAGAGCACTTTTCCACTTTTTCCACTTTTGAAACTGAAAATCCTGTAAAATTAACTATTATGAAAAATATCTTCGAAATACATTGTTAGTATCATTATATTTTACCATTTGCTTGTATTGTTGGTTGAAATTACTTTCAAAATATAATTCTATGCTAACAATGACGAAATGAAGTTGGATTAAAAACCTAGTTAAATAGCGCTCAATCTACTAAAAATGCTCATCCTGCAACGCGTATCATCTAAACCTCCAAAAAATCTATACATTTTATTAGTTTAGTTCATGAATATATTTTTTAAATCATAATCAAGTATAAAAACATCTTGCTAGCAACCAAAAAAATGTGTCGAATCTATGCTTGAATCACATTTTAGTGAAATTATTTACACTATTTTTGCCGTGTCTGCAATTTTTAACAATGAAATCATATGTTTATTAAAAATTGATTGTATACATTAGGGAGAGCATACAGTTACCTACAAATCGGTGTTTTAAAAATAAAATCGGTTAACCGAGTCCCGAGTTATGTACTTTTTAAGACAGTAGAGAGTAAGTGTTTCAATGATTGCACATTCAAAAACAAAATGGCCTCTAAAAAAAAACGTATACCACAATTCGAAGTGACGAACTACCTGGGGCTGTTTCATAAGGTGCATACTAACACGTGGTCAAGTCAGATTTGAGATGTTAAGTGGGGATAACCAATTTCGTTAATATCGCTCCTACAGGAATTAGCTCCTGGTCTAATAAGCTTGGTAAATTAAAAAAGTTACCTGTTTGGTGGCAATTACTGTCCGTTAATGAAAATGTAGGTAAGCACTATTTGGAAACTACGTGCTCGATTGCGACATACACACGATATAGCTTCCAAGTGATCCAGAATAATATACCTCGCTGCATTCTGCGTCAAAGCCTACTTTGCTCGAGCTCATCCAACAGTCTTACCTAATACAATGTGTATTACACATACAAAGCATTGGACTTTTCACTGTTATTAACTTATTTTTATTTTAAAAATGTGATATTTCGACTACTTTTCAGCAGTCTTTATCAAACAATTAAATTTAAAAAATTGTTTAATGATTGTTTGATAAGACTGCTGAAAAGTAGTCGAAATATCACATTTTAAAAATAAAAATAAGTAAATAACAGTGAAAAGTCTAATGATTTGTATGTGTAACGTTACTACCTGTTGTATAGTTTCAATTTTTATAACAATGTATATTGTTTAAAAAAGATTGAAGAGCTCTCCGGAACAACGATGAATATACCATTTTTTAAATGTTCGTTGATCCATCACTTTTCATAGTGGTGCAAACTGTGAGGAAAAAAGTGAACTTTCTATACTACTTATTAGTTATTTCAATATTAAGTCTGTACTTAATTCCTTTTTGTCATCTTTTGGACATTTTCCATTTTGAATATTCTATTCATCCTTGTTGAGAGGATCTCTTCGAATATTGTTTTTAGTATTTATTGCTATTTATTGATGGAGATGTTTATTGACTTTAATGTAATAAATAAAGCCACATGTTTTGCATGTAGGGCTACACCACAACCGCTTCAAGTGTTCATCACTTATGTAACCGATAGAAGTAGCTCATCCATAACGCGCAAGCTCTGAATCGAGAGGTCACTGGTTCGATTTTCACCACCTTAATCCTGAATAAAAGTAGTTTCAAGGTTCTCTTCAGAAGTAAATTCGATTTCTGGGATTGAGTCTTCTTGAACAGTCCGCGGGCATTTCCCTTATCATTAAACTCAATTCAACTAGGGAATCCTGCCCATGGACTATTAGATGCCCCTCTTTGGGGGTCTAAATAGATATTTATTTTGTAATAAAGGCATTAGGAAGGGAATGTCCATCACCAAGGGCTATTAAAGAAGACTCAATTCCTTGAAAACCTTGGAATAAATTTCAGTCAGGATTGCCGGTGGCGGGATTCGAAACCATGACGAACTGGACTGTGGAGTCTCACGTGTACGCTTGAGCTGTAGCATTGTCGGTTTTTCGCCTCACCCCTAATATCTTAAGTTAGTCGCCGAAAAATGAAAAGCCCGGCACTCACCGGGGAAAAACTTGATTACAAACTCAACGATATTCGCGTTGATAATCCATAGTAAGGCAAATAAAACGATTTTAATCAGAAACTTAACAGTGAAGAAACACAAAAAACTCACGCACGAATCAAAACCAAAACCAAATCAAAAATAAAATAATTACATATTTAATTTCTGCAATTTTATTAAAGTTCAAAGCCTAAAGGCCACGTGATCTGATCTAATTTACATAATACTATATGATAACTTATTATTGAAAGCATTGTAATTTTTTGTAACAAAATTTAGACTTTATAATAAAAATTATTATTTATCGTATTAAAAAGCAATGTTAGGTTTCCACACCCCTATAACCACTCTTCTACTCTTACTTAAAACTTGTACCATAAAATTATATTTATCAGTATGCAAGCCAAAATTAATCACACCTCGACAGCAAATCCACTATTTAAAATAAAAAAATCTTATTTTGCATCCTACTGGTCTTTTATTCTAAGCAAATGGGTCAGAGGTCATGTAAAATTTAACCCTAATTTAACCCATAATTCGTATTATATTATTATTATATATTCGTAGGCGTACTGGTATCGCAGAGTTTCTTCCAGTTAGTGAGGAAACTGCTTTGGAAAAAAGAAGTGCCAAGGCGATGCAAACTTTTAATATACAAAGCATATTTTGTACCGGTACTCACATATGGTGCAGTGACATGGCCAGTTGGGGGTAAAGAAGAAAGACAAATTCAAGCTGCAGAAATGAAATTTTTAAGGAGTGTAATGGGAGTTACGAAGATTGATAAGATGAGGAGCACGAAGATAAGGAAAGAACTAGGAGTAGAGAGTTTAAACTTTAATTAAAACTCATTCAGACCATAATTAAATTGGCACGAATTAGGATATTTTAAGCTAAAAATTAACATTCCGTGATTTTTTCTGATATTTTTAGTATTTTTTTTATATTTTTCATTGTAATATTTAAGGAATTATGGGAAATTTTGGATTTCGAATAAAAGCAACGTTTGATGTTCAAATGTAAATTTTAAGTGCATTTCTAAAACTAGATTTTTTTCGGAATTTTTTGCATATTTTGGATTTTCTGTATCTCAAATACTGGCAAAACTAGTAATATTTTAAATTTCCGGGAAAAAAACAAAAACACTTTTTTTGCCCGTTTTTACACATTTCAATTTTCAATCTTCTCTAAAAACGGTACTATTCGTCCTATCGCAATGAGGTAAAAAAAAATGTGAATTTGAATTCCCCAATTTTTTTGAATTTTTTGTTGGCCAAATTGAAAAAACTTTAAGTCTAATTTTTCAAAAATCAAAATTGTTATGTCCATTATAATGGACACGTGGTCTGAATGAGTTTTAATTGCTAGGGAAAGAAAGGCTGAGGTGGTTTGGACATATGAAGAGGATGCAGAAGGACAGGATCCCTAAGATACAGTATGAACAAGACGCAGGAAACAAACAGAGAAAAAGAGGGAGGCCCAGACTGAGATGGGAAGAAGTTATAGCAATGGATTTGAAAAAGAGAAATGCAGCTTGGGAAAGGATTAACCAGGAAAGATGTTGGGAAGAACGAAAAATATGGAAAAAAACTGGTGGAGGTCCCTGAGGAAGAAGACAGAGGAGAGGAAGAAAGTGAAGTTGATGACGCAGAGGAAGAAAAAGATTATGTGGGAGAAGCGTCAGGCATGGCTAGCCGGCTTCGATAACCCCGGGGAGCCAAGAATGTGGTGGGAATCTCCCACCCCCTACCCGACTTAGTTGGAAATAGGGTTCGATATTAATTAATTGGTATATAATTTTGAACGAGTGGTCAGACGCCACATTTGCAAAATTATTTAATAATTATTGTGAATAATCAAATCAGAAAATTTTTGTTTTTTGAAAACTAAAATACGGAATCAAGCCACAATAAGTCTAAATTATTTATTTATTTATTTATTTGTCAATATATCGTTAACAGGGCAGAGCCCCACCAGTAACGTATAATAAAAACATAGACACAATGTACAAACATACATGCAAAACATAACTCAAAAATGACAAATACACAGGAACATTGTACAAACATATAAAAGAAAAATGAAAAGAAAAGAAACATGACAGTAATAGTCAAAGTCAACCTTAAAATAAAATTAAAATTAAAACTATACTAATATAAATTGAATTGAAATTTCTGGTGGAGGTCCCTGAGGAAGAAGACAGAGGAGAGAAGAAAGTGAAGTTGATGACGCAGAGGAAGAAAAAGATTATGTGGGAGAAGCGTCAGGCATGGCTAGCCGGCTTCGATAACCCCGGGGAGAGAGCAGAAGTAGTAGTAGTAAAAAGTAGAAGTTAATCTACAATGGGTCTTTATTTATTTATTTATTTATTTATTGGAGACTTCAATTTCAATTTCAAATATCAATAAATAAAAAATTCTGAAGATCGCATTTTGTTGTCATCCCTCTCCTTCCCCAACTATTACACCCCAACCCAGTTCCTAGCCAGTCAACTTTTCGTTACGCAATTACAAAATATTAAAAACAGACCTTCTATTTGAGACAAAAATTAATATTTTCTGCCAATCTTTTCATCCGTCCATCATTTGTTTGACTCCACACAGTGTTATCAGATTTACATAATGCTTATTTTGTTATTAATTTTTATTAAAATGTAGAAGTTAATCTACAATGGGTCTTTATTTATTTATTTATTTATTTATTTATTTATTTATTTATTTATTGGAGACTTCAATTTCACTGACACCCCCCCCCCCCCCAAAAAAAATTAGCTCTTTTGTTTTTGTTTTTTTTCGTTTTTTTTGTGTTTTGTATTTTTGTCTGTTTGTTCGCTCTCTACCGGGCAAACGGCATATGCGATCTTGATGAAATTTTCTGGAGACCTTCAAAATCTCTAAACTTAGAACTGCCACGTTTTTTGGGTCCAATCGAAGAAATATTTCTCTTGAAGAATATCGTACTTTCACGATTTTTTTAAATGATTTTTAGTGCGATATTTTTTTACATTTGGGATAATTCTGACCAAACGGGTGAAGCTACAACGTTCATATTTCACATGGACATTAAGGTAATGGTTATGTATTGCTTTTTGAAAGAAAAAGTTGAAAAAGTTAGCCAGAATCCGTAGAATAAAGGTTTTATTATGAGTTTTTTTTAGGTTTATAATAACAATTAACAAGTAACAATAGCCTTGACAACAATCACCTAAAATGCATTCACAAAGCACTTGCAAAGGAAAAGTGGTACTACTCAAACTAAAAACTTACAAAACAGCTCATCCATCAACGCGACTAAAAAAAGCGTTTGCGAAGCTTCCTAGTTTATTTATTTGGCGTCTATCCTATTCAGTTAAAACACCGATTTACAAGGGAGGAAGAACAAAATTGTTGTCCTTAAGATGAAATTATATTATTTTTTTATAATTCAATATTTAAAATTATGTTTGGTTGAGCAGTAGAAAGGGCCTTGGCTTTTAGCTACCCTACAACACAAACTATAACATAAAGACTTGAAATTGTTATGTATATGATTGTATTAAAATTTAACCAACCCATGCCCCAAACCTTTGGTTATATACACAATGCCCAAACCCTCCTTCAACTTGACAGTTTTGTATTAAATTAATTAAAAAAAAGAAAATTTGAGCCAAAAACAAAATCTTGGTAGGCTAATCCGCGCAGGTACTAGTCGACAGTCGAGTCATAATTCGAGCGGTGGAAGAATTGGTTTACAAATGCTCATTTTATGGATGTATCTAATTTGATTATTGGATGAGCGTAGCGAGCGAAGCGAAGATTCCATTTCACTACACTAGAGAAAAAAATCCGGAATGTTTTTTTTTTCTTTCTTTAAATAAAAAAATAAAATAAATTGTATTTAGAGTCTACCCACTCAGTTATATAACTGATTTTCAGTGGGGGACTTTAAATCAAAGCGACCAAGTCAACCCTGCAGGCCCCGACGCAATCGACGAGTGAGCGATAACCAACCAAAGATCGATATTTTTAATAGGAAATATAGCAATCAGTGGTATGGACAGTGCGAACACCCGCGAATCAACGTCAGAATCAACAAGGCCGATTCAGAACAACTCTGAAATTTATTATGTGCTTCGTTGCTAGGACGGCTCCAAAGTCACCGTTTACCAAACTCCTAAGACAAGAACTGATGGACTTAAGTCCAAATCAGAAGTTAAAAAACTTCTGACTTTGGCGGGAATCGAACCCTGGACCTTCTGCATTGGAAGCAGATACGCTAACCACAAGACCAACGAGCCACACAACAAGACCAACGAGCCACACAAACCAACGAGCCACACAAAGACTATTATTTGTGTGTCTGTGAGCACGATTCCGGCAAAAACCAATACCACAATAAAATTGCGATAAAATTTTATGGAGGCCTTCGAAAATCTCCTGAACCAAGAACTGCCACGTTTTTGAGCGCAATCGAAAAATCATTTCTCATAAAAATCGCAATTTTACGATTTTTATCGATTTTAAAAAAAAATTCTTCTACTTATAACACCTACATGCTTCATCCGATGTTTTTGGATTTTTTCACAGAACCATAATTTTAGAATTAAGATATTCGTGTGAAATTTGAGCGCAATCGAAAAATAATTTTCATGAAAATGGGAAATTTTTTTACGTTTTTTTTTTTTTTAAAAACAATTCCCTTTGACTTAATAACACATACATGCTTTATCCTATTGTAATGATTTTTTCACAAACCTAATTTTTATGAATTAATATATTAGTGTGAAATTTAGCTCATTCGATAATTATTTATTATGAAAATCGCAATTTTACCTTTTTTTTTCTTTTTTTTAAATTTCGATTAACTAAAAAAATTAAAAATTTAAGTTTATTTTTTATTTAATTTAAATTAATTTTTTTTAAATCTTCAACAGTAATGATTTTTTCACAGAACAACAGAAAATCCGCATAACACATGGCAGCTCAATACACCAATTACGCTCATCCAACAACGCGGCGGGACTTAAGCGTTTTCCTAGTATTCTTTGAAATGGTTTGGTCACAGGTGATTCGTGAAAATAATGACGTGAAGAGAATGACTCGGATCCTCGGTCGTGCACTAAGGTCGTGCATGAGCCGAACAATTTGAAATAACCGCGCCACACCATAAACAAGGCTGTGCTTTGATTTTTAAATGTTTTAAATAGTCAATTGACTTCCTGTACAGAAGTGCCTGTAGCTCATTTTGTCGCACGTAGTACAACGCGCGGGGCTTTCACGGGCTCTCATTGGACAAGTTTTATGCAGTTTTGAAGTGCGTTCTCTGATTGGCTGCTGGTAGCACAACAACAAGCAATCCAAAATTTGAAGAACGTTTTCAACGGACTTTCAAGACTGGTCACTACTCCGCACAACTCTTGACGAAGTGAAGTTTAATCAGTTCAATTTTCTTTGATTGTTTGTGTTATCGAAGAAGTAGGCCTAGTGCCGCTAACCCGAATAGAATGGATGAAGAAGATTCATTGGACTTTGAATACAATGCTGCCTATAACAAGGTGTTTCGACTTGCGAACGAACTTGGACGAAGACGGCGCCGACTCCTTTTTTGGTAGGTAGGCCCTATGCCTAGGCCCACACAATAGAATATGTTACCTGTGCTCGAGATTTTCAATACCAATAAGTAGGCCTAGGCCCTAGAGTGTAAATTTTTAATTAGCCTATCTAGCCTAGCCTAGCCTTACCCTTATCCCTTTGTGTTTGAATGCCTATCAAGGGCCTAGGGCCTAGGCTAGGCTTTGGGTAGGCCTAGGCCTACGCCTAAACTATATACCTAGCCCTACATAAGTTAGGGCCTAGGGCTAGGCCTACCCTAGTCAAATGGCGAAGTTATAGGTCAAGCCTACCTAGGCCTACACCCGCTTCAAGAGTGCCAAGCTTAAGCCCTAGAGGTCTAGGCCCTACAGTGTCTAGGCCTAGCTCTAGGGCCCTCTGTATGGTGACCCAAAAGTGCACTAGGCCCTAGGCCTATAATTCAAGTTTGTGGTTGGCCCTCTTACATTTAACAGTGCTCTAAGGGCTTCAAATTCAGTTTCCTAAATCATAAAAAGTATGGCTTGGGCCTAGGCCTAGAAGCCCTACTAGCCTAGCTAGAGCTCACGATACTGTCCTGAACTAAATGGCACTTCTTCGGCTAAGGGGGGTCCAACTTTTTGCCGTAAGAATATCCACTCCGTTTTTTTTTTATTGTAATAAAACAGCAACAACATGATTTTGATTTAACCCCCCACCGAAGAAGTTCCGGCTAGGCCTATTTGCCAGCTGGGAACTTCTTCGGTTGGTATGGACCGGTTTTACAAAACTACTTGCGTTATGTTAGCCGAACTTTCCGCTAGCTACAGTGCGCCGCGCTAGTTCTAGGATATAATCGACAAGAGCGCACCCGAAATCCTTTTCGTTACAAAACTACTTACCGGTAGTTGTTTTTCAGTGTTTTTATTGAAAAAATAACTGTTAAAAAACCGGTCCATACCAACCGACGAAGTACCGCCAGCTGCTGTATTTAATTTAAAATTTATAAACCGAGGAATACGATGAATCCTATTTAGCCAATCACACTTCCACTGCCACTGTTTATAACAAGACTTGACCTCTGCCTAGTAAACTGGCCTACAAGATAACAAAAGGTAGCTTTGGGATGCTCTGAAAAGTCTGATGTTTTTGTCTGCCAACTCTTAAAATAAGCCTTCCGGTACCCTACTAAATTTAACCCATTAGGGCCTACAAAGCAATAAAAATTGGAAATCATCAATTTATGTTGGCCTATTACTTTCTGTCCATAGATATTAATCTTAAGATTAAAGAAGAACAGATGAGTCCTATACCACAGTCACCGGCTCTCAATGAAACTTTTAGTCTGTGCTCGAATGAAAGTGGTGGAACCTACGGTCTTGACGAATCGGTGCTGTCCCAAGGAAATTCAGCCCAACCTTGTACATCTGAATCGAGAACCAGACGTCGATCCACGAGTGAATCTTTCGCTTTAACCGACAAAGTCTCCAATAATGACCCTTCAGTCAGCTCCCAAGGAGGAGTAGATGACCTGAAGTAAGCTTAAGTTCTTTTAAATAAGTGCTAGTTAGATTTGTCTTCAAATCCTAACCAGAACCAGAACCCCATTGGCTATTGTAATGTTGTTTAATTCATCAGACTGTAGGCCTATTGTCTCATTAGGCCTATTATTTTTTATTCATTTTTGCATTCATTTTGGTAATGCCATTTAGCGCCTTACACAAAAAACACTATTTTCACCCAAAAACAAACAATTTCCACTATGAATAACATATTAGAAAGCACATAGGCCTAGGTCTATTATGTTACCTTAATCCATAAGTAACTGTTTTTGTCGAAAATGCTGAGTATTTGCCCGTTTTTATGTGTTTGTCGAAGTGTTAAGTAAGTGGTACCCGGTAACGCATCAGACCATGTTGGAGCATGGTTGCAAACTGTAAATTTAGCGCACGATTTATGCCGTTTAGCGCCTCACGCAAAAAGTAGGCCTACCATTAAAAACAATAATTTTGCCTAAAATTGAAACGTTATAGGTTTTTACTGTTTTATTAACAACAGTCAACAACAAACACAAAACCCCGAACGTTACTATTTTAAATAGTATGATGGACTTTCAATCGGAAATGAGTTAGGGACTAAGTTGTTAAATTGATTTTTTTTTTTTTAAAATTTGTAAATGGTTAGTCAGTGCTTTTATGAAAATGGCTGCTCAGATACCGGTACAGCTTTTCGTAGTTGTGGCTTTGTAGTCTAATTTAAGAGGTTGTAAAATAGTTATAATAGCCTACCTTGGAAATAAATATCGTTATCATTTATTGTAAATCGTGATTTCATCATTCATTGGACTATGTGATTCGTAGTGAAAATTGTGTTCTTTGTGTGTTTGTTTTACGAAGCCGTTAGACCTAGGTACCGTCGGGCCTAGCAGCCTACATAGGCGAAACTCCTTTTCGGTTTGAAAGTCCTTTACATTTAAAATAGGCCTAACGTTAAAGGTTCTGTAGGTTTTTTGTTAATAAAACAGTAAAAACCTGTAACGTTTGGATTTTAGGCAAAATTAGGACAAAATTATTGGTTTTAATGGCGTTTTATTGCGTGAGGCGCTAGGTACCGGTAGGTATAGGGCCTACAGCATTTTTACCATTTTTTTCTCCAATATTAATTGAGCCCTAACTCCTAACATATTAAACATGCCATTTATAAAACTAAAATACGTGAATGCAAGAAACAACAGAGAGAGCATTCACCTATTAGAAGCTTAGGTAGGTATAATTATTAGGCTAATAAACTATTTTAGACGTTATCAAAAAGTAGGTCTAGCGGTAGGCCTACCAGTAAAATCAAAATACGCTTTGTGAAGAAAGTTTACTTTTGATCATTGACATGCCTACAAGAAGCTGAACAAAGAAAAAATTTCCAATGCTTGAGCTTGTTTAGCACTATTATTGTTAGCATTTTTTAAATGTCCATGGGTGGACCGAGGCCCTACTACTAGTAGCACACCATGTGGACAGAATTGTTGTTAGGAAAAAACTAAAAAGAATTAAATACTATTAGGCCTACTTTATAACCTGTAGACCTAGGAAACGTGTAGGCCTACTTTAGTTTGTCTCATTTTGAAGCAAAATCCATAGGCCTATTTTTAACATTTTATTTTCTATTTTGGTTACCCATCTCCGCATTTGGGGCACGCCGCCCTAGGCCTACACTTTTGAGAGGCACTGCTTTAGTCTTATTTTTAATACAGCCTAAAAAGCAATCTACAGTAGGCCTAGGTAATAAAAACATCAGTAGCACCGGCTACTAGAAATGATAAACCCAGCGAGTATGTATACACACGATGCCAAAAACTAGGGATGCACATTGATACTTTCTTCATTATTGAATCAATAATATCAATAGGTACCTAGGCCTACCTAGGGCCTATTATTGCCAGTAAAAAACTCAAGCCCAAGCCCGTTCCATAGATGGAATCTCAAATGTGGTAAATGAAATTCAAAACACTAGTACAATCTAATGCTACTCGCTGCCTCGTCCTATCTTTGTTGTCTTGTTTGTGCCTCCCTTATCATCTAAGTTCGCATCCCAAATATAAATCTTAAGTAATAGGCCCTACACCTTGTGACCTAGGCCTATCTCTGTTTGCCCAAGCGGGAAATACGAATTACGCCCAAGTGTTTCGGGCTGTTTTCAGCCAATTTGAATTATTAATATTTTCGATTATCGATGATGACTTGATTTGTGATCATAAATATTGATTATTGTGTGCATCCCTGGTTCCTACCAAAAACTATAACATTGATTGGATGAGCAAAGCGAAGACTTCAATTCATTGACCCCCCAAAAAATTTAGCTCATGTGTTTTTTTTCCCCCGTTTGTTTGCTCTCTACCGGCAAACGGCATAGGCCTATGCGATCTTGATGAAAATTGGAGGGGACCTTCGAAATCTCTTTACTTAGACTTGCCACGTTTTTGGGTACAATCGAAGAAATATTTCTCATAAATATCGTACTTTTACGATTTAACGGGTGGGGCTACAACGTTCATATTTTACATGGACATTAAGGTTATGACGATGTAGTACCTTTTGAAAGAAAAGGTTGAAAAAGTTAGCCAGAATCCATAGAAATAAAGGCTTTAATATAAGTTTTTTGAGTTAGATAATAACAATTAACAAGTAACAATAGAAACTTGACAAACAATCACCTACAATGCGTTCAAAAAGAACTTGCAAAGGTAAAAGAGATCCCTCGCAAACTAAAAACTTACAAAAAAGCTCATCCCATTAGGCCTATTATCTCATCGACTAAAAAAGCATTTGCGAAGCTTCCTAGTAGGCCTACATACCGGTATGGTAGGCCTAAGAATCTGAATTTTCTTACATATATTTTTTTTTTTAAAGAAGTAGGCCTATATCTCTCATTCCCAAGGATAAAAATTGTTACTTGGTGGCAACCCTCCCTGGCCTACCGTATTTAGATAGCCTACACTCGCAGAAATATTTTTTATGACAATAGTGCTGTTATAAGAACTTAGGCCCCTATATAAATTATAATAAATAAACATAATAAATTCTAAGGTTTCGAATCAGCCTTCTCAGCCTTGTTGCACTGTCTGTGGGTGGAATCATGTCCAGAGATTGATCGGTGTTTCAGAGGTAGGGCCTACTTAAATATCTGGTCTCTACTCTCTATGTCATTGTTCCCTTGCCGATCGTGTTGGTGCCTACGGGGTTGGCTTGAACTGCTTTAAATTAAATGTCCCCCAATGAAAATCAGTAAGATCTATGTGATGTGATGTGACTTGAGTGGGTAGACTAGTGGCCTATTTTGAAAACCTTTTTTAGGCCTCAATCAACATCAGTGTCCAAACATTTATTTTATTTTAACTAAGTCTAGCAGGTAGGCCTACCTATCATTGAATTATACTAATTAGAGAATTTTTACATAATTTTATTAGCCACGCTCTAACGAACCTTCGAGTATCTACATTGAAAACTCCTTTGAGGAAGTCTGTGAAATTCGAGGGGCTGCCTTTGCTGCTCCCCAGAGAAAAAGATCATTGCATGACTACACGCCAAGACACCGAACAAAACACTCCAATGCTGAAATTAAGATCAAGATCCATTACACGCTCAGCAGATGATATTGTAAGTACGGGGTTTAATGGCTCCATACGCCTGGTGAAAGTAAGTGATTTCTCCCCACCCTACCCTTGTTAATGAAAAGTTCTCTTTGTTATCGTGACAAGAAGTTATAACAGTAATTTAAAAAGGCCTGGGGAAGGTAGGTACACAAAATGTGTTCAAGAAGGTAGGGCCTAGACCTACATCAACAATAATCGATAATCACATACGAGGGGCTGTTGACTATCGTGATTATTGTACAATATCAATTGCTTGCGGTATAGCGCCTGGCAATAATTAACGGGCATCTGTATTTGGTATTTTTAAGCGAGCGAAGCGAGCGTTTCCATTTGACTCTGCCGGAAAAATTAGTCACTGGTTTTGTTTTTTTGTTTGTTTGTATGTCTCGCCATAACGTTCGAACGGAGGCTCGGATCGAGTTGAAATTTTGACCATCCGCAAGCTTCGTTCTCGATTGAATGCCATTAGTTTTGTGGCAAAATCGTGCAAAAAGTTAAAAAGTTACATTAAAGTAAATCGAAAGTTTTTTTTTTTCAAACTAACCGGCCACAAAATCTGAGATGGCCAAATCATTTAGAATGTCCGTCCAGTCACGAATATCTTAATTTTATTTTGATCCGATAAGTAGTGTAGATAAAAATTACATTATAACAAAGTACTGTTACCATGGCAACGGAAAGTCGCGCAGCTTTTTTGCCTCATGATAGCGGTCGAACGGAGGTTCGGATCGAGTTGAAATTTGGACCATCCGCAAGCTTCGATATGCATTGAATGCCATTAGTTTTTGTGCAAAATAGTTTAAAAAAGTCAAAAAGTTACATTAAAGTTAATCGAAAGTTTTTTTTTTAAACTAAACGGCGACAAAATCTGAGGTGGCCAAATCATTTAGAATGTCCGTCCGGTCACGAATATGTTAATTTTATTTTGATCCGATAAGTAGTGTAGATGGAAATTACATTTTAACAAAAGTAACGTTACCATGGCAACGAAAATTCACACGAGAATTCTGGTCACTATGCACTGCCACCTAGAAGAAATCAAAATACTATCGAGGAAGCAGTGTATTATTTGTGATTACCAAAGAGTTAAAATAGTTTTCCCAGAGAAATAATGTCAAGGTCCTCTAGATGGCGGTGGATTTTATCCACAAAGTAAAGGTTTACCCACGGGTTTACCCAAATACCTTGCCAGTAATAAATAATATTGGAAACATGGCCCCGTGGACTGCGAACGTCGCAAATTTTAAAATTTAAAAAAATGTGCAATGTGGGTGTCTAGCTATAGCACATGCTCGCTTATCAACGCGTCCAACTGAGCGTTTCCTAGTTAATTTGAATATAGGCTACGTAGGCTAGTTTAACTCCCAACCAATTCTTCAGGTTGCTTTCTTTTATAGAATGTCCTGTACTACTCTATGGGCCTAGGCCTAGACAAAATGGTCATGAATGTGGTTTAGGTAGGTAATAGTAATTGCTAGAGAAGTTTTTTATGTCTATCCTGACACCTGAATGTTAACACCCTTCTAGGGATAAGATTGGAATGCATTATATTGTTGTAATATTTCTATTTCATATATTTACTTAAATGTAGTTCATTGTTGTGTCTGCATCTATGTACTAATTAGATTTATTAAGTTGTCCTCCTTTGTAAATCAGTTTTTATAACTGAATAGGATAGACGTTAAATAAATAAATAAAAGATCATTGTGACCCAAGAATCCCAAGAAAAAAGCTTTTAATTGTACGCGCCCTGCGCCCTTATTTTGGTATTTTGTTGATGTTACAAATATTTTTATTTATTTGTTTTTATTCAAATAAATGTGTAAAGCCTAGGGCCTATACTTCATAACTTTTAAAATAACAATTTTTGCCTAGTGTTGGTTGTGATAAAATGCCTATGCCTATCGGCTAGGTTAGTGTGTGTGATTAGAGAAAAGGGAAGGGGGATGTTAGACAAGAAGAAGGCTTTCAATTCAGCCCCCATTTTTTGTGTGGTACTGGTCCACATGCGAAATGGCCGCCAAGAAGTGTCAAAAGGTCGTTAGTTGTAGTTTCTGTTGTGGAGACCTAGAAATAAGCTATTTAAAATTTTGATACATAAACAGATATTTTGTTTGCCATGGCCTACATTATTTGTATTGATTTTTAACTAAGTTAGGCTTATTTGATTTATTACCACAGGGCAATATTCGTGATGAACCTTTTGAAGGAACTCGCAAGAGGAAGATATCACCACAGCCTCAACTACCCCGCTTCCAGCCACCTCAAAAGTTTATGAGTCTAGCTGAAGCTATCAATCACTTTCAGAATGACACACCAGACCGCTTCCGGTCAAAACCTAAAGGTACCTATGCTAGTCAGTAAACCTAGTGATTTTGCTAGGTAGGGCCTAACCTAGTTCATGTTGTATCCTGATGTCTATTTCAAAAGAATAGTCAAGTATGAGATCTACTATCTGGCTGCCTGTCTTTGTTTTACAGTAGAACCTCGTTAATTCGAAAATCAAGGGACCTCAAAATTGCCAATTCGAATTATCTATCCATACAAATTTATAATTTTTTTTTTTTTTTTTTTTTTAAATTCCATTTTTATGTTTTTCCTCACCTTATGCTTTTAAAAAAATAGTGGGGCACAAGACTTATTAAAATAAATTGTTAATACATTGAGTCTTTATTGTCTGCTACGTAAATAGTATGTAAACAAAGGCCCTGATACTTACCTTCCTATGACATGGAAATAAAGCAATCAATTGATTCCACTCCATACACTCGACTGAACCTGCAATACCTCGTCAAAAACGCTTTGATTACATAAGATTGTAACAGAGCACTCAAGTGGTTCATTCATAAATTACGTATGTCGAGCCAGTGGGAGGACGGGCTGGTCTGGCTCTGCACGGACCGACGCGGCGGCTGAGCACGGACAGTGCTGATAGCTGTGATGATCGGGTGGGAGGGGAGGGGGGGGGGGAGAGGCCAGGCTAGGGCCAGGCTGACAAGACGAGACGTTATTATAACTTACACTTCCACTTTTTAATAGGTGGTTAGAAGAAAATATTTATGTTAACATTGGACCAGTTACAAACTTACAATAATATTATTAGACATCCTGAACTATGAGAAATGTTGATCATTTATGGAATATTATATGATTTGGAAAAGTGACAACTTTGATAATAAAAACTTGAAATGTCACTTGTTTACCATTTTGTTGGACAATGTGTAGGCCGGGCTACATTTTAACACTTTGTAAAAAAGTCGCCAATCTTGGATTGCTTAAAAACGGGGGCGTATTTTTCCACTGCATACAAGGAAAGTTTTTCAAATGACGCAATGCAGTCTATAGGTATGTCGCCAGTCGACGAAATCAATTGATGGATCGTTTGAATAGCTTTTAGAGCCTCTTCTTTCGGAGGAGGCAACACTTCTTCATCATCATCTTCGCCATCCGAATCACTACTTTCCACTTCAACACTGCAGCTCGGCTCGTCGGAGATAGGCGTAGGCTCGTAAACAGCCGAAGTTAACACGTCGTTATCAAAGTTAGTGAAGTAATCTAAGCTGACACCTTTCATCAGGAGAAGATAATCGGCGTCGTTAACATCAAACTCCGAATCATCATCCGAAAAATCGCCGTCCCCAACTTGGCCGTCCCCATCATCGACTTCCCAAACACCGCCGTTCCCAAAATCAACTTCCTCAACTTCGCCGTCTCCAACGTCGCCGTCCCTATCATCGACTTCCCAGACATCGCCCTCCCCGACATCTAGTTCCCATACACTGTGGTTCCTAACGTCAACGTCCTCGAGATCGGCGTCTTCAGAATCATCTAGGTCTGGGATAGGCTCCGGCGCTATTGGGGTTAGAACAATTCCCCCCTTCTTAAAACAATTGGCAATTGTTTTTGGGGTTACTTTTCCCCATGAAATGGCAATGGCTCTAATAGCGTCAAGCACTGTCCACTTTTTAATTTCATCAACTGTGCGACCAATCTTTATTTGTCTGGTATATGATCGCAAAAGTTGCCGGCGGAAATGATGTTTTAGATTTTGAATGATGCCTTGATCTAAAGGCTGGAGTACGCTGGTGGTATTCGGTGGGAAAAACAGTATCTCAACATTTGGTGTTGCCAGTTCAGGAATGTTGTGCGCTGAACAGTTGTCGAGCGTCAGTAACACGTGCCGGTCTTGACAGGCCATGCGCCTCTGTAACCTAATTAGCCAATCACGAAAAACCCTACCTGTCATCCACGCCTTGTTGTTCCAGTCATAAGTGACAGGCAGATCAGATAGTGCCAAGCCTTTGAAACAGCGTGGCTTACCAAACTTGCCTAGAACCAAAGGTTTCATTTTCTCTGAGCCGTCTAAATTCACACAGAGTGCTACGGTCAACCTCTCCTTGCTGCGTTTTGTTCCATGGCATTTCTCCCCTTTTATAGCCAAGGATCTTTCGGGCATCATATTGTAAAAAACAGCGCTCTCGTCCATATTAAATATGTTTTGCGCACTGTATTTGTCAAATATGTGCTGGTGGTCTTCAATCCATGTTGACACTTCATTCTGGTCCACCCTTTGAGCCTCGCCGCAAACCGCAAGGCAGACGATATTGAATCTTTTTTTAAATCGATCAAGCCACCCACTTGACGCCGCAAAATCATCGATATTTAATTGCAAGGCGATTTCACGGGCTTGTTCCACTAGCATTGGACCAGATAGTGGTATGTTTGAACTACGCACCTGCGTAAAATACTCGAAGAGTTGTAATTCCAGCTGTTCATGTTTCGCCGGACGTAGCCTCTGCCTTTTGCATCCGCTACCACCACACTTGATGAAAGCTTCTTCTATTCTGTCCCTATTTTTATATAATTGTAGATAAAGTCGAATTAGGAATTCCGTATTTAAGGGCTAACGCACCTTTCTTCTCCTCCTTTTTGTCAATGTCTTTTAAAAGTTTAACTTTTTCCGCAATAGTCAGAGTTTTATACTTTTTAGTTGGCGGAGCCATCGCTAAACAACACGCAAAACAAACACTGACGCACTTGTCTACAACAGAGCATTCAACACGTTCACGTCTCGACTTACAGTAGCAGACTAGTGGCAGACGTCAGGCGAACAAAACTCAACTTGTAGAATCTATTCTTAGCTCGTAGCGGCGAGGGGAAGTTGGCCTGCGCAGAAGACTAGGGAGTGTGAGGGGAGGTGCGGGCGGGCAGGGAGCCAGCTGGCCGGGCGGCATTCCAGCTAGACACAGTACAGAACGATGCAGGCAATATCTACACGGCGGCAAAGCTTTGACGGCGGTTTTGCTGTCTTTGTGATTTTGCGATTGCTTAAAACTGTTTCGAATTATCAGTCAAATTATAATGGATATTTAATGACGGGGAAAATTATTTGTTCGAATTACACGTTATCGAAATTTCGATTTAAACACATCCTTTAACATGTATGTTCCCATACTATTGGCCGGGAACTGAGTTATTCTACGAATTACACAACTTTTCGAATTATGGGTGCTCGAATTAACGGGGTTTAACTGTATACATGTACTGGAAATATTCCAAGGCAAATAAACAATAATAATTAAGTAGGCCTAGTAAATACTAATAATAAGTTACAGTACTGTAGTATTAAGAGTATTCGTCATACATTCAACTAAACTCGAGCACTTGGTGCGTGTTATTTAGATTTCCTTGGTTTACATAAATTTAAAAAAAAAAAAAATGTGTAAATTAATGTAACATAGTAGTTCAATCCACGTTGAAGGTTTTTGGTAATTTGCAACGGTCTAACATGTAAACTAAAACAAAAAACATCTTCCGGAACAGAAAAACACGGAAAACTCATTTTTGAGGTTCCGAAAGATGTTTTTATATTCTAGTTTACATGTTCAACCGTTGAAAATTATCAACAACCTTCAACGTTGATTGAACTATGTTACGTTAACGCATTTTGATAATTGTTATGGGAACTGAGGAAATCTAAAGCGCTCTAGTTCCGTTGAATGTGTGACGAATACTCTTAGGCCTAAACTATTCTTGCCTACAATGATTGTAATAAATTGACTGTGTTCTTTTGTTGAAAGACAAGAAAAACGGAAGGCGAACTGTTCATTACGAGCCACGCCCGACGATACCTCGCAGTCCTCCACTCCAGTCACAAATGCGAACTCGACCAGTCAATCACTTGACCCATAAAGAAGAGGAAGAACTTGAAGTCGAGGAGATCAAGAAGTAAGAAAAAATATATATTTAGGCTACCCCAAACTACATTCATACTGCTGGCCTACGTGTTATTCGTGTTTGTTTGGCTATCAAAAGACATTACATCAAATGCCATAACAAATTTTATAAGAAATGTGTGGTCCCGCCCAATTCCTATGTTTGCAATGTTGAAACAAGTTAGGCCTATAAGCCTAGGGGAGATCCTTGTACCTTAGGACACTTTTTTTTTAAAATCACAAATCAATCATTTTCTAAGTTATTTCCTTCAAGGGGGTGAGACTCGACTGGACTCGACTTCCACGTGGTTTTGAATTATCTGATTCCGTCCATAAAGAAACATTTCCGACATTTGGTAGACTCGAGTTTCGTTTCCGATTTTCGGAATCATTCCGTGACTTGCGGCTGTGGCAAGGATTTAACCATTGTTAAGCCAATCGGAAGCTTCGTTATAAAATTATTAGTGTCCACCGCTATGCTTATATGTAGAAGAAACCAGCAAGCTGTATATTTATAATGCAGTAAGTTTCTGTGCAGCCGTGTTTTGTCTTTTTATCTTGTGAACGCGAATAACGTCAACTTTGAAGACCGTTCAAATTGAAGTATGATTGTTAATTATTACTTTATAACTAAATAAAATAATAATGAAAACAAAATATTGTGCCTACAATAAACAATTTATAAAGTTTCAAATTAGTGTAGGCCTACTGTGGACCAACAAATCAAGGAATATCCCGGTATTTAAGCAAAATAATATTATGCTACGTTATCAAAATAAAAATGGAGGATTTTGTTGTTTACAAATTTTCAACCATCGGAAGTGTTTCCGACAGCTAAATAGCAGACGGAATCGAAAGATTCGTAGAGTCTACCGATTGTCGGAATAGGGCACGGAAATCAACCAAACCACGCGGATTCGGCGTCGAGTCTCACCCCCCTGGTTTGGAAAGTAGCCAAATTTATCTGACAACTTCAGATAAAAAGGTGGGATATAGGAATAACAAGGCAAATGTGATATTTGGCCTGTTCATAGAATGCTGCAAATGTCCCAAGGTACAATATTGTAATGTACCTTGGGACACATGGAATTGTACCTTGGGACAATGATTTATTAATGCTATTCTATTTGGATGCAAAATATATTTTACTAGGCCTATAACAATAGAATCATTCATAGTTCATACAGTTGGAACATTTAGATCATAGGACATTTAGTTAATTTACACGAGGAAAAATCGTCATGGGCGGAATAGACTTTTTGAGGGCGCCGACGCCGGTTTGGGTATACACGTCTCCATTCCGCATCATCGGAGGAAGTAACGTGTTTTTGCTCGTATATTTGCACCATTAAATTAGAAATTTGTTCCACCGGGATGCTACAAAATTTAGTACTACCATATACCTACAAGTTTTGTTTGTTCGCTCACACTTGGGTGAAATGAGCCACTTTGGCCCGTTCGTTTGCCTCAGTGTTGGAACTCGCTCTCGCAACACTAGCCCAAAAGCCAGTGTAAAGTGTAGACACTGGCTTTTCGAGTGTTAACACTTGAGTCCGCGAACGAACAGACCTGAAGTATTTAGTTGTCGCCTGAATAAGCAGTAAGCACCAATATTATACTGGTACCTTTTATTTTACAGGCACAAAATCAAGGCAGTTCCCTTTAACAAGAAAGTGTTCACCACACCAAAACTGGGGAAACGAGTTGAAGTTCGACCTGCAACTAAGGTTGAACCGTTCAAGCTGACAGATGTAAAGAAGAAGGTACGTTACCTAGATGGGATGCACAATCATCCGCAGACTTCGAGCTATTTACTGTAACATTCATCAACATGATGTGAATGTGTCGGTGTTTGATGATGGTCATTATGCTGTACATCAAGGACAGCTTCAGTCCAATGCATAGCATCATAGGCTCATTGTGAATTAACACAAACCAGTAGGGATGTGCGAACGTTCGAAATTTGAAAAGTTCGAGTTCGAAAAAAATTTTTTTTTACTAATTTGTAGTAATGTGCGGTTACATATTATTTGACAAGTCAAAAAATGGTTCTCAGTTTACAGGTACAAATTTAGAAACAAAAAATGGATGGTGGAGGTGCCGGTCCAGACTTATATTTTACCTATTATGACGGTTTGATATACCTTTAAGTTGGGTACGAGTTCGATACAGTTTGAAATTTTTGTTAAGTTCGAAGTTCGGTTTTTTAACTGGGAAAGTTCGAGTTCAAAGTAAAAATAGTGGGTTCGCACACCCTACAAACCAGTGTTGCATTGTTTTAAGTAGCGCGACGCTTTACTGGAAAAAAGTCCCTCCCGATTAGTTTAGTATGCCTATATAAATATTAGGGCTGTGCGAGTCTCGACTTTTCGAGATTCGAGCGAGATTAAAGTGCTGCTCGAATCTCGCTCGATCTCGAGATCATACTGCTCGGAAAAACGAGTCTCGCTCGATCTCGATCTCAAATTAATCGAAAAATCTAGTCTCGAGATATCTCCGTCACGGACCACTGTGGTCGTAATTATGCGGGACCTTGCGTTATGCGACGTGGTAAAGTAATATTTCTTCCCCGATTTTTGCGTAATAATTTCATATTGCCATGCCACATTGCCGAGAAATCTCTAGGCCTAGATGAGCTAGGCCAATGGCTATAGGCCTAGGCCTGAGTCCCGGTTCCATTCCATGATCAGAGCTTTGATAAACCCGAAGATCGGAGGCCTAGGGCCTACTAACAAATGATGCATAAAATAGGCTTCACTTTAAAACACTTTCCTCTACAGAACGAAAGCTAGGCTAGGTACTTCTAGCACTAGCATACACCCAATAAATGACAACAAGACATCCATCTACATTTTATTTTAGGCCTAGACGAAATTTCACAAATTCGTTGCCAACGCGCATGCGTCTGTCGACGCGCACACAGATCGCGCATTTTGACTGGTCACTGGTAGCGCACTCTATCGTGCGAGCTACTGAACTGAAGCGTGATTTGTGAAGTTGGCGGTAGAGAGCAGAGAGCACTTTATCGACTCCAACGGAGAAACTACTTTATCGGTTTCTTACGACATTCATTAAAGGATCCTTGATTAACCTCTTCACTGTGGGGTTTTAAACCTGTGCTTACACCTGCTGTGTGGGGTATTTTTAGCAGAAAAACACCCTTATTTTAAAAAAATCATAACTTCCACATTTATCTTCCCAAAATTATAAAATTTTTGTGACGAGTACTTGACTACACTACAACCATGTCTAAACAAAAAACAACCCCCCCCCCCCGCCCCCTCCCCCCCCCCAAATAGATAATTAGATAACTTTCACATTTTATATAAAAAAATTTAAAAAATATATGTGACAAGTAGGGCTACTTGACTACACTATGAATATGCATAGAAAAAATTATCCTCCCCCCCCGAGCCCCCCCCCCCCCCCCAAAAAAATAAACGATAATTAGTAATTAATTACATAATTTCCACATTTCACATCCAAAAATTATAGAATACTTGTGACAAGTACTTGAATACACTAGGCTATGAACATGCCAAGATAAAAATCACCCCCCCCCCCCGCCACGTCCCGCCCTCCCCCCCCCCCCCAAAAAAAAAGAACAAAACAATAATTACATAACTTCCACATTTCTCATCTAAAAATTATTTTAAAAAAAATGTGGCATGTACTTGAGTACTCTACAAACATGCCTTGAAATAATATCACCCCCCCCCCCCCCCCCCCCCAACAAATCGATAATTACAAAATTTGCACTTTTTCATAAAAAAATGCAAGAAATCCCTATTTCACTAGTTCTTACACAGTAAACATGTATGTAGGCCTAATACAAATTATAAAAATTAACAATATATTTATTTGGGGGTTTCATGGGAGTATATTGATGAATCTGCTTGCTTACCTTGGAATGATAGATGATAGATGAAGTTGATAAATGCTTTTATTTTGACGACGCGCCTGAACTAAACCTAGCCTACATCATTGTCGCTTGCACTGTCACCGTCAGTCACTGTCGTGATTATCACTCTTGTCCTCTTCACTATCACTAAAACTTTCATTGGTATTTACAATAAAGTCACAATCACTTTCCCAGTCACTATCGGTAATAATTCCACGGATTTCCCTTTCTCAAACACGCCGTAAACACGAATTCTCACCACTCGGGGACGCCATGACTGTTTACTACAGCTGATGCGAGAGCAGCTACAAGTGGTTCGCGTAGAAATAAACTTCTAAAAACAAGTTATCGGCCGGTTCCAGTAGTTGGCGAAATAGTTCTACGTATTGCCGATAGGTTGAAGCACATGCCACACGAAACTAGAGCGCGCTAACCCTATTGAGCACTGAATAAACTACACTTGAATTCAAACATTGTGGCGCGACATTGGCGCCACGAGTATACTCGGGCGTAACACGGGGGGCACAACTGCACATCACGAGTTAACTCGGGCGTAACTGAGAGGAGGTTAAAGGGGTATGACACTGAGGCCGCTGTAGGTGTTGTTACTTATTATTTTCACTACCAAATTAATGTGATTAAACTAATAAAGTTAGAAACAAAAATTATATTTCGTTCAACATGTAGCCTAGGCCTAAGCCTAGGACCTCTGAGATAGGCTAGGGCTAGGCCTACTCCACGCCTGCCCTAGGCCTAGGCCCCTAAGCACTGAACTGAGAAATGTTTACTTTTTAAATATTATTTTTAAGTAGGCCCTATTTTTACTTTTAAAGCCGCCTAGGCCTAATTATTTTGTGTATAGGTGATTCTTTCTTTGGGGTCCTACAACAGGCCTAAGCCGGCTAATTTCAGTGCGCTCGACCTCGCTTGATCTCGGATCTCGCTCGAGATTCAAGATTTTTTTAAAACTCTCACTCGACTTAAAAAAAAACTGCTCGCACAGCCCTAATAAATATTAGCACCACTTAAGGCAACCCTTGAAAATTGTGTAACAAATCAACTCGCACCCGTCTTTTAGTACTCGCTCCTGGCGGGAAGGTACTTTCGGCGGGAAGGCAAGGGGGGTTTGGGGGGCAGAGCCCCCCAACAATAGCGCCGCAGGCGAAAAATTTTGAGGTCAGGTTTTATTAAAGAGCGTTTGGTGCGTTTTAGGATAACATAGCGGGCTTAATTCAGTACTGAAAAACTTCAGTATTTATACCATGAAAACTCGTAAACCACTTGCAGATAAGATAAGATAAGAACACTGATGGTACAAATCATATGCGCCGCATCAACAAAATGCCCAATGACTTATGTTCGCGATCGCGTCTTACAATAATGTGTCTGGCTGTTTACTAGGGATGACGAAACCCGACTTTTTTACGACCCGGGTACCCGTCCACATTACCCGGGTAGTAAAACAAAAAAATCGTGTGGGGTGTCTAATGAACTGTGAAGAAACGCGCTCATCAATTATCGTAATATCTCAGACGTAATGCTGTTCTATAAACAATGACGTGCCGATGAAGTAGTATTTCATAATCACGAAAGAGGAACAGCAGCGGGCCGTTAAGATAACACTCACTGTTCGGTTGCATCTGGTTTATAACTTGTCACAGTCAAGTCAAGGTCACGACTCACGATGCGTTGGCTCGGGGCGCGGGAAGGGGGGGACTGGAGCCCGAACGAGAGTAAACAAGATAAGGAAAGATTTATCACCATGGGTGATAGCTTTTAAGTTTTGACTTCTAGCAGATTGAAAACATAAGTGATGTTGTGGTAATTATTTACGCGGTATAATCTCTGGAAGATCGCACAAGTGGTTAGGCAGGAGGGGGTGGGGGGGCATACTCAGCACACTGCCACAAGTCGGCGGCATGAATCGGCGCTTCAAATTCTCGCAAAAACAATATTTTCAAACACGACAATAAAAGTTACTCGCAAGAGCCAAATTGACACTCGCAAAAGGCGAGCGTGCGAGTGGGATTTTCAAGGGTTGACTTAAGGATCTCCATTACTCTTTAATTTAGTGTTTATTATTGGACATGACACTGTTCTTTATCAATATTTATTTGTGATATTTCGACTTTTATTCAAAAATCTTTTTCAAACTAAAGGTTGATATGAAAAAATATTATTTTGGAAAAGATTTTGAATAAAAGTCGAAATCTCGCAAATAAATATTGATACAGAGCAGTGTTATGCCCAATAAACACTTACTATTTAAAGAATAAATACCTACCTGTTACACTAGTTTCTTTTATCTAATCTCCAATACTATTTCAGCACGATGGTTATGGCCCGGGCTTACTCATAAAATTAAAGTTGAAACTTGGTTCAAACTTCTTTGCAGTTAAGGTACCTACCTACTATTTTTTTCCAATGTGATTTTGTTTTGTAACAATCCGACACTAAAAGCTCAATTTATTAGTGCTAACTAATTCCCCATAACCGGTACTGAGATTTGTTGTGAAGATCTACGCCTGCACAGCTATCAGACTATCAGTAAGGTGGAGAGATACTAGAGCCTGATTGTTATCATTTGTTTCCAGGAAATTCCCAATGAACCTGCATACAAATTCACTGCTCGTCCGGTCCCGAAACTAATTCTCGAGATGCCTACAGGAATTGGAGAGAAGCATCCAGCTAAACTAACCGATCCCAAAACACCATCTTTCATTAAACGCAACAAAGCGTCAACACATGTTGCTGCAGTGGTTGATGTAAGTTTCTTGTTCTGTAAGCACACCGGCCATCCCTAATTATATTTATGACAACACTGCAATAAAGAGGCCAATAGACAGCCTCTTCACTAAAATATGCAGCATTGAGTTGAGAGGAGGGATGCTGCCTGACGTGTATTCCTGTTAATTAGTACCTGTTTGAATAGGTATATAGATGAGGCCTAAATGGCTAGGATACACTTGCGTAGTTGATTTAAGAATGTAATCCCTTCCAGGAAAATACCGAGAACCTAGCAGCGAAGGAAATTTACCACTTTGGAGTGAAATGCAAACGACCGACGCCAAGGAAAGCAAATCGTCGAAGTACTATTGTCAAGCCATTCAGTTTTGAAGAAAGGGACAAGATACTGATGTTAAAAAAGCAAGAAACCATTCAGAAGGTAATCATTATTACTATTATTACAGTAAGAACCCTCTTATCCGATCTCCGCTTATCCGATGTACCGTGTTAACCGAGCCGCCAAAAAAAAAAAGTTTTAAATACGTAAATAAAACATAAAAATAATTACAGACGCCGCGCCGCACTTTTTTAAATGTACTCGCATACATTTGAAGGCATGCCTTACGAGTGAGTGCAAAGAAGATAGATCGGCGATATATCTCGACTTTCGAGCAGTCTGCATCAGTTCACTGAGCATATAGAGTTCAGTGGTCAGTGTGCGTCGGGCGCATCGCCGGTAAGCGTCAGTGTTACTGAGCATATAGAGATCAGTGTGCGTCGCGCGACTGCGCGTGCGCATACGATCCAACCATCTCATCCATAGATGATCTCATCTCTCACACAGCTGTTCAAAGATGGTCGTTGTGGAACTAGATGCAATCATGTTTCAACCGTTTCACAAAATTCGTAATCACGACGCATTGAATTGTTATTCCTGGGCTTATCTTATTTCTTTCCCAGACTTATCTTGCGTCGAGAGCTTCAGCGCGGGCATAGTAGTGAGAGGTTTTCCCACATGAGAAAGAGAGCTAGGCCTAGGCCTATGTTTGCATTCTAGGCCTAGGCCTACTGCGTCGAGTTTAGGCCTAGACATACGTTTTTATTACGACATGTAGGCCTAATTGTGTACGTGTGTTTGTGAGCTTGATTTACAAGCTATTAAATCATTTAGAATACCCTGTATGAAGTGTATCGTGTGTATTTTATGTTCATTTATCCATTACATGTGTCATATATCATTTTACCATATCAGGCTATGCTACGAGAGCAAATAAACCAATGAACCGCGCCATCCGAGTTTTTCGCAAATCCGAGGTGCCCCCGGTCTCATCCAACTCGGATAAGAGAGTTCTTACTGTATTATTATTATTATTATTATTATTATTATTGTTGTTTCATAGCAGTTGTCGTAAAAGTTTGCCCCGACTGGGGTTCGAACCCAGAACCTTAAAGCAGGGCTGCCACTGATATTTTTTTCAAATCCTGTATGAGGACGTTAAATATCCGCAAATATCCGTGAAAAATAGTGTTAGGATAGGATCCAACAGCTTACCTTTGAAGTGTGATGGAAGCTGCCGAATTTTTAGAAGTTTTAAAGTTACAAAGATATATACAAAACACATAAAAACGAGACGTTTCGACACGAGGTCTTGATCACTCAGGAGAAAGATGGCCACTGACTATACTAATCAAAATGGCGGCTAAAGACTAAAAACTAAAAACTGAAGGCCACTGACTGAACTAGTCAAAATGGCTGCTAAAAACTAAAAAACTATGTACAGTATATTTACAAGGTGCTGTTGGGGGAGGAATAGTGACAGATGTAGGTGAAGGTGAAGGGTGGGAGAGAGCTGGTCCTATCGAATGTTGATGTTAGGAGGCAGCCTGGATTTTGTGATCCACTGGTGTGCTAACTCCCATCTTCTCAGTTCACCTGGGTTGCAGCTGGCTGGAAGTGACTTGACCACTTTGGTTGTGTAGCACACGTTGAAAGCCTAACCAAAGTGGTCAAGTCACTCCCAGCCAGCTGCAACCCAGGTGAACTGAGAAGATGGGAGTTAGCACACCAGTGGATCACAAAATCCAGGCTGCCTCCTAACATCAACATTCGATAGGACCAGCTCTCTCCCACCCTTCACCTTCACCCACATCTGTCACTATTCCTCCCCCAACAGCACCTTGTAAATATACTGTACATAGTTTTTTAGTTTTTAGCAGCCATTTTGACTAGTTCAGTCAGTGGCCTTCAGTTTTTAGTCTTTAGCCGCCATTTTGATTAGTATAGTCAGTGGCCATCTTTCTCCTGAGTGATCAAGACCTCGTGTCGAAACGTCTCGTTTTATGTGTTTTGTATATATCTTTGTAACTTTAAAACTTCTAAAAATTCGGCAGCTTCCATCACACTTCAAAGGTAAGCTGTTGGATCCTATCCTAACACTATTTATCCCAGCCGATTGGCATACTTCTATCAACATAACCAATATCCGTGAAAAGTCTAAAAACGTTGATAACTTGATTTCATTGATCAAACTATGAAAATAGATAAATGTGATGTTTATATTTGTTACCATCTTAACCTAAAAGTTGCCAAGGGCCTAGGCCTATGCACAGACGAGAAGAAAGGAGCCAGAAACGCCCGTGGTTGCTTTAATTAAGATTGCATTAAAATTTAAAATGTTATTTATTTACAGAAAATCCATTTTAAACATTAAAATAATATTTTCTGACCTGGTTAAAAAATTCTAGGCCTAGGCCTAGGCTAGGCCCTATGAATATTGCATCACAATTTTGACCTAGGCCTAGCCTAGGCCCATGTGTTGTGTTCTATAACTAGGAAAACGCTTAAGTCCCGCCGCGTTGTTGAGCGAGCACCGGTACGTGCAACACGACAGTACGACATTTCCATAATATTTCATACCAATAAGTCTTTAAGGTCTTGACCGATTTAGCTGAAAAAATGGAAAATAGGAGAGAATGTTGTACTTATTGACCCTGCAAAATTTCATAACGATCGGAACATTTTTATTTATATATAACCAACGATCGGATTTAGTTAAAAACTATACAGCAACCCGCATAGGAGCCCAGCATAGGAGGTACGTACATGTGTGAAAAATTTCAGTTGATCAGAGAAACGGTGCGACCCCTACCGAAGCAGTAACAGAGAAAAAAAACAAACATTCGAGACATGAGAGTCAAGTGGAGACGCTCGCTCAATTAGTCTTAGCCGATAACATATATTTTTAAAATGGGACCAAAGCTACATCGTCGAAGAAACGTATTACTAGGAAAACGCTCAGTTGGACGCGTTGTTGAGCGAGCACCGGTACGTGCAACATGACCGAGTACGACATTCCCATAAGGCCCACCACACAGTGTAGGCCTAACGGATATTGACATTGTACACTTTATACTATTCCAACATCTTTGCATTGTTCTAATTCACGTCATGCCTTCTAAAGTCTATCTTTGTATCTTCACTGCCTCCTTCATTTTTAGCATCATTTTCGAAATATGATTACCAATAACTTTAAGGTCTTAACCGATTTAGCTGAAAATTTGGAAAATAGGAGAGAATGTTGTACTTATTGACCCTGCAAAATTTCATAACGATCGGTACATTTTTATTTTATATTTTTTTATTATTTTTATTTTTTATAACCAACGATCGGATTTGTTCAAAACTATACAGCAACCGCCTAGGTGGTATGTACATGTGTGCAAAATTCAGGTCGATCAGAGAAACGGTGCGACCCGTATCGAAGCAGTAACAGAAAAAAAAAAAAAAAAAAAAAAACAGACATTCGAGCCATAGAGTCAAGTGGAGACGCTCGCGGAAGAACTTGATAAAAACATTTAATCATATAGGCCTACTAATTCATTTTCACTTTTAATATCACATAATCCAAACTTATAACAAAACGAAAGAAAACAATTTGTAGGCCTTGGCTGTTCAATTAACTTGCACCTTGCACCAAAGCAATGTGCAGTGTGATGGCTGTTTCTCAATGAAGCAGTTCCTAATCTGAAATTAGCCCGCGCAGATTCAAACATACGAAAATAAGCATAGACAACGTAATTAACAAATTATCCGTAAATAAGACTAAAAATCCGTTTATCCGTTTTGCACCCTTAATATCCGTAAAAACGGATAAAATCCGTTAAAACGGCAGCCCTGCCTTAAAGCGATCCTTTAGATAATAAAGTACGTTAATAGATCCTTAAAGCGGGCTTATGCTTAAAAACCTTATATTCATTATTATTATTATTTAGGGCTGTGCGAGCCTAGAATTTTTGAGCCGAGCCGAGTATTAAAAAAAGCTGGATTTTCGAGCCGAGCCGAGCTTTTTCAAAAAAATAAATAAATAAAATTAAATTTTAAAAAATTAAACAAAAAAATCAAAAGAATAATAAAAATGGTCAGGCTACATATTTTCTAGGGATGTCATCGGGTACCCGGTTCTAGAAATTACCCGGAGCCGATTATAAGATCAGGGTATTTTTCGCGACCGTTTTTAGGCTAATTCGCGGGTTTATAATATTACGCGCTACGTCGATGCGATCTTTCCCGCGCTAAGCATGTTTTTTTTTAAAAAGCGCATGTTTACATTAGCCTTCCGACTACAATGTGACACCTCAATTCATTATTCAATTCAATTCAGGAATCTGGTTCTACGGGTAAACAGGTAGTGGAAACACGTACCCGTACCCGACTTCGTCGAATGGGTATCCGGGTCTTCCCTAATTTCGATAGAATATCATGGGGAAATGAAGGATAATAATAATTTAGATACCGATACCTATGCAGAGGCAGGTATTTGGGGTTATAATAAAAGTAGATTTTTGTTTTTATTATACCCAAAAGCAATGAACTGGTGGTGAAAATAGTATTTCCAATATTTAGTTGGAAGCTCTATATCTCTCACCCCCCTGATATTTTTTTTTGAAAATTTTGGGTGTGGGACCTTGTAAAAGAATTCATTCGTAGACTGGTATTTGTGGTGGAACTTATTTGCATCGAGTGGTATGAGTTTGTCTATTATTAAACTAGGAAACGCTCAGTTGGACGCGTTGATAAGCGAGCACGTGCTATAGCTAGACCCACATTGCACATTTTTTTAAATTTTAAAATTTGCGACGTTCGCTGTCCACGGGGCCATGTTTCCAATATTATTTATTATTGGCAAGGTATTTGGGTAAACCCGTGGGTAAACCTTTACTTTGTGGATAAAATCCACCGCCATCTAGAGGACCTTGACATCATTTCTTTGGGAAAACTATTTTAACTCTTATACACTGCTTCCTCGATTATATTTTGAATACTTCTAGGTGGCAGTGCATAGTGACCAGAATTCTCGTGCGACTTTTCGTTGCCATGGTAACGTTACTTTTGTTAAAATGTTATTTCTACCTACACTACTTATGGTCTTGACCGATTTAGCTGAAAATTTGTAAAATAGGAGAGAATGTTGTACTTATTGACCCTGCAAAATTTCATAACGATCAGAACATTTTTATTTTTTAATTTAATTTTTTATAACTAACGATCGGATTTTGTTCAAAAACTATAGGCCTACAGCAACCCGCATAGGTGGTATGTACATGTGTGCAAAATTTCAGGTCGATCAGAGAAACGGTGCTTCATGTATCGAAGCAGTAACAGAAAAAAAGAAGAAAAAACAGACATTCGAGCCATAAGAGTCAAGAGGAGACGCTCGCTCAATAAATATTATTGCCTTAGTTATTCCCCATTAAATGTTCATCGATTAGGTAGTTGTGCCATCATTATGAATGTTACATGGGTTTACAGTTTTTCACGGTTATCTATCCCGTGTACGTAGGCCTAGTTTTGATCCAGTGTTACTAGTTTTTCATAAAGGAATCCCTGCCACTTCATTTTGTCTGGTCTCTGGGGGTGGAACGTATAAACTATTCTGAGCTAAGTGCAATATGTTCCAGGTTTTGGTCTACTCGTCGATTGCGTCGGGGCCTGCAGGGTTGGCTTGGTTGCTTTGGTTTACTGTCCCCCACTGAAAATCAGTTATGTGACTGAGTGCGGTTCCGGATAGTTCGTTTAAAAAATAAATTTCTAAAACAGTCACCTAGACCCCTACCTAATATCATCTTTCATCTCTGAGCGTGATCACTTAAATTAATAAAGTTATGCTCACTCATTTTATCGGAAAAATAAACACAAGACGAAAAATAAAAATAAATGCCGCGATCGCAAGCCTTGAACGGAAGTCGGATTAATTTGTAAACACTCAACTCATAGAGCGTCAATTAAACATAAAATACGACTTCACGGCAGAAGTAGGGTTAAATCAGTCTTAACTATTTGTAGTTAACGTCGTATTTTGATTGGTGCTGCACCTGCAAAACAATATTACGGTGCATATTAGGCATACTATTTACCTCGGATAATACCAAAAGTGAGAAACTAAAGGCTCCTAGCCCAATTATATTACAAAATACCAAATAGAAATTCGGTGTAACTTTAGTGTGGACAAAAACATCGCATCAGTCTCAAGGTCGTGTGACGTGTTTTATATCAACAGCCGAACACTGGTCGTCAAACTCTGTAGAAACGATCAACATAACGGTGTCGACACATGCAAAGCCACCTAGAGCACAGCGCAGCACAGTCTGTAGTGCGCACAAGTGTGGAACTTGCAGCGAGTGTTGCGGCTGCGGTCGGACGGAAATCTTGAGCCAGCGCCTTCTACGGGGGGCGAGAAGTCGTGACTTACGCGCGCGATTCAAAATACCCGGAACCGAAGTCGGTACCAAATTGTCACGCTTCGGTTCGGGTACTAAATACCCAAACAGAACCGAACCAAAATTTTGGGTACCCACACACCCCTAGTATTTTGGACTCTATTCAGAGATTGTAGTGCATTTTTAGGGGCTTTTGTTAAGACTGCATTAAGACCATATTCAAGCAATGGTCTTGTGCATGTACATGTGGTAGAGATAGTGTTCTCTGTTGCCCCTGCAACTCTTTTTAACAGGTTCAATCATAACCTTCCTGCTGCTTGCATTTTTTTTTATATGCTTGGTCATTGTCATATTTTGATCAATAGCTTTGTTCGCCTGTCCAACACTTTACACTAGTGTAAGTCAGTGTAGACGAATGGCTGTTTTTTTGGGTCCGTGTAAGTCAGTGTAGGTGGTATGTGGTCGTTTTTCTGTACCTTCAGTGTAGCACTAGTGCTGCCAGTGCTACACTGGCTATTTTGGTCGTGTAGGAGGAAACAACACTAAAAGTGTTGCGTATGTTTTTTTGTGGGTCAACACTCGGGTTAAAAAGAAGTACTTCGGCCATACACTGCTCAGTGCACGTGTAGACCAGTGTAGCACTAGTGGTCGACAGGCGAACAAAGCTCATAGTTATACACCTAAGTACTATACCGTTTTATTCTTTCTGTAACGGGTTTGTTCTGTACTTGAGTAAACATGTTGGTACACTCCTTCCCGTGGTGTGGTAGTTGTGTACTACTATTATGATCTTGTAATGAAAGGACTTCCCACTACTAATGGAATGCTCAATGGTCATTTAATTTGGATACACATTATTTTCAGTACTTTGAGGAAGAGAAGAAAGCTCGAGAGTTCCACGCTAATCCTATACCAGGAACTTTATCTCGTAAAACATCCAGTTCCAGTATGGAAAGTGAAGCCCCTGTACTCCCAATTATGAAGTCTTTCTTGAATGACGGATACGCAGCAAAAAGGCAGGAAAAGATCAAGAAACAGGTATGTAGACCTACGAAGGTTGTCTTAAAAGCATTACTAATAGGGACTCGACTCCATTTTCAAAAGCCTACTAACTGCTTGAATGCTAACAACATGGTCAACAATGAGAGTGATGTCACAAGCAGAGCTTTGAGTGGCTGGCTGTGAGCATACTTGGGGAAGGAACAAGAACAAGTTCCTTAGTGTTGAGGAACGTTTTAAGTGATCAAGTTCATATTTTCAAGGAACTTTTTTAGAAAGTTCTTAAATTTTCATATAGTTTGACATACACAAAGCTAGCCTATTTATGTCACTAGAAAAACTGGACCTAATTGATTTCCACACCAGAAATAAGTCTGCGCTAAGGTTATGCAATGTTTGATGAATCCATTTATAGCCTACTACAAACAAACCTTGTTTTAGTAAATTACCGTATTGTGCCAAATGTAAGCCGACCCCCTAACTTTTCTTGTTGTAATATAAATTAAACCATGCATAAGCATATGCATAATATATAAGCTTGACTTTCACACTTAAATAATGAAAAAAAAGGACAATACGGTAACTACGTCCTGGGCCCAGTATTTAAAAGTCCCAATAGGCCAAATGCTACGTAAATAGGGCCGCCATATTTTCCCACGGCCTGCTACATGACGTCAGCGAGTGGTAGCGACACCAGAACAAACTAAACATTCACGAGCGAGGTCGATAACGGAAGGTATCTTCCAGACCCCTTGATTTACTTCCGACGCCAATCGTACATATTCATATTTGCTCTTAAACCATACTAGTCCTGGTCTACGTACCACGCACATAGATAGAATTGAATCCCAACAAATAGGCCTTAGTATCAGTGTCAATGAAAAGAAAGATGCTTGCTGCTGAACTCTTGAATGTCAAATGAAGATGGTGATAAAATAATATTAATCCACCCTGGTTGTTTCAGATGGAGGAGGAAGAAGCACAGCTCAAAAGAGACGCCATCTTCAAGGCACGACCAGCAAGTGTATTATCACAGAAGCCATTTGCAGTCAAGAAAGGTACAACACCACTAAAAGAGCTTCCTGTTTACGAACTGAATACAGAGCGTCGAGCGAAAGAACGGGAAGAGTATGAGAAAAAAATCAAAGAAAAAGAAGAAGAATTGGAAGAATGTAGAAGGCAAAGGAAATTGCTGGCAGAGAAGGAAGAAAAAGAAGCAATTGCCAAGATGCGTCGAGCTGCTGTGCACAAGGCAAAGCCTGCACCCAATGCACATTTGTTTGAAATCCAAAGTTCCCAAAAACCTTTGACTGATCCTCGCTCTCCTCGATTTACAAGCTATGCTTCACCCATTAGTCCTGTTCTAAGCATTGCTGCTTCTTCCTTTGACATGTCTGAATAACTTGTCTGTAACTTGTGCGTTTAATTAAATAACAAATCTTAACTGTTGAGTAGGGCTATGCGAGACGAGATCGAGCAGGAAGTTTTGCTTAAATTGCTCTCGGACAAGATCAAGTCTTGACTTACCGACTCATCTTTGCCTTAACGATAAGTAAATACTGTGTCGATATCGAGGAGACGAAATCGCTTTTGCAACAATATATTTTATTTTCCATAACAAACTGAATGATTAGCATGGCACTCGCAAAATATTCAAACATTGAGGATTTTTCTCGACATATTTTCTGGGCAATTGAGATTGCAATAATGATACGATACGTAATTTTGGACAAATTTTTAATCTTTTTTCACATGTCGACTGCTCGAATCTCGCTCATGTTAACAAATCCCTGCTCTCACAGCCATACTGTTTATTGTTAGTCTAATTTTTATTTATCTTTTCAACATCATTTGCCACTATTGATAATTTTATTAATATGTACTACTATTATGTAGCTCTCTTCTGGGCATGTTTAATGTTTATGATGATCTTTTAACTTTTAGGATATGCTTTATATTATTAACTGTACATTTTAATTATTTAATACCACTTTAAAACATTTTGCCACAACTGTCTCACCATAAAATATATATAATAGGGATGTGCGAGTAGTGCATTTTGACCTCGAGTCGAGTATCGAGTCGAGTATTAAATACTCACGAGTATCGAGTCGAGTCGAGTAGTTATGAACTATGGTAATTTCTAATTTCTAAACCAGGCAATATAATAATGCATGCCCAAGATATACTCGATTTCGGAATCGTCTTTTCTTTTCTAAACATATTCGGGCATATCTAGAAGAGAAAAGGTGATGTAGAATACTGATTGCTAGGGCTGTGCAAGCAGCGATTTTAAAATTTGAGCAAGATCGAGCAGAAATGAGAATTCCTGCTTGAATTTCGAGCGAGATTGAGCAAAATTCGAGATCGAGCAAGACTGGCGCGAGATCAAACAAATATCGAGATTGAGATCAACATAATAATAAGTAAAATGTTTTAAAAATCACCACATTAGGCCTAGGCCCTACCTGAAAGCTCAAAAACGAGGCATTTTGGAAAAGCCATCTCCAGAAGTAGGGGCTAGGCCTAGGCCTAGCTAGGCCACAGAGCTCAGTGGCCTAGGTTCCCTGGCTTATCTCGCACAATAATAACATTGCAAGTAGTAAATACAGCGCATTCTTGTCATTAATGTCCAGGGATTCTTCTGATGTATTTTTAATCATGTGGGGAAAACGTTTTAGGGGTAAGCCTAGGGCCTAGGTAGGCCTAGATCTATGGCCTAGGCCTAGGCTTGCCTAACCAACCAACAAGCAACATCACTTTCCGACGAAAAATCATAATAAGATCGATCAAATTAAGCGGCAATGCAACTTTCATAGCCAAAACTGAAGACAACACATCAAAATCAAAATTAATAATGGTTTCTTATGATCTGAAACTGTTAAAAAAAATACGCGTCTTGGTTAGGTTGGCCTAGGCCTAGGCTTGCGGGATGCTACACTTGGACTTGGACCGTCAACATTGTCTATATTCTCCGTGATATGTTGTTCACTTGGTTCTATCACTATCAAAAACGATGCATTTATACAATTACGACGATTTAACTGTGAAGTGACGCCGTGACAACAGCGTGAAAATCGTAAAAACAAGCAAAGCAAGTATTGAAAATGGCGTCGATACTAGCTCATCATAGCAAAATTCGACCTGTCGATTTAACAATCGATTCTTACGCGATTTTGATAGTGGCGCTACCTGTTGGATAAATCTGAACCTTTTGTAGTCGGCGGCTCAGTCGACAAAAACTACTCGACTCGACTCGATTTTCGTAAAGTACTCGAACCACTCGAGTCGAGTTGCAACTACTCGACTCGACTCGAATTTTCGAGTACTCGCACATCCCTAATATATAATATAAGGGTAAGGCTGATCAAAATGTAAGATAAAGAAAACTTGGAGATTTGTAACTTGAAGTGCAAATGTTTCACATTTAATTTTAAGTTCAACATAGGTACTATAGGTACATAAAGTGCAACTTACATTGCCCGACATCCCTTGGGGAAATGTCCCAAAATAAATATGCTTTTTTGTGCTGGGCATATAGAATTGATTGTCACTGAATATTGGCACATGCGGCATGCCCAATACGAACTAATATCAATATACTTTAGCCTAAAGTATTTTCAACTGAATTGGTTAACTTGTTGTTGACTTAGATTTCATATGTGCGCTACTATTCCATTGATACATATACACTGTAAATATCACTATATTCTCTATTGTTTAAGATGTTATATATTAAAATTAATACATTTTTTACCTTTTATGCGCTTACTTTATTTTAGGGATGTACATCAATATTTTTTTCATAATCGATTAGTAATATTATCAAAATGGAATTGTTATTAATTTTTTTTTAAATCGATAATATTGATGATTCTATTTTCGACTGATAACTCATTTGATCATTTCCAAACATAAATCTCGATTGTGTCACCATAAGCCCAGCCAGTGCATGGCACAACGTGAGATAGTCTCCATCTTTAGAGTTTGGTTTGTGCCACTATTGACCAATTATTTGATATTATTACGATAATGAATTTTTGTTACAGATTATCAAAATTTATTTTATAGATTATCATGTGCATCCCTACTTTATATAGATTAATATTATCATTTAGACATTTACCCATTTGAACCAAACCATAACAGTTCCAAATTCCACAGATAAATCTATTTTAGGTTTGCCTACAAAATCAGTTAGAAAAATTGTTTCAGCTGGATTGATTGTAGACCTTCATAAAAAAATTCTATATCATCATAGGCTTACTCTATTCTGGTGTCAGTATTTTATTTTCAATTGCATTATAAATATATTAATATTAAATAATAAGGAAGAGAAAAACACTGAATTTAGAACTTCATAAAAGATACTGTTACCCTATATAGCTAGGAACCCTGAGAAATGGCAAATAAAAAGTTCTTAGTTCATTATAATCTTCGGTTTCGGTAAAAACTCTAGGTAAAGGCATAATTTTGTCATAAAAATTGCTCTGCAATCGCTACCCTTCAGCGAAATGAACATGTATGTATTACTCATAAACAAATATTTAGGCCGTACAAAGTTAACTGTGGCTCGTTGGTCTTGTGGTTAGCATATCTGCTTCCAATGCAGAAGGTCCAGGGTTCGATTCCCTCTAAAGTCAGAAGTTTTTTAACTTCTGATTTGGACTTAAGTCCATCAGTTCTTGTCTTAGGAGTTTGTAAACGGTGACTTTGGAGCTGTCCTAGCAACGAAGCACATAATAAATTCAGAGTTGGTCTGAATCGGCCTTGTTGATTCTGGCGTTGCTCCGCGGGTGTTCGCACTGTCCATACCACTGATTGCTATATTTCCCATAAAAAAATATCGATCTTTGGTTGGTTATCGCTCACTCGTCGATTGCGTCGGGGCCTACAGGGTTGGCTTGGTCGCTTTGATTTAAAGTCCCCCACTGAAAATCAGTTATACAACTGAGTGGGTAGACTCTAAATACTATTTATTTATTTATTTTAATTAGCTAGGCGTGTGCGATAATACATATTTTCAACTGTCATGGTGCCAACTGTCAACTAGTATACGTTACTAAATCAGAAATGTTTATTTCAATGCCCAATTGTCAAATTAATTGCACATTTTAGAGCTAAAACTTACAAAAATTGATAAAAAAGTTCCCAATTTTGCTCTATTTTAGCATTATGTGATTGCCTTATTTTGCTACTTAATAATAAAGCAGCCATATTTAGCATCATTTAGTGAAAAAAGACATTCACGAAATTTCAGGGTCCCTATATTATAATATAGCATAGGATATTTTGTGTTTTCCAATCCCTACTGTAAAGTCTTAAATAATACTGTAGAAATAGTAGTATATAGCACCCATTTAGCTAGAGATGCAACCAGACCAGAAAAAGCACGTAGGCAGCCATTAGGGCCTACATCGAATAATCGGGAACCAATTGCGTAAAAAGCCGGTTTTCAAAAATCCAAAAATCACCGCGCTTTCCTGTGCAACACAAGGCGCATTCTCGAGTTCCCTGCCACTGTGCACTTGGCCTCAAGATCGCGTGGCACCCCAGGCAGTGAACATTCGGCCGGCAATCGCTCCCTTTTCACTCGCCAGTCAGCTTGTTCGGCAGCCGTGTCGTCTCTCCCCCCCTCCACCATTAGCGCAACCCGCTCGGCCAATACTCAACTTCCCGAATACATCGCAGTCATCATTATGTGCGTTTGTCGTGAGAGCTGTTTAGGGTGGGGGTGGGTAATATACACAAAATCTTGCAGAGCAAAAACCAGTTTTTAGCCGGTTTCTTTAACGATTATCCGGTTCGTAAAAATACTATTCAGTGTAGGCCCTAGTAGGCATACATCTCTTAGCTAGAGGAATTTCCTGCGAACCTTATAGCACAGACACGTAATATTACACTGCTTATTGAGTTATTACATTAAAATTAGGTCATCCTATTGGCACTAAATCCAACGTTTTTGTCTAGAGCCTACATCACAAAAAAGATTCTTCTATGTCAAATGAACATGTTATGAACTTTCCTAATACTAATACTATGATTTAAAACATTAATTAAATACATTATATTGACGTAGAATGCAAAGAAATACTAACTGCAATTTTAATTACCTTTAAATAAATAAATAAATTGTATTTAGAGTCTACCCACTCAGTTATATAACTGATTTTCAGTGGGGGACAGTAAATCAAAGCGACTAAGCCTACCTTGTAGGCCCCGACGCAATCGACGAGTGAGCGATAACCAACTAAAGATCGATATTTTGAATAGGAAATATAGCAATCAGTGGTATGGACAGTGCGAACACCCGCGAATCAACGCCAGAATCAACAAGGCCGATTCAGAACAACTCTGAATTTATTATGTGCTTCGTTGCTAGGACGGCTCCAAAGTCACCGTTTACAAACTCCTAAGACAAGAACTGATGGACTTAAGTCCAAATCAGAAGTTAAAAAACTTCTGACTTTAGCGGGAATCGAACCCTGGACCTTCTGCATTGGAAGCAAATATGCTAACAACAAGACAAACGAGGCTGGTTATTTTGATACCATTTAATTTTAATTGACCATTTTTGCAATGCAAGATTTTTGTCAAACTGTTGTCAACTATGTATCTTATTATATGGGGTTGTGGGCTGAAATGCTACGAGATATTTCCTTGGCATAAAATGGATGTAGAAGATTAAATTAGAATTAGACAACATAAGTTCCTCTGAAGAATAATTGATTCCTTTTTCCTGGTGGTTTGCCACAGGGAACATCATAAAATAAGTCTAATTCACTTCCTGCATCAAATTAGGTCAAGCTTTCAACAAACATCTGACTTTTGAATAAAATTGTAACTCAATAAATTGAAAACCCCACAACAACACTTTGGGAATCTCTTTGCCAGCCAAGTATTTGTTTTCAAAATCCTAGGTCTAATAATAGACTAATATAGTGTTAGTGGTTGAGGAAAGGCGAGAGGAGACCAACAGCTTACCTTAAAGGTTGTAGGTAGCTGCTCGAGAGGAGGTGCACATATATTTACAATTAACAATTACAACACAAATGTCGAACGTTTCGGCCTTGTGACTAGTGGGATAATTTGGTTGCTCGGTGGATGCGTTCTAGGACTTTTTGGTGGGGGTATCCCCGAGCCACAAAGGCATTCGCAATGCGGTGGCAATACTTCGTCAAGTCCTCTTCATTCGAGCAGATTCGACGTCGTTGCCCCCATCATGCAATGAGGAACACCTGAGACAATGGGAATTGGCGCACCAAATCATCACCAGCTCGCGTCAAAAGCCTAACCTCAATCTGAGGTAGGCTGCCCACGCCTCCCTCACTAACCCCTCCCACCTGCACACCGCCACCTACTCACCCCAACAGCGCCTTGTTAAATAACTGTAAATAATGTTTAAATATTAGTTCTTCTCCAACGGTCGGTGACCAAGGCCGCGTAGACCGAAACGTTCGACATTTGTGTTAATTGTTAATTGTAAATATATGTGCACCTCGTCTCGAGCAGCTACCTACAACCTTTAAGGTAAGCTGTTGGTCTCCTCTCGCCTTTCCCCAACCACAAACACTAACCTAGCCGATAGGCTCTATCTAAACCAACAATAGACTAATATAAAATAATAGATAGCTGCATAGGCAATAATTTCATTTAAATGCTGGGTTAAAAGGAACACCAAGGAAAATTTTGTAGGTTTTGTGAATATAGGCCTACTCCTACATATAGTAATACGTACTGTACTAATATGCACATATGTCAGTATGTTTTAGGGAAATATAAGACCGGTCCATACTCCCCAGTTATATACAGTATCTGTTAGATTAGAGTTACAGGAATTGTGAAGATTTTTTAAAGCAAATAAAATAAATCCATATTTAGAGTCTACCCATTCAGTCACACAACTGATTTTCAGTGGGGGGCAGTAAACCAAAGTGACCAAGCCAACCCTGCAGGCCCCGACGCAATCAACGAGTGAACGATAACCAACCAAAGATCAATAATTTTTTTTAATAGGAAATATAGCAATCAGTGGTATGGACAGTGGAACACCAGCGGATAAACGCCAGAATCAACAAGGCCGATTCAGAACAACTTTATAAATTTATTATGTGCCTCGTTGCTAGGACGGCTCCAAAGTCACCATTTACAAATTCCTAAGACAAGAACTGATGGACTTATGTCCAAATTAGAAGTTAAAAACTTCTGACTGTAACGGGTATCGAACCCTGGACCTTCTGCATTGGAAGCAGGTAGGCTAACTACAAGACCAACGAGCCATATGTTTCATATCATAAAAAACTCAAATTAAATTGGAATTGCACAATAAAACAACTTTGCAATTTCAGCTAATAAAGCAGCATATTAGCTAGCATAGCATATTTCCATTCTTTTTACACACTAAGGCGATGTCAAGTTGGTTTGCCAGGATTGCATGATCGGGGTAGGATCACAGGACTCTTTACATTGTGGTTCAAGCGGAACTTACACATAGCGATGACTAAACGTAGATCATTCTGCACTCTGGTGAGAAATCTGTCCCCCACCTTAACAATAATGCACTGCCATCAATATCTTTAAAAATTCCTATTATATCAACGTCCAGACGACTATGATCAAACCCCGATCGTTCTGTACTCTAGTGGGAGATTACCTAGTTTGACAATTGCCCTGTCTGTTTAAAGCATGATAATTTACACAATTTTGATATTTGCTATAATATACAAATATAGCAATGATGATTTGTTATGACTTATGATTACTATATTATGTACAGGAATTTTGCATTGAGCAATAAATCAAAATTATATCATTTAGCGTAAAATGACAAAAGCAAATGTCCACGTTAAAATAAAAATCGTAAAATAGGTATTCAAAACAAATTACACAATAAAACCAACTTTGTGATTTTTTGCTAACAAAAGCAAAATAACATGAAAATTTGCATTATTTTCAGTTTGCACACAATCAGCCTAAAACACAAAAAAGTGTGCAGTGTTCATATTTGCAAGAAAATAAAGTCAAATGACGTGAGAGAATTAGCGACGTTTCTTAAAAACTGGAAAATGCGGTAATGCTTACCATGAATACGTGCTAACCTACAACCTAATATATACCTCTAGCCACATTACATAATTTGATATTTACTATTTAGTTATTTAAGTACTATTAGGCCCAAAGGCTAAAGCACATAGTAGTATCTTCCTAACAATTTCAATGCATTGATGATGAATTTCCCATACATTAGCATGAATAATGAATATAGTAAAAAATGCAAAAAAAAAAAAAAAAAAACGGCAGCCTAGCTCTCCTTCAAAAGTCTTTGGCTGTGAATGCTGTGAGATATAGAAGTTGAGCCAAGCTTTTCATTCTTTCTCCCTAGTTTCGCTATGAAAAGAAGTAAGATTGTTTCGCCTGTTGACGAGCGCCAAGCCAACCATTTTCGTGGTAAAAAGTAAAATTTTAAAACTAAAAATCATAAAAAAAAAATTGCTTTGCCATTGAATTTGGTTCATTACGATAGCTCTAAAAAGTCAATGGCCAAGCAATTTTTTATGATTTCGAGTTTTAAAATTTTACCACGAACCACGAAATAATTTTACTTCTTTTCATTGCGAAACCAGCGAAACTAGGGAGAAAGAATGAAAAGATTGGCTCAACTTCTATATCTCACAGCATTCACAGCCGAAGACTTTTGAAGGAGAGCTTGGCTGCCGTTGTTTTACAAATTTTTGTATTTGTGGGGGCCATATTAACATCTTTTTGCTGTTTGTTTCCTATCAAGGCGTGAATGATGGGCTTTGAATGATTAAATTTTTTTCAAGGAGTCGATTCCTTCAAAAGTGGGAATTGTTGTGTCAGATATTGGCGGTTTGTTTGAAGTTGGACTTGGACACCGCTTATAGTGTCGATTTTCTGACTTCTGTTGAGTTGTGCGCAGTTCACCTTTCTCTCTCTCTCTTAGGTTGGATGGAAGATAAGGCTTCACTAGCCTTAATCCCGCCTTACAATAAAGACCCTTATCTATCTATCTATCTATCTCCCCCCCTCCGTCTCGCTGCTTTGATGAATACTGACACAAAGTGTATTCCACGTTTGAAACTTCTCAGTTGTAGCGTTTTCTTTAAATGATTAAATTTAAGGTGGGAAATCCAGCCATGTAGTACCAAATTTCTTCACTCGAGCGCTGCGGACTGTGACATTTACGTGAGGCTGCGATCTAGGTTCTAAAGAAGAAACTAAATATAGTTCACGACTTCTGTGAAAGATAGCGTTGTTTTGCGCATGCGCTTTCCATTCATTTGTCGGCGGGTGATTCGAATACCATGATTCTTTTGGTTGTCTTGAAGAATCAGTCTGAAGTTCCCCCCCCCCTAACCACTCTGTCAACTGGAGCACACAATCAACTTGGTCGCCCGACCAACCTTTCTATAATCCTCAGGTATGATACCTCAGGTGCTCCCATTGTGCAAAAGATAAATACCATCTCGAAACTAAAAGCGGGTTGATAAGTTTTTTCTCAATTTTAACAAATTCATTGTCTTATTTAAATTTTTCTAAGCATTTTAATTTTTTTTTGCGAAGTGTTTACGTTAATTTTAATGGAAATATTCGAATTAAATCATAACACATAACAAAAACTTGTAGAAATACAGCCAAACCTTACACACTCAAAAGGAATGAGATCTAAAAAAAGGGCCAAGCTCATCTACCCTTCCACATAAACGTACAGTGTCCCATAACAGCATCCTCGAAAAGCTTGGCAAAATAGAATTTGCATGTTATTACATTTAAATTAATTAGAAAAAAAGAACTTGGATAAACTATTACGTTAAATTAATAATCGCAAATTCTATTTTGCCAAGCTTTTCGAGGATGCTGTTATGGGACACTGTACGTTTATGTGGAAAGGGTAGATGAGCTTGGCCCTTTTTTTAGATCTCATTCCTTTTGAGTGTGTAAGGTTTGGCTGTATTTCTACAAGTTTTTGTTATGTGTGTGATCTCATTACTTTTTCAAGTTCCATTACAAAATTATTTGTTAAAATATAATATTTTTATCAAAGTTGATTTAAATTCTATGGTATTAGCAGTAACAATATAGGATGTAAAATATCTAGACCCCGGATTCATGTACATCCTGGGTATAGGTGGTATAACCATGGTATAACGACGGTATAAGGACTGGACCCCAATTCTAGAGTTCGTGGGAGATGAGTTGAAAACGCAATTTGAAAACGAAGTCGTTTTCGTTTTCGAAGGAATTGGTATTCTTGAACGGTATCGTGGAAAACGTCATGGGTTGTGAGTTGAAAGCATTGATATTAAACCCCTATAGTAGGCTAGATTAGCAGTCTCCTATACCTCCGCACAGGCGCGAGCGTAGCAAATTGAAGACTCAAACGGCCCATTTCAAGATGGCGATTTGGTGTTTTAATTTATGCTTTTTTAATGCTATGCTTACCTGTCAACCTGGCGGCAATCTTGAGAACTATTTGGCCACAAATCGCTCCCATTTGATTAACATGTAAACTGTCATTTTAAGATGGCTTCTAATTGTACGGAAGTGGACCACCGACTGCTGGTCTAGTCAATTATATTGGATGTCTATGGTTGAAAGAGTATCACGAAATCCAAACACTTTAAAAAGATTTGCGTATAGCAAAGAGCTCGAAAAAGTTCTATATTTATTCTAGATGGCAGTGCCTTCATAAACGCGGGCCAATCGAAAGACGAGTTGTATGAAATGATTTGATTGTTGCAATTATGTAAACAAACAGATGAGCAAGCTCATATCAGAACAATGTTGTGCTGGCATAGGGTTGGCTAGGCTTGTCAAACATGTAATGTAAGTATGAATTTTACTAGTCCTATAGCCAAATGGAACTTTAGACCTACACTTTTGCATTATAAATAATTTTCCACATCTGGGCCTAGGCCAGGGACGGTTTCTGATTTGTTTTATGAGAGTATAATGACAACTTTTCTCGTTTCACACATAGAAGCAAAATTTAAAATGTCCGCCATTTGTTAACGTATCGCACTTTCCCGCCTAACTCTGCTTATACCGTCAACAAGTGTCAAGTAACTATGGTTACTTGTTGATTGTATGCCTAGTGTTTAAGGCTTATTTTAAAACCCTTATTTGGAAGCCTTCCAACAAACTTTTTCAACTTTTTTTTTCAAAAGAGACTATATTTCTATAACCTTAATGTCCATGTAAAATATGAACATTGTAGTCCCACCCGTCTGGTCAGAATCGCGGGCCGACGTATTAGATGTTAGCAGTAGCAGTAGCAGTAGCAGTAGCAGTAGCTAACATCCTTAAAGTGATTTTGAGCATGTTTCAAGCCATTTTTTCACCAAGAAGGAATAATCGTACCCCAATAAAATTTGGCATGTGTTGTCAGGTACCTAAATCCCCTCGATTGTGATAGTTTTCAAGTTCACATCACGTTACATGACGGCTGGGTAACACCTCGAAATCACCCCAACTCTGCTTGGTGTATAAGGTGCTTGAGTGTGTAGCGCACCGCGGCTTGGCTGCGGCGCCCTAACGGGCACCTAGATCAAATAGTTATGTTATTTGTTCTTCAATCCCTCTTAAAATTAAGGTACAAGTTCGATTCAAAAACATTTTGGCCTAGGTTATGACTTGAAAAATAACATCCACTATATATAATCCCAAATGTTGAAAATTACGCGATTTAACTATCACTTATAAGAGTTTCCATATATGTATTGTCATTTTCATCTTGGAATGTAAATTGAAAACCTCAGTGAGGGTCCTAAAATCTCTCTATTGTATTCGCTATGGGCAACACAACCTTTTCAAGACAAATTCCTTTTGAAGGTTACACTGGACTCTGGAGCATTTGCGGTCTGTATAAATTATGTAATTGCGCAAAACTTAAACAATATAACTATATTATTTCAATCTTATCACTTAATTAATGATAAGTCGAGTCAAAATTGGACTACAGTACTACACACATTGTCTAGCTTGCATTTTTCCGGTTATTTTAGTTTTTTGTGTGGCGATTGTAGTTTTAGTTTCAAATAAATGTGTTTTCATACTATTCATGAATTACAAAATCGTAATTCATTATTAACTTGATAAAATTATTGTACCGTTTTTCTATACGAATTATTAAGTCAATCTTAAAATTTGTATAAGCCACTGCAGAAGCCATGGTTGATTTCAGATTGGTGTTGCTACTTGTTACCCATGATCCTGCGATCCTCGTTCGAATCCAGGATGTTCCTGCATATTCTTGTTGTAACTGTTATCCATGAATATAAACTAAAAAGGCATACAATAATTATATTTTTCCTCTTGTAAATAAGTTGTCGGTTGCATTGATGTTGAGTTGCAAGTCAATGAAAGACGGCGGTGCCGAGTCCTCATTGGTGTAAAAAAAGACTTTGGATGAAAGCTTATGTTGCAATAACAACTTTACGTTGACGCTAGTTTGATCCTCTGTCCGTGTGAATTAGCATCTGGCACCGCGCGGGCTATCGACTCTCATACGCTGCCGCCCACTTCGATTGTACATTGTTTATTGTTTGGGGGAGGGGTGTTGTCACCAACCCGCTTTGCCTTATTTCTAATGTGCGTAATTACCAGTGGCGCCTTTACGTTATTTGGTGGGGCCATAGACGCTGAAAATTTCCGGGGCCCATGCTATTCACAATCAATAATATGAATATTTATGTGAGAGTGCGATAAAGTGAGACAAAAATTTTAAAAAAATATTTTGGACTACCAAATTTATATTTAATACGATGAAAATGGTAATAATAATAATAATAATCATCATAACTCAGTTCCAACTATGTCGGGTTGAGTGGTGGTTTTCCACCATTATCAAGGGCATGAAACTGTAGATACTAAGCTTGCCAGACTTAGTGTTTCTTCCACATCATCCAACTCCTTCTTCTCCACCAATTTACTCCACTCTCTTCTGTCCTCCCACAGCTTTACTCTTGCCACATGCTCCCACACTTCATTCCGTTTTCCAACGTCTTCTTGAATTAATCTTTCCCATTTTTCTCTTGGCCTTCCTACTCTTCTTTTCCCCTCCTCTGCCGCTTCAAATTCTCGTCTTGGAATCCTCTCCCTGCCCACTTTTCATATGTCCAAACCATCTTAGACGTTCTCTTCCTAGCTTAATTTCAATCTCTCCAATCCCAGTTCTTTCCTTATTTCATTACTTCTTATCTTGTCCATCTTTGTAACTCCCTTTATACTTCTTAAAAACTTCATTTCTGCTGCTTCCAGCTGACTCTCTTCTTTTGTTCCCACTGCCCATGTTTACTGCCCCATATGTTAATATAGGTACAAAATATGCCTTATACAGCAAAATTTTACATTTTTTTGTGGGAACAACTCATTCCATAGTAACTTCTCACCAATTGATAAAACCCCTCTGCTTTTTGCACTCTAGATGACACTTCCCTACACACTTTTGCATCTTTTGTCAATATACTTCCCAAATATTTAAATTCTTCTTTTTCTTCTAAGACTTCTCCACGTAGTACAATATTTTCTATGTCTCTAGGCCTGCCCTTTGTCTTCTTTTTGCATACGCAAACATTCACTCTTTTCTGATTGATTTTTAGACCAAACTCTGTTAGTAACTTCGTTCCATCTGTCCACCTTCTCCTGCACCTTCTCTGGCACTCTCACCCCAAATCAACACATCGTCCGCAAACACTAATGTTCTTGTGTCCCTTCCATCTGTATTTGTGGTTCCACTCTTCTTATAATTTCATCCATTACAACAGTAAAGAGTGTTGGAGATAACACACTACCTTGTCGCAAGCCCTCATTCACTTGAAACCATTCTGACCTACCCATATCTGTCTGTACACAACTTTCACTCCTTTGATATGTACTTTGTATCCTGTCTATTAAACCTCTTCCCACTCCTTTTATCTCTAGACACTCCCATACTTTCTCTCTAGGCAGGCGATCGTATGCCTTCTCCAGATCCAAAACACAATGTGCATTTCTTTCCCATTTTGCCATCTCCCCTCCATTGTCTGTCTTATAGCAAATATGGGATCAATAGTAGACCGTCCACTTCTGAACCCATATTGTTCTTCTCTTAGATCTGTTGTCATATACCCCTTCAGTCTAGTTCTATAACTTTCTCATAAATTTTTGCACACTGACACATTAATGTCACCCCTCTATAATTTTCACATTTCTTACGGTCACCTTTCTTAAACAGCGGTACAATTATACTCTTTTCCAATCTTCCGGTACCTTCTTTTGTTTCCACGCAGCACTTATTACTCGAAATAACCATCTCTTCCTTCCAACACTGATGCTTTGATCATTTCCACAGAAATGTCATCCACTCCCGGAGCTCTACCATTCTTCATGGCTCCTAACGCCCGAGCCACCTCTTGTTTCTGTAACCTCGTCTTCTTCATCTTCTCCACTTGCCTCTTTCTCTTTCTCTGCATTTAAATTTTTCACTAACCTGTACATTTAGCAGATCTTTGAAATATTTCCTCCACATTTCTTGTATTTCCTGTGGGTTGTTTGTAACTTGGCCATTTTCATTTACCATGAGCTTTTGTTCTTCCCTTTCTTGTCCTTTTTGTCTTTACTAGTCCGTACAATAATTTTCTTATTTCCCTGGAAGTCATCTTCTAATTTACCAGCAAATTCTTCCATTGTTTGTCTTTCTCCTCCTTCACAATTTGTTTCACATCGGTTTTTCGCCTACGGTACTCGTACTCATTTTTCTGTGGATTTGCACTTTTCATTCTTTTTTCCAAGCTAGTTTCTTCTCCCGAACTGCATCTCGTACCCTCTCGTTCCACCATCGCGTTTCTTTCTCTTTCCTCCTTCCACTGACTCTTGTCATAAACTCTTCTTGCACTATCGGAGATTGCAGTTTCCACACTTTTAGTCTTTTGTGCCGGTTCTTTATTCTCTTTTGTGTCTGTACCATCATTCTAAACTTCCCCAACACCAGCCTGTGGTCTCCATCCAATGATATTGATGGCATTACCCTCACATCCTCAAGGTTTCTCATTATTTCTTTTCCTATACATAGATAGTCAATTACTGTCTCTGATCTGTCTTCACCATAGCCATATCTCGTTATTTGTTGGGTTCTACGTTTCTTGAACCAACTATTTCCTATAACTAATGAGTTTCTGGCACACATTTCTAACAATTTCTCTCCATCTCTGTTTCTTGCATCTATCCCATGTCTGCCCATAACTCTTCAAATCCTTTTCTATCTTTTCCTATTCTTGCATTAAAATCCCCCATTACTACAATAGTATTCGATGTCATAATTGCTTCTAATTTTGCCACAAACTCATCCTTCTCAACCACTGGTCTTCCTGTTTGAGGCGCATACACCTGAATGAATTCGATTGTCATGCTGTCATCGCACAAGATGTACATCTGTATCATTCTATCACTATGGCTTTTTCACATTTACGATACTGTCTTTCCATTCAGGGCTTACCACAAATGCTACCCCATTTCTTCCCTCCACTCCTCCAGACCACCACAGCTTGTATCCTTCTCTGAGATTCTTGTTTCCACACCCTTTCCACTTTGTCTCACTGAGTCCCATTACACACAGTTTCTGTTCTTTCATGACATCAATGATCTCTTTCGATTTTACCATTAAGTGACACTATATTTATTGTTGCCCACATTTATAACTTTTCCTTCTTTCCTGTGTGATGATGTTCTCCCTCTTTTGTTTGGTTTTCTCCTTTGTCCACGGTCTATGCCTAACTTCTTTTTCTCCACACCCACCTTGTGTGAAAATCCTTCTGCCCCATTGTTTCAGATTCTTTTCCTTTTTTCTTACATTCACATCTAGGCCTAGCCATTTTCCCTCGTTGCTCATTACGAAGCGTTTTGCTCTTTTCCCACTTCTCTTGCTCTGTTTCCATTTCTCTTCTATTCCTTCCACCCCATTCATGTCTATATATTCTACTTCAATCCTCTTGCATATTTCTTTCATATCATTATTGACACCTAAGCTTAAACCTCTCCAGGTGCTTAGCCCACACATGCCTATCTTGGCATTATAAAACTTTCTCTTCGCCAATACAAGTAAGCCTTGTAGATTCCCTAGCATGACTGCCTTTTCCTCTCCAGCCCACTTCTCTCTGTTTCCCTGCACATATAACCGCCACTTCTATATTTCCATCTGATTTGTACTCTTCTAACCTTCTTTTTAAGTTCATTTATCCTGATACCTGGGTATAACCCTAGCCCTGTACTCCACTCCAACACAAAAATTATTTGCTGTTGTACCCGACACATCTCCAATTAGTATACCTAATGCTTTTTTGTCCTGGTTGAGCTTTCTTGTATCATAGTTGCATACCACTTCAATGTCTGGTAATGATTCACCCACCTGCTGTTTTTGATAAGTTGACTTACTTCTGTCTTTGTTATGTTCTACACCCAACTTGTGACCAACTTCATTGTGTGGTATTGATTTTCCCACCTGCTGTTTGTGACATGGTGAATTACTTCTGTCTTGTTTATGTTCTACACCCGACTTGTGCCAACTTCACTGTCTTGCATTGCATCTTCTAGGTCTGTTTGTTACTGTGTGCTGTTTGGCCTGGACCCACCTTGAGCTCTATTATCTCGGTTGTTGTTTCGTCCTCTTTTTGGTCTTGCTTCACCACACCTGATGTTTGTGGCAAGGTGACTTGCTTCTATGGATGTTCTTTTGTACCGCCAATTTGTGACCAACTTTGTTGTCTGGCGTTGCGATACCTAAACCTTGCTTTTGGTCAAACCCTACCATGTGCTCACGAGCTCTTTTGCTACCTAGTCTTAGGTCTTCAGCATGTGGTATACCAATGTCTAATATTCTTTGTTGTATCTCTTCCCACATGTTATTTAATCTATTATCCAACATTTTTTCTTCCCTCCTGTTTCCTCCTCCAATTCTTCTCCAACACTCACCAATCTCATTTGTGTTCTTCCCATTTCCTGTTCCAGCCTGGAATATGTTTTTTTCCAAATCCAGCTGGATGTTTACCACCTCTGTAGTGCATTCTTCCACCACCCCTTTCATACTGATGTTACACTTGTTCTAACACTCCTGCCTTTCCTTCTTCTTTATCTCTCTTCTTTTCCAACATTTCTACCTTTTCACTCAGTTGTTCAATTTGTTTGCTCATTTTACCTAATGCCTGTACCATCAACTTCCACTTCTCACTACTAGGCCTACCCCAGCTCTTAACCATTCCAATGTGGTTCCTCCTTTTCCATTGAGCCACCCTTCCACCCATTATATCATTCCTCCTTGTGTTTATACTAATCTTATTACTTATGGTGCATCTCCCACCGGTTTTTATGCCTAACCCCAATCTTAAGCCGAGAGGTCTGCTTGCTTTTGATACAGTTATACTTTCTGTCTCAATTTCCTTGGCTGTTGTTTGTATGCATATTCCTACCTTTTCTTAAAACGTAAAAAATCTGACACTCGACTTCACACAACCGAAAAAACCGGACAACATACAACAAATGTTTTTTCAACCACGTTGTTGGATAAGCACGTATATTTGGTGCGTTGAGACGATATGATTGATGATGATACAACATTGGCTTCTTTTCCCCATTGTAAACATGGATTTTTTTTATGTAGTACTAATACAAAATTGAGTTTATCTGAAATACTAAAGAGGGTATGGGCATGTCCATAACCGTATACTAGCCAACCTAGCTGTCCCGTTACGGGACAGGTAAACCACAATAAACTAACTCTATATTTATGACCATACCAACCTGGCTGTGAATAAATAGCAGATTTCAACGAGTAGTTTTAACAACTCTTTACAATAATGTTCAAGAGAGATATTACGTTGATATTACTTAACATTGGTCAAATACACAGGTCTAAGGTTAGAGATAGTTGAGGCGGTGAGAACCAGAGTGGCCCAACCCTCAATTTCATTTAAGGGAGATATTGATGTTTGAAAATATTGCCATTTTGTTAATCATGTATAACTCTTATATTAAACTTTTAGTAATATGTGATATGCTAAACAATGTGATGCATGAGAAGAGATTGCAAAATTAAATTCAAACTTTTGTTAACATTACTGATAAGGGTATCTTATGTGGCTTGGGCCCACTCGGGTTTCAACATATTAAAAAAATACATGCTTTTTGGTGGGTTAGGCCGTTAAATATTGCAACAAGCTATAATTAAATAGCAAAAACACTTCTCTCTTCCTTTATTTATCTCCCCAGAATCTGTTTGTCTGGACGTGGTAGGCTCCATAACGCCCGAATGTTACAGCAGCTGACTGATTACGCGCATTATAGTGCCTTGCATGTGGCTTGGGCCACTATGGCATGCCCATAAAGTAGTTTCAGCTGAATGCCATAACAGACTACTAACGCTATCTATCGGAATTTTGTGAAAGGTGGGTTGGGCCAGTATGGAATATGAAGAACAAACCACCAGCAATAGCGGTTAAGTTAAAACACGATTTTGAAAAATATGTGGGTTGGGCCACTCTGGTTTCTCACCGCCTCAGTTCAAGTCTCCTACAAATTTTATTACAATCGGAGTAGCCGAGTAAGCCATGTAGGTGGTAGAGAACGAAGAAATTATGAATAATTTTTCATGTCATGAGATGTTCATATGAAATAATTCATCGAAAAGCTTGGCAAGCCTAAGTTCAGTGATTATTTTGAAGGTGTCCATAAAGAGTGCTATATTTTAAGTTCACGGGAAATTTGGGGCCACTTAGCTCGAAGTAGGGGGAGGCTAGCTGGAGGGGTTCTAGGCGCACGCCTAGTGCGCCTAGGCCTAAATACGCCCCTAATGACGAGTTGTATTCAGGCGTAATTCAAATCCTATACTCCTATAGCCCACCGCGGAAAATAGCGCGGACGATTGCAGGAAAAAAAACATCACGCGCTAAGCAATTCTTACAGATTGCCCAACTCACAAGCACCAAATGTTTACTTTTCGAGGGTTTGTGTTTTGTCTGGTCGTTCGTTCGACGTTCGGGTTATACAAATATTAGGCCTGTGGGTCCGGACCGTTCCGGTAGTACGGTTTCGATTCCCTACTGCTTCAAAATACCCCATCAATAAAAATTAATATATCATTTTCTGATAAGAATTGTTAAAATTGTTGTTTGCCATTGTGTTTGTTGACGATAATAGAATGAAGCGTCCATCTCATTATTTAATCACAGGGATAAAGATGTGCTATGACGATAGTAGATTATTTTGTGTGTACTCCCAGGGAATGCACCTGTCAGAACACGGCTTTACCTGGGACAGCATACAAGATGTTTTGGTTTTCTAACAATTACTCTAGTTTTACTTCCTTTTTGGAGGGTAGGGGATGAGGTTGAGGGCACAATGATTTTGAAGATGACAACACCAAAACAAAAGCTAATCGAGGTTATCCTAAAGAGCCCGTCAAAAAGAAGTATCTACCGACTGACGGAGGGGTTATAGAAAGGTGTGTTTGTGACATTAGGATTGGGCGAGGGGACAGAAAAGGCAAAAAATTGAGTGACTGTTTTGTTTTGTTTATGGAATACGGATATCCTATTATAGCACTTATCTGCTTTATTTTGTGAACGTTGTGAAACCTCAATCACATATTTGCTTATATTATCAATTATCGTGAAGTTGGTATAGTTTGATAAGTTTATTATACTGTTGTATTTTTTCCGTTCCAATTACTATACAAAAGATAATATATTATATTCCCCTTGATTTATGATTAGTTACATGGCTACAACCATTTGTGTTGTCAGCAAACACGTACGGATACACTAACTCTCAGTGTAGGGGACTGTAGGGTACATTTTGTTTTGATTGAATAATACAATATTAGCAGATACTTTATGTGTTTGTATTGTGCTAATTACCATCATCCTCACTAGCACCATCCACAACATCATTATTACGATAATGTTTTTACTTTATAATAGAGACGAAATCCAGGTGGCTCCATCACGAATAAAATAATTGATGAAGATAAACAAACAATCGCCAAGTCTTCGGACTCATAGGTGTTTCAGTTTTTTGTCCGCAGAATAACGAATGGAAAGGATTCTGCTTGTTGTCGCTGGGGACTTTTGGGGATGGGGTAACTGTATTGTTCGTGACCCTTGCTTTCAGCGGCCTTGTCTCCTAGTCGAGTGGACTAGCTGCATTCCTACCGATCACGTGACCGTCCCTCACCCAGCGACAGTGACTACGTAGTTGCTAGCTAATCCGTAAGACCGAGAGCGCGCCAGCCCCTAGAGTCAAGCCGCAAAACGGTATATTTTGGTTTTTATTTTTTTTGCCTTATCATTTCAACTAATTAGTCGCTGAAACTTGGCCGTACCCAACATATAAGTTCAATACAACTGTGGAAAAAAAATCCGTCCAATTGGATTAAAACGACGGGACGACAGTCGTAAATCCATTGTTTTCACAATACACATTGGTGATTTCTATCAAATTTACAAACAAAACTATTAAAGATAGAAAAATAACATTGTGAGGACTAGCTAATAGATATTAAAATTATCTAGAGATTGACATATTTCAATCACATACACAATGGCGTCTAATGGCCTATAAAAATGAGAAAGTGCACAAATCCAAGTCACTTATTTTGCGTAGACACACACCCTTAAGTTCAGGTTTTTTGACATTTTTGGGCCCATGGTCCCCCCAAATTTAGCCCCTTGTGTTTTGGATGCTAGATAATTTATAAATTATAATTGTTAAGAGCATGTTTAATTTCAAGTTTGTACAAATTACCACGCCTTAGTTATTTATTACGTGTTTTGATTATTATCCAAAATATATTGTTTTCTCCTTCCCTGCTACCCAATTTTGGTTTTGAAAGCAAAAGGCACTACGTCTGAGGAAAGTGTGGTCCAAGTTTCATAGTTCTAAGATGTACCGTTTTCTCTGTAGGCTCTTATAACTTTCCAAGGAGAATTAACCACCCAGCTAGCTAGCCAGCCAGCCAAAAGGATTCCAACAATGTTGAGGCACTTTTTTAACACATAACTGGTTATCGGATCGGGATATTTTTTTTTGGTAGGTCATGGACCACATCAGGTAATATACTGAGTTTCAAGATTGTAAATCTTTCGGGGCGGCGTGTGCAGATAGCTGAAAAAAAACAACTCGGGTAGCTGTCAGAGATACGGATCATTGTTTTATTGAATGTAGATATTTGATATGGCTTACAATAACAACAATTGTTTGTAAATCGGTCAGTTTTGATCGTAGACAATCAGCAAAAAAACGCAGTTCATAGCTCAGGCTTCATATTTGAACCACGTTATTAATTAATTGTAATTCTACAAGAAAAGTCCGATGAATAAATTATTTTGATCACAATAGATTGGAAAAGGTTGTATGACAGGTAGAAAACCATCAGCCTGCTGGGATCAGCGCTACCATAAATCTAGGTGACATCTTGTCAAGTCTAAACACTTGTTCGCGGTGTTATAACAATGCGTCAATGGAGTGAATAGCCTCTTCCAAAAACGCTCTAGCCAAAATAGATGAACTATACAATGCCTTGCACATGCAATATCTCTCCCATTCATATGAAGAACTGATTGCTATATTTCCTATTATAAATATCGATCTTAGGATGGTTATCGCTCACTCGTCGATTGCGTTGGGGCCTACAAGGTTGGCTTGGTCGCTTTGGTTTACTGTCCCCCACTGAAAATCAGTTATATAACTGAGTGGGTAGACTCTAAATACAATTTATTTATTTATTATTCATAACTTCTATTCAAATAAATAATTTTTGTTTTGATATTACTAGGAAGCTTCGCAAACGCTTTTTCAGGCGTGTTGTTGGATGAGTGTAGTTTTTTTCACAAAACGAAAAAAAGAGTAAAATTGTGATTTTCATGAGAAATAATTTTTCCGTTGCGCTCAAATTTCACACGGATATATTATTTCATAAAATTAAGGCTCTCTGAAAAAATCATTAAAATCGGATAAAGCATGTATGTTTTATAAGTCAAAGAAATTTTTTTTGATAAAAAAATGTCGTAAATTTGCAATTTTCATAAGAAATAATTTTTGGATTGCACTCAAATTTCACACAAAGAAATTAATTAATAAAATTAAGGTTCTGTGAAAAAATCTTTACAATCGGATAAAAAATGTAGGTGTTATAAGTCGAAGGATTTTTTTTAAATCATAAAATTGCGATTTACATGAGAAATAATTATTTAATTGCGCTAAAAAATGTGGCAGTTGTAAGTTCAGAGATTTCGAAGGCCTCCAGAAAATTTCATCGCAATTTAAATATCGGTTTAGCCGGAATCGTGTTAACAAACACACAAAAATACAAACATAAAAAACATTCCGGATGTTTTTCTCCAGTGTAGTAGAATGGAATCTACGCTACGCTCATCCAACTATCACCTTTTCTTATATACTAGGAAGCTTTGCAAACGCTTTCTCAGGCGCGTTGTTGGATGAGCGTAATTTTTTTAAACAAAAAAAGCGTAAAATTGCGATTTTCATGAGAAATTATTTTTTGATTGCACTCAAATTTCACACCAATACATTAATTCATAAAATTAAGGTTCTTTTATAAAAATCATTACAATCGGATAAAGCAAGTAGGTGTTATAAGTCGAAGAATTTATCTTTTTTTTATGAAAAAAGCGTAAAATTGCGATTTTCAGGGGAAATTATATTTCTATTGCGTTCAAATTTCACCCCAATATATGAATTCATAAAATTAAGGTCCTTTGAAAAAATCATTACAATCGGATAATGCATGTAGGTGTTATACGTTGAAGATATGTTTTAAAAATCAAAAAAATCGTAAAATTGCGATTTTCATAATAAAACATTTTTTGATTGCGCTCAAATTTCACACGAATATATTAATTCATAAAATTAAGGTTCTGTGAAAAAGTCATTACAATCGAATAAAAAATGTAGTTGTTATAAGTCGAAGAAATGTTTTAAAAATCGGGAAAAAATTGTAAAATGGCGATTTTAACGAGAAATAATTTTTCGATTAGGCTAAAAAACGTGGCAGTTCTAAGTTCAGAGACATGCATCTCTTACCATCAATATTGTTGACGGACATATTGCTGTAGAGAAGGAACTTAGGAAAGTTCTTGAACACGACTACAGCCACTAGAATGCCACTTCAACAACTACTAGCGGACTCATGTATGAAATGCTCGGCTTCAACATGCTTTACTTTCCCTCACTCAACATATTGTTTGCTAGTTTCCGGCCTATGGAGGAACTAGCCATGACTATGACTATGAGGTACAGGAACCAAGTGATTTGGAGGCCGTAAGTTAAAAGTATAACTCAGACTGGGACTTTTATTATGGTTCAATGCTTCAAATATAATAAAGTAAGTAGGTAGTTATGTTTCTGTGTTGCTGATGCCATCAACATTGCCCTCTTTGATGTTTATAGGTAACAAGTCACCCCAATTAGTTGACCTCGCACATTGGTAGGGTATTCTGTAATTAATTGGAAAAAAATTGTTTTAATTTAGTACCGCTGAAATAAAAAAAAACTTTGAAACCGTTAAATTTATGACGTTTTGTATCCAAAAAACCTTGCCAGCTTTCATGTAAAAAATTGGGGGGGAAAAAATTTTTCCATATGACCCACAAAATTCTACCCAATACTGTGGGAATTCTGAAATTTTTTTTTCTAAAAAAAAATTAATACAAAGGCCCATGCAAAAACCCCCCAAACGGAAAACTAATGAAAAATATTCACCCAAAAAGGGAAAACCCTTAACTAGGGAACCAAACACCCCAAAGTTTTGCAAATTATTTTGGGAAATTTTTGGGTTAAAAGTGTTTTTTAACCAAAAATTTTGGTCCCAAACCCAACACCCCGTGGTTTTGAATAATGCTGCTACCCCCCCCGCCGCCCTAGTAAGCTAGTGCTTTACCCGGTAACCCCCGGCAGGCTTTATGTATAAGAGCATCAATCCCCCAAAAAAAAATAGAGTTTACAGCCCAAAAAGGGATCAAAGAACTACAAAATAGTGTCAAAAAAGGTAAGTTTGCTTCGGGTTAAATATGTATATACTGTAGGTGGTAGCCCTACTCTACTTTCACACCCCCAAAAAATCTTTCCCCAAAACCCCGGCCCACTAGTTGTAAAATTTTGAAAATTTATGGTATTTATTTCCCAAATTTTTTGGCAGCTGTGAAAACGATTTCTCCAATTTTCCCTTTCCCCACGGGACCCCCATTCGAAAAAATGCATTTTTCACCTGCCCCAATTTTGGGATTTATACCCTGGGCCCCTTTGGAGGTCATCATCAGACCGGGGGCCTTTCTTCAAGACGACAAAGGAGAATCTTTTCTTTCCATTTCCGTTTGTTTCCCAAAATAGCAGTGGGAAGTATGAGTTTCAAAATTGCAGGGTTTTGCGATGTGGAAAATTCCCGGGGGGGCAGGGAAAATTTTGGGGCACTAAAACCAATATGAAAAAATTTAAAAATTTATCATTTTCCTTTGTATACCCACATTTTACACTCACAAACACACCCCCTACTCAGACCTACAACCCCTCTCCTCATACATATATGGGCCCTACCCCATTCAAGGAAAAATGAAATATGTGTAATTCTAATTCCCCCAAAAATTAAATAAAGATGTAAGAAGAAAGGGGGCAGTATATTTCATAGCCCCTTTAAAATAATTATTTTAAAAGACAGTGCTGCAAAAAAAAACTTCATATTCAATTCAAAATTTCTGGAAAAAGTCAGGGACCCCCTAGAGTAGCTTTTATTTCTAATTATCGGTTGGCCCCTTTGGCCCAATGAAATTGAAACAGTTTAAAAGGGGTCTTAAATTTTAAGGGGGTTTTATATACAAAGAAAAAAATTCTACGTACTGCTATCTCACAGCATATTTTTTGTGGAGCCCGGATGATTTGTGGAGTCCCACCCCCCCCCACGGTCGCCGGGTTGCCACTTATCTTTCCCAAACTCGAACCCGGTCTAAAGTAGTATCACAACGTCATAACCAGCAGAAACGTCATTTCGGAACAAAGGGATTGTGCGAAATTTGGGGGCAAATTGAAACTTTTTGGACAATTAAAAGGGGAAATTTTCTTGGGGTTTTATAAAAAGCCTTTCATAAAGGGAGGTATTTGATTCAACTCCAAGCAAAGTAACAGATTTGCCAAAACCCCTGGGTAGCCCCGGGGCCCCCTGTATAATGACGCACTTGGCCCCGACCACCGCCAGGCCCAAAAGGGGCTGAGCACACATCCCGCGCGGGGACGTTTTTTAGCGAACCATGGGCCCGTCTCAGGTTTGGGTGTTTTTGTGTTTTGAAAAAATTTAAATTTTTGGTAAAAACCCCGATTGTCCCGTTTAGAATGTTTTAAAAAAAAAGGTGTAATTGGAATTTAAATATATTAAACTATATTTTGTGGGTTGAGTAGAAAGTTTTTTCAGAGATTTGTCAAAAAAATTCTTAGTAAAGCAAAGACCTATTTTAAGTATTAGATATTTTTCCCCTATGAATAAACCCGTCCCGTGGGCAGTTGTGTTTGCCCGTTCAAATCAACAGGGCTTTGGGGAGGAAATTTCTTTTGACAGTTTTTATATTTTGGGGCCACTGAAAAAAAATTCCCCTTTCTAAAGTCATGTTTAAAGGTAATTTTTTGCATTTATATAGGCTTTTCGCATCAATTTTCCAATTTTTTTTTTTAGGCCTAAAAGGCTGACATTTTGCCTTATTGTTTGTTTGCCCAAATATACAGAAGCCAAAAAACAAAAATAAAACCCAAAAACAAACAGCTAAAAGCGAATAGAATTTGGGGAGGGTTTTAAAAGGGTTTGATGGGGAAAATCGAATTCACTTTTTTTTTTTAAAAACGCTTTTTTTAAATTAAAAAAAACAAACTATTTATTTCAACCCCAAATCAAATAAAATTTAAAAAGTTTTGGGGGAAAAATGGGCATCATAAACATACCCAACCCTTTCCAAAATTATATAAAAAAGCTCGCAAAAGGGGGGGGGCCGTTTGGGCCAACTTATACTGAATAGAATAGTAGCAGGAAACAAGGACCGTAAACCGTACTCTAAGTCTCAATTTTCACGCGGTGCTGAATAGAAATCACGTTTGAGCCGCACTTTCCCCCCGGGGTGGAATTTTTTACACATACCTTCTTTCCATAAAAAACTCTGAATAAAAATTAAAAAAAAATTTTCTTGGGAAAACCCGGGCAATGGCTTTTTAAAATGCACCACTATCTTTAAAAGAAAACTTCTAACTTTTTCCCTTTAAAAAAAACACCTTCTTAGTTTTAATTTTAAATTTTTTTTCATTACCTAAATATTTTTTTTTTTAAACCGTTTTGGCCCTGGGAAATTTTTGTGGGTTTTAGGGTGCCATGTTCCAAATTCCAACATTGATTTTTGGGGGGTTTAATAAAAAAAGATTTTCTTAAAAGTTATGAAAATTTTTTTTTTTTTTTCCCTTAAAAATATTTAATTATCTTTAAACATTTCAAGGTTTGCAAACTGTTATATTCTTGGCAAGTGCAATATTAACTGGTTAAGCATTATACCAAGTTGAGATCCTTCCTAATTAATTTACTGAGTAGGGTAACAAAATATGTTCGTCATGAGCCTAGAAAATATCCGACTTGTCTTTCCAGGTACCTATTTCAATTTTCAATTTATTTTGGACAACAACAAATAACAATAGTTACAGGTTTCAACAGTTTTCACCGTGTAGTCCATTTTAGTTGTACACAATTATTAAACTTAATGAAGTTTACACAATAGTATATGTATAAATACTATACATACAGTACATCTACTAATAACAAAATACACTACTAATAATACAAAATACACTACACTAACAAATAATCATCTTTCATTACATTGTCTCTCATATTAGGTAATATATAGGCTAACTACCAAAAGCCAATGATACAGTGCAAGTTTACAATATGAATATTGCATTGTTAATTAACTTGGATAAAGAGAAATGAATAAGAACATTAATTTCCAAATTTCAAATATTGTAACATTTAACAACCAACTGATTGAAAATTATGGTAGGTCAGTTGATGTGATAAAGTCATTTACACTGTAGTAAGCTTTTTGTAATAAAAATTTTGTCAGCTCATTTTTAAATTTAATGTATTGAGGTATATCTTTGATTTCTTTTGGAACAAGGTTGTAGAGAATTTTATTTATATAATCAGAGTTTTTCTGGCCAAGGTTTGTAGAACATTGGCTAAGATGGAGATCATGTTTTTGCCTTGTGTTGTGAGTATGTACATTCGCATTAACTGCAAGGATTTGGATGTTTTTCTTAATGCTTAAGACTGATTTAAGAATGTAAAGACATGGAACTGTAAGAATGTTCAGAGCAATAAAGTAAGGTTTACAATGCTCCATTTGCCCAAGGGAATATAATGCTCTAATTGCTCGTTTTTGTACAATGAAAACTTTATCAATGTGAGTTGACATTCCCCAAAATTCTATCCCATATCTTAGATGTGATTCAAATAGAGAAAAGTAGCATACTTTAGCAGTTGATACATTGCTTATATGTTTGATGCTTTTAATTGCAAAACAAGCAGAGCTGAGTTTTTTTATCAGTATCTTAATGTGAGCATGCCATGTTAAGTTTTTTATCTATTGTTAGACCTAGAAAGTTTGTTTGTTCAACTGAGTTTACAACTGATTTGTCATTTGAATTTGCTAGGCAATGTATGAAGTTTAGTGATTTCTTTTTTGAATTGAATGGAACTGGATAAAGTTAGTTTTTAGAGAATTAAGCAATAGTTTGTTCATTGTAAACCATTCAATAGACTCAGTAAGTCTTTTTTTCTCCCTTTTCTTTGAGTAAAACTGTATTCGCAGCCGTTACGCTAGTAGTAAAGTCATCAGCAAACAACTCGGCATCATCAATATTGTCAGGTAGGTCGTTAATAAAGATAATGAAGAATAGGGGCCCAAGGATCGATCCTTGTGGAACTCCAAAAATACCTTTTCAAATTCTGATTTAATGTTTGTAAATTTGTTGTTCTTAAGATCAGTCAGTACTACGCATTGTAGTCGGTCGGTCAGGTAAGATGTTAAGAGTTTCAATGCATTCCCACGTATACCATAGTACTCTAACTTGTCCAGCAGTATTTTGTGATCAACACAATCAAACGCTTTTGTTAGATCACAAAATATGCCCAATGTTGGTATGTTTGAGTCGACTGCTTCAACAATAGTTTTTAGAAATCTACTAATTGTGTCACTTGTTGATTTGCCTCGTCTAAAGCCATTTTGTCTCTCTGTTATGATATTATTTTCATCGAAGAATGCGATCATTCGATTGAATATCAAAGTTTCTAATATTTTTGAGGCAGCTGGAAGGATGGATATAGGTCTATAGTTACTTGCAATGAGTTTACTTCCTTTTTTAAATATTGGTATGCTACTCCATGATATATATATATATCAAACACCCTTTTCCAACATTCGTCGGGTCGGGGGGGTGACGAGTCACCAGTTTCTCGGGCTATCTTCTAGTGCTTGCTAGCCAGGCTCAGCACCCCTCATCTTCTTCCTCGTTTTTTCCATAACCGGCATTTCTAATAATTCTCTCCACTTCTTCCTGTCCTCCCAGAGTCTTTCTTCATTAACCCTATCCCATGTTTCCCTCTTTCTTCGACGCTTCGCGTTATTTGGTCCCGCCATCTATCTCTTGGCCGGCCAACTCTTCGTACTCCCCCACATGTACGTTCAAATTCTCGTCTTGGGATTCTGTCTGCTTCATCTTCTTACATGTCCATACCACCTGAGTCTTTCTCTTCCTATTTTATCTCGTAGACTTTCCACTCCTAATTTGTTTCTTGTTGTTGTGCTTCGTACCTTGTCTAGTTTTGTTATGCCCACCGCACTTCTTAGGAATTTCATCTCTGCTGCTTGCAGTCTGCTCACTTCCTTTCTCCTATTGTCCATGTCACTGATGCATATGACAAAATTGGGAGAAAGTACATTTTGTATAATATCATTTTACATCTGTTTGATATTTCCTCTTTCCATAGTAGTTTTCGTACGCTTTGGTAGAATTTGTGTGCTAGTATGATTCTTCTTGATATTTCTGCTGTTATTTTGGCATCCTTTTCAGAATACTTCCCAGGTATTTGAATTCTTCTGCAATTGACAGCTCTTCTCCACGTAGTGTTACTTTTTTCTGGTTCGGTTTAATTTTCTTGGTTACTATTAACATCTCACTCTTTTCAATACTTATTTTCATGTTAAACTTGTGTTTCCTCATTCCACTTATCTATACTTCCTGGACTTCTTCAATGGAATCTCCCCATCTCACTATATCGTCGGCAAATATCATCGTCTTTGACATTTTGCTTTCGGTTGGTTCTACTTTTCTTAGTATGGCATCCATTACAATGGTGAACAGTGTAGGAGACATCACACTGCCTTGTCGTAGACCACTGTTTAAATTCGAACCAGGTCGTTCTACCCAGTGGTGTTTGTACGCAGCTCTTGCTTATGGCATATGTACTTTGGATTCTTGCCACTAGACTCTTTTCCACTCCTGTAGCTTTTAGGCATTCCCATACTTTAGCTCTTGGGGCACTGTCATATGCCTTTTCTAGGTCCAGGAAGACCATATACATTTCTTCTCCTTGTTCCCATTTTTTTTCCATGATTTGTCTGAGTGCAAATATAAGGTCAATGGTTGAGCGGCCAGCTCTAAACCCATATTGTTCCTCTCTCATATTTGGCTCAACTTGTTGTCGTAGTCTCCGATCCAGTATTTTCTCGTATATTTTTGCACATTGGCTCATCAGGGTGATTCCTCGATAGTTTCCACATTTCTTCTTATCCCCTTTCTTGAAGGTTGGTACTATGATTCCCTTCCCCCAGTCCTCTGGCACCTTCTTATTTCTCCATGCTGCACTGATAACTCTCCACATCCAGTCTATGCCCGTCTCCCCCGCTGCCTTAATCATCTCTACTACTATTTCGTCTTCTCCTGATGCTTTTCCATTTTTCATGTATTTTACTGCTTCGGCTACTTCCTGTCTAGATATTGCATTGTTTGTAGTTTCTTCAATTGTTTCCTCATTGGTACTTGTGTCGTTTTCTTCTGTTGGATCCGTTTCTTGGGTTTGGTTAGGATTATTATCAGTATGCTTAGTCATATTTAGTATCTTTTGAAAGTAGTTTTTCCACATGTTTTTCACTTTGTTTGGGTCAGTAACAAGTGTTCCAGTGTTATCAGTCAATATCTTGTCATATCTCCTTTATTTCTTTTGTTTCTCACAAGTCCATATATTAGTTTTTTATTTGCATCAAAGTCCCTCTCTAACTTGTCTGCAATATTTCCATAGTACTTTTCTTTTCTTCCATTACTATTTCTTAGCTTCATTTTTGTATCTTCTATATTTGTCTTCATTATCTTTAGACCTGTTCTGATCCTTTTTCTTTTCTGGCTACATTTTTACGTTTCACAGCTTTCTTCACTCTTTCATTCCACCACACGGTTTCCTTTTCCTTCCTTTTACCCCCTGCTCTCCCACATATTTCTTCCGCACTACTGACAATGCTGATTTTAGTAGCTTCCATTCCTCGTCTACTGATTTCAGATCTTGTTCTGGGTATTTATCCTCTATCAGTCTCCTGAAGGCCAGCATGGCAGTCTCCTCTTGTATTTTCCATATCTTGATTTTTGGTATTTTCATCCTGGGATAACTACCATGGGTTTGGTTTTATGGTGTCCACTCTTATACAGCTTACTAGTAGTCGATGATCTCCATCTAACGATACACTTGGGATTACTTTTACATCCGTGACTTCTTTGATTACGTCGTTGCTTATAATTATATAGTCGATCACAGACTCCGATGCGCCATCCCAGGAGTACCGTGTTATTTGCTGTTCTTTTTTCTTCATGAACCAGCTATTTGCTACTCTCAGGCCACTCCTCGCACACATATGTAGCAGGTTCTCTCCTTCTTTATTTCTTGGTCCGTATCCATGGGCCCCTAGGACTTCTTCAAAGCCTTTTCTCTCCTTCCCCACCTTAGCATTGAGATCCCCTATGACTATTACTTTTTTCTCGGTTATACTTTCTTCTAGTTGTTTTAGCCATGCCTCTTTTTCGGCCATTGCTATTCCTACTTGGGGTGCATAGCATTGGATAATCTCTAAGGTTGCTTTGTTCACTTGTATTTTTATTTTCATCAGTCTGTCACTTATATTGTCTGTGTGTGTAATATGTTCTTTCCACTCAGGGCTGATTATGTAACCCACTCCATTTTTGCCTTCATTTGCTCCCGACCACATTAGCTTGTAACCTCCTCTCAGTTCCTTAGTCCCCACCCCCTTCCACTTTGTTTCACTCAGTCCTAATATATCCAGTTTTTTTGCTATCATTACATCCACTAGTTCTTCGATTTTCTCATTCAAAGTGATAATGTTTAGGGTTCCTATTTTCATCCTTGTAGGTTTACCGGTACTGAGATTACATCTATTTCTTCGGGGTCTAGTGTCCCGTTCCTTCCCTTGTATAATCGTTTGATTTTTTAATATTTTCTTCTTGTTCTCCACACCCACCTTGTGTGAAAATCCTTCTTTTCTAGGTATGTTTGTGTGTTTTGACATGGTTGTACTTGTGCGCCTATTGTATGGTCTTTTTCGTTAATCCGCATTATGTTACTTATGTACCTCCTTGTTCGTGTCCCCATTTGTGCTTCTCTCTTCCAGTTTTCGGTTATTCCTTCAAATCCTGACATGTCTATGAACATTACATTTTCTTTCTCACAAATGGTTTTTATTTGGATGTTTGCACTGGTTCCTGTCCATGTAGTGAGGCCAGACATAGTTATTTGTGCCCCCTTAAACTTCTGTTTTGTTGTTGATAGTAGGTCCTGTACCTGTGTCATTATTTGCTCTCTGTTGTCCAGCCCAACTCTTTCTGCATTTCCCACTTGTATGGCCACTATTGCCACTTTTTCTTCACCATATTCTTGGATTTTCTGTTGTAATTCCTTTATTTTGATGCCTGGGTAAGCTCTGGCTCTGTATCCATCTTCTGTGCAGAATTCTCCTGCCGTTCTTCCCCATATGTCACCTATCAGTAACGCCTTGGTAGGCCTATCCTTTTCTAGGTCCAGGCCTACTCCTTGTTCTTGGTCTAGTACCGGTACCGCTGTCCCTTTGCCTAGGCCTAGGCCTGACCCCTGTTCTTTATCTAGTACTGGTACCGCTGGTCCTTTGTCTAGGCCTAGGCCTGGCCCCTGTTCTTGGTCTAGTATCGGCTCTGGTCTGTCCCTAGGCCCTTTTTCATAGGCTCTTGGGCTCCATCGAGCTGCAGGCCTAGGTCTATTTCAGTTTCTGGCTGATCTAGGCCTAGGCGTATTTTGTCCTCGCCAACCGAGAATTACCTCAGCCCTCTCGGTTAACTTCATCACTTCTACGCACTTTGTGCTGTAGCACTGATTTAGGGACACCGCATCCATTCTCATTTTTTGTTTGTAAATATTCCTCTGGAATTTTGGATATTTTTAATGCCTTGGAAAGCCCACCATCTTCAAAGCAAGTATTGAAAATGTCGGATAAAGGTTCAGCTAGTTCATTTATACATTTTTTTATAACTATAATCGAAAAATCATCAATACCTGCAGAGTGCTTTGGCTTTAATTTAAGTACAATATCTTTTATTTCTTTAGGGTTGTTTCATACAAATATAGGGAGTTAATTGGGTTTTTGTTTGACTTTGATAAGTAAGTTTGGAAATTATGATTTGGATTATTTGGATAATTTCTGGTACTTATATTATTTGTCAGGTAAGATGCTTCACTCTTTAAAATATTTATTCAATGTTGTGGCTACTACGTTGGGATCTTTAATTAATGTATTATTGTTGAGAAGAGTTATATTATCATTAGGCTTTTTTGGCTTACGATTTATTTCTTCATTTATTATTTTCCAAATTGATTTTGACTTATTGTCTGAAGTTGATATGGTTTCTCTTATTTGGTTACTTTTTGCATTTTTAAGAACTCTTTTGTAAATTTTTAAACATGATTTTATATATGTTTTTAGGAATGGCACATTTGGGAACTGTGAGTTAATGTATAAAAGGCTCCTTTTATTAGCACTTGAGACTTTAATACCGTTAGTTATCCAATTTTGCAATTTGTAGGATGGTTTATTTTGTATTGTTTTAGTGGGCAATTTTTATTAAAATAGTAAAGTAATTTATTTGAAAATGCATCATATTTATCATCTGCTGTCTCTGAAACTGTTACACATTCCCAATTTTCTCCTTCTAAGCTTTCAGCTAGATTATTTAAAGAGTTCTCATTTACAACACGTATAATTTTGGTTGGTATAGGTAGCTGATAATGATTATACTGTATTGCAATTTCTTGGGCATAGTGGTCAGCAATTCCAGTCAATTACTCGGGAGTTGAATGGTAATGTAGTGTCAGTTGCTATATTATCAATGATCGTTGAAGTTTGCCACCGTGGATCAATTCTAGAAGTATCTTTTATGGTGAGCATCATGTTATAAGAGTCAAGAAGATTAGCTAGCATTTCTTTATTAGGGTCTTTGCTATCAGCTGAGACATTCACATTGAAGTCTCCTAGAACTACTAATTGTTTATTTGTTTTTGTAATTTAGTTAAAATACTTCAGTTTTATCTAAAAAGTGTGAATTTGTCCAGTTGGGGATCTGTAGATGGCTACTACCATAATATTACATGTTTTGCATTTATTTAATTGTATTTTTAGTTCAATACAAGCACATTCAAAATCAAGTTCAGTACTGTGTTGAGTGATACTTGATTTTAGATACGGGCATATTGAATCCATTTATGGCTAACAAAGATGGCTACTCCCCCGTGCTTATGAGTTTTTTACCGTAAAAAGAAACCAAGGTATAATTTTCAATTGTAATACTATTTTTTCATCATTTGTTTTCCAGTGTTCTGATATACAATTATGTCAATGGGTTCATTCTTTTTATGTTGAGTATCTAGAATTATTTTTAACTCTCAAATTTTGATTGTGTAAGACCTTGGATATTTTTGGTGTACTATTCGCATAATGTTTTCTTTATGTTTATTTTACTTTCATATTTTGTCTTTACCATCTCCTCTAATTCTAAGTGTTTTTTAATGGTTGCTGGACTAACCGAAAAGGATCTTCATAAACTCTATCTTCCTCTAACTCTACTATCTCTGCATTCCACCTGTCTATGCCCTCTTTTAATCCTTTTTGAGCCATTTTTACTATCACTACAAACGGCGTTCTCATAAAACCCCAAAAAACATACTACTATCACCTTCCAGATACTCATTTGAGTCTTCTAAAGAAATTTCCCTTAATTTGGGATTCTCCGGCATTTGGTCTTTTCCAGAACTCTAGTAGTATCTGTGTTTTCTGTAGGCGATTCCTTACTGGCGGAATGGGCTGCATCCTTTTTTACTGATACTGGGTCTGCAATGCTTCCTCTTGAGTAGCGGTACATGGGCAGTGCCCGTGAATTTCTTGTGGGCAGTTTCCCGGGCCTCTTGTGGCATTTGGTCTCTTCCAGAACTGCCTAGTAGTCTCTGCGTTTACTGTAGTCGATTCCTGATTGGCGGAATACGCTGCATCCTTGTTTGTTGATACTGGGTCTGCAATGGTTTTCCTCTTGAGTAGCGGTACATGGGCAGTGCCCGTGAATTTCTTGTAGGCAGCTTCGGGCCTCTGTGGGACCATTGGCTTGAGGCAGGGGGTATGGTCCAACCGCTGATTGGTGTGTCCATGACATTTGTTACCATTTAAACTAGGCCTGTTTGCCCGGAGTACAGAAGAAAGGTCCTCTTTGTTAGACCTATACCTTTCTCTGATAGAGCAAATCTCATCAGCTATAATCTTGGCAAATAGTTGTTTACCCGCAAAGGGTTTTGATGTAAACCTGTTTTTGGGAAAATGCTCTCTTCTGAATGGTTTCACAGAAGAACAGTAACTCCTAATGTATTTTGTGGAGATAATTTATATGATGATTTACTTTGGGGATTGAGTCATTTATTTTGTCCAATTCAGTTTTGTTTGACAAGTCGAAACGGGGCAGTACTTCGGATACTATTACTTTAGGCAAGCAGCTGTATTGACTATGACGTAATTTAATGAGAGCGTCACGTATGTTTTTTGGTTTATACCAATGTCATTAGTTCCTGCTATTATTATTAGCGTATCAGTTCCCTTAAGTGTTTGAAGGTTATTCAAGAGTCCCTCGGGCACTGTTTTTGCCCCAGCTCCAGGCTTAATTATAGAATCAACTTTGTAATCGTTTTTGGGCCGATGTTTGAATTTAGCTCTTTTGTAATGAGGGAAGATAAATAGCGGCCATGACTATCTGCCCTGATTTTAATGTTTTGCTTGAGCTTGATGAGCTGGGCCTAGGCCCAATTTGTTTCTCAACTCCCAATTTCTGCACATTTTCACTCGAGATTTCTGTGACAGAGGTCCATCGTTTAGTATCTGCAGTGAAATGCTTATCACAGTTGTTTATTGTGCAGTGGGCATTGACCTAGCTATGTCAGGCCTAGTCTTAGCATCTCTGTGGGTTTGCACTAGCTCTTCAATACGACTTTGTTGTTGACCTATCACCAGTTTTAGTTTGCATACTTCGTCTTTAAGACATTTAACCTCATCAAGGTCCCCTGACATTGGTTCATTCAATGATTGGCACCAATGTTGGTACCCACCCTTATTATTGTAAAAGTATAGAGTACTTTGCTTTCCTTTTGTTCCATAATTAGTTATTAAGTAGGGCCTAACTTTAATAATATGCTAAATAAGCCACAACAAAAAACAAAAAAACTTTTCATTCAATATCCCACCAGGTATTGTCTTTTAGCACAGGGCAAAAACAATTTTCTAATAAACGTTCTATTTTTCTTATTTACATACCAATGTCGGATATTTTTGCCTTAAAATGTTGGTCTCGGTTCCCTTTTCCTTTGTAGCACAAAAGTTCCACTTTAAATCACATTTAAACTCACTGAAAATATTAATAATAAAGATTAACTGTCAATTAGATCTTGTTGTTAGTATTTCTTCAAACATCAGGTTAGTAAATAATAATTAGACGAGTGAGCGCAGCGAACGTAAGTCTTCCCTAACGCTATACTCGATCGGGCTTTGGCCGTGAGCATTGTCCAATGTATGTATGTTAAATGTCTGTCTGTCTGTCTGTCTGTCTGTCTGTCTGTCCAGGCTCATACGGCCGAACGGCCAAATAGACTGAGCTGAAATTTTAAACACACATCCGTGACCAGGTAACTGAGAACTGCTAACAAAATGAGCAAGATCCATTTCGATTTAAAACTACAATAAATAAAATGGGATTTTTAAAAATATCGGTAGCATTTGTTTAGATTTTCCATATGAAAAATAGGCCACAGCCTACGATATAAAAACAATTCAGATATAGTCGCTATCAGTCGGTGATTTTTCGTATGTTTTTGTTGTCAATACGGTATGTCATTCTCTAAAGGTAATGTCATTATTCTTGTTTAAATTCATCAACTAATTAATAATGATGACCAATTGACCATCCACAAGAAACAGTGCAATACCGCAGTAGACCCTATACAGTATACACGCAGTACTACGCCATATAAAGGTATAATTAAAATCGGAGACTAGACCACCTACTTTATTCTAACCTACGTCATGAATGTTAGATATGTGTACGCTTTACGTAGGCCTAAACCATATGGTCGTGTATTTGGCACAGAGCATTGCTCTGCATATGGTAAAAGACGATCGAATTAGACTAAGCCCATCTCGCAAACATCAGCTGGTAAGTATAAAAGTGAAGTATATATACTCCACGAAAAGATGCGACCTCTGGCAGGCGTCGTCGGGGACCTCTACCCCCTACCTGACAACCCCCTTGACGACGATGACCATAACTAGGGAAACGCCAAAGTCGTTGTTAGATGAGTGAGCAAGAGTGCAAATAAGAGGGGTTTGAGATTAGTTGTTATAAGGGCGCGTCAACACTGTAAGGCCTAATGCGCCACTCTAGCCTAATATACTGTGGAGAAAATGCCCATGCTAGCTAGATTCAGCCTTAAGTTTTGGGGAGGAAAGGGGATGTTCCCGGGTACTCAACACATGGCTTGCTCACTCGTCTAACAACGACTTTGGCGTTTCCCTAGTATCAAATAAAACAACGGTATTGGGCTACAGAAGTTCATACTTTATAGTTCACACTTCACACTGATTTATTCATAGGGATGGCATCGGGTACTCGGGTTACTCGAATCCGAACATTACCCAAATCTACTCTTAAGGATTTGAATCTTTTTTGTGTACATTTTCTGAACAACAGATTAAAACACTGCAATTATGTGAATGAGGAAGTGGTTGTCACGAAAACTATCCAACGCTTCACATCTGCGAGTTACAAATTAATGAACTGTTTGGTACTCTCAAAAAGTCATGACTTTTTTATTTGTTGGTACCGGTATGTGTAAATGTACAAAGTTTTATTTTATTGATGCCCTAAAGATGATCTGTGGCTTGATTTGTCCTGTAGTTCAATTTCATTTAGGTTTCATTTTATTCATTTAGCTTTCAGTTCATTTTCTTAATAGTGTTCATATTTTTTAAGACCATGGTGCCACATATCTTTAGGTGATTTCACCCAGTATTTTTGGTGGTTGCTTAATGCATGCAGTTGACTGATTAAATATTATTCCACAATAGAAGACAAACTCACCACACACAAACTTAATTAAATTAGTTATTATCTTATTAAAATAAAATACATAAAATATGTTTAAAACCTATTACATTAAATTATCGGTACTTGTTCATTATGGGGGACCCCCCCGAAAAGGAAAGTAGGTTAGTGGGGTTGGGGGGGCGGGGGTGCGTTGCTGTGGTCAGCTAGCCCCCCCCCCCCCCCCCCAACCCCACTCACCTACTTTAAATAAACTAGGGAAACGCCAAAGTCGTTGTTAGTCGTGAGTGAGCCATGTGTTGAGTACCCGGTAACATTCCTTTTCTTCCCCCTACCTTAGGCCTCCCTAGCCTATCATAGGCTACAGTGGAGCATTATGGCCTAAACTATGACTTAAACTTAAATACCCTATTATTTATACGAATATTATAATCAAACTTAAATGCAAATGTTCCCGCGTACTCAACACATGACTCTCTCACTTGTCTAACAACGACTTCGGCGTTTCCCTAGTCGAGTTGGCTAAAGCGCCCTTATAGCCGAAATGTGGGAGACGTGGGTTCAATAGTCGGGAAAGATTCTGTAATTTCTGGATTGTATTTTTTAAATTATTTAACATGTTTTGAAATGTATATAACGCAGTGTAGTCCATCATCTGTGACAATACTATGGAAAACATAGCCAGTACGAAATAAGCGAAAATATTGCAAGGTTTACTCAATCTACGAGTGGAATTTGGGGGTACCTTGACGTCCAACATTCGATTAACCTTGGACACGGCATTTCACAGCCAGGTAAATAACAAACAAAAAATAGCCTATTATTTCAAAATGAAAACCATTGTCGTTAAAATAATTCCTTTCAACGTATTTTTCAGTTTTTTATTTCTTGCAGGTTTAAATCACAACAGATTGTGTTCATTTTGTAAGCAGTTCTCAGTTACCTGGTCACGGATGTCTGTTTAAAATTTCAGCTCAGTCTATTTGGCCGTTCGGCCGTATGAGCCCGGACAGACAGACAGACATTTAACATTTAACAAACAGAATTAATCACGACCAAGGACCAATCGAGTAGCGTTGTAGACTACGTTCGCTGCGCTCACTTGTCTAAAAATAAATGAATTGTATTTAGAGTCGGATAGTGCGAAAACCCGCGCGGATCAACGCCGGAATCAACAAGGCCGATTCAGAACAACTCTGAATTTATTATGTGCTTCGTTGCTAGGACGGCTCCAAAGTCACCGTCTACAAACTCCTAAGACACGAACTGATGGACCTAAGTCCAAATCAGAAGTTAAAAAACTTCTGACTTTGGCGGGAATCGAACCCTGAACCTTCTGCATTGGAAGCAGATACGCTAACAACAAGACCAATGAGCCACCAACGAGTCCTTTTCGGGTTGTCCCTAAAATGAACAAGTACCAAATTATCTGCTTGAACTTGAACACAGCAACATTTGTTGGTAGAAGGTTGAATATTATTTTGTCTAGGTCATTCCAACTTCTAATTGTCGACCCACAAATAAGTTGTTCCCAACATCCGTGTATTATACTGTACCTATATATGTAAAAACTAAAAACTAAAAACAGTTTTGACTGACCATGTATCTCCCTTTATGTGTAGCATCTTTTAGTCTACCTATCTTAAATGTCTGCCTAGGCTGGTTCTCCTACTAATATTTTAACTAGGAAAACGCTTAAGTCCCGCCGCGTTGTTGGATGAGCGTAATTGGTGAATTGAGCTGCCATGTGTTTTGCGGATTTTCTGTTGTTCTGTGAAAAAATCAGAACTTTGTTGAAATTTTTTTTAAATTAAATCAAATTAAATAAAAAATTAACTTTTTTTTTTATTAATCGTAATTTTAAAAAAGGAAAAAATCGTAAATTGAAATTTTCATAAGAAATAATTATTCGATTACGCACAAATTTTACACGAATATATTAATTTATAAAATTGAGGTTCTGTACAAAAATCATTATATTTGGATAAAGCATGTAGGAGTTATAAGTCGAAGAAATTTTTAAAAAATCGAAAAAAATTCTAAAATTGCAATTTTCATGAGAAATAATTTTTCGATTGCGCTAAAAAAACGTGGCAGTTCTAAGTTCAGAGATTTCGAAGGCCTCCATAAAATTTCATCGCAATTGGAGTATCGGTTTAGCCGGAATCGTGTTAACAAACACACAAAAATACAGAAAGAAAGAGAGAAAAAAAAAAAAACATTCCGGATTTTTTTCTCCAGTGTAGTGAAATGGAACTCGCTACGCTCATCCAAATAGGCCACATATTTTGAGATTTTCCTCCTTTGCTGCAGTGGTGCACAGCCCAATTAGATTACAAATCATTTCCAAGGGCTGTGTATTGGACCATATTTTCCTAGCACCTTCCTTGTAGCTCTTGTTTGGACCATTTCTAGATTTTAAATATGAGATTTTGTATGTAGGTAGGTCCCATGCCAGAGAGGCATTCCAAGGTATGCTTGTTTATATAAGCCGGCATCTATTGATATGAATAGATTACCCCCGAGCCCTAACCCATGACACATTCAATCGGCATCTGTCTGAACAAACACATTAGTGATCACAAAAATAGCATTTTGGCACGCACCCGTGGAATCACCTTAAGGCTATTCGACCGCGTTTTTCTATTTTCCAAAATATGCTACTAAGTCAAAACATAGTTAATGGCTTTGAAACCTGGCTATTTTAGAAAATCAAAAATATTTTTTTCAAATTTTTCTGGTCCGGTACACGGCCAATATAGCCATCTCAAAATAATTTCAAACTTCAATTCGCCAAGGCACATCATTCAACGTAGGGTGTTGAGCTTTTGTGACATTAATTTTCAACTGGTTTTCTATGGACTGACTAAGAGAAAAAAAGATTTTTTTAAACAATTGTCTTTCCTGCAAATTTTTTTGTTTGGCGGTACAAATCGGTAAAAAATACCGCCAAACGAAAAAAATCGCAGGAAAGTCAATTGTTGAAATAAATCTTTTTTCTCTCAGTCAGTCCATAGAAAAACAGTTGAAAATGAATGTCACAAAAGCACAACACCCTACGTTGAATGGTGTGCCTTGGCGAATTGAAGTTGGAAATTATTTTGAGGTGGCTATATTGTCCGTATACCGGATCAGAAAAATTTGATTTTTTTTTTTTTGATTTTCTAAAATAGCCAGGTTTCAAAGCCATTCACTATATTTTGACTTGGTAGCATATTTTGGAAAATAGAAAAACGCGGTCGAATAGCCTTAAATAATTATAATGTAGCATCATGATTAAGACTCAAGAAAGAAATATGACTTTATAAACAGTATTTTTATCAAAAGTTAGTCTATACAGAATGGTACATATAGACTTTGGGCACATTCGGGTCTGCAGGAAGGAGCCTACTTGTTCACATTCATAAGTTTCAACTAACTAGATAATTTTGAATTTAAAATTACTACTTTACTTACTGGAGCAAATACATGAGCAGTAGCCCCTGATGATCCACTTGTTTGGTTGCTGTCGGAAATGTGAAGTATAAAATCACGTGCTTCGTTGATCGCTTTGAAGCCAGCATTTGTACCTAGCTCCACTAGTACCAAATATCCTTGCGTTTTGTTCCATAAATTGAGAATTGTCTCTAACCTACTTTTTGTCGACGGTAGCTCAAAGAGTGAGAAGGCACTTACTACGACATCATATTTTACCTAGAAAAATTCACATTTATTTTAATAGTGCTCAACATATTAGATTAGGTATATTAAATTTATTAAGTTCAGTTTTGTGTACATCAACTCAGATACCAAACATTTACAACAATAACCACATATTCTGCACAAATGCATCATTTTAATCATTTTAATTTTTGTATTTTATAAAACTAAAATCATTGAAAAGTTAAAATACCTGAATAGTGAATAGGTCTACCTACAACAAAATGCTATACAAAGAAAAAATGCATGCTATAAACTGAAACTGAAATGTGTTATGTATACCATTCTGGATGTGGAAGAATTTTTTTTAAGGGGTGTATAAAACTAGCTGAGAGTATAATATGCCTAGCCCACTACTTAAGTCATTGATCAATAATTAGGGTTGCCAGGTGTCCCGTATTACCCGGGAAATCCCGTATTTGATGGGTGTTTCCCGCGTCCCGTATGCTCTAACTCATTGATCAGTATATCACGTATTTAGAATAAAGTAGTCCCTGTGCGCTTTTTCAACAATATGCGCGGGCGTATAGTTATCAATCCCTTCCCCTCGGCCGGCCTTGGTGCCTGATCAGTCTGCCGCTGCTGCCTGCTGGTAGTGGGTGTTATTGGAGTGCATCATTAGCGCGGTGAGTCATTGTAGCGAGTGTCTCTAGCCGTAACGTGATATTCTTACCTCGGGCGCGGCGTGCGTGTGACAAACGCATTCAAACTCAGTGAGTGAGGCAGTGATAAACAACATTAAACATGAGTGACGATGAAGATGGTAACGTTGCAATAATAACGAAGCAATAAATATCAATGATCTGATCATCAATGAAATGTGCCTATCAATAAAGTGATAATAATTTTGGTTCTATATAGCTACTTACTTTTCTGTACATTCCTTATCTTATTATCTCCCTATTTCAATCACTATATTGCTTTAAAATTTTCACTGAATTACTCTCAAATGCGTTTTAGGCCCTTCCCCAAAAAACACAACCCCAAAAATTTTACGCCTCCGGCGGGACCCCAGTATCACTACGCAAAGTACTGTCCCGTATTTGAGTTTCACTAATCTGGCAACCCTATCAATAATACTTATTTTTATTTTTATTTATAACTATTATTACACTGTGTGTTGATGGCAGAAACTGTCTGTAAAATACTCCTTTTGGGATGTCTTTGTCGATGTTGCCATCTCGCAATAGAAGACTAGCCAGATCATTCATTTCGCCTGATGAATCGACGTTGAACCACTCCCGTAACGAAGAACCCCACACAGTATTGGCTGCCCTAGAATTAAGATTTATTATTACATACAAAACTAGTAAACTTTGCACATTTTGATATTTGGTAGATCTATTATAAAGGTCACCCACGAACACATTGAATTGAACACACATTGAACAGAATAATAGCAACTCAACCAAATTTGGAAGCCTATGTTTTGTCAGTAGGTATGTACGGTACTAGGGATGACACCGAGTACTCGGGTTTACGGTTACCCAAATCCGAACATTATTCAAATCCATACTAAGGATTCGAGCCTTCTTTGGGTATGATAAGAAAATTAAATAACATCAACACATTAAAACCCAGCAAATGTATAGTCAGTAACCTAGTACCTAGTCCTAGAGTACCAGTTTTAGTTTAGCCAGGGTTCCTGATTTTTTTTATTTAAATAGGATTTTTTTGATTTAAATCAATTTTTTTGATTTTTTTAAATTTTGATGTAAATCGGACTATTATTTATTCAAATTGAAATTCTAGACTGGTGTAGGCCTATTAGGGGCCTATAGGCCTACAATTTTATATGCAAAACCCTTCCTCTTGGTTTAATTTTAGGCTGTTTAGGCCAAATAGGTACGGGTCTAAGCCTACTACGTAAGAAACATGAAATAAAAAGTTTTTAGGGAGGGGTGGGTGTAAACATAGCTAGCTGCTAGGGCATATTATCTGTCAATTTGGTGAAAATTAATATTTAATTATTAATCACATCATCCTAGGTTAGGTATTAGCCTACCTTTGGAGGTTACAGATGAGATAGGTAACAATTAAATCGATACAACTAGTACTGCATTGCATAGGTAATGATCAGTCAGTTACAGATATTAGGCGGCCAGAGGCCTACATTCACAAATCACAAGACAAACTGGCTCGTCACGAAAGTGTCTAGGCCTAGGAACTAATTGTTATTTAGTCCTTTTTATTTTTTATTTTTTTTAATTTTATTTTTAAATTTTTAGTTCCATCACAATTATTGTATATGACTGTGCCCTAGTGTGTTAGGACCTAGGATTGAAGTTTTAAAAGCCTATACCAGGTCTAGAAGACCTCCTGTGAAAACATTGATCACTGCCTCAGAGTCATTTGGATCATTTTTGTAATATTTGATTTAAATCAATGATTTTTTTAATAAAAATCATTTGATTTAAATCTGATTTAAATCAATGATTTAAATCAATTTTACCCTAAGTTTAGCCTTGTTTTATGTTTTTTTTTTATGCACAATGTAGAATTAAATAATATATGACTTTATTTGTGTCAAATAAATTAATTGAATGAAAAAGTCTTAGTATTGAAAGTAGGTAACTACCTACAGTTCAATAAATAGCGAGTCACAAATTTGAGCAGTTTCCATAGCTAAAACATTTTCATTCTTTAAATTTGCAGTGTTTTTAAACTATAGGGGACCGTATGACTGAAGCGCTGTGAGCGGTGCAGTTCAACAAATTTACAGTCTGCCCCTTCATTCATGCATGAAATTAGGTTGTTGTGCAAATAAATAAGGCTGTGAGACGGCTAAATCACAACCCCATTAGCGAAGTGTGCACTGGACTGCCTACTGTTATCGAGCATTCTTTTCTCTTTAGTAAACTTTGCTTTTATTGTTTAAATTATAACACACACCACTGATAATGTTGATATAGGTATGTATAATAGCCTAAGCGTATTAGAACTATCAAGAACATAAAACCAATCAAAAGTGTTACTTACCAACTAACAGTCCCTAAACCAGATCCAAAATCAAATACAGATCGTGGTTTAAAATGAGATATTCTTGTCTTCATCTCGGTAAAGATTCTGACAAGTACACAATACTCTGCGGGAGATCTGGCCACCAAATATTGCCATGATTTGTATTGGTCGTACACAATTGGCTGCCATGAGTATACTTTTCGTTTTAACTTTTGTTGAACTTTTCCTTTGTACTTTTGCGCCAAGAGTTCTCGCTCCTCCTCTCCGAGAGTGGAGGAGTCAATTCCACCTAAAAGAATTTCACAGCACAAAGTTAGTGCTGTACAACTAATTTTAAGGGGCCCGAGCTATAATAAAGAAGATATAACTAATAAATAAACATACGTTCAGTTTCCACTGCTCGTTGGATCTGTTGCATCTTTTTCATATATTCCTCTGGTTCAATGGGCAAATGTCGTGCAAGAAGATATCTCGTCAGTGCCTCTCCTTGTTCGCTCAATGGCTTTGTAGGTTGATCTTAAAAGTAATGTTAAGAAAACGTTGTTATTAATTAATTAAAACAGTGAAAAATAGGGAAACATCTCCATTACCTACATGGATTGTCAACACAGCTTGATGGCTCCGTTTGGGTGCAGTTTTAGGACGAATCAAATGCTATATTTACCGGAAATAGTTTTATAGAGAGTGGGCATTAATGAGTAGCTACTGTGATCCCTCAGCCATGGCATTCTTTACCAGCGGTCCAGCACAGCATAAATTTGGCTACGTTGCTATCTAGTGCATGTAGGGTACATTGAGGCATCCTCAGGCCTAGTTTTTTAAATATAATTTTTGACCATAAGGATAACCAATTTCAAGCAGCCATGCAAAGTGCTGCAACATTTTAACAACCAATACCACTGTAATGAACAGGCATAGTGGTAAGCCAGGGTTGCCACCAAGTAACTATTTTTATCCTTGAAAGATACCATAAAAATCCTGAGAAATCCTTGAAAAATGAAAATAGCTATTTAGTATTGCGTATTATTACGTGAAGGAACTATCAAAAATTTCAGAATTTCATACAATAATTTGTTATGCCAGATTGATTTTTGAGAATTTAACTAACATTACATGAGAGCATATGCCTAAGAATCTGAATTTTCATAGAATATCTCGGCCCTATCAACGTTTTAGTTTTGGCCATCGTGTCTTTATACTCACTGGGTTTATTATTAGTTTTATTACTATTACCCAGTGCTACTGATGTTTTTATTACCCACTGTTGATTGCTTTTAAGGCTGTATTAAAAATAATGTATTAATTTAATGTATTTTTAACTGTGGTAGGAAATCCTAAGATTTGGCCAACAATCCTGGAATCCTTGAAAGAGGATAAGATCCATGAAAGTAGCAATGCTGTGGTAAGTTATTAATTAATATAATAGGTCTATACTTACCCCTAAGAACTGTTTCAACGGCTAGCTTTATTTTAATAGGAACTTCTTTGGTTTTCATCTTCATAATGCCAGGGTGAAGTCTTGGTCGAATTTCTTTACTTTCAATAGCATGCAACAGTTCTTGATTCATATCGGTAAGAAGTTTTGTTTTTGTTCCATACTAAAAAATAAATATTAAACAATTTTAAAGACAATTTCAAACAGAAGGCATCTAGGCACTCGAAAACCGGGCAAGGAATGCAGGTGACGAGATATGATAATGCGATGTTCTTGCCACTCCATTAGGCCTACCTACACAGAGTAGTTTTATTTTTTTATTATGTACTGGTTGTTCATTTTGAAATAATATTCAATAAATTTATTTTATTTTACTTTCTTTAAATTTTGCACCTTTTTCTCATAGACATTCATTGTTTGAGGTTTTACGACAAAAGTAGACTAGGCCTATTTAAGTCGCTCAAAGTAAAGTACCGTTAGGGCCTACCTATTACGTTATTGTTATTTCTTTCACAATTGGATTATATATTTTAAGTCCAGTGCAAAATATTATAGTTGGTAATACACTAAGGTCCAGAATTTCAATGTCTAGTTAAAATTTATCTGCCAGTTAGTCCTCTCAGTAAATATTTACAAGGCTTCTGATTGGTGGTTGCCATAGTGAAAACAAGTTATGTGTCAGTTAAATTTACTTGCCACTTTAACTGGACATTGAAATACCGGGCCTAAGCGTAGGCCCTACATAAACTGCAATGACACATAACTAGGGAAACGCCAAAGTCGTTGTTAAACGAGTGAGTGAGCCATGTGTTGAGTACCCGGGAACATTTGCATTTAAGTTTGATGATAATTATTATATATGTATAATTAATAGGGTTTTGAGTTTAGTTGGTATACGGGCGCGTCAACTGTAAGGCCATAATGCGCCACTCTAGCCTACGATAGGCTAGGTAGGCCTTAGGTAGGAGGAGGAAAGGGAACGTTACCGGGTACTCAACACATGGCTCACTCACTCGTTTAACAACGACTTTAGCGTTTCCCTAGTATAATCATTGAACAAACATTTGTGGTCACAGACACTTGATCAACAGATACACCCCAGGCTAAATGGAACGGCCAGCTAGTGTACGACTCCTACACTTGTATAGATACTACCTCCAGCATCAATGAAAAATTAAAGACAATTTAGGCTTAGGGCCTATAGGCAAACAGAGAAAATGGTTTTTAGTTTTGGTTTCAGGGCGCGTCAACCGTTCGGTTATGATGCTCCACTCTAGCCTAAGGGATTTAGGGAGGAAAATCCTATGCTGGTCAGAACCAGCCACGAGTAGGTGAAAGAAAAGGGGGGTTCTCACGTCGTGGTCGTCATCGTCTTTGGCATCGTTCGTGTTATCATGGTCATCGTCGTCAAGGGGGTTGTCAGGGAAGGGGTAGAGGTCCCCGACGACGACTGCCAGAGGTCGCATCTTTTCGGGGAGTAATATATACTTCTCTTTTATACTTACCAGCTGATGTTTGCGAGATGGACTTAGTCTATTTCCTCGTCTTTTACGATATGCAGAGCAATACTCTGTGCCAAATGCACGACCATATGGTTTAGGCCTACGTAAAGCGTACACATATCTAACATTCATGACGTAGGTTAGAATAAAGTAGGTGGTCTAGTCTACGATTTTAACCTTTATACGGCGTAGTACTGCGTGTATACTTATAGGGCCTACTGCGGTATTGCACTGGATCTTGTGGATGGTCATCATTATTAATTAGTTGATAAATTTATACAAGAATAATGACATTACCTTTAGAGAATGACATACCGTATTGACAACAAAAACAAATGAAAAAACACCGACTGATAGCGACTATAGGCCTAACCACAGTATAACAATCTTTTATACTGTGCTATAACTGAATTGTTTTTATATCGTAGGCTGTGGCCTATTTTTCATATGGAAAATCTAAACAAATGCTATCGATATTTTTAAAAATCACATTTTATTTATTGTAGGTTTAAATCGCAACAGATTGTGCTCATTTTGTTAGCAGTTCTCAGTTACCTGGTCACGGATGTCTGTTTAAAATTTCAGCTCAATCTATTTGGTCGTTTGGCTGTATGAGCCCGAACAGACAGACATTGGACACAGTCACAACGAAACCCGGATCGAGTAGCGTTAGGAAAGACTTCGTTTCGCTGCGCTCACTCGTCTAATCAATAGGCTACTCTTTCCAGTCAGTTTCTAACTTAAAAAATTACTCATAATTGCTTAGCCTATTGGAGAGAGACAATCACATGAAACAAGATGTAATTCAGGGGAATTTACAGTGCTTCAAAAATTACAATTTTTTTAAGAAAACAAACAGTTCAGGTTAGGCTATACCCAATTTAAAACAAATACCAAACTTTATAAACTAGGTAATTGGAAATTATAAGTTATTTTTAATTGTCATAATTCCATTGTTGATTAATCACTGCAAAAATATTGGCAATCCCAAAAATTGTGAAAAACTGAAACAAAAAAAATTAAACAGTTTCGAAGTGGCAGTTCTCTTGACGGAATGTTCCAAATGTCCGTTAACAGTTGATGGAGGTGACACACACACACAGAGGGAAGCCACAAGGTGGGCTTTAGTATTCTGGCCTCATTCCGACCAAAAAACAAGATGACGAGTTGCGTATACTGGGCCCCTGTATCAAAATAATATAGTTTTCAATTGTAGTCAATCTGTACAAACTGGGTCTCAATTTTGTGAATATTAAACGACAATTTAAGGAATCTGGGTCCTAATTAATCTCTAAAGAAGCAGAGTAAATATTTTTAAAGTCGTATACATTTGAAAATGACGAAGTACGTATTGTGGGTCTCACTTTGGTACGAGCAATCGCCGCTAGATGTCTCGCCGGTTGTCGTACGCGCACGACTATTTTATCGGCTGTGAGCATGCCGGCAGAGCCCGCACTATTCAAACAGCACATTTTGTGACGACTAATCTATATTACTAGGAAAACGCTTAAGTCCCGCCGCGTTGTTGGATGAGCGTAATTGGTGCATTGAAGTTGAAGATTTTTTTTTAAATTAAATTAAACTAGGAAAACGCTAAAGTCCCGACGCGTTGATGGATGAGCTTTTTAAAGTTTTTAGTTGCGTGGGATATCTTTACTTTTGCAAGTGCTTTGTTTTGCTGCCTACGCATTGTAGGTGAATGTTGACAAGTTTCTTTTGTTTCTTGTCAATTTGGTATTATTTACCGTAAAAAACTTATATTAAAAGCTTTATTTCTATAGATTCTGGCTAACTTTTTCAACTTTTTCTTCCAAAAGGTACTACATCACCATAACCTTAATGTCCATGTATAATATGAACGTTGTAGCCCCACCCGTTTGGTCAGAATTGGCTCAAATGGCACGAAAATATCGTACAAAAAACCAAATTACTAGGAAAACGCTAAAGTCCCGCCGCGTTGATGGATGAGCTTCTTTTTAGTTTGCGTGGGATATCTTCACTTTTGCAAGTGCTTTGTTTTTCTGCCGACGCAATGTAGGTGATTGTTGTCAAGTTTCTATTGTTTCTTGTTAATTTGTTATTATTTAACGTTAAAATCTTACATTAAAAGCTATATTTCTATGGATTCTGGCTAACTTTTCAACTTTTTCTTTCAAAAGGGACTACATCACCATAACCTTAATGTCCATGTATAATATGAACGTTGTAGCCCCACCCGTTTGGTCAGAATTGGCCCAAATGGCACGAACATATCGCACAAAAAGTCAAAAAACTTATATTAAAAGCTTTATTTCTATAGATTCTAGCTAACTTTTTCAACTTTTTCTTTCAGAAAGCAATACATCACTATTACCTTTAATGTCCAGGTGAAATATGAATGTTGTAGACCCACCCGTTTGGTCAGAATCGGTTCCAAATGTCACGAAAATATCGCACTAAAAAATCGAAAAAAATCGTAAAGTACGATATTCATGAGAAATATTTCTTCGATTGTACCCAAAAACGTGGCAAGTCTAAGTTCAGAGAAAACGAAGGTCGTGTCAAATTTTCATCAAGATCGCATATGCCGTTTGCCCGGTAGAGAGCGAACAAACAGACGGAAAAACAAACAAAAAAAAACAAAAAAAAACAACCGAGCTAAATTTTTTGGGGGGTCGGTGAAATTGAAGTCTTCGCTTCGCTCATCCAATAACATAAATTGTAAAAATTTTTAATTAATTGTAATTTAAAAAAAGGAAAAAAACGTAATATTGAAATTTTCATAAGAAATAATTATTCGATTGCGCACAAATTTTACACAAATATATGAATTTATAAAATTAAGGTTCTGTGAAAAAGTTATTACAATAGGATAAAGCATGTTGGTGTTATAAGTCAAAGAATTGTTTTAAAAAAGAAAAAAACGTAAAATTTCGATTTTCATGAGAAATAGTTTTTTGATTGCGCTCAAATTTCACACGAATACCTAAATTCATAAAATTAAGGTTCTGTGAAAAAATCATTGAAATCGGACAAAGCATGTAGGTGTTATAAGCTGAAGAATTTTTTTTAAATCGAAAAAATCGTAAAAATTGCGATTTTCATGAGAAACAATTTTTTGATTGCGCTCAAAACGTGGCAGTTCTTCGTTTCAGAGATTTCGAAGGCCTCCATAAATTTCATCGCAATGGAGTATCGGTTTTAGCCGAATCGTGTTAACAGACACACAAAAATACAGAAAAAAAAACATTCCGGATTATTTTCTCCAGTGTAGTGAAATGGAATCTTCGCTTTCGCTCGTACGCTCATCCGGTACACTCTTCTTGGTATATTCAGGATTAAAAGGACCACAAAAATTACGAATTACTGTCTTTTTTGTCTTGCCATCTGTGGTGTACGGTGTAGAGATGCATTGACATGTTATTTTGTCCCAGTGCAAAAAACACCACCGTGTCACAGTTTATAGCTTTTTTAAATTTGTTGTAAATCTTCACGTGCATACTAATATACCGATAAATCAAAATATTCGATCGACATTAAAATAGTTTTCCAAAATCATTATAAGACAACTCCGCAGTCACCTTTGACGTACACAACATAACCGTCATAATGATGGGATTGATTGATCAAAGCTCGTGGCAGAAGCTAAAAACTTCTGCCTGAAACGGGATGTGTTTTCTAAACTTTCTATATTTTTGGAAGCAAGGTCACTAACCGCTGGACCAATGAGCCACACAGGGGCACACAAACTCTGACTTCAGTTGCTAAGGTAGGCTATAGCTAGGCGGATTAGCCTAACAATTAGGGGTTTTGTGGTAGAGCCGTGAATTTTGGATTGTATCCTCATTTTATTTAATACACCTTTTTTTATTTATACATAGTACAAATATAGGCAATAAATAAATAATAATAATAATCAAACACCCGGTTCCAACATAAGTCAGGTCGGGGGGTGACGTATCACCAATTTCTCGGGCTGTGGACTTTCAGTGTTTGCTAGCCAGGCTCAACACCTCCTCATCTACTTCGATGTCTTCTATGACAGGCATTTCTACCAGTTCTCTCCATTTCTTTCTATCCTCCCAGAGTCTTTCTTCATTAATTCTTTCCCATGATTTTCCTCTTTCTTCAATGTTCCATTTTATTTGGTCCCTCCATCTATCTCTTGGGCGTCCAACTCTTCTTACTCCCCCCCATGTGTGTTCAAATTCTCTTCTTGGTATTCTATCTTGTTTCATTCTTCGTACGTGCCCATACCATCGAAGTCTTTCTTTTCCTATTTTATTTCGTAAACTTTCCACTCCTAGTTTGTTTCTTATTGTTTTGCTCCGTACCTTGTCTATTTTTGTTAAGGCTACAGAACTTCTTAAAAATTTCATCTCTGCTGCTTGTAATCTGCTGTCTTCCTTTCCTCCTATTGTCCATGTCATGGATGCATATGATATTATTGGGAGGAAATACAATAAATAAATTACATAAAATTAGTGATACAAATGATGATATACAATTATAATGATGAAATATGAAATCAATGGAAAACATTTCAATAATAGAATAATATACTAAATCTGAAGTTAAGAAAAACAATGTTATAACTAAGAAAACACTCAAGTCCCGCCGCGTTGTTGGATGAGCGTAATTAGTGCATATTGAGCTGCAATGTGTTATGCGGATTTTCTGTTGTTCTGTAAAAAAATTATTACTTTGTTCAAGATTTTTTTTAAATTAAATTAAATTAAATAAAAAAAAACTTAATTTAACTTTTTTTTAATTAATCATATTTTTAAAAAAAGAAAAAAATTGAAAAATTGCGATTTTTATAAGAAATAATTATTCGATTGCGCTCAAATTTCACACGAATATACAAATTCATAAAATTAAGGTTCTGTGAAAAAATCATTACAATAGGATAAAGCATGTAAGTGTTATAAGCCGAAGAAATTTTTAATATCGACTAGGAAAACGCTAAAGTCCCGCCGCGTTGATGGATGAGCTTTTTAAAGTTTTTAGTTGCGTGGGATATCTTTACTTTTGCAAGTGCATTGTTTTGCTGCCTACGCATTGTAGGTGAATGTTGTCAAGTTTCTTTTGTTTCTTGTCAATTGGTATTATTTACCGTAAAAAACTTATATTAAAAGATTTTTTCTATAGATTCTGGCTAACTTTTTCAACTTTTTCTTTCAAAAGGTACTACATTACAATAACTCAAATGTCCATGTATAATATGAACGTTGTAGCCCCAACCGTTTGGTCAGAATTGGCCCAAATGGCACGAAAATATTGCACAAAAAATCAAAAAACTTATATTAAAAGCTTTATTTCTATAGATTCCGGCTAATTTTTTCAACTTTTTCTTTCAAAATGTACTACATCACCATAACCTAAATGTCCATGTATAATAAGAACGTTGTACTCCGACCCGTTTGGTCAGAATTGGCCCAAATAGCACGAAATTATCGCACAAAAAATCGAAAAAATCGTAAAAGTACGATATTCATGAGAAATATTTCTTCGATTGTACCCAAAAACGTGGCAAGTCTAAGTTCAGAGATTTCGAAGGTCCTGTTCAATTTTCATCGAGATCGCATTTGCCGTTTGCCCGGTAGAGCGAACAAACAGACAGAAAAACTAACAAAAAACAAAACACCCGAGCTATTTTTCTTGGGGTAACGTAAGTGAAAAACAAACAAAAAACAGAAAGTCAAATTGAAGTCTTCACTTCGCTCGCTACGCTCGCTACGCTCGCTACGCTCATCCAATAAGTCGAAGAAATTTTTAAACTAGGAAAACGCTTAAGTCCCGCCGCGTTGATGGATGAGCTTTTTAATGTTTTTAGTTTGCGTGGGATATCTTTACTTTTTCAAGTGCTTTGTTTTGTTGCCTACGCATTGTAGGTGATTGTTGTCAAGTTTCTATTGTTTCTTGTCAATTGGTATTATTTATCTTAAAAAACTTATATTATAAGCTTTATTTCTATGGATTCTGGCTAACTTTTTCAACTTTTTCTTTCAAAAGGGACTACATCACCATAACCTTAATGTCCATGTATAATATGAACGTTGTAGCCCCACCCGTTTGGTCAGAATTGGCCCAAATGGCACGAAAATATCACACAAAAAATCAAAAAACTTATATTAAAAGCTTTATTTCTATAGATTCTGGCTAACTTTTTAACTTTTTCTTTCAGAAAGCAATACATCATCATTACACTTAATGTCCATGTGAATATAAACGTTGTTGCCCCACCCGTTTGGTCAAAATCGGCCCAAATGTCACGAAAATATCACACTAAAAATCGAAAAAATCGTAAAAGTACGATATTCATGAGAAATATTTCTTCGATTGTACCCAAAAATGTAGCGAGTCTAAGTTCAGAGAAACGAAGGTCGTGTCAAATTTTCATCAAGATCGCAATATGCCGTTGCCCGGTAGAGAGCGAACAAACAGACGAAAAAAAACAAAAAAACACTCGAGCTCAATTTTTTGGGGGTCGGTGAAATTGAATTCTTTGCTTCGCTCATCCAAAAATTGAAAAAAATCGTAAAATTGCGATTTTCATGAGGAATAATTTTCCGATTGCGCTCAAAAACGTGGCAGTTCTAAGTTCAGAGATTTCGAAGGACTCCATAAAATTTCATTGTAATCGGAGTATTGGTTTAGCCGGAATCGTGTTAACAAACAGACAAAAATACAAAAGAAAGAAAGAAAGAAAGAAAGAAAAAAAACATTCCGGATTTTTTTCTCCAGTGTAGTGATATGGAATCTTCGCTTCGCTCGCTACGCTCATCCAATAAACTAGGAAAACGCTTAAGTCCCGCCGCGTTGTTGGATGAGCGTATATGGTGCATTGAGATGCCATGAGTTACGCGGATTTTCTGTTGTTCTGTGAAAAAATCATTACTTAGTCGAAGATTTTTTTAAACTAAATTAAATTAAATAAAAATTAACTTAATTTTTATTATTAAATAAAACAAAATGAAAAAATTAACGTAATTTTTTTAATTAATCGTAATTTTTTAAAAAGAAAAAAATCGTAAAATTGCAATTTGTATAAGAAATAATTATTCGATTGCGCTCAAATTTAACACGAATATATTAATTCATGAAATTAAGGTTCTGTGAAAAAATCATTACAATAAGATAAAGCATGTAGGTGTTATAAGTCAAAGAATTGTTTGGATGAGCGTAGCGAGCGTAGCGAGCGAAGCGAAGATTCCATTTCACTACACTGGAGAAAAAAATCCGGAATGTTTTTTTTTTTTTTCTTTTTTTTTTTTTTTTTTTTTTTTTTGTATTTTTGTGTGTTTGTTAACACGATTCCGGCTAAACCGATACTCCGATTGCGATGAAATTTTATGGAGACCTTCGAAATCTCTGAACTTAGAACTGCCACGTTTTTGAGCGCAATCGGGAAATTTTTTCTCATAAAAAACGCAATTTTACGATTTTTTTCGATTTTTTTAAAATTTCTTCGACGTATAACACCTACATGCTTTATCCGATTGTAATGATTTTTTTCACAGAACCCTAATTCTATGAATTTAAATATTCGTGTGAAATTTTAGCGTAATCGAAAAATTATTTCTCATGAAAATCAAAATTTTACGGGTTTTTTTCTTTTCTAAAACAATTCTTTGACTTATAACACCTACATGCTTTATCTTATTGTAATGATTTTTTCACAGAACCTTAATTTCATGAATTAATATATTCGTGTTAAATTTGAGCGCAATCGAATAATTATTTCTTATACAAATTGCAATTTTACGATTTTTTTCTTTTTAAAAAATTACGATTAATTAAAAAAATTAAGTTAATTTTTTATTTTGTTTTATTTAATATAAAAATTAAGTTAATTTTTTATTTAATTTAATTTAATTAAAAAAAATCTTCGACTAAGTAATGATTTTTTCACAGAACACAGAAAATCCGCGTAACTCATGGCAGCTCAATGCACCAATTACGCTCATCCAACAACGCGGCGGGACTTAAGCGTTTTCCTAGTTTTAGAAAAGAAAAAACCCGTAAAATTTTGATTTTCATGAGAAATAATTTTTCGATACGCTAAAATTTCACACGAATATTTAAATTCATAAAATTAAGGTCCTGTGAAAAAATCATTACAATCGGATAAAGCATGTAGGTGTTATACGTCGAAGAAATTTTTAAAAAATCGAAAAAAATCGTAAAATTGCGTTTTTATGAGAAAAAATTTCCCGATTGCGCTCAAAAACGTGGCAGTTCTAAGTTCAGAGATTTCGAAGGTCTCCATAAAATTTCATCGCAATCGGAGTATCGGTTTAGCCGGAATCGTGTTAACAAACACACAAAAAACAAAAAAAAAAAAAAAAAAAAAAAAACATTCCGGATTTTTTTCTCCAGTGTAGTGAAATGGAATCTTCGCTTCGCTCGCTACGCTCGCTACGCTCATCCAACAATATAGTATTCGACCACACATTATATAGTTATTCAGAGATCCAAATTTCCTATGCAAGGGACAAACATTAAAGATAATTTTAATTTGTAATTGACAACTATAAAAATAATATGAACATAACGCAGATATTTAAATGTCAACGGACGAGTCCTCAAGACACTATTCAAAATCCTAAAATAAAGCAATCATCTACAGTTTACACAATCCTGTATCAAAAAATACTTTTTATTTGGGGTTGACGGTTGACACCTCGAAATCGCCTCAACTTGAATGTATGCGCCTAAGTGTGTTAGCGCACCGCGGCTTGGATGCGGCGCCCAAACAGGCATCTAGTTCTAGATGGGAGCGATTTGAATTTGAATTTGTCATTTACTAAGAGAAAAACGAGCAATTTCCAGCAGCAGGGGAGAGGGAGATGGCGGGTGTAACATACTAGCAGATGTATATTATTATTGTTATCCCCGATTATAGGCCTAAAGGGGATTTCACCCGCTTAACTAAAAAAAAACATTTCATCCAGGCTAATTAGTCATGAATTTGCAGAGTAACTAAAAATTATTGGGTCCACCATGACCAGAAAAAAATTGTCAAATTTGGTAATTTTCGAGCTATAGGTCCCATCAGACAAAATCTCCCATTAGAAATAACATGGGGACGATCTTTATGCCCCTTGACCTTCGAGAATTTTGACCAAAAAAATATTGACGTTCATTGATGTATTCTGAAACCAACCTTATCTGTAAATCCACTATATTTTATTTTTGTTATTTGGGCAGTCGTTCGGGTCAAAATATGCTGATTACCAAGAATGTGTGTGATTTCGGAAAGCATATTTTGAGTGTATGTTTGTGTTGTGCACAGTTTCAAGACACGATGTTATAAATGACCATTAATATTCATACAATACTCTAAAGTATCTATGTGGATAAACTAGGAAGCTTCGCAAACGCTTTTTCAGGCGCGTTGTTGGATGAGCGTAATTGATGCATTGAGCTGCCATGCGCATGTGTTATGCAGATGGTATTTAAATTAATATCGTTTTCCCATTGCTATGGCCTGCGAGACACGCTTAGTAATATTGTTTTAATTTTTACGACGACGACATGAGGATCAGGGGCGCACATTACATTACACACTACATTACAATCGAATAAAGCACGTAGGTGTTACTTATAAGTCAAAGAATTTTTTTTAAACAAAAAAAAGCGTAAAATTGAGATTTTGTTACATTATATTGTTAAATTGGTAATACCATAGCAATTAAATACTACTTTAATAAATATTTCTATTGAAACAAATATTTTTATTGGGACCTTTTTTAGGTTCCTATATAAATTATAGGCGAAAACACGCTGAAACCTAGTAAAATACCACCATTTGCAATATTAAAAAGAAAAAATATATCCTGTTGCTGTGCGCCCAAGACCCACGGGATATATAGGCCTACTTTTTCCAAACAATAGTTTTATGGTAAGTTCTAAAAAAATGTTCGCCCTTCCCCCCAAAAACGGGGGCTAGTTACTCCACTGGCCAAACCTTACACAATCAAAAGCATTGCAATCTACAAGAAACCCAACTTATGTACCCTTCCACATTTTCTTTCTGATAATATATAAATTTACTGTGCCTAGTGAATGAATCCATGTAATTCTTGGCAAAATAAATTGCACGTACTTTTACATTTAACAGTACCTAGTTGCAAATAAAATTTTGAAAAGATTTGTAGTGACTGCATTCTTTTTTCTTTTCTGCAAAAATGTAGAAGTGTACATAAAGCTTGGCCCCGTCTTTTAGATCTCAATGCTTTTGATTGAGGTTTAGCTGTCCCTTTACAAGATTGTTGTATGTGTGGTATATCTTAGTTTCAAGATGAGTAAAATATAATTCACTCTACTTTCAATTAATGGATGGACCACAGATAAAATACATATTATTAATTTGTATATATTATAAAACTGTATTGGCGTTGAGTGACGGTACAACGTCGCGTATCAATAATCAGATTATTATTTATAAGAATATGGTTACTTTTTCACCCCTGCAAAGTCTCATCAGCAACCGGAATTGCTTAGCTGTAGGATGTGTTGCAGCAAATCAGGGAGTTGGTCGGTAAAAGCGGTCATCATGCGGCAAGCGCTGGAATACCACACGAGTTTTTTGGGACCCACTCTACGCACTCTGCTTTCTCTACTCTCTGTTCGGAAAACGTTGACTAACTGTGTACCAGAAAACTAGTTTCCAGCGTACGAATGTGGTTGCTGCCGTGGCTCATTATATTTTAGAGTACCACAATCCTCGTATGGTTATTTCGGATTAAACTTTTAATTTAAATTGAGTCCCACTTTACAGAAACCCACAAAATGAAAAGTTGAAGCCCAGTTTATCACCAGCGTCACTGGGACCCAGTTTATTGAGGCCCACAGTAGATCTACCCCACCTTGTCAATAAGTTGAGCCAACAAGTTGATAGTGTAACAGAACAGGGCTTTAAGCACTAGGCCTAAATGACAAGACTAGACAACATAGGCCTACCTACTACAATGACCTTGTATTGTATGGATGTGTTTATGTACAGGGTCCACCAGTTACCTAACAGCTGCTGTAAGATTTGCCCTGTTTCAGTTTATGTAAATAAGCTACCGGTAATTGGAATACATTTTGCTGCATCATAGCGATGGCAATGACTACAAAGATCTGTTATTTACACCCTGCCCCAGAGGGCGAGGTTTTTTTGTGAACTGACTACTGACGTCACATGCTGTTTGAAAATAAATGCGGGGGAAAGAGAAAATGTAGAATTTTAAAACCTTATCAAATTAAACCATTTTCTTTGAAAACGACTTTACCCGGGTAGGTCTATACTGACCTTCATAGACCTAGACGAATCTGCCTCTGTTATACATACTTGCACACATATTGAAAATAAAAGCCCACTTCCCTTTTTCAAGAGTTTTAGGAATGCTTTGGCGGCGCAGTATCTAGGGCCTACTAACTTTGGGCGACTGTAGGCAACGAATGCAATGTTAACATGGCAACGATAGGCGGATAGTATACCGCTGGTTAGAGCAGATGGAGGGTTCGTAAGCTAGTGTAACGGCTTCGTTCTCCTCGACGTCTACTCAGCAGTCCGGGTTAGTATATGACTGTCAAAGTTACACCGTCCTGTCGGATGGGACGTTAAGCCGTTGGTCCCCTTGGTACTTCTCGAAAGGAGGAGGCTACGTGACGGTACCAGGTTTCCCCTCCTCCCTTCTGTTCATACATACTTCATCCTCATATATCACCACTCATCGTCTCGAATAGCCAAAGTGCATAAATATGAGACGTTAAGCAATATCCAATCAATCAATAGGCGGATAGGAAGAAATCACGCATTTTTCATCGCCTACACTGATTAAAAGATTTGTACTGTGTGTGTGGATAGCTAATTTTCTTCGAGTAATATTGGAATACTTTTTGTCAGCAACAAAATGGTAAGTCTAGGCCTACCTTAAGCGTTGAAAGTGGTCAGCTGGCATAGCCTAGGCCTAGACCTGTGTTCAGACCTGTTTACACATTGTCCCAGAGCCTAGCCTTTAAAAGTGGGCATAGAGTTGATATATTTTCATTAATTTGAATCTTTGATTCACATGACTAGGCCTAGCCCTACACACCTTTGATTTTGATATTCTAGGCCTAGGATCAACAACATGCATAAATTGAGGTTATGTTAGTGAGGCCCTAAGTCTAACAGTAATTTCTCCTCTTTCCTCAGCCACTCACCTTATTACAATGACACATCAAATATGTTTTATTTAAAGTTTGTCTTTTCTCGATACCACATGTGCTCAACTGCAAATTCTGTGTACATATTTGACGTAAATGTGAAAACGTCTGTACACCTCCATGAAATTTCGTACACACCGCCATTGCACTACTCTTTACTTATCGAAAGTCGAACTCGAAGCCTGTACGTATGGTCGATATGCATTTGCACGTGACCGATAGCGGCACGTTTGAATAATATTATGAAAGAGGAAGATCCATTTTAGAAAAATCAAACCACTCAAATGTATTATGAGATTGCCAAAAATCAGGAACAGCAAATCAGGGAATAATCAAGCATTCGTAGAAGAAACCACCGAATGCGAATCTTCATTCTTCTGTTCAACTTCAAATCTTGATAACCATTTAGTTAAAAAATCTTGACTGATAGATACAAAAAACTCACAGCAATCACACAACTCAAGATACATAACATAACATAACATTTCTTAACGGTTGCAAATGGGCCCTTCCGCCCGGTGGCAACCACTCACTCCCCCAGACCTAATTACTGTCCCCCCCTAAAAACGATCTAAATTCCCTTAAAGACCCACTACCTACAATATCCCCCGGCAAGTCATTCCATTCCCTAACAGTCCTTTCCATGAAACCATACCGACCCAGATCCGTTCTTACTACTTGACGCTAGAACTTCCATGAATGAACACCCCTTCCCCTGTAAAGCCCCTCTTGTAGCCTATTGCGGATGTCCCCCCACACCTTACTTCCCCTAGCCACCCTGTACATATTGCACAACCTAACCTCCCTTCTTCTTCCCTCTAATGACTCCCACCCCAACTCTCCTAACATTGCAGTGACACTGTCATATACTCTCTCTACATTCCCCTTATCATCCTCTTCCCACCGCCACCGCCTAACCTTTCCCGTAACCCTTCTTGCCGCCCTACGTTGGACTTTCTCTACTTCCAAAACCTCCCCCAACTTATACGGATCCCATGCCGCCGCCCCATACTCCAGGACAGGTCTAACCACTACCTTATATGCCCGATCTTTAACCTCCCGGCTGGCCCCTCTTAGATTTCTCATAACAAAACCCAAAGCACTATTTCCCTTCTGAACAACTTCTTGCACCTGATCCCCCCAACCCAAATCCTCTGCCAACATCACCCCTAAGTACTTATTACGTTCCTACTTTCTCCATAACAGCCCCCATTAAAGTGTATGTCCTACCTACCTTAATTATTCTTCGCGAGAAACCAACCACCTTACATTTACCTATGTTCAAACCCATCTTATTTGCTGTGACCCATTCCTCTATTACCCCCAGATCTGCCTGCAACAGCCTAACATCCTCAATCCCCCTTATTGCTCTATACAAAACACAATCATCTGCAAATAATCTTATTCTTGATGTTATTAAGATAGATAGTTTTATTGATTTTGCCATAGATAAATACATAATACATATATTTAATTAGACTCAATTTTAACCTGTAACAGTCAGGTACCGTAGACTAAGATAGAATATAGATTAATTATTAAATAATTATAGTACAAAGTAGTAGAATATGTGTGCAATAATAATGATGTGTTATTACACAATAATAATATAGTATGAAGTAATAGAATACAGGCCTATATTTAATAATAATATAATATGATGAATACACAATAGTATTGGGTAATATAATACAGGTCATAATCACATTCATTGTGATTTGATGTTGTGTTCACAAGTGTTTAGATACTATTATCTTCCAAATATGCGCCTAGAGAATAGTATGCTTTGTCTAGTAGGAGATTCACTACTTTATCTTTGAAACTATTTATGGATGTAATTATTTTAATTTCTTTCGGGAGTTTATTAAATAATTTAATTTGTATATAGTTAGAATTAAGTTGAGCTAGTTTACTATTATGGTGGTCTATATGGATGTCATTTTGTTGCCGTGTTTGGTGTGAATGAGTTTCATAATTTTTTTCTAGTGACTGAAAGTTTTGTTTAACAAATAGGACTGATTTAAGGATGTATATGCAGTATAAGGTAAGTATTTTTAGATTTTGAAACAAAGGTTGTGCATGTGTTCTCGGGTGCGCCTTTGTAATATTTCTAATTGCACGTTTTTGAATTTTGAATACTTTGTCATGGTGTGATGAATGTCCCCAGAATTCAGTCCCGTATCTTATTAGACTTTCAAAAAGTGCAAAATAAACTAGTTTTGATGTACTTACATTTGTTGAATTTCTTATTTGTCTAATAGAATAGCAGGCTGAGTTTAATTTGCCTGTCAGAACGGTTATATGTTTATTCCATGTTAAGGTTCATCCATAAAAATGCCTAAAAATTTAATGTCCTGCACCCTTGAGATTGTGTGGGTGATATTTTTATGTGGTTGAATTGTTATTTCATTAATCGGTTGTAAGTGTCTTGATTTTTGTATTGAGTGAAAGTGAATTAATTTAGTTTTAGAAGAGTTTGGGATTAATTTATTACTCGTAAACCAGTTTATGCATGTCGTTGTCTTCTCTGTTGCTTTTATTATTAATTCATCCCTAGACGGTGCCTGAATTAAAGAAGTAGCATCGTCTGCGAAAAGTTCAATGTCGTCAATACAGAAAGGAAGATCATTAATGAAAATATTAAAGAATAGAGGACCTACTATGGATCCTTGAGGAACACCACATCTGTTTAGTAGACTAGGGGATGCGGTTTTAATTTCATTACCCTTGGTGTCGTACGTTTTAACTTCTACGTATTGGTATCTGTTACTTAAATATGATTTTATAAGTTCTAATGCGATCCCACGTATACCATAATAATATAGTTTATCTAGAAGAATTTTATGATCAATACAATCAAATGCCTTAGATAGGTCGTAAAATATTCCAATTACATGATTTTTCCTTTCTAAAGCATTTACAAGTTTTACCATAAACCTGTTTATTGTTGTACAGGTTGATTTATTTTTTCTAAACCCATTTGGCTTTCTGAAAAAAGTTGTTTTTCTCAAAGTATTTGGAAATTCTTATATGAATAAGTTTTTCAAAAATCTTAGAAAAAGCCGGAAGGAGGGATATTGGTCTATAATTATCCATTTTTGTTTGATCAACCTTTTTTATAAAGAGGGATTATTTTTGCGATTTTAAGTTTATCGGGGAAAGATCCAGACTGTAAGCATTCATTAAAAATTATTTTAAGGGGTTCTGCTATAAATGGAATGCATTTTTTTACCAAGACCATTGGTATTTCATCATAGCCAGTAGACATTTTGTTTTTTGACTTTTAACAATTTCTAATATTTCTTTTTCATTTGTATCTATCATGAAGATTGATCCTGATTGATTCTTTTGAGATTTAATTAGATGGTCCATGAATGTTTCATTTTGGAGGTTCAGGTTTATGTCTTTGGTGAGTTTACTTGCTATGTTCGTTAAAGTAATCGACAAAACACTGTGCTACGATTTTGTGGTTTGTCGGTAATTCCTTCATGTGTTTCTATTTTGATGCTGTTGTTTGTTTTGGGTGGTGGATTGCGGCTCAACTGATCATTTACTATTTCCCATACCTTTTTTGATCTGTTTTCACTGTGCTCTATTTGACCTTCATAGTATTTTATTTTTGATAATTTCAATGTTTTCTTGTAGATTTGTTTATATGTTCGGTAATAACTTTTAATGAACGAGCTGTCATAGAAATGTAATGTCATTTGATAGAGGCTTTTTACGTTATTGCGAGATATTTTTAGTCCTTGTGTCAACCAGGAGTATTTTTTAAATTTATGTTTTACAGTGATTTTTCTTAGAGGAAAGTGTTCCGAAAATGTAGATTGAACTTGTTTATAAATAGTTCATATATTTCATTTACAGAACTTAGTGTTAGATCTGTCCAGTTTTCTTTTGCGAGTTGTTCATTGAAGATGCATATAGTGGGATCTTTAAATATTCTTTTATAGATAATTTTTTTTACTGGGTTATTTATTTACAGTTTATTGTGATTAGTTGTGCAGCATGATCTGAGATTCCACTAAGAATAACCTTTGTATTGTATTTAAAGTGTGTGTTTGTAAATATATTGTCTATTTGTGATGAAGTGTTGTAATAAGTATCAAATCTGGTTGGGGTAGTTATTGTTGACTTTAGTTTGAAGGAGTCTAGTAGATTGATTAGATTTTCCTTTTTGATGAGTCTTTAAGGAAGTCTATATTGAAATCCCCTAGGATGACTATGTCTTTATTTTTCTTTAGATATTTGAATAAGGATGGTTTCTAGTTTTTCGATGAAAGTATCGATGTTTCCATTAGGTGTACGATATAGTGTTATGACTACTATGTTATTAAGCTTGTGTCTGAGTTTTATTTCTATTCCACTTATTTCTAAATCTTTTTCGCTACTGAATTTAATAATGTTTGTTCTTTCTTTTACATCCTTCAGTTTGTCTTCCTTTACAAATATTGCCACTCCTCCATGTCTATGGGTATTTCTGCTAAAGGCTGTTATTAATTTGAAGTTGTCTACATTTACTTGTGATATTTCAAAATCTCTTTGCCAGTGTTCCGTTATACATAAAATGTCGATATTAGGTCCTTCACTTTCTTCTTCATTTATCAGGGCATCTAGATTTACTGTTTTGTTCGAGATGCACTGTATATTTTGATGTAGAATCGTTAATTTATTTATATCTCTATTTTATCAGTAGGCCTACTTATTCCTTTTTTAGGGTTTAAAACTTTATTTACTTTAGGTATGTGTGTTACTTTAGGTATGTGTGTAGGATTATTTGGTTTTTTTGGGTTAGGGGTTATGTTTAGGCCTACGGAGTGTTTGGTATGTGTTGAAGTGTCCAAAAAGGGTATAAAGGGTGGGTTAGTTGTTTAAGTTTTTTCCATGTTAGGTCTGGTTTTGTATCGAAACCTTTAAAGTCATAGTCAGAGTCGGAGCATTCTGTGTCGTCTTGGTCAGTGACTGCACTGTCTGTCTTCTCGTCTAGGTTGGTGTTGTCTAGTATGCTTATAGTTTTATGTTTGGTCTTCGATAACCTGGGTGGTTGTATTCTTCTCTTTGGTTTTGCTTTTAGGTTCTCTTTGTGGATATGGTTGGACTTAAAATTAAGATTAAGCTTAAAATTAGCATCCTGTGGACTGGGTGCTCCTGGGTTGGTTGACGTGGTGGTCCTCTTCGCCAAGTCCACCTCATCGGAAGGGCCCGCTGTCGCTAACGGGTTTGCTGGGGTGGTGTCCAGGTCCTCTAGGCAGGTAGGCAGGTTTGCTGCAGTGGTGGGTCTTGTCAGCAGGTGTACTTCGGCGGCAAGTTCCACGGTGGTCAGCGGGTCAGCAGGGTTTGCTGTGGTGGTGTCTAGGTCCTCTAGGCAGGTAGGCAGGTTTGCTGCAGTGGTGGGTCTTGTCAGCAGGTGTACTTCCCTGCCCTATGTCATTAATAAACATAATAAACAACAAAGGTCCTAACACTGAGCCCTGCGGTACCCCGATGTAACCTCTATACTATGTGACAAGGTACCCCCAACCCTAACCCTCCGAGACCTACCTCTCAAGAAATCTCCAACCCACCTCACCATATATAGCACTAATATATATCACTCGTCTAACGACTTAAGCGTTTTCCTAGTATTCGGACAAAATGTTGATGGGACTATTTATTTTTTGATTTTGCATGGATTATGGTTGTATATGAACATAAATAATATAAAATAGTACAACTATTAAGTATTGTTATTTATTTCCATTTTATTAAGTCTCAATACATAAGTTGTGTAATGGTAACTAATAATGTGTATACAGTAGCTTCAACATTATTACACTGAATGCCTTGGGGTTGCACTACTATCATTACTATCAGTGTGTTTGGAAGATCGTTTTGTTAATATTACAAAAGTAAATGTATCATTCATACAATCATAAGCGTGGAACATAAATAATAAATTGAAATAAATGCTTAGACCACTTACAAGTGATATAAATTACTGACAACATTGACAATCAAAGAGGTCACACTGCCCACACACAATATTTATTCACTTCAATCATAATCACATATTCTGTTGACCTGTAAAAGTAGCATCGTTTTTACCTACATTATCGTTCAATATTAATATTATTCAAAATTACCAATAGCAATGGATATGAAAAGGAGAAATGCAGCTTGGGAAAGGATTAACCAGGAAATATGTTGGGAAGAACGAAAAATATGGCAAAAACTGGTGGAGGTCCCTGAGGAAGAAGACAGTGAAGAGAAAGAAAGTGAAGTAGATGATGCAGAGGAAGAAAAAGATGACGTGGGAGAAACGTCAGGCATGGCTAGCTGGCTTCGATAAGCCCGGGGAGCAAAGAATGTGGTGGGAACCTCTCACCCCCCCCCACCCCCCCCCCCCACCTCAGCCGACTTAGTTGGAAATAGAGATCGATATTAATATAATTATTGATCGATCGCTAATACAGTCACTTTTCCGATTATTTTTATTTTGTCGTTGTGAATCCCTAATGTAAAACAAACTTTGTTACACAACTAACTGAGTGCTTCCACTCTAGACAGAAAGTCAACTTTAGTTCGTTAAAGTATGATGTTAAGAGGGGTCGCTGCGGAGACGAGTATATGCGTTCAGCTTTCTGGATTTTCCAGGTAAACGGTAAAAAAACATCGGTATCTTATTTCTCACAAACGTGCCGCTCGACAATAAATAAAGTATCAATCTATGAGATCCAGTACGCGTATTCCTGAATTAATTAATATATTTTTAATTTAAAAAATGTGAATTCTCCCAAATTTACTCGACTTTTGTCAACTTCGGGAATTTATTCCAAGTGCACAGATTTTTTTAACGCAAATTTTCATACTGGATACCAACGTTTAAATCAATGTAAATGCGCAAGTAAATTTGGTAAATCGTAAGATAAGCGGTTTGATTGGAATTTCCTGAATTGAAATAAATGTTTTGGATTTCCCATTTTTCACGTTTTGAACTCATATCTGGCAATGGATCTTTAAGGCTTATTTTTTGCAACCAAGTGTGGATATTAATAGAAAAGTTATTTATTAACATTAATGCAAAATTTCGTAATGATATTACCAACCGTTCATCAGAAATCATCAACAGCTGAGTGCATGCATTTGAGTTGGGCCAAGCTCAGCGCTCCCTTTTAAGTGAACTTGACGTTCTTCTCAAAACAAGTCACCAAATATATTTGAAATACAACCAAGTACCGGTACTGAAATCTTAAGTTATGGCCTTCACAAACATAAAGCAGCACAAATGCAAAATGCTCCACAAGCAAACGCAAAGATGAGCAAGTGAACTTGGTGGTTAAACATAAACAAATCCAGGCTTAACCAGCAGTCTAGATTCAAAGAACTCTAGGTATTATTAACTAATTGTGGATATAAACACTATTTAAGGTCATAAACTGTTCATACTCATGTATATAATAGTTGTCAGCCAAAAAACTCATAAAACTACTTCAATAAGTGTTCACTTGTTAATGTTTAACTTTAATTGTTAAAACAAATATTTACATTGATTAAATTATTTTGGCTCATTTGTAGGGTTTGCATAATTTGAAATGAAAACTATTAGTTAAATCAGTATTTATGACTTGAATTTGATGTGCATTATTCAATGCAAGGAACAAAAGAGGCCAACTTTTTCCTGTGATTTGACACAAGTGCAATTTGATATATTTTAAAACCTGTCTAGATATAGAGGTAGCTATATAGAGAGAGGTGGCCGCGTGACGCACTCACAAATTTTCTCGCGTTTGTGCGTAAACGTGCATGCGATGAATAAGTACCGTAACTGTGCGTCACAGTCATGGTGACACTAAATGCTCCAGCATGTCGCTACCTGGGGTAAAATTTAGCCAGCAACACGAGGACAACAATCTCTTGTATTTAATGTCTGCTAATCTGTTATTTAATCTCTAGACAATTATTTGTTCACTTCACGAGTTATCACACACATGAGTGATAATGTAAGTGGTTGTACGTGAGCGATCATAGCTACTACTTGGCAAATATAATGTGATCGTGCATGAGCTAAACAAAAATTAAGTTATTCGTTGGCAATTATGCGTGAATGGAAAATAGGTTTACGTGATGCGAGTGAAAAATTGATCACGCAACCACCTCTACTGTCTTATACAGATTGAGGACAACATTGTTATTGAAATTAATGAAATTAAAGTTGTGTATGTATTTTGTAGATATTACCTAGGTGTTACACAAAACATAAAAGTTCCAACAATGTATTTTAGTTTAGAGCATCACAGTGCAAAGACCAAGTACAGTACGTAGTAGGTAAGTACAGTACCGGTACTTGGGATTACAATTGAGTACTAACAGTTGAGAGGCTTAACACATACCAAATAAGAAATAACAGTAAATATCAGTAGTCTTTAAGTATGTGACACAAAGGTGTATTTAGTACTATTTATTTACCAATAAACTGAGGATTTATAAATTGACTATATGTAAATATCAGAAAAAAATCACCTAAACTCTTCAGTTTATAGAATTTGTTTAAGGCCCAATGCATTCAATGATGTATTTATAATTTATATTCTAGAGTAAAAAAAATGCAATTTTTGTGGAAAAGAAGTAACCATTGTCAATTATTTATTAAATTCAATAAATCTAATAATATACAAATTGACTAAGAAATACATTTTAAGGTTTTCCTAAAAAAATTACAACCATACCTACAACAGTTATTATTACACATTTTGCAAACACAGGTTATGGGTGGATGATCCTTGTATGGTTTTTCTGTGATAATTTCAATTTAACCTTAAGCGTGCAATATCAAAATAAATGTATTGTTTAATTTGTGTATATCATTTCCCTCTTTGGTATACAATTTCATTTAAGTATCATCAACATAAAATTATTTACATTTTATAACATTCTAATATAGACTATATAAAGATAATTTGTAGAACTTATATACATAACACATTCTTGACTAACAAAATTTCAAGGCATAAAAATATTGATTATATTCATAAATCATAGCAATGATCATTGATCAAGTCTTTACTTATTACGTAATTCTTGTGCTAGTCTTCAAAGCAATGCCAAATAGAAATAGGCTAAATAGTAAATAGATATATGGACAAGCAATCTATGTAGGCCTACTCTAATTTTGCCTCCTATCTACTCAATGTAGTATTTACTGTTTAGTGTATTTACTTGCTATTTTTGCAAATAATAATACATTATTAGTAGCCTACCTACTTCTCACTTCAATGATTTACTGATTTCAGTTTACAGCATAATAAATTTAATTTCTACTGTACTGATCGAGATGCCAAATTTATGAGTAGGTACTGAATAATGAATTGCAGTGTAAGAATTTGTGTAATGCATAGTATTCATTGGAGCATTGCATTAATAAATGTATAAAAAGGAATATCCAATGATAGAAAACTATATTTTTTTGAAATGTTGCACAAAATTATCACATTAAAAATATAATTTAGGAGACATGTCACACAATAACTCAACCATTTGCACATTCTAAAACAATAAGACCACTAGGCAATATCAAACCTTATTTTGTTCCGATACTTCGGATTCCAATTTTAAATATTGATTAGATTGATTGATTTGATTGATTGATTGAAGCACCTCAATTTATGACGTGGAAATGTTCCAAGATTTCACTGCTTGATTGATAACCGAGTGAAATAAAGTAAAAGAATACTAATTTGACTATTAACTTAATTTGAATACAATAACAAGTAATCTGGCTAATTGGCCCTGCACCTACGGTATCATGCTTCATCATTGACTTTCATAACATATCAATATCACCATCTGGGAAAAGTGACGCAACCAACATCATAAAAGGGATCTAAAAACTTTTAATATTTTGAAACATGATTTTTAGTTTAAAACTGCATTCCTAAAAAATAAAAATACAACCCATGGTAATTTCATTAAAACAGATAAAAGACAAGTAGTAATTTTCAATTCTAGTTTAGAAACCTGGCAAAGAAAGGAAGATAGAGATTTGATTCACTCGACCACTACCTATAAAATGAACCTCACTCCAAATAACTGTTTATAACTGTGCAGCTTTAATAAACTTTGATATCTTGCACAATTAGCTAACCCAGCTAAATTTTAAACTAAATTAAAATTGTTACTTGCAAATAAAGACTATTCTATTACTCAATTTGAATAGTTACCTCAAGATAAAAATTTGAAGTAATCTGCATAGTACTAGTAACATTAAGCCTAAATCTGATTATTCGTAGTATTTTGTTAGTTTTAAACTTTTAATATTGTTGAAAGACACTTAAGCCTTTCAACATAGTTGTCCGACTCCCATTGACCAACTTTACTTTCTAGCCCTGATATACACGAGCAATAAAACAAATAAACAGTAGTGACACCCACTATTGTGATTACCATTGGTGATCATTATCTATGATCATTGATCACATGTTACTTTGAAGAGATCTGATTGGAAGTTGCTAACTTTTATTGACAAGTAGTTTAGAATAGATTGTTCAATAATTTTGCTATAATGGCTGTACAACATGAGTTGACCATCTGTTGAGCAACAAGCAATATTCATGTTATCAAATACACACCAACTCCAAGCAACATTGTGGTCAACAAAGTTTGATGGGCAACTATGTTGACTGTCTAACAAGGCCTTGAGGGACTTCTTTAACTTTTCTATGCTAAAGCAGGCCTATTTCAATAAATTTACTTTAACTCATTAAGTAGAAATCCTAAAAGGATACTTGTATAAATCATAAATATGTACATCTTTTGAAAAATACAACACTAGACCTTATGTTGTTCGACCTTATGTTTGGTATTGTATGTGAAACCAAACCCCTTGAGTTAATTCAATGCACTTATGCCAAATGGCACTACCACCTAAATACATACATACACATTTATGTGATAATCAATGCCATTTTCCTCATATTTCTTTATAGGTTGGACTACTACTAATTGTAAAACTGTCTACTCTACTAATGTCTAGTCTAGTATAAATGTTATCCTATCAGTGATTCAATGAATGCCAAACAAAAGTAAGAGCATATAAAACATAATATGCTGTAGATATACGGTATATACCCCCTCATGCACAAGATTTACCAACGGAAAGTTGCGTCTCGTTAAAAATGGCAGACCCGTAAATCTATATGTTAAATCATAGGGATATAAAAACCGTATGCACAAAGATAATAGTTTTGCGCGTCCGCAATTTGCTAGATGGCCACTCAAGTTACGGTTCGTCTGGATATGTCGAAAATGTCCTCACTTTTGTAGGTATCTCAGAAAATGAATATATCAACTAAAATTTCTGTACTTGAAATAGAGTAAAAAATTGCAAAAAGAATTAGTTAAATTTGAGTGAAATTTGAACCTGCAACCCTCAGCATAGAAATGCCTCTCCTTAACCACTACTCCAAAGTAGACAATGCAAGTTTACATACATTGCAGGTTGCCCAAAATCCATAATTTAATAAAAGTGTGCTGTTTTCTATCGATTTTCTAGAAATACTCTTTTAGTGCTAGAATAATTTATTCGTGTCATTTGGGACTGGTTTTTGCTTGCATTTTGTTTCCATTGTTCTTCAAACATTATCACCGAAGATTTGCCAATATTTGCGTCCGCAACTTACCGACGCATGTCTTTGTGCATGAGGGGGATAGCCCACAAAAATAAGTGGTCCTACAAATATCGAAACACTAAACGGTTAAACAGTAGTGCCACGTAGTGCATGCAGCATAGAAATATTCTGAAATGCAAAATGGATAGACCGACACATCAAGCACATACCAATATATAGTATGGTTATGTTATTTTAATTAGCTCTCTAACTATTGCTCTGGGCATACAAACATACAAAAGTTGTTTAGTATTACCTAGTTTATGACTGTACAAGCAAGTATATTTTGTCGGCAAAAACCCTAAATTAAGCCTAGGTTAAGGCAGTATTAGCTCCATAATACTACAGTATCTACTAACTACAAAACCATTTTACTAATATTCAAATAAAGTTACATTGTACGTAAACACACACACACACACATACACAAGTATGCTTATTAAGTTATTTTAATATTTATCTTTCGCCAGTCGCCAATCAGCTATCAAATTCAGCTATTAAAACTTACTTCATTGTAAGACTGCCAAATAATTTGATTATGTGAGTGAGATAGGGCGAGATGAGTAGGCAAGCCGATCATGAAATACAAAACAACTAAAAAAAGTGTGCTCTCTCAAACATTGCTTCAGGTAGGCTATGCAATCAAAGAAAGGGCAGACTGGTTTTTGGAAAGAACGGAGATGATTATAGTTTTGAAATTGGTCAGCTATTAGCCAGACAATGACACAAAAAAGCCAAAGAGTTGGACCTACTTGGCACGTGCCATGCTTTTGTGACCATCACATAGAGGGTTGCCAAGGTTAAAAATAATATTATTGTCTAAAGCTACGTTTAGGGAGAGGATACAAAGGCTTCAGTCAGAAAACAAAATTGGCAATAGAGCGGGGCTAACTACTGATGTCTAGCAAGAATATGTAGCACAAAATAGGTTGCAACACTTTACAGTTAACAGGATTGCTTGTCTTTCATGTTTTTTTAATCCAATGCCAGAAACTTGTACATTGTTCTCCGCAGAGCGGCTAAGGGTGAAAGTGCAAGATCGTTTCCTATCAGGGGCACACTTTGGCAATCTTGCTTCACTCCCTTTGCCAACAGAACGTGGTGTTCCCAAGTGGTCACCCACTCAAGTACTGACCACGCCCGATGTTGCTTAACTTCAGTGATCTATCGGGAATCGGTGTATTCAACATGACAAGGCCGTTGGACCCAAAATCATTTTCAAAACACTGCCTGAAGTTTCTTCCAATGCATAATCTTTAGGGTTGTAATTCTAGATATAAATTATAAACAATACTATACCATACCTAGCATAATACATCTCTAACTCACATCCATTTGAAATTCCATTCATTATACGTACAGTACTAACATTACAATGCTGATGATATCACCAGCAATGATAGTAATATGTATCATAATTACGCAATAAAATAAAAGAGTGGTAAAATCCTTAACAACTTAAATACATACTAGCTACCTTCAAACCCATCATTGTTTCCACTACTACATTATTATCCTATCCTATAATATATACAATAATAAATTCCACCAAAATACACAGAAATGTGGCACGTTTCTTAAATCTCAATTGAGATTAGTACCTACATGTACATAGGAAATAAAAATAAGCCTTCCAACATTAACCTAGATTGTAAAAGGAAATAAATTGTTAGAAACCACTAACCAGGCCTACTTGAATTTACATTTCATTAATATTACAATTTACACGAAAGGAATTCCAAATACATATAAACAGTTCTCGTTCCACTTTGATATTAAATAAATGGAACCGTTAGAGGTGATTATCAAGGGAAATGAATTGTCCTGTAAATTGCTATTCTGTCTGAAAGGCAACCTTGATGAAAAAAGGCAAATTTATGTATGGACATGCTGATTAGAGATGGGATAACTAATGTTTCACTTGAAACACCCGTGGCTATTGAAACAATTAAAAGATTTTCTTGTGTAGTATTTAGTATTTACATAGAACCAGGGTGCGAATTAACGACTTTGCAGAGAGGGGGATGGTTTAGAATAGTATTTTCGTTGGCAAACCGGGGTCTGGGGCGCCCCAGCCGCCGGAGGCGAATTTTTTTTTGGGTATTATTGCCCTTCAGATGGCCTTAGAAGCGATCTGAGGAAAATATTTGGGGGTATTATTGCCCTTCAGATGGCCTTAGAAGCGATCTGAGGAAAAATTTGGGGGTATTATTGCCCTCAAGATGATATTAGAAGCAATCTGAGGTATTATTTTGAAAGGAATATGTGTAAATTGACGCATTATTTATTAACATTACGAGATAAAGTCACTTGATATGTTTATGAGATGAGATGGGAATCCAGAGAGGGGGATTTAGCCATCCCCGGCAGGGATACCTTTCAGTAAAACAGAGCCAGGGATAAAATTACCAGAGGGGGGGAAATCCCCCCCATCCCCCCCGTCAATTCGCACCCTGCATAGAACCATAGATAATACGTGCAAAAATATAGGTTTAATTAAAGGCATATTATCACAATAGATGGAAGTATTTTTTGTTTTAAGAAGTAAATATGCAAAAAATAAGAAAGCCGCAAATTGTGGCAACCTTGGACAGGGCCTACACCATCTACTATGATTTGTTTTGACGCATGCCTGGGGGCATGTGACGATGGTGGATGCCTGCTGACTAGGGATGTGCAAACCCACTATTTTTACTTCAAACTCGAACTCGAACTTTCCCAGTTAAAAAAGCCGAACTTCGAACTTAACAAAAATTTCGAACTCGAACTCAAACCCAACTTTTAGGTATATCAAACCGTCATAATAGATTTAATAGTGATAAGTCTGGACCGGCACCTCCACCAAGAAAGTATGAAACTTCTGGACCGGCCCCTCCACCATCCATTTTTTGTTTTTAAATTTGTACCTGAAAACTGAGAACCATTTTTTGACTTGTCAAATAATATGTAACCGCACATTACTACAAATTAGTAAAAAAAAATAAAAAAAATAAAACTTTTTTTTTAACTTGAACCGAACTTGAACTCAAAAAAAGTTTGAGTTCGAGTTCAAATTTCGAACGTTCGCACATCCCTACTGCTGACCGATCCGGGCGAGGCGACATTAGGTTAGAACACGAGTTGTATTGTAGTAAGGGGTTGGCACTGTGTAAATGGAGCCTTCTCGAATTTGTTAGTATAGTCCTACTTGCACAGTAATAGCCTAATAAGTTTTTTTTTTAAATAATCGTATTAATGTGAGTGATACCTAATTAGTTGTGAATAACATAAATGCAAGGTTTGTCAACAAAGGTGATGAGCACGGGATGGATGTGTGTCTGCAGACAAAAAACATTGTTAATTTAGGTTTGGATAATAAATTGCTACTTTTAGGTTCTATTTGTCGGAATCGGAAATTATTATAATATCCTCGTGTCATACAAAGGGAGGTAAAACATTACCTAAATAATAATTTTTGCATAAACAATTAATGTTTTGTGACGTTGATTTGTCAACAGTGTTTAAAATGTTGTTTGTTTGGATATAACACCAAATTGGTCAGTCCAATTGAGTTATCTTTCCACCATTTCCCAAACAGGGAGAAGTTGCCAGTGCAATATAAAAATTGGTTATTGAAAATTATGATTAACCCTAGGAACTTTAACTTTGTAACCAGCAAATGTACTTTATGTACAGTATGTTAGGTACCAAACACTTGATTGAAAGTTATACGAAATGACGATTAGGTATCAAACGAAACTGGTGGAAAATATAAAAATATAAATTTATAAAAATTATAATACTAACTGCAAAATTGAGAGGTAGGCCTACGTAGCAGAAATCCGCATACATCGTCGGTCGGTAGCGAAGCTCAGTAGGCATCCAACTAGGTCACGAGTGGTGACGTCATGCACTTAACATTTTCCATAATATTGCTCGAAACTTGTTCAATTATTGACCGCTTTCCTTTTTTTTAAACTCCTAAAATAATTTAAGGTTTAACATATGTTACGGATGCCACTGTGATTATATACCTTTAAAGTTTAAAGTACCAAAAATATTAAGAAAAATTAAGTTAAACAAAGTTTTAGGCATAAAAATTAAAAAATAGGTTATAATATAATGCCACTTAAATATTTCAAGGCATTTTGTATCGCTGTATAAGCACTTAAGTAAATCAAAGATTTATCCCACCACTAATGCTGATGTAGGCTCGCTAGTAGGCTAGGCCTACTTACAACTACAAATAATTATAAAGAATAATATAAGCATAACATGCTTATATTTCATAGTAGAAACTGAAAGCTTAACTAAAAAGAAAAAGTTTGTAGTAAGCCAAACACTTACTACATCATCATAGGCTACTGTAAAACTGTGGCATTGTAAAACATACATCCCAAGGTAGGGGTACTAATAGTAATAGCTAGAGGTTATGAGAAATGGTGATATAAAAACCCAAATTTCGTTTTAAAAAACCCAAATTTCGCGTTTTTCGCGATTTCAAAAAAATTGTCAAAAACGTTACTAAAAAATAAAAAAATCACTAAAAAAAATTGTACGCACTGTTATTTTGGTATACTATTTTCGCGGAAGCCATGATACGCGCCGTTATTTTGGAGGTATATTTCCGTGAAGCCCGTGACGTCACGGTACCCCGCCTACCGCGCGCGTAATATTCGGTCTGGACCGGCACCTCCACCAAAACTGGACCGGCACCTCCACATCACTTTACATTTTGCACACTAAAAGGTCCAATTTCGCATTTAATTCGGTTTTGACCAGTTTCATGTAATTTCGTTCGTTATTTCGCGCTATACACGAAATTTCGCGAAATTCGCGTTTTCAAAATGTGTTTTTTCCATCACTAAATGATGTAATTCGTCGACAATATTACATTTTAGGCAATAAAAAGGACATTTAAAAAAATTCGCGAATTTCGTTATCACCATTTTTCACTACCTCTAGTAATAGCAAATATCAAAAGCATGCAACATTTTTGTTTGCATTAGGCCTACAGTAGTACGTAGTAAGAAACATAAATATGGAATTGTAACGTATATATAGAAGTGGAATTGAGTGCACTAGTCAGTGGCAATATAAATACTATATTGATCGTGATTATACTTAGGGTCAATTAATATAGTTTCCATGTAAAATGTGAATAAAAATGTAACATATGTACGTAGCCTACAATCCAGAAAGGCAAAGTCATGACATTTTCTACAATAGTATTTATGTCATGAAAAGTACCTTATACCCTTGCAAGCAAGCCCATATATGCTATTGGAGAAGAGCAGGTGACGGAAGCAGACCTTGGGGGTATTCACCAATAAGCATCGCAGCCATCCACTTCAGGTGGTCATCCTTTAAAGGGCCCGCAATGGTGCAACCAAAGAAGGGTCTGTCTTTAGACCTATGTGGAAAACACAAATAAATGTAAATAGTGGTAGGTAAATTGGCACTAATACAATTTATTATTATAATGTTAATTTAATTGAAATAAATAATATAAAATACCTAAATAGTAAATACGAAAAAATAAATAGGCCTAATACGTAAATTGTAAATACTAATAGTATTAGTAGTAATATCAAATAAAATAAAATAAATAATATTACCTATATTAAATATTATTTAAAAATGTATTATTTTTTTATTTAATAATATTAAATTAACTCTAACATTAAACAACTTAACATGCATTGTACAGCAAAAAACATTGGTTGGTGTATGGTGTTACCTTTTCTTAAAATTATACTTTTCGACGAAAGTTATTGACCACCTGAAACATAAAAAAATGTGATGAAGTTGTTTTGCGTTTTGCATGATAACTTTGTCACCTTTTAATAATTTATTGATAAATCTTGCTCCATCAGTGTACAGTTTATACCATGTGAATAGCAAAAAAATAGTAGGCCTAAACTTAAGTTTGCATTTTCAAATAGCTAAAAGGGCACATAATATGCTAAAAAAGTAAAAATTGTTTTGTTGTACTACTATATGACAATTATATATTATACACTGTCCTTAGTAAAATAAAATTTCATAACTGAAAACAGAGTGCATCACCGTAAAATATATTATCCACAAAAAGTTTTAAAAATATTTAGTTTTTACTTCTATAGTACACATAATAAACATTGTAGTGTGTGTATTATAATAAATCCCCACATATACAAAAATTTGTAAAAAAAAAAAAAAAACAGCAGCCAAGCTCTCCTTCAAAAGTTTTTGGCTGTGAATGCTGTAAGATATAGAAGTTGAGCCAAACTTTTCATTCTTTCTCCCTAGTTTCGCTTTGAAGAGAAGTAAGATCATTTCGCCTGTTGACGAGCACCAAGCCAACAATTTTTGTGGTAAAAAAGTAAAAATTTTAAACTCAAAATCATAAAAAAATGGCTTGGCCATTGAATTTGGTTCATGGCCAAGCAATTTTTTATGATTTCGAGTTTTAAAATTTTACTTTTTTACCACAAAAATCTTCACAAAACCAGCGGTATTGGGATTTAAAGTGAAATCCAGGGGCAGCACCGTCGGTGGGCGTAACGTGCATCATGGCCGGCCGGAGTAGCATTAGGAGTAGTCCTTCCCTAAGCAGCTGTGTATAAACTGACGATTTGAATGCTCAATAATCAATCGTTGGTGAATGTTGTGATATGCAATTAGGATGTAAATTAATGTTATGACATTAGTTAGCCTATTGTGATGTTCAAAGTCATCCTGCAACTCTTTGAAATAAATTTATTTCCTTTTCCAAAGAGTCAATTTAGGCCTACTTTTCCTGATCGGTCCCGATTTGATTTCCTACAATACCAGATAGTTCCGGGCCATGTGTGACATAATTATAGGACATTATTTAACTTGCATCCGTGTAATTTCTAATAGACTAGACCTACAGCCATTTCGTTAACCCATTTATTCGGAAAAAGCTGTTTCCCGTAACCTAACGTACGTCGTTGGTAGTGCTTAAACTCGGAAACTCGCAGCTAGGGCCTAGGCCCTCCTACGGAACGCCTAGATCTCGCCGAGAAACAATTTTGTGCACAAAATTGTTATCAGAATCTTTTCTCCATGGGCGTAATATTATTGGTATTGACCAGCGTTAGTTTATATTAAATAAGTTGCCGAGCAGGCTCGAAAATATCAAACAAATGATTGATGTGGTGTGTGTACACACGCCCACTTACAGGCCTAGAAATGAACGACCTTATGACTAGCTGATGCTCGATCATCGCATGTTTTTAACAATCTTGCAATTTTATTTCATTCATAGATAGTTGGATGAGCGAAGCGAAGACTTCAATTTCACTGACCCCCCAAAAATTTAGCTCGGGTGTTTTTTTTTTGTTTGTTTGTTTTTTTTTTTTTTTTTTTTTGTCTGTTTGTTCACTCTCTCCCAGGCAAACGGCATATCCAATCATGATGAAATTTGACAGGACCTTCGAAATCTCTGAACTTAGAGGTGTATTGTTTTTTGGGTACAATCGAAGAAATATTTCTCATGAATATTACGATTTTTTTTCGATTTTTTGTGCGATATTTTCGTGCCATTTGGGCCAATTCTGACCAAACGGGTGGGGCTACAACGTTCATGTTATACATGGACATTGAGGTTATGATGATGTAGTACATTTTTAAAGAAAAAGTTGAAAAAGTTAGCCAGAATCTATAGAAAAAAAGCTTTTAATATAAGTTTTTTGATTTTTTGTGCGATATTTTCGTGCCATTTGGTCCAATTCTGACCAAACGGGTGGGGCTACAACGTTCATATTATACATGGACATTAAGGTTATGGTGATGTATTACCTTTTAAAAGAAAAAGTTGAAAAAGTTAGCCAGAATTCATAGAAATAAAGCTTTTAATATAAGTTTTTTACGGTAAATAATAAAAATTGACAATAAACAATAGAAACTTGACAACAATCACTACAATGCGTAGGCAACAAAACAAAGCACTTGCAAAAGTAAAGATATCCCACGCAAACTAAAAACTTTAAAAAGCTCATCCATCAACGCGGCGGGACTTTAGCGTTTTCCTAGTTTAAATATAATCTTATACTATTTAAACGTCCCCTACAATATTTTTTCCCCGATTAAACCGACGAAAACATCCTAGCCCTACCCTACTCCGGGTTACTTCAAATGTTATCGTCCCCGAAGTTCAACTTTCACGCTTATTTTCATTAACATTTTCGTATCTAGGATGTATACGATGTGGCTACAGATATTCCACTAGACTTACAAACTCAATTTCATAAATTGGTGGTGAAGTTTTGTCTTTATTGAGTGTTTATTTCAGTCGTGATCCATTGCAAGTGCCATAGGAAAACATACTTATAAGCGGCCATATCTCAACTTAATGCTACTCCGACGGGTTCGCGCTTCGCTCACCAGATGTCAGCCACTTTGCTTTTAAATCTGAATACATGTGTGTTTGAGGGAAGAGGGTTCACCCACTCTCTCCCTGACCAGGCCCGAGGTTGCTTAACTGTTCGAGTGGGAACCGGCTAAGCGACCGAGGCTAAACCACTGGCAAGTAGTTTTATTACTTAATAGTGAGGATTTAAATTTAAATGTACTTCTGAATCAACTACTACCAACTATTGTATTTCATGGATCTCTGATAGTAGGCCTAAATCATTCCATAATCTGCAGTTTCTTAAAGTAGGTAGACTTGTTGATAGGATGAAGTTCTGGCCTGGGGATGGTGAGGAGGTTTTAAATCACTTTATATATATATATAACTTAATTGCACATTTGAGTTTGCTGTGAAACTTGAATTTTGATGATTTGAATTTTTAGCAATGAATTTTCGTAGCTCTCTATTTACGCCTACATCTTCAAAAATGTGTACATAGGCAGTTGTAATTATTTGCGGGCTTTCATTTTTAATGTTTTTTTCTCTTTTAAGTTTAGGATGCCACATGCACACTGTGTAAGCAAGGTGATCAAGATGTGGCACACATCCTCGATTGAAGAGCCTTACGATTGATTTGGTTACAGCTGGAAACTACGGGGAAGACCAGGAGTGAGCTACTGGCTTCAAATGTACTGTTTTGCTCAGAAGGAAAATATCCAAATTGAGAGCTGTCCTTTGCAAACTTACACACTTCAATAATATGCTTCATTTATACCTTACAGGCCTATGTCCTAGTTGAAAATTTTCTTATTCATTTTCTAAAGTATGTTTAGAGGGGTGATGAGGATCTCTAAAATGTTACAAACAAGTTCTGGTGTTAATAAAAATTTAAAAAATGAGTCAAGAATATTCCCACATGACAATGAAAATAAAGGAATAATCTGACAACAATAAATAACAAAGAAATTAATAACTAGGAAAACGCTCAAGTCCCGTCTCGTTGATGGATGAGCTTTTTTAAAAGTTTTCCGTTTGCGTGGGATATCTTTACTTTTGCAAGTGCTTTGCTTTGCTGCCTATGCATTGTAGGTGATTGTTATCAAGTTTCTATTGTTACTTGTCAATTGTTATTATTTACCGTAAAAACTTATATTAAAAGCTTTATTTCTATGGATTCTGGCTAACTTTTTCAACTTTTTCTTTCAAAAGGTACTACATCACCATAACCTTAATGTCCATGTATAATATGAACGTTGTAGCCCCACCCGTTTGTTCAGAATCGGCCCAAATGGCACGAAAATATCGCACTAAAAATCGAAAAAAATTGTAAAAGTACGATATTCATGAGAAATATTTCTTCGATTGTACCCAAAAACAATACACCTCTAAGTTCAGAGATTTCGAAGGTCCCCTCCAATTTTCATCAAGATCGGATATGCCGTTTGTCCGGTAGAGAGCGAACAAACAGACAAAAAAACAAACAAAAAAACTAGGGATGTCAAACGATATAAAATTTCATATCGATAATCGCGCCGAAATAAAATTAATATCGCGATTAATCGCGATAATATCGTGGACAAAAAATATCGCGCCGATATAGTCGCTTCAGTCATATCACGATATATCGGCATATATAAAACACGTTTCTCGCAGTGCGTCTTTTTGAATTGCGCGCCTTCACTGTACTAGCGTGGCTATTGGTTGGCGAAGCGGCCAACCGGCCACTCGATACCCCTACCACGAGACAGCGTGTGCGAGAAGAGCGGTGAAGCGAGAGAGAGCCTAGCTTCGAGCGGTCGGCGGGGGGCGGGCCCATCGAGGGCGGGCCCGTCGTTGCTAGGCAACAGCCAGCTGACGCCTGCCATTGCGCAATGCGCAGTAGAGAAGTTTACGTGATTGGGGCGATGCAACAACACGTGATAACTGAAGAATCAACACATCCGTTGGCGCTAAATTCAATTTGAAGCAGCAGATGCCCGATAATATCGCGATTATCGCTAGGAATTAATATCGTACGATAATCGCAATGCAGCAACTCATATCGCGATAATATCGATAATCGATATTATCGATAATTATCGATATGCGATTATCGTTGACATCCCTAAAAAAAACAAACAAAAGAACACCCGAGCTAAATTTTTTGGGGATCAGTGAAATTGAAGTCTTCGCTTTGCTCATCCAATTATCAAGAATTGAACATTGAGTGTTGGAATAGGATCCAACAGCATACCTTTGAAGTATGATGAAAGCTGCCAAATTTGAAATTTCATTGGTAAAACTACAAATAAATAATAAATGAAGCCTACCTCATTTGTGGACTTCTTTTTGGTTCATGACCTATATACCAAATAATGTCCTCGATTTTCCACTCCCCTAGTTTGTGTGAGCCCTGAAACATATAATAAGGGTCTACGGTCAAGACTCGCATAAATAAAGATTACGTAAATACTAGGGTTGTGCGAACCCACTATTTTTACTTCGAACTCAAACTTTTCCAGTTAAAAAAAAACAACTTCAAACTTTACAAAAATTTTGAACTGTATCGAACTCGAACCCAACTTAAAGGTATATCAAATGGTCATAATAGTTAAAATAGTGATAAGTCTGGACCGGCACCTCCACCATCCATTTTTGTTTTAAAATTTGTACCTGTAAACTGAGAACCATTTTTTGACATGTCAAATAATATGTGACCACACTCCACCACAAATTAGTAAAAAAAAAAAAAAAAAAAAAAAAACGAACTCGAACTTTTTTTTTTCGAACTCAAACCGAACTCGAACTTGAAAAAAGTTCGAGTTCGAGTTTGAATTTCGAATGTTCACACATCCCTAGTAAATACCAGTAGATGATTGTTAAAATCTTACATTCTAGGGGAAAGTACATTAAAAAGGAAATCAAAATACCAACAGTTTACATGAGTTGACATAACGTAAATGGCTCTTTGAAGCCAAGATGTTAAATATAAAAACAAGTTAATGGAAAAACGTTCAAGACTATCACTATCATTGATAAGAGAAACACATCACAAACATCTTGTATTTAGATATGGTACTCTTAATCATACTTTGCGTAGAGACTCGAGGTTAATATGTAAAGCAACTGGAATATAGGCATACGTACACTCTTATCCTTGTAATAGGAGAGTTTAGCTTGACTAAACTCGAACAAGTAGCTCTTGAAAGATTTACTTTTCTGATCAGCAAATCGAAGTTCACCACTGTGGGTAAGCGGAGGTTTAGCCAGTGGCGCAATTTCACTAAACGTGCTGTTTTTTCTCAGAACAAGGCAGTTGTCCTTGCGAGCGGTTTCGTCCCAGTACCCCCACCGTAGGACGGTATCCAGAACACGCTCCGTGTGATGCAGCGGTCGGACTAACGACCCGCCAAAAACTACTTCCTCTAAGCACAGTTCGTGGGGTGGGACGGACATCTTGGAGCTCAGCTCAATGCACACTTCTTCTGCAAGTTTCTGGGGTCCAATCTGCAATGGAAGGAAATTCATAGGTAACTTAAAGTGAAGGAACATTGAAATATAGGCCCTACTGTAGATACTAGATACAAAAGAAAATATCAAAAATCAATTGCTGAATGGAGCACCATGTAAATAATAGGGTTGCCGTTCGATACGAATTTCAGTATCGATAATCGGACCAGTTAAATCGATTATCGATCGCGATAATCGTTTTAAAAAAAATATCGATCGATAATCGATAATCGAATCAAAATTAGGCCTAAACTTGCTCGTATACCGACGCGGACCGTGGACCTTTTGCGAGTGCATCCTTTTGTTCCTTCTATTTGCTCAGAACAGGGTTTTTCCACGCTATAATAGCAACGTCTTTCACGAGCTCCCCCCCCCATGCGTCTGGCCGGCGCGACAAGAGCGAGCTAAGTGGAGTAGACAGACCGCGCTATGATACTCGGCTTGAGTGTTGTCTTTGTGAAGGTCGTTCTTCTTGGAAATCGTGGTTCTGTGAAGTTTCATTTCAGCTTTTGTTGAGATTGTTGTTCATTCATTTACGAGATATTATCAGTTTAACTATTCAATGCTCCGATATTTATTACGTGACGAGATGAATATTGTAAGACATTAGTTTGGAAGACGACGTAATATTGGTGTGAGAGAACCGATAAGATAATATTATCGTAGCACTACGGAAAGAAGAAAAGCGATTACGAGTTGGCGTGGAGTGGGTAGGAATGCATCTCGATAAAATACTTGTTGACCTTGCTTGGCCGTGACGCGCCGAGGTTGTGCAATCAGCGCCTGATCAGCGCGAGAATGCAGCCCGCCTGCCGCCAGAGCCGTAACACACACGCGTCATGCTGGTGGCCTATATTGCACAGTGCAGGCGCTTCGTACCTCACGCCTTCGAGTGTTGTAGATCTCGCAGTGGGCGCATTTTTCACGGAATAAAGCGATTAATGTCTTGACTGGTACTATTTTATGAAGTTCTGCAGAGCGGGCGGTAAATTCAAATTCTCGGGCGGGCGAGAAATTCGATTATCGATAATCAATACGGGAAGACGCAATCGATTATCGATCGTTTCGGGAAATAATCGTATTGATCGATATATCGATTATCGAACGGCAACCCTAGTAAATAATGCTTATGACTGTGCAAGAATGTATGATGTAGTCAAATCACATACATATATACAGTCATCAGTAGTCATCATTATGCTATTCTCTTTGTTTGTTCATTATTGCTTTGATTAAGATATAATCAATGTATTTTCCATGATATTATTTTTCTGTCTAGATCCTCTTCATCCTCTCCCCACACCAAAAGATCGTCTGCAAATAACATTATTTTCATACATTCTTCTCCGATTCTCTCTGCAACTTTCCTAGTGATTTCGTCCATGACAATAATGAACAATAGTGGTGCGTTCGGTGGTTTCTTCCGCCAAATTTTGATTACTCCCCGACTTGCTGTTCCTGATTTTTGGCAAACCTCATATTCGTTTGAGTGGGATTGTCTAATGAATCATTTTTTTATTTTGTTTTTTTTTTTAATGATTTTTTTTCTTTTTTTCTTTCTTTTCTTCCTTTCCTTTTTTTCCCAAACACTTTTTATATTTGATTCATTAATTAATTTAATTTAATATCCTTTTTATTTGTTACCAAAATTGTTGTGTTTTAATGCATTGTTGTTGTAATATTACTATTTCAAATATTTACTTAAATGTAGTTCATTGTTGTGTTGGCATCTATAGAGTAATTAGATTTATTTAGTTGTTCTCTTTTGTAAATCAGTTTTTATAACTGAATAGGATAGACGTTAAATAAATAATAAAATAAAATAAATAAAAATACAGTAACTTTGGAGAAAAAAACTCATTTAACCCTCCGTCACTCGCGCGGAATTTCTTAACACCATCCCTCGCGTGGGGTTTGTCAAACCCCAAATTATTTTGGGCTGTAATTAGTGCAGAAGTATGTTTTGGATATTTCTGTCTGTGCTCATATGATTTGTGGAACTACTATGTAGGTGGTTTTTACTGGGAGGACAGGGAAATAAAATGCCAATGAACCTTTTTGTATGAAATATTATTTTATTGTATTTTTCAGATTAAAAAAATGGACATTTTCAAAATATTCAAAAAAGGTGTCCAAATAATGCAATTTTAAGTTTTGTTTCACTTTTTAGTAATAAAGATGAACCAGTTAGTAAATTGCAAGAAGAATTTTTCCAAAATTCCAAAATTTCAAAATTAGGGCCAAAATAGCATTGAGTTTCCCTATGCTGTTACTGTAACGTGATCACTCGCGTGGGGTTTCAGAAACCCCAGCCAAGTTTAGACCGGCAATATAACGACACTAAAAGCCCTAATGATTAGAGGGTTACAAATTTCGCTAACAGATAGAGTGACTTGAAGGTACTGAGAATCTAGAGTCGGTAAAACAGTCTGATGCAGAGAAACAGAGTCGAATGTAGACCCTGGGGTTTGTAGAACCCCACGCGAGTGACGGAGGGTTAACAATCTTTTGAGAACACCAAAACATAAACAAAACAGTTAGGCCCTAACTAACCGTGACGCTGACAGTGTTCTTGCTATCTCTGGTGCCAATATGGATCCAAACTTTAAGGTCCCCAGATGGTTTGTTTGGAAAGACGTTGCTGTTTCCCGCATGGAGTCGTTCCAGAGCTTCCTGGATTCTTCTCTCTCTCGTCAGTTCAGCGTTGTCCACATCGAACAGGCTGGGGTAGAACGTGATTAGGTCGGCAATAACACTCGACTCCACCTTCGACCAGGTCAGCGAGTCTGCACCCTGTAAATATAAATGACTCTTTGAGATTTGTAGCCAAGTTTATTATACCTAACAGTTGACATAGGGCTAGCTTAAGAAAGATAATGGATACCTATTTAATATTTAGTTAGATATTTTAATTTCTGGATTGTATAAAATATTAAGCTCAGTATCATTGTCTTCTACAACAGGCATTTCAACAAGTTAATCGATCTATTTCCATGAGTTTTCCTTTTCTTCTATGCTAACTCTTCATATGCCCCCCCCAGTGATGAAATTCTCTTTTTGGTGTATGACAAGTTGTGTTTATTTGTAGCGAGTAAGTGTGATGATAGTGGTGATGATTTATTTTCAATCTATCAACAATGATTGTAAATGAAAAATAAGAAAAAGCACAAACTAGCAGCAGGTGGTTTAAAAAAATGCTGAACATCATCAGTAAACTACAGAAGAGGTACTAGTACTACCTAGTTTACAATATGCAGTACAAGACAATCTACACAGTTTTAAAAATCGGTAGGAAAATAACAGACTAGATAAACTTACCTTCTTCTCATGGGTAGAATTCCTTCCTAATAGATGAAAAGCATGAAAAATGAAGTATGCAGTGGATAAGAAGTAAGAATAGCTGTACAAATACCTACGGCCTCGAATAGAAGAATAATAGTATTATTCGATTATAGGCCGCCATTGAGTAATGCCGCACAATTATTTTAATCTCTCAAATTTTAAAGAGGAGGATATAAATACTAGTAAAAAATGGCTTCTCATAATGACCGTACCCCACTTCTTGAGATTAATAATTTTAAATATACCTGAAGCCTATAATAGGCCTACTCACTTAACTTTAGTAGATTTTAAAGAACTAAAGAATATAAAAGAGACTACTGTACGTATTTTTTAGGCAGCCCCGGGCTGCCATTGATTTTGAGCCCTGTAGCAAAAACGGTTATTGAAGTGGTTTCAATTCCAACAGATTGTTTGAAATATTGATAGATTGGTAAAATCTATTCAAACTCTCACCTCAGTACGTAGGAGAGTGGGCCCCCAAATGGCAGCTAAATTGTCCACAGGCATTAGATTCTTCTCATGTTGCTCATGAATAAAATGCAAGTGTCCCAAAAGTTTCCTTGTGGTTAGAAAATTGATTGGAGGTAATTTCTCAAGTGTTTTTCGATAAGAAGTCAACCTGTCGAATTCACTTTGGGATGCAGCAATCTCACACAGCACGCCGTGCAGTTCAGTGGTGAGAAGAGATTCGGGAAGATCTCTGAAGAAACGCTTCAGAACGCTGGCAACATCGTATTCTGTGTATTCTTGTCGAGAAAGCTGCACGCTCCACGCATCTTTGCGGAACTGTTTCAGTAAGCGTTCAACGCTGGAGTTTGCCCCGCTGCGTCTGTAGATACCTTCGGACATGCTGCCTACAAAGAGGACGAGTTTGAAACAGAATATAAAATTTGTTTGGGGTCAGGCAATGAATGATATTGACTCATTGAGTGTATTATAGTTTTGTTTAATTTGCATAGCATAGGCCTAATACCTATTGAATGATAAGTAGTCAGGGGAATTATAACTAAGTAATGATTTTAATGATAAATGAGTAGACCCAGGAGAAATTGTTTACAATATCAACTTTAAAAGGAGGGTTTCATCATTTCACTTTTCATGATTGGCATGGCTAAAAAAATGGCAGATAAAATTGGAGTTAAATACTAAATGCATATCTGAACCAGGGTTTCTTCTCTTGTCTTCACTAGTATTTACACTGTTTACAGAAAGAAAAGCAAAAAGCTGTTCTACTCTGCCAATATCTCCACTTCCACTGCATTCCTCTGCAAAACCTAGTGGAGTGGGTTTCGGGGTAAGAAGGGAAGTTATATTTACGTATTTACTCAATTATAGGCCGCCTTCGAGTAATGGCCGCACCGTTATTTTGACCACTCCAATTTTAAAGAGTAGAATGTACGATCGGCGTCAGAAGTAAATCAAGGGTAACCTTTTACTGACACCACCGACACTCACTCGGCAAATCTCGGATTAGGCGCCTTTAAAACAGTCACACTAAGCTACCTCTAAATACACAAAGCTAGCCCCAGTGAATTGTCAAAGTGTGGACGGCTTGCTGTATTTATGTCACTAGAAAAACTGGCCCTAATTGATTTCTACACCAGAAAAGCTTGCGCTAAGGTTATGCAGTGTTTGGTGAATTCATTAATAGGCCTATATACAAAGGCAAACCTTGTTCTTATATTAACTACGTCCTGCTCCCAGTATTTATAAGTCCCAATAGGCCAAATGCTACATAAAAAAGGGCTGCCGTGTTTCTTCACCGTCTTGTTAGATGACGTCAGCGAGTGATAGCGCTGTGAGGGACGCCAGAACGAACCGAATATTCACGAGCAAGGTCGATACCTAACAATAGCTATCTTCCAGACCCCTTGATTTACTTATGATCGATGATGTACATCTACTATTGACAAAATGCTTCACATACCATATTGGCACACTCCACTTTTTAAACTTGATCATTTTAAATACACCCGAGGCCTATACTTGTATAAATACAGTAGTAGTCCTCGTTTGTAAATCACTTTATACGGTTTATAGCCTTATTTAATAGGATAAATGTTAAGATAAACAAATAAATTAAAATAATAGGCCTATGTAAACGTTAACATATCCAAGGGAAAAGTATAACAGAAAAAGTGATAGGGAGATAGAAAGTTAAAACTATGATGAGAATAAGTGAAGACTGGAGAAAGGAGGCAGAGAGAAAAATTATAATATAGCAGGACATTTTTACCTATTTCAATTTTTCAATTTTTCAATTTTTTATTAGGACAAATTGTACATTTTATGTAACAACAACACAATTTTTAGTGTATGTGTCCTTTAGCTAAATAAAAAAAAAATGTTACAAATACTAATATAATGAGAAATTGACATAATATGTAATACATTGTAAATAATAATAATTATTGAAAAGTAATAAAATAAGGTTCATTTCATTATATTATAGTTAATCAATAATATCAAGTGATAACAGGAATTTCTGTGAGTGTATCATTTAAGTAATCAATAAGATAATAGTAGGCTTTTAGAATTAAAATTTGTTGAGTTCATGTTTGAAACGGTCATAGCTTGAAATGTTTTAATGGATTCTGGAAGATGGTTATAAAGAGATTTATGTAAGTAGTCTGAGTTTACTTGTCCAAGTTTTGTGTGATATGAGTTTAGCTGTAGGTGATTTTTTTTACGTGTGTCATGATCATGGACATTTGCATTTACTGAGTAGGTGTGTATATATTTTTTAATTACTAATATTGATTTGAAAATGTATAAACATGAAATGGTAAGGATTTTGTGGCGTATAAAAAAAGGTTTACAGTGTTCTGTGGGATCAAGGGAACAAATTGCTCTAATTGCTTTTTTTGTATAATAAAAACTTTATGAATGTGGGTCGATATACCCCAAAATTCAATTCCGTAGCTTATATATGACTCAAATAATGAATAGTAGCATAATAGGCCTTACCTTGTAGCTTGTAGGTATACTTACCATAGAAATTAAATCAAGTACTACATAATTTAGGAACCAAATTACAACAGGGTTATTTGTAATACAACAACTTAAACAATATTGCAACATGAGCCTACTAAAATCTGCATATCATGCACTTATTGAATCATATATCAACTATGGAATAGCAATATGGGGAAATAGTAGCAAAAAAAACACTCTAAAAATCTTCAGGCTTCAAAAGAGAGCAATCCGGTATATTTTAAATCTTAACATAACACAATCATGTAAAGAACACTTTAAATCCCTAGAAATCCTCACTGTCCCTTCCAAGTACATTTATGCAGCTATATTGTAGGGCTGGGCAAAAAAATCGATATTTCGATATGATATCGATAATTGGAAAAAATTTCGATATCGATATTTGATTTCATATCGAAATATCAAAATTTACACAAAAAATGCTAAATTTCGAAATTTTGGTGGAGGTGCCGGGTAGGTAGTCTAAATTAAATTACCCTGGCTGGTGCATTTGCTGGAGGTGCCGGGTCATAAAACGTGATTGTGAGATCGTAAATAGGTCTATGGTGACACCTTATCAACCCTATTTGACCAAAATTATGAAAAATAACACACTAAAAAAAAAATTGAAAAAATTATTTTTGATTTTTTTTTTTTTTTTTTTAAACAATTACATTTTGATACATCGATATCATATCGAAATTTTTGTGTGATATCGATAATTGAATGATATGTCATAGCCCAGTCCTACGTATATTGTACGTGCGTGAACACCATCATGATACCTTCTTTAAAAACTCGGGACGCACATCAGTACAACACACGGAACAGGGACAACTTACACATGACATCTACTAAATTAAAGATCATTGATAAAGCTCCTGTCCGTGCAGGAAAGATATTGTTCAACTACCTTCCAGACGATATAAAAAATGCCACAACCCTGGTTATTATATTCAAAAGAAAACTGAGAAACTACCTAATAGAAAAGTGTTATTATAATATAGACGACTTTAAGGAAACGGCTTAAAGGTGCCCTTGACAACCCGAACTTGGCTATTAGTTTAAATCTGTATAACTTAACCTAGGTGTAGGCCAAATAAAATATATAAGTAATGACTAGGCCTATTCTAATTAGGCCTACTGTAAAATTACCAATTACGTAAACCTAAATTATTGTTATAACACAGACATAGCAATAACTTCCCTGTACAAATGTAAAATATATTTATAATTAGCTATTTATAGCATAGCTTATATCGAGTACTCTGTACTCTAGCTCAATGTATATTTTATATTTTATATAAGCCTTAAGAAAACTGACAAAGCTTATGTTACGATGCTCGTACTTATGACATCACAAATGTAATTTAACAGCTGCAAATAAAATACAATACAATACAATACATTATTACTTACCATGTGCGTACACAAAGCTTATGCACTTGTCCACAATAGCAGGTATTTCATCGCGAGTAAGCTGCTGCTGAGATAGGTTAGGTCCATTGTCTACCGATGCTGCTTTAATTATTTTTCGCCAAACAACCGTTTCTTGCTGGAAGTCCATCTGCAAGTAGATGCTCTGACCAGGAAAGTCGACAAGAATGATCTGCCCCTTTTCCGCAACTTTAGGACTATTTTGTCCACATTCCTGCAATTCTAGAAGAAACAAATATTTCAAATAAAGCAGAATTGAAAACAAAAGGTTGAAAAGGATATGGTAAAATAATTGTTTCATTGCTTTAAAAAAAAAAAAAGTAGTGCCATGGACAGGTACTACTCATATTTTCTGTTCACAGGACAAACCTACTAGACAATTAATTTACTATCAACACAATTATAACAGTGTTCTCCCCAGGCCCGGACTGCCGGGCGGGCCGCCCGGCATTAATTCCCTGCCTCCCGGCAAAAAAAATTTTTTTTTTTTTTTACTAAACGATTTGCAAATTTTTTTAAACTCTAACCGTCCAAAACGTTTAAACGTCCCATCTCTAAAGGAATGCATTTAAACGAAACACATAAGTTGACAAAATGGCAATCATCGCTATGATCGTGAAGATTCACTGCACACAAGGAGCACACACAAGTGAACAATTTTAGCAATTTTCCAATTTCCAATTTTCCATTTTATTGATTGCTAGGACGAATTTTAAAGTAATAAAAATGAAGTCATCAAATACAACAATGTTTTAAGTTGTTGTAATTGTAAACCTACAAATCTTAGATACTAATAAACACTAGAAAGAATAACATCATCACCTTTATAAGGGCCTTTGTACTCATTGTTGCAATAGGACTACAGTAATTAACATAGTCTACATTACAAAGGAGAAAGTAGGCTCCATAAACTATAATTTCAATCAAATTTGAAATGTTCATACTACTAAACCAACTAAAGCAAGCCACTTAAAAGGGTTTCAAAAACTTCTAAAACTCACCAAATCGAATCTAGGATCTCAAATTTTTTCCGGGGGCAAGCCCCCGGACCCCCACTATTTTTTGGCCTTACCCGGTAATGTTTATGGAATACCCAGTGAAATTTTTTTCTGGGGAGAACACTGTTATAACGTGGAATGCTCATCTACGAACATCAGGGACACCCATAGAAATTAGAGATAAGCCTACATTTTTTAAGGATTTAGGATATTTAGCATTGTTGTTTCAAATTTAGCATTTTGTTGTATCTTTTTTCCCACCAAAACCCTAAATGTTGGGTGTTTCTTGAACTTCTAGTGGTAAATGATTAATTATAGAAACATTTCAATTCAATAAAATGTTAGAATACATCGCTAAACTAATTGTCAACCGGTAAAAAAAAACATTCTTTTCAGTAAAATGAGCATTTTTAAAAAAAAATGTTCACTGATCGGTGATTTAGCATCAAAAACCTAAATCATTTTTATAGTATCTCTAGTTATTCTAATATATTAGGTAAAGGAGGAAAATTAATAAATTATATTTCACAAAATATCATGGGAATGCTGACAAAATGTACACTATAATACGGTATGTTTAACTTTAAACTCACAATAAGTTATTGCTAACTTACAAGTTATTAGGCCTACATGATAATAATAATAATAATAATAATAATAATAATAATAATAATAATAATAATAATAATAATAATAATAATAATAATAAATGGTTTACTGTCATAGTATCTACATTTTGCGAGAAGCATTTTCAGATGTACAGACAAAATACAGAAAATATAGAGAACAGTAAAACTTATAGTTATAAATTATTATATAAATAAATAGACAAGAAATATGTTCATGAATTACACTTTCATAATCTTGAGTCTAAAGGCCGATGCACAATTGCCCGGTAACGAGAACGGGAACGAGAACGAGAACGGGGAAGAAAGTTAAATCACACGTTAACTTACGACACAATGCACAATAAAGCTTCCCGTTGCCGGTTGTTCCCGTATCCCGGCAACGACAACGGGAACATCACCAAGTTTTAACTTTCCGTAACGTTTCCCGTCCAGTACCTTACCGGAACCAATCAGAATCAAGATGTCCACGGCCTGACACTATTTTATCAGCTGATTGATGGTTTATACGCGAGTAATATGCAAAATAAATTAAATAAACATGAGCGGAATAACAAAATAACAAAATATAATTAACACACTTATTATTTGAGTTGTTCACGTCGGCTTGCTTCACAGGCTATTGTGCATCGAAGCCCTAACGTGAGCGTCTTCCGTTCTCGTTGTCGTTCCCGTTGTCGTTACCGGGCAATTGTGCATCGGCCTTTAACTCAACTTAATTATACTAGGTTTTCAACTAAATACTCGTTTATGGAGTAATAAGCTTTTGCGATAAGGAACTTTTTTACAGAGTATTTAAAACGGTCTAGAGTAATGAGCCTATGTTTTTTAGTTCAGTCGGTAGTTTATTAAACAATTTTATGTGTGTGTAGTCAGAGTTTCTTTGGGTTGAAGATTTTGAAAAATAATTTACATGTATGTTGTTTTTTAGACGTGTGTCGTGGGAGTGGATATTGTTATTTGTTGGAAGTGTTTTTATGTTTTTTTACTTTAAGGGATGCCATGATGTAAATAATGAAAATTAGAGTGTGTTAAATTTTTTATATTCTTTTGAAAAGAGGTTTACTGGTGAGTCCAGAACCTTGTTAAGCCATACCTTGGAGATTACTCTTCATGTATTGAATTATAAAATTTCTTGGTAACTGGAGAAGCATAATGAAAATTTAATATCTTGAAATATTTTTCTTGTAAATTCTGATTAATAATAATCCAGAAACAATTCTGGAAAAATGTAATTTTTAATATCCTACGACTAGGTTAGTTGGTTAAATAAGAGGTCTGACCTTAATCCTGTTTCGAGGCAATAAAGACAATTATCTATCTATCTATCTATCTATCTATCTATCTATCTATCTATCTATCTATCTTTTTATTTAAAGTAGTGCCCTCCCTGTCATGCTACCGTACTAAAAGTAACCTTCCCAAAGTAGCATGCAATGTAACAAAAATGTACAAACATGTGTGTATGTGTATGTTTGTTGCCTTTAGTTACACATTATTGGCAATACCTTATCAACCCTTTATGATTTTGATATAGGTATCGATAATCTTTGCTCCGCGGATAGGTTTTTAAGGATATGTTCTCGGCTGTTATTTAGAATGAGGGGGGGGGGGGGGGAAGTACACAAAAATCCAATATCCAACATACAAACCTATACAACGAGCTTTTTTCAGATCAATCTCTTGAATTACTCCATGGTTTAAACAGTAGAATAATGTGCGTTTAGTGAGTAAAATCCAGGCTGCAGTCCAAGCTCCAGAAATGCCTTCCTGTCAACATGATACAAAGTTCATATTATTTGAATGCATATAGGCTTAGGTAGGCCTCGCCTACAACACTGGTACAGAAAACTTTTTATTTTTAGAATAGGCGGGTATAGGCCTAGCCAAAACGTTATATGTACGGGCTTTTGTACCTTCATGAAACACCAGCCTGCCCGGTCAAAGTCACTCGATATTCGAGCAGGGAAAACTGTGGTAAGTCCCTCTAGTAATTTCTGCATCCAAACTTTTCGTTCGGTTGAACTCATTGACCCAAAAATGTTTGTCGTTCTTCTGGCTTTCCATCTACTGCTCAGCTCCAAACAATGTAGATTGTCTCCATCAGTACTAGAAACACCATGGAAAAATTAATATCAGGTTTAATCTTCTGTCTGTACACAACTATTGTAGAAATCAATTGTGTATAGGCCTACCCTACTATTATAAATAAATAAATGTACATTTTTGTGGGAAACCCGTTTTAGGGTGCACACCAGTTTTACCTGATGTGCCCCTTATCAGGTGACTAACTAGGTACCAGGCCTATATATAGGAGTAGGAAATTATGAAAGGGATGTCCGTTAATCAGTAGGCTTACCACAAATCTTATGAAGTTCACAATGATGAGCTTAGGTTAGAACTCATATCCAGTCTTGGCAACTTAGATTAAAGACTAAAGTGCTGCACACAATTGGCATAGCATAAGCACAACGCAACGCAAGCGTAGCGTAAGAAATATAGACAAGTGCACCTGGCTGCTTGAACACCAAATTCACGAAAGCATAGCATAGGCGCGGAAGCGCAGCACAAGAGATGGTTATATTTTAACTTTCTTATGCTTGCGCGTGCATTCAATTATGATTGACTAATAGGAATCCAGAAACAACACGACTCAACACAAACGCCCATTTTCAGTTAAATCAAATTCACAACTATTGTTGTTTGTGTCAGTGTCAAATTATTAATCATGGACGAACTCACAGAAGACGACGTTATTATCGAGTATGAAGTTGAGTAGACGTCTAGCGACGAGCTGTTAATTATTTATGTTAGGCAATATCTCTATGATAATACTGCAAATGGTTTCAAAGACGAAATAAACGCAAAGTCGACGTGCAGTCATCTGATCATGAGCCTTCTAAAACTTTGCATAGCCTTGTAGTTTCTTTACGCCCCGCTTCCGTTATGACAATTGTGCACACCATTTTCCTTGTGTTGCGCTTACGTTGCGCTACGCTTATGCTATGCCAATTGTGCGCAGCACTTAAAGATTGAGTTGAACTCACATTAGTGTCTAATCAAAGTTAGTCCTAATAAATGAAATAAGCTTGTCTATAGATCTATCTACTAACCTGACTTTGTGATCCAGCACAAGTTGAATACTGAGTATTGTATCTAGAGGAACAACTTCTCGTGCTTCGGAAGAAATCTTGTCAGAATAGCAGGATAACTTCCCTTCTGCGATAACACAATATCGCTTGGTCAAATCCCTCCTGAGCTCACCCCATACAGCTTTGTAGAGATCACCACTATGGACCATTAACTGAGCTGACAAATTGGGTCGATCAATAACCTGGGTAGCGTCAAGTTCAGACGGTTTGGCTGAAGATCGTCGGGTACCGTCAGCAACAGATTTAAAGGTCTTTTTAATGCTATTCCAACGATTAACTCGTGTTTTCTGTGTCTTTGTGGAGACTGCACCACCATCAAGCAAAGGACAATCGCCTGGCTCTGATGCTGAACGTTCCAATCTTGGATTTAGTCTTTCATGAATGGGATTTGTTACTTTTTGTGTGTCATTAACAACGGGCCTAGACCTACAACTAGTACCGGTAGTAAGAGTGTTTAAGATTTTTGGTTGAGTGCTAAAGCTTCCATTTGTTTCTTTTGGCATTACTGGTGGATGCATCATTGAATTGTATCTTCTTGGTGGAACAACAGGGCATATTGTGTCATCGGTATCTTCATCACTTTCAGATTCTTCCAACATAAAAACATCAGAGTGACCAATTTTGTTAATCTTACCATATGGAGCTAAAGCTTGAGCTAATGGTAGATTACCATAAAAGCTATCTCCTGATGATTTATTTTCATATAGTGGATCAAAATCTTTTATCACAGATGCAGAAACCTTATCACGATTTTCAACAACTTTATCTCGCAATATCATTGGAGGAAAGCAAAACATATCCAAATTTGTATAGAGATCATTTTTAATCGACTGACAACTTAGTTGTCCAGGCGATATGGAAACTGGTGAATTTTCAAAACTTTCTTCTCCACTCGTCCCATCGTATGGCACTTTTTCCAGGTCACCAAGTAATGATACAGAATCACTGCTGCAACTATTAGTATGGCTTGAGCTATCAGAGGAAGGATCTTGTTGATAAATGTTATTAAATAATGTACCATCATTTTGATCAACAATTTGGCTTCCATGATCAGACCTACTCTTTTGCATTAGGCCTGTAGCACCAATACTGTTTGAAGTGAATGGTAGCAAGGAAACAGGCCTTCTAGTTCTAGCCATTGAAAGATCCTCATAGTATGGCTCACTATCTGTGATTGATCCAGTTACACTACCAGTAGATAAAGAATATGGATCGTAGTTACTGGAATGGCTAGAGTGGACTTCATCATAAACCGATTCATCTGGTAATGGTGGAGGGGGATACATTGGTGGAGGTGCACTGTGTTGTGAACAGCCTTCACATGCACCATCACCTCGAGTTACCAAGTGAGGTTGTTGCCATTCATTGCCTCCATTCAGTGGGAACTGAAAAGTAATAGGCCTGGATTGGAACAGGCCCAGGCCGACATCTTGACTTGGTAGCAACTCTTGTGATTGGGACATTCCAGGCTCCTCTTCTCTTGACGGCAATGCCTGAACACGACGTTTGTCAATTATACTTCGCACTGACTTCTCAACAAGTGCACTTACATTCTTTGTGCCTTCAATAACTGCTTTGCTTTTCTCATGCAATCCATCCTTCAGAACTTTTGACAGACCCAAACCAAGGGTAAGGCCTACATTACTTTTAGAATAATCATGACTTTGTTTATCACTTATGTAACTGATCCTAGAAGGGTCCATGTCTTCCTTTTCAAAAAGAACATCACTCAAGACTGTATGTCGAGGAAGTGGTACAGGCTTCTTCAATATAGACGTATCTATGTTTGTGCGTGGAACTGGAATAGGCCTAGTTTTTTTTGACAAATCTGGGCTTAACTCAGATAAAGAATTCATCATTATCAAAAATTAGTCTGGGGCTACAACTAGGCCCTATACTGTCCTTCACAGTGGACCCTTAAACTCGCTAAAATAATGCACACGGACCTTATGTTGGGCTCTTTTGGGTAGGCCTAGGCCTAGGCCCCTAGGCCCTAGACCCCTAGACTAGGCTAGGGGTAGGCCCTAGTAGGCCTCGGCTTGGTCAGGATGGTAGTAGGCCTACCTTCCTTGGTCTAGGCCTAGGGTACAAAAACAAAGTCAACCCTTTTAATAGCTCAATCGATGCACTGTTTAGTTTGAAATTAACGTCTACTTCTAGGCCTAGGCTAGGCCAAAGATGCTGGAATGTCCCAAGCTAGGTGTAGCCTGGACCAATGAGTGGACTAGGCCTATGAGTCATCACATAAGTCATCCGTTTTGTTGACACATGCTTTTCCTACATGAATGCAGATGGCATAGGCCTAGGCCTAGGCCCCTAGCTGTTTCATTGTGCACCAAGAATATAATATAAGTATAGGCCTACAATGACGCACCGTTAATACAGCCAGAGTAGGATCTTTTGATCAAATAATTAATTCCTATTACTTTCAGTTAAATGAAAGCTAAAGTATTTACCACAATTGACAGGTGACACGGTGCACTTTGGAACAACAAAAACAAGAACAACAAGCAGAAAAATCACACAAGTGGGGGATGTAGTCAACGCAGTTCCAACGTCAGTTCAGCAACTTTTAGGGGCGGGGTTACAGCCATCTGAATGTTGTAAATGGAAAATGGAAGGCTGTGTATAAAAGAGCGGGTATTATGATCCAGATTTCGTTAACAAATGGACCATGGTGAGGGTATAGTAGTATCTATGGTCTTGTGGCTTTAAGTTCAATGGCTTTCAACTGTGTCGAATATGAAAAGGGACCATTTCATCTGTATAAAACAAGGTTTTGCTTCGTGAATGTTTTATATAGACGCGTTGATGGATGAGCGATTTTGCTGCATTGAGCCACCTCTTCATTGTGGGTGCAAGTCTTAGTTTCGTTTGACCGTTTCGTACATAGAAGTACGATTTACGCGAGAATTATTGTTACAGTGATAGTTCTAACACTACACGTTTTTGGTCGGAGATATCACAATGTGACAACCCAAGTATATTCATTTAAATATTAATTATAATTTACTTATTAAAACAAAATATTTGCTTCCCTGAAAATGCACCAGCGATGGCAGTGCAGCCTGCAGGACAAAAAAACGAACCTCTCAAGTTCACCTTTATTTCTATGGATTCTGGCTAACTTTTTCAACTTTTTCTTTCAAAAGGTACTACATCACCATAACCTTAATGTCCATGTGAAATATAAACGTTGTAGCCCTACTTGTTTGGTCAGAATCGAACCAAATGTCACGAAAATATCGCACTAAAAATCGAAAAAAATCGTAAAAGTACGATATTCATGAGAAATATTTCTTCGATTGTACCCAAAAACGTGGCACGTCTAAGTTTAGAGATTTCGAAGGTCCCCTTCAATTTTCATCAAGATCGCTTATGCCGTTTGCCCGGAATCGTGGGAACAAACAGAAAAAAAAAAAAAAAAAAACACCCGAGCTAAATTTTTTTGGGGGTCAGTGAAATTGAAGTCTTCGCTTCGCTCGCTACGCTCATCCAATTATCTACTATCTAGAAATAATTCATAAAGCGTAAAAGAAGAGGGCGGCATAGATTATAATATTCGATAATTTTATTTATTTATTCATTTATTCTTGCTTCTTTCCTACATAATGATATTATGATTCAAAATAAGGCATTCATGATTGTTATTGTAAAGTTATTTTGTCCATATCAGATGTCGGCAACATACGTCTCGAATTATTTTTCTTGTTTGGCTCAACATTTTAAAGTCTTAACCCAGTACAATTTTAGTTAGGCATGTAGGCCTACACAGCCCATATATTCAAACTAGAATATTTTTCAAACCTACAGCCACAGGGGCAGCTTACAAGCAGAGGAAGGTATTTACGGTGACGACAAATTTTCACCGCTAAAAACCGTAAATATAATTTTAATTTTATTTAATTTATTTATTGCATACGATTAGATCATACATGATGATGTAGAATAGTATAATAATTTTCAACACCAATTCGCTGTTATTGGGCAGAACAAAAACAAAAATGCAAATAAGTTCCACCTTGAATACAAATTGAGATTTGAAAGCTGATAAAAAAGAAAGATATTAATTACTAAATAACTGTAACTTTCTTAGACAATCTGTGGATGAAGTAGCTTAATTTGCACCCTCTTTTAGGAACTGCCGTGCCGTACCCGTGCTTGTCAAAATAATATCAACAATTCACATTCAGTAGTCTGCAGTCAGCTCACAGCACTATAACCAAATCCGGAGAACTTGATTGCAAGAATCCTGGGAAACATTATCAAGAGGAAACTCATAGTCATACAAATGTGGGTTGTTCGAGTCATAGGTCAGTTCCATAACTTGGTATTCAGATTAGAATTATACTTTATCAGCTATTTGCATTCAGATTGCAACATCACTCTTATTCTTACTAACATACAATAGCCTTTGACCATATTCAATGCTATGACTCGCTTCGATCGATTTTTCGCACGTGGCAGCTCTAAGTTCAGAGATTTCGAAGGTCTCCAGAAAATTTCATCGTAATTGGTGTAATACAAAACAAAAAAAAAACATTCCGGATTTTTTTCTCCAGTGTAGTGAAATGGAATCTTCGCTCCGCTCATCCAATCAAATATGAACTGCATATACATGTGTCATTATATCAATAGAAACGTGACAAAATGAAGAATATTAGTAAAATTTCCAAAAACATAAATTTTGTTGAAAATTATTAGCAGCACCGGTTTATAGTCTCCAACCGGAGCTGCCAAAACTCTGTTATTTAGGTGGAAGGCCCGTGAACAAATTCTTTCCCCAAGCTAAAGGCTTGCATGGCAACAATGGGGATATACTTGTTGGATGAGCGAAGCGAAGATTCCATTTCACTACACTGGAGAAAAAAATCCGGAATGGTTTTTTTTCTTTCTTCGTATTTTTGTGTGTTTGTTAACACGATTCCGGCTAAACCAATACTCTAATTGCGATGAAATTTTATGGAGGCCTTCCAAATCTCTGAACTTAGAACTGCCACGTTTTTTAGCGCAATCGGAAAATTATTTCTCATGAAAATCGCAATTTTACGATTTTTTTCGATTTAAAAAAAAAAATCTTTGACTTGTAACACCTACATGCTTTATCCGATTTTTATGATTTTTTCACAGAACCTTAATTTTATGAATAAAGATATTCGTGTGAAATTTTTGCGCAATCGAAAAATTATTTTTCATGAAAATATAAATTTTGCGGGTTTTTTCTTTTTTAAAACAATTTTTTGACTTATAACACCTACATGCTTTATCCTATTGTAATTATTTTTTCACATTCACACAACCTTAATTTTATGAATTTATATATTCGTGTGAAATTTGAGCGCAATCGAATAATTATTTCTTATAAAAATCGACATTTTTCAATTTTTTCTTTTTTTTTAATTTCGATTAATTAAAAAAAAAGTTTATTTTTAATTTAATTGGATGAGCGTAGCTAGCGAAGCGAAGATTCCATTTCACTACACTGGAGAAAAAAATCCGGAATGTTTTTTTTTTTTTGTATTATTGTGTGTTTGTGAGCACGATTCCGGCTAAACCGATACTCCAATTACAATGAAATTTTATGGAGGCTTTCGAAATCTCTGAACTTAGAACTGTCACGTTTTTTAGCGCAATCGAAAAATTATTCCTCATGAAAATCGCAATTTTACGATTTTTTACGATGTTTTAAAATTTCTTCGACTTCTAACACCAACATGCTTTATCCGATTTTAATGATTTTTTCACAGAACCATAATTTTGTGAATTAAAATATTCTTGTGAAATTTGAGCGCAATCAAAAATTATTTCTTATGAAAATCGAAATTTTACGGTTTACATGCTTTATCCGATTGTAATGATTATTTCACAGAACCTTAATTTTATGAATTAAATAAATAAATAAAAATAAATTTTATTTAGAGTCTACCCACTCAGTTATATAACTGATTTTCAGTGGGGGACTTTAAATCAAAGCGACCAAGCCAACCCTGCAGGCCCCGACGCAATCGACGAGTGAGCGATAACCAACCAAAGATCGATATTTTTAATAGGAAATATAGCAATCAGTGATAGCATTGAGTCAAAGGTGATAGTAGTAGTCTTCATCGCATTGGGTAACATTTCCCATGCGAGGTTATACCCATACCGAGCGTTAGCTCATAAAGGGTGACTTTTGAAGGCACACATTTTGGGGAACACTCGTATTGCCTATAGTTATAGGCTGGTTGATTTATGATTAGATAGGGGTTTAGTTAGGGAGCTGGTCTTTGTCGCCGGAAGTGTTTAGTATTTAGGGGTGGGAAAACACAAAGATTATATTTTATTATGACTGAAATTGAAAGCCAAGGGGTGGGGTCGGAGCAATGTGCGAAAGACTGTGTGTGTAGCCTGGCACTAGCCACTTCTGCGAGGGAAACAGGTGATTCTCGTTGACGAGAGCCACCGGTATGTCGTTGATTTTCATGAGGTGTATAAGTTCGATTGACTTAGCAATCAGTGGTATGGACAGTGCGAACCCGCGAATCAACGCCAGAATCCGATTCAGAACAACTCTGAAATTTATTATGTGCTTCGTTGCTAGGACGGCTCCAAAGTCACCGTTTACAAACTCCTAAGACAAGAACTTATGGACTTAAGTCCAAATCAGAAGTTAAAAAACTTCTGACTTTAGCGGGATTCGAACCCTGGACCTTCTGCATTGGAAGCAGATACGCTAACCACAAGACCAACGAGCCACACAATTAATTAATGAATATATTCGTGTGAAATTTAAACGCAATCGAATAATTATTTCTTATGAAAATCGCAATTTTACGATTTTTTTCTTTTATAAATAATGATTAATTAAAAAATTAAAGTTTATTTAAATAAATTTTAAAAAATCTTCAACTTAGTAATGATTTTTTCACAGAACAACAGAAAATACGCTTAACACATGGCAGCTCAATGCACCAATTAACGCCTAATTATTGATGTTCACACTCATTCGAACGTACTTTTAAATTGTACTATTGATTCATCGAGGTTGACTGGGAAGTACGATATCCGATTTCTGCAGGCAGAGGCAAAATTAAAATAATACAAGATCATTATGCAATATCAAACTAGTAGAGACGTCACAATGTACTTCTTGGACTTATAGTGGCGGACGTGACTGTAGAGAAGATTTCGTTTTTCGCGGTGCTTGACTGTTTATGGCTGGAACCATATCAAACGTCATTTCCGTAGTTTCCTTCCATGGGTTTCTATCACCCGACTCTCTATCACCCGACTCGACCCGACTTTTTCCGAATCGTCTTCGTTGTTGAAGTTGTGGTCGCCATTTTCCTGTAATTTCAGTGAACACTTCAAACTGTTATTAATTTTATAAATTTTACTTATTTTTGCTGACGGATCAATTTATTCAGTTTAACAATTGCGATTTTAGTCGGTGGGCTATTACATTTTATATGTTTTCATGCAAATGGCTTGCCTGATAACTCTAAAACAGGAAATAAAAACCTTGGAATCAGTGTTTCCCAAAAACCATGAAAGATTTCAGATTGTGTCCGCCAGTGTGGACGAACTAACTTGTAGATTTATTGGCAAGAGTGGGAAAAAGCACGATATTCATGCAAATATAACGGTAAGTATTGGGAATGGTCTAAGGCTAAGGGACTAGGCTATGCTAGGCCCTACGTAGCCTAGGCCTAGGCTTAGGGCCTAGGTGGTCTAGGCTAGCCCCCTAACCTCGGCCCTAAGAGGCCCTGAGGCCCTTCTATACACAAAGGCTGATGCGCGTTTGGTTGGCCTAGGCCTAGCTAGGCCTAGAATTCTAGTGAGTCACTCATCTGTAGGGTGTTGACCTACAGTGGACAACAGCCTTTGGGGTGGTCTGGCCAGGCTCTGGGGCCTAGGCAAGGCTAGGGCCTAGGCTAGGCCCTAGGCCTACTTTTGTCGTTGGTGTGGGCCAGTTTTTTAACACTCGTTTTTTCAATAAAAACAATGAAAAACCCCCAGGTAGGGCCTCGTCCTAGATCCCTAATCTGGCCTAGAGGATTACTCCTAGATCCCTAACTGGCCTCGGACTGTAAATAGGACCTCTAGGCCTAGCTACAACATGAACCGGTACTTCTGTACTTGGCGGGTCCCAACTTTTATACACTAACGGAAAGGATTTCGGGTGCGCTCTTATCGAAAATATCCTAGAACTAGCGCGGCGCACTGTAGCCAGCGGAAAGTTCGGTACTCTATCGGTAGTTATGCCGAATCTTTTTTTTCCATTAAAAAATCGTACTGTGAACGTCGCTATTCAAAGAAGTAATTTCCCTGGAAGTGTTCCTATTAAATAGCAACGTATAAGTTTTGTAGGTGGGTATTTTACTGTGGAAAAGTTATACTGATCGCATGTTGGACGTAGTGTTGTAAATTGGGCATACCTCGAAAGAGTATCGAAAGTTCGGCTACTAACGAAAGTGTTTTGTACGCGAAAGGATTCCTGGGGGTACTTTCATTGAAATATTGGACCGCAGCCAAGTACAGAATGCCCGAACGCCTACAGGGACACACACGTGACTCACAGCTCGCGCGGATTGGGCAAGCATCCTCACGCAGTGACGCCTGATGACGGCTCTACAATATCACGCTCTAATTTTACCACCCCGGCGGGATAGGCCTTTCATTCCCCCCCCATCCCCCCGTCAATTCGCACCCTGGGCGTAGGCCCTATTCAATTCAAATAATTACGTGTTTGCCTACCCCAAATATTGAATTCAGCTCGGCAGTCACTGGACAACTGCCACGACGGAAAGCAATCAGATCTTGACCCCAAGGAAATTGGCTGTGGCATACCGCGTACGTGGTCGGAGAGTATACTTTGCTCATTATTGATTGTTTTGCACTGAAATAGGCTATGTATTTTGGTGGCCATTTACAATAGGTACCCTTTTTATGATGCTATTTAATTCTGGGCCCACAAATGTCTTAAATTTTGATAGGCCCTTAGGGGCCTACCTATATTTGGCAAAGTTTAACATAGGCTTTGCCTGCAGTCGAGAATTGGTTAGGCTACATAGGTGGTCGAGGTCGAAGGCCACTAATAACATGGGATTTGCCTGCAGTCGAGAATTGGTTAGGCTACATAGGTGGTCGAGAACAGGTTACGAAATAAATGCTAGTCCGAGAATTAAATTGATAGGGCCTATATCCTTTGATTGTTAGTTGATTCGACCTAAAGTAACCATAGGCCTACAGATAAGTTTTGGTAGCTCTACACTTCCCTGAACAGCCTCATTTGCCGAAATGTTTTGAGACCTTCCCCAACTATTTCGGAGATGCAATGGCTGAAATACCGGTTGCCCCTACACTAAAACATAGAACAAATTATTGGTTAAGGACGAAAAAGGTGGTCGAGAACTGCATAGCTGACCCTATAATAGGCGATAATCACCCTTTTTCTTCTCTTTTGGTATGCCTACATCTGGCGGACAGGTTATTATATCCATCACTTGGCCTACTCTAGGGCCTACTTTCTTTTGTGCAGCTTTTTTGTATCAGTTTTCTGGTATTCTCTTGTGGTTGGAGCATGTGCAATGTGATAATAGCCTATGTCTGCTGTGTTTTCAGATTTTAGCCTGCTGAATATTTTCTCATTCAGGATTCGGTAATTGTTAACCTTTCCTATAGCAATTGATAGGTATTATTAATTTCTTTTGTTTCATGCAGTTTTGTGTTGAATTGGCTGTGGATATTCGTATGGTCAACTGTAGGCCTAACCTAGTAATGCAATGTTATTCTTAGACCTACTGTCAACGATTTGATGGCAGCAGGCGGCAGGCCTGCCGTAATGATTTATAATGAGTAGGCTATATTTTGTATGGTCACTAATGAGTAATGAAAGTGGACGGTCAAAATTATGTGATGGGCTGTTAGCTTTTCAATAAGACCAGAGGCCCCATTCTATAACTCCCAACTGAATTGCATTCATAGGCTACTAATCGTTTGAGGATTGAGATGAACACGAAAGTGATGGGTCACTAGATTTGTACATCTTATTATGGTTTTACAGACTAATGCCTCATAGCTTTCAAGTTTGTTTTGTATGATAGCTGTAGGCTTTGAAGTTATAGAATAGTGACCCAGAGGCCTAGAGGTAAAATTTAATCATTTGATCAGTTGGTTCTAGTATTAAGACATACCATCTTGGACACCGTACAACTAGTTTATTACAAAATACCTAGCAGTAGCAGGTTAGCACTGACTGTACAACATAAGCATACATCACTTACCTAGACCTTGTTTCAGTTTTGATAAAATTTAAATTATACTTCCAATATTTGATAAGCCTATATTATGTTCCAAATAATCATGAATAACAATAAATTAGGCCTACCCTAGTCTATAGAGCTACCTACTTTACTTTTATATACCAGTACTTTACGCAGTTGTTTGTAAGCACATCCGCACGGGGTGAAGAGATCATAATAAGTAGGACTTACTTACTCACCACTACCAGTAAAAACTCATCTCTATTCTCTTTGTTGAATTTTTTTAGGCTAGGCTATTATCTCTGACATAAAATTGTGTACAGCATTCCTCACTTCATTAAGCTAACTAGGCCGCTTTGCGAACGTTTTTTTTAGTATGCGTGGGATCGCTTTACTTTTTCAAGTCCCATTGCAAAATCGTTTTGTTATAGTAATAGAATGTTAAATATAAGGAGGTCCGATGATTTGCTTTTTGAACGCATTGTTTGTAGGTGATTGTTGTCAAGATTCTATAGTTGTTAAATATTATACACCTCAAAAAACTCATATTAAAACCTTTATTTCTAGCTATGGATTCTGGCTAACTTTCTTTCGAAAGGCAATACACCAAACCTTAATGTCCATCTCCTTGTGAAATATGAATGTTTGTTTGGATTTTGGTGATGAGTTTGGATTGATGATCGGCTTACGTTTTATCATGCCTAGTTTACACTTTCTTGAAATAAGTAGTAGTAGTAGAAATCTTTATTTAGCATTTTGCTATTTTTACATACACATGCATATAATTTTACAATTTACTTTTACATATTCATTAAATTTAATTAATTAAAATAAATAAAATTAATTTAAGGTCTTGTGATACCCTTTGAAATGTGTAGGTCTGTCTTAAATATCTTGTGTTCTAAGATTTTTTGTATTCACCATACATGACACATTTTAAAAACATTTATTACAATTAGGAAAAGGCCAATCGGCTGGTTTAGTATGATTGGAGAATGGTTGACAGGTTGGAAAAGCATAGAGAACATAAAGAACATAAAACTCAGCCTGAAGGGCTAACAAACATTTAAAAACATTTAGTAATTTGAGACTAAAATCAAATGCCCACTTTGCCAAGACACTTGCAAATTTATCCGTGATTATTTGATCCATTCAGTGGGCATGCTGTCTCTGTTACTGGACTTTATCTCGAGGTCAACATCTGTTCTAGTGTTATTTGATCCATTTAGTGTGCTTGTGCATGCTGCCTCTGTTTATCACTGGACTTTATCTAATGGTCAACCACTCGAGGAGGAAACATTTGCAAACAATTCACAACCTAAATCTTGTTTAAACTTTAAAATTGTAGTTAGTAAGAGTCCGGCGCACAATTGGCATAGAATAAGCGCAGCACAACGCAAGCGCAACATAAGCGCAACACAAGGAATGTAGGCGCGCACAATTGTCATAACGGAAGCGTGGCGTTAAGAAACTGCAAGGCTGTGCAAAGTTTTAGAATGCTCGTTATCAGATGACTGCATGTCAACTTTGCGTTTGACATTTCGTCTTTGAAACCATATTTTGCAGTAGCCTATTGTCATAGAGATGCGGATATTGCCTAAAATACGTAATTAGCAGCTCGTCGCTAGACGTCGACTCAACTTCATACTCGATAATTACGTCGTCTTCTGTAAGTTCGTCCATGATTAATAATTTTACACTGACACAAACAACAATAGTTGTGAATTTGATTTGACTGAAAATGGGCGTTTGTGTTGAGTCGTGTTGTTTCTGGATTCCTATTGGTCAAACGCAAGCGTAAGCATAAGAAATATAAAATATAACCATCTCTTGCGCTGCGCTTCCGCGCCTATGCTATGCTTACGTGAATTGTGTGTTCAAGCAGTCAGGTGCACTTGTTTATATTTCTTGCGTTGTGCTTGCGTTGTGCTACGCTTACGCTATGCCAATTGTGCGCAGCACTTTAGAGTCCAATTTCGAACCATCACAGTTCTTAGTCACAACAAAGTTCTAGGCCCCTACCACTAGGTCAATAGCATAGGTAGTAAAAATATCAGCAGTCCAAACCTTTTTCTTTTTGCAAAAATTATCCACAAAAATGCCTCATGAAAGTTACAATATTCAATATTGTGAGAAGGGCCTATAAGGCTTACTGAAGCATTTTTATGATATTTTCTTTCTCCCAAACGAGGTTTTGTATAATTTTTTGTTAGAAAATGTAACATCCCTACCTATTCCTCTAGTGCTACGGTACTAATTTTCATAAGTAGGCCTAATACAACTAGACCTTAGGAATCGGTAGGTAGGTACTGGCAGGCCTACCGGCATTTAATGCCAAGAACCAAGAAGTAAGATTATCCTGATGGAACAAAACTAGTCTTATACTCCTAACAAAGATTTTTTTTACAGGAAACCTACCCATCAACACCACCAGTGTGGTTTGCTGAATCGGAGGAAACTAGTGTAACCAATGCAGTACAGATTCTTAGCAATACTTCAGGTATAGACAACCACCTAATAAACCAAGTCGGAATCTTGCTAAGAGAACTATGTCGACTTCACCTACTTCCCGAGCCGCCAGATATTGCACAACTCACCTTGCCCGCCCCAGAGGATTGCTACCTTCTCGCGAACCGTTATGATGAAGAGCGGGATATGGACGAAGATGAGGACGAGGATGATGACGATGGGGAAGAGGATCTGCACCTTGATATGGATGAAGGAGACAATGTTGGCAAAAGAAGTATAGACGAAATGGACACTGAGCACTTGGCTACACTAGAACGTCTCCGACAAAACCAGCGTCAAGATTATCTCAAAGGTTCGGTCACAGGTTCCGTGCAGGCTACAGACAGACTTATGAAAGAGTTGCGAGACATCTACAAGTCTGACAGTTTCAAAAAAGGTATATTACTGTTATTTTACTAGGAAAACACCAAAGTCGTTGTTAGACGAGTGAGTGAGCCATGTGTTGAATACCCGGTAACATTCCCTTTCTTCCTCCTACCTAAGGATAGGCTAGAGTGGCGCATTATGGCCTTACAGTTGACGCGCCCTTATTGGCCTTCCAACTTTTAACTTAAAAAACTATTATTTAATATTTATACATACCAATATTATTATCAAACTTAAATGCAAATGTTTCTGGGTACTCAACACATGACTCGCTCACTCGTCTAACAACGACTTAGGTGTTTTCCTAGTCTAATTGGCTAAGGCGCCCTTTTACCCGAAATGTGGGAGACCTGGGTTCAATCCCGTGGTCGGAAAAGATTTTGTAATTTCTGGATCGTATTTTTAAAATTACTAAACATGGTTTGAAGTGCATATAATGCAAGGTGTAAGTCTACCATCTGTGACAATACTATGGAAAACATAGCCAGTACGGTACAAAATATGTGTAAAGATTGCAAGGTTTATTCAATCTCTCAGCTCTTATTAAAAGGGGGGGTACCGGTACCTTGAGCATGCAAGATTCAATACAAGTTGGGCAGTGCATTTTAACAGCCTGACAAATAACAAACAAAAAGTATTTTTTCAAAAACAAAACCATTGTCGTTAAAATGATTCCTACACATTTGTAGCCTATTTTTCAATTTATTATTTCTTGTAGGTTTAAATCGCAATGGATCTAGCTGATTTTGTTAGCAGTTCTCAGTTGGGCTAACTCGTACCAGATGTCTGTTAAAAATTCAGTGCAATCTGTTCAGCGATTCGGATGACTTTCGACATACACACAAACAGAATCACAGAATAAGCACCGTTTGAGTTGAATTGTATCCTCAGTCGCTCCACTCCCTCGTCTAATAAGACCTAATGTAGCCTGTATGTTATAAAAATATAGAGGCCTACCAAGTAGAGAAGGACATTTCAACAGTTTGTGCTAACTGGTACAAGATTTATTTGGTACCGTAGGAGGCCTATTTGTCAAAATACTTGTGCTTGAATAATGTCATTATGCACTCTGCAAAGTATTAGACCTATCTCTTCTTCTTCAATGCCCACACTGACATTTGTCATCACTCATCATTCATGTCATGTGTCTTGATAATCAATAAAGGTAAGACTTCTGTTCTTCCCTGTCCATGCCCCGTGGCATAGGCCTATCTTCATAGTGCACTTTCAGCATTGCACAGTTGAGTAGATGTTGCATATTCCATTCCCACAAAGTTTTCATAGTACATTTATATATGCTGTTCTTAATCAACCCTATTTTATTATTATTAGGTATTATTATTATTATTATTATTATTATTATTTTTATTATTATTATTTTTATTATTAATCACTAGGAAGCTTCGTAAACGCTTTTTCAGGCGCGTTGTTGGATGAGCGTAACTTTTTTAAACGAGAAAAAGCGTAAAATTGGGATTTTTGTGAGGAATTATTTTTCGATTGCGCTCAAATTTCACGCCAATATATTAATTCATAAAATTAAGGTTCTGTAAAAAAACAATTACAATCGGATAAAGCAACTAGGCCTAGGTGTTATAGGCCTAAGTCGAAGATTTTTTTGCGAAAAAAGTGTAAAATTGCGATTTTTACAAGAAATTATGTTTCGATTGCGTTCAAATTTCACCCCAATATATGAATTCATAAAATTAAGGTTCTGTGAAAAAATCATTACAATTGGATAGGTAATGCATTAGGTGTTACAAGTCGAAGAAATGTTTTATAAATCAAAAAAATCATAAAATTGCGATTTTCATAATAAAACAATTTTTAATTGCGCTCAAATTTCACATGAATATATATTAATTCATAAAATTGAGGTTCTGTGAAAAAATCATTACAATCGAATAAAAAATGAGTAAGTCGAAGAAATTTTTTTTTAAATCGAAAAAATCGTAAAATGGCGATTTTAATTAGAAATAATTTTTGATATGCTCAAAAACGTGGCAGTTCTAAGTTCAGAGATTTTGAAGGCCTCCATAAAATTTAATCGTAATTGGAGTTTTTGTTTAGCCGGAATCGTGTTAACAAACACACAATAATACAAACAGAAAAAAAGAAAAACATTCCGGATTTTTTTCTCCAGTGTAGTGAAATGGAATCTTCGCTTCTCTCATCCAATTCGCCCGCTTTAAGGACATATTTATTGATTCAAAGCAATGGGAGATGAGATGTGATTGGATTTATCCATGTGATCTTTCAGATTTGACAGCTACATTGCAGTCTTCTGTTGGATTTATGTCATGGAAGTCAACAGTCACAACAAATAGCAGTTTAGTAAAGGTTTGTTCTGTGGTCCCGGTAGCTCAATTGGTAGAGCTATGGCACGTTAAGCCAGAGGTTCTGGGTTCGAACCCCAGTCGGGGCAAACTTTTACGACAATTGCATGAATTATTATTATTATTATTATTATTATTATTATTATAACACAGCAAAATGACTTGTAAAATATTTGATTTCTCTAATATTTCGAGCTGTGAAAGCATCAAGCAAGAAATTATTATTATTATTATTATTATTATTATGTTTTGCTATGATATAGCATTATCATATAGTTAATACAAGTAACAAGTTAGGGCCTAATTGTTTTGTTTTACTATTTATTTTCAGCCACGTACAGCATCGAACTAGTGAGCGACAGTTTGTATGAGTGGAATATTCGATTAATGAGTGTAGATCCAGACTCTGCTCTTCACAATGATTTAGCGGTTTTGAAAGAAAAGGAGGGCAAAGATAGCATCCTACTAAACATGACATTCAAAGATACTTATCCATTCGAGCCACCGTTTGTGCGTGTAGTTCATCCAGTCATCTCTGGGGGCTATGTGTTGGTCGGTGGTGCAATCTGTATGGAACTACTCACGAAACAGGGTTGGAGCTCAGCATACACGGTTGAGGCAATCATTATGCAGATTTCGGCCACACTCGTCAAGGGAAAAGCACGAATTCAGTTTGGTGCTGCAAAAGTTTGTAACCAGGTAAGCCAATTAGTACCTATTTACTTTATCCTTGACTTGTCCATACTCTGCACTGGTAAATATAGGGATGCCCGGATGTGGGTTGGAAAATTTCCAACCTATTTTTCCGGAATTATCCCTCTTCTTAAATATTAACATACAGGCCTACCGGCAATCATGTATTTAATTATTATTTGTCAATAACAACTAAGACATACCATATGTTCTAAGATAATCAAATTGTGCTGATTGACTGGTTGTGCTGAAAAAAATCTTAATTTTAAAGTGTAAGCTGTTATCATTTGTCAGTGCTGCTCAATAATAGGCCTACATAGTTTAGTTTGTCATTCTATTAGGCCTAAGCTGCCACCAAATGCATGAAATGAATGAATTGCATTATTTTTGTGAATTGTAGGCAATGGAGGACGCCATAGAATTGTTTATGCAGAAATTTTCTAAATTGAATCTTTCCGGAAACCCCATGTTACTACTGGTAGGCCTATTGTAAGTTTGGAAGTTAATGAATGCTGCTGTGATTGAAGTTGTTCAACATGTTGTAGATAGGTCTCAGGTCACGGTGATAGATTAATATTAACTTTCGTATTCTAAAAAGTAAAAACAACAAGATGCGATCCTGATAAACATATTAACATCTTGTGGGGTTAGGTTCTGCTTCAATTGCAGAAGGTCCAGGGTTCGATTCTCGCTTACGGTAAAAGTTTTTGAACTTCTGATGATAATAATAACAATAATAATAATAATAATAATAATAATAATAATAATAATAATAAATAATTTATTTACCCATATAAGCTATTAGTTTACATAGGCCTAGTAAACTCAAGAAATCAGTTCTTGGCTTAAAAGGAATGTGTAAACGGTGACTTTAGAGCTGTCCCAGAAACAAGGCACATAATAAATTTTAAGGTTCTGAATTAGCCTTGTTGTTTCTGGCGCTGTCTGTGGGTGGAATCATGTCCAGCTTCATTGATCGGTGTTTCCTACTTAAATATGCCGGTCTCTAGTTGGACATTGTTTTTTTTTCGATTGTTCTGGCGCCTACAGGGTTGGCTTAGTCTGATTTAAATTTAATGTCCCCCACTGAAAAACAGTTATGTGACTGAGTAGGTAGACTAATACGAATTTCTTTACGTACTTATTTTTATTTATTGCTGCGCCCATTGTAAATTTTCATTTTACAGAATAAGTGACCTGGAGGCCAAGTCTTACAGGTGCTATCACCCCCCCAAAAAATGTTACCACATAATTTATAGCTCTTGATTTGGTTAGTCGGGAAACACTCTCGTAGGTGTAGCCCTAGTTATTATTTACTACAATTCAGATATTAAAAAAATTAAAAAAGTCCACTCCAATCAGATGTATAATGCAGCTACAATTAAGAGATTAAAATCTACCCGTCCTGGGTCCTGATGGTCTACGTAGTGGTTAAGACGCTCATCTGGAATGTGGGAGACCCGTAGCTCGAATCCCGGTTGGTGCGGACTTTTTTAAATTCTGAATTGTAGTAAATTTAATAATTTATAGCGTAATACTACACTAAAATGTCAGTTTGAAAAAATATATCTTGTAACTGTGATTTTACACAATTTTTTAAAGATTTTTGATCCTGAATTTTGCAAAAATTGGCATTTTGGGGAATTTCTTAAATCGGCGTTAACCTGCTTATTTTTTGTTCCACATAGATAATAGCATTGTACCAATCTAAAATTGGCAAATGGCCCTTTACAACATTGTGTCTTGAAACTGTGCACAAATACTATAGGCCTACACTCAAACACGCAATTTTTTTTATGTTAAATAATATGCATTCCAAAATCACACCCCTTCTTGATAATCGGCCTATTTTGACCTAACCACTTGCCCAAATTACAAAACAAAATATATAGCCTACTATTTACAGAAAAGGCTGTCGAGTACCTACATCATTAATGTTCAATTTTAAAAAAATCAAAATCCTCCAAGGTCACGGCGCATAAAGATCGTCCATATGTTATTTCTTATGCGAGATTCTTGCCCGATGGGATCTAGCTCGAAATTTACCGAGTTTGACAATTTTTTTTCGGGTAAGGGTGGACCCTAAAATTTTTTTTGTTACTTTCTAAATTCATATTTAGGCCTAGTAGTTAGCATGAATGGAATATATTTTTTGACTTTAGTGGGTATATACCCCTTTAAGACCATTTGTTTCATCCCACTTCCCGTTTCGGGTTGCGTTTTTATTTCAAGCTGCTCAAATTTGCAGTCTTGACTTTGGAACAAATCCCCTAAATCTGTAGTGACTTGAAATTGGGGATGACTTTAAGAACTCGAATTACTCGTATCCGTCATTAAATTTTGGATCTACAGTACTTTTGTTCAACATCTACCAAGTAAAATATTGCAAATTTATATTATAGAGCCATGGCTTAGTTAGTGAAAGTCTTAGCCATGTAAAATTGGAACTCGTTCGGTTCATTCAATTTTAGAGTCAATATAAATTTTAACTGTTAGGCTGGGTAAATGTGCATGCAATGCAGGGTTCCTGTTTTTTTTTTTTATATAAAAAATAAAAAATTTAAATCAATTTTTTTTATTTTTAAAAATATTGATGTAGGTAGGCCTAAATCGGACTAGGCCTAGGTATTAATTTATTTAAATTAAAATTCTAGACTGATAGTAATAGAATAGGCCTACAATTTTTATATGCAAAACCCTTTTTCTTGGTTTATTTTAGATGGCTCTTGATCCTTTTTTGTCTGGAGAGGTCAAATTCTAGCCACACATTATGACTTTTTCTCCCTGAAGAAGTCATAGTATTAATTTCTTCTGACCAAGTAGGCCTACTAGTTATTAAAAAGAACAGTATTTTTGTGTCTGACTCTGACCCTTCACAATTCTTTACTCCATGGCATGACAGTAGGCCTATTTATAGCAAAGTTGGCAATCACACACTTTGCGAGTGTGGGAAATCCTTTCCTATTGTTGTTATGGCCTTGAATTCATTTCATATCTCATATGGCCAAAAATATAATCAAATAGGGCCTACAACAGCAATTTTATTTTAAAATTTTTAGTTCTAGCACAATAATTGTGCTTATATTATTATATTATTGTATAGGCTAGTATATTGACTGTGCCCTATGTTAGGACCTAGAAGTTTTACAAGCCTATACCAGGTCTAGTAGGCCTGGGAAAGCATTGATCACTGCCTCAAGAGTCATTTGGATCATTTTGTAATTTTTGATTTAAATCAATGATTTTTTTAATAAAAATAGATTTAAATCATTTTTACTAGAGATAGACTGATACCAGGATTTGCCGATACCGATTCCGATACCACTTTTTCCAAACCGATAACGATACCTACCTATTTATTTAGAACTACCGGTACCTAGAAATTAAGATGTAACAAAATAAGTATAATATAACTTGATTAGGTAATGGGAGATCACATTTATATTGTTCCATGATGTTTCTTTTGAGTTATCAACATATGTGAATTGGCTAAACTAAAGTTGAAGAGATGGTATCACTATCTGCAAAATCTTCCGATACCAATTTTACCGATACCACAAGTATCGGCAAATTCTTAATATCGGTATCGGCAGGGTTCGATTTTTTTATCCACGGTTATTATGCCGTATAGCGCCTCATGCAAAAAACACTATTTTCAACACTGTGATATTCCACGAAAAGCCTAAGTACCCGGGAAAGGGGGGGGGGGAGCTTCGTAAGTCTTGCGCATTATTATTATCATTAAACCATACGCGCTTCGCGCCCCTCCCCCTTCCCACGTACCATACCTAAGCTTTTCCACGTGTTTTTTGCGTGAGGCGCTATACGGCCAAACCACTATTAGTACTACTATCAGAGCTCAAAAAATTTATTAAATGGCACATGCCCAGCTGGGCATGTTGGATATAATTTTACATGCCCAGACAGAAAGCTTACATGCCCAATTTTTTTTTAACAATTAAAATAAGTTATCTGGACATATAGTGGTGTTTTTATTTTGAATTATAATGTCCTTTGTTCATGCCGCCGACTTGTGGCAGTGTGTTGAGTATGCCCCCCCCCCCCCCACCTCCTGCCTTACCACTCACGATCTTCCAGAGATTATACTGCACAAATAATTACCATAACAATTCTAATGTTTTTCATCTGCTAGAAGTGTAAAAGCTAGGTGATAACTGAAATTAAGCCCATGGGAATAGAGATACTACAGAGGCTGGCCTTTCCTTATCTTGTTTACTTGCCAGCATTCCAGTTCCAGCCCTCCCCCCCGCATCGCCAATGCATCGTGACCTTAACTAGTCTGTGGCAAGATATAAACCAGATGCAAGGAACACTGGAACAGTGGGTGTTATCTTAATGGCCTGCAATCACAGATGGCATGGGAGAAGTGAACTTATCTTTTTCCAAGGCTTATCTTGTGATGAGAGCTAAGTGCGGGCGATAGGGAGAGATTTTCCCACATGCCCAGACAGGCATGTGGGAAAATAATCTACGTGACCGACCACTTTTTTTACATGCCCCGGGCATGGTATTTTTTGAGCCCTGACTATAACTTTTTTTATAAATTTAGTAGTTGGTCTAAACGTAGCCACGTGTGTTCTGTTAGCCAGCGTTCTTGAAAAAGGCACACACAATTCTTCTCATATTTTGCATTGTCTGCAGTAGGATTAGGTTTCTGTTTCTTGTCTGGGTTATCAACTCCTTGTAAATACCGCCACATATTTACTAGGGAAACGCCAAAGTCGTTGATAGAAGAGTGAGTTTCCTCCCCTATACCTAAGGCTGGATCTAGCCTAGTATGGGCATCTTTGGTATGGGGAATGATACCGGATATTCAACACATGGCTCACTCACTCATCTATCATCGACTTAAACGTTTCCCTAGTCTAGTTGTCTAAGGCGCCATTATACCCAAAATGTGGGAGACCTGGCTTCAATTCCCTGGTCGGATAAGATTTTGTAGTTTATGGATTGTATTTTAAAAAATTAAACTTGTTTTGAAATGCATATGATATTACGCAGTTTAGTCTTTATCAACTGTGACAATACTATGGAAAACATAGTCAGTACAAAATAGGAGGAAAGATTGCAAGGTTTACTCAATCTCCCAGTGGAATTTGGGGGTACCTTGAACATGCAAATTTCGATATTCTATGGTCACTGCATATTTGCATTACAAATATTTTTTCTACTGCCTCCATTGCAACCGAGTTACATCTAAGAGGCAGTGATTTTTTCAAAACCAAAACCATTGTCGTTTAAAAAAATTCCTACACTTGTTAGGCCTATTTTTCAGTTTATTATTTCTATTAGGTTTGAATCGAAATGGATTGTGCTCATTTTGTTAGCAGTTCTCAGTTACCTGGTCACGTATGTCTGTTTAAAATTTCAGGTCAATCTATTTGGCCGTTTGGCCGGATGAGCCCAGACAGACAGACAGACATACATCAGACACAGTCACGACGAAACCCGATTGAGTAGCGTTATAGACTTCGTTTCGCTACACTCACTCGTCTAACAAGCATCAAATGATGCACAGATCTACACAGTAACACTAACACAACACTAAATATTCCACATTCACAATCACACGAAACACACAGCAAAGCAGCCCACTAGAAAGAAGCCTTGAACACGCTGTGACAAGCTCCGACTGGATGTCAAGGTTGGTGTAAGTCAGAAGTCAAGGCTCAACCACCAACTCATGGCGCACTCTATTGATAACTTCGCGCACCATGCTCTGTTGACCGCTTAGTTTGAAACGTAATGTACGCAATTTATGTTACGGCTCACCAAAAAAATCACTCGCCCGCACAACAATACACTCGCCTCGGGCGACCGGGTGAGCGTTAAATTCGAGCTCTGGGTATCGGTATCGGTCCACCTCTAATTTTTACCCAGATGCAATGTTTTACACAATGTGTACGGTATGTCCTGTCCTATAGATAGAAAAAAAGCATTTTCATTTATAATGTTTCACATTTATTTTTTCAAGTGAGCATTTTGTACTTAGTAGAACGTTTTTTTCTTTCCACTAAACCCCTAAAAGTGGGGGTTTCTTGCACTTCTAAATGTTTAATTATTTTCTTATTCATTTTAAAAAGTAGGCCTACTGTATTACTCAATTATAGGCCACCATCACATAATGGCTTAAAACAGTATGTGGTAAACACCAAGTGATAGCTTTGTAACCGCACCCCACTTTTTGTACTGGATATTTAAAAATATACCCGAGGCCTAAACTCGCTTAAATACAGTATTTTTAGTGGGTGATGAGGATTGGCAAAGTGTGCCCCATTAGAAAACGAGTCTTATTCATTGTCGCCCTTAGCCGCTTGCGGCAATCAATGTTAACAAGTTCGCTAGGCCTATGTATTATTATAACTTACTTTTTGCATTTTGAAATTATTAGGTATAGGGCTATGTTTTTTTTTTACAAAATTTGAAAATAGATTTTCAATTTTTTTTTCATTTTCCAGTTTTCCAAATTTGCAATTCTTTATAAAAATAATTTTAAAAAAAGTAACAAATAACAATTATTCAAACACACAAACGTTCAAGGAAATTAACTTTTTTTAATCACTCTGCTAAATTAAGGACTTCATTCTGAATAATATGTTAATCATATTTTTTTATTATTTAGATAAGATTTTCATTTATAAAAGTAAGCTAAAGTTTCACCAATAGGCCTAGGCCTACCAATGGCGGAAAAACGAGCCATTGCGTCACTATTAAGTGTTGTTACGAATCGGCCAATAAGATAATGTCGAACAGTGATAATATTAACTATGTAATCTAGAAAGTGGTACTTAGTAATTCATTTGTCCAAAGACATTAAACAGCTTTGCGCATTGGTCAACAATGCTCTAGCGTGCTCTAGACCCAAATCTTGACTTCTAGTGCAGTTTGCGCGGGAAATAAAATACTACAAACTTTATGCCTCAATAGAATTTTAAATATTTACTTTAAATTGGTTTTAATTGCAGTAAGGTGTTTCTAAGTGGTTTTTTTATTAATTTCTTACACCTACGTCAATATTTGGACTTGAGTGAATGTTCCCTATTGTGCACTGTCGCCGAGTTCCAGTTAAACTGCGGAAAGACTGTATGGCACCAATATTATATCCTGTGCAACCTCCATCTGGGCCCGGGGTAGAATTGGCCCAGAGCATGGCTCTGCTAATCGTAAAAGGCGATTTGAGAGAAAAAGTTCACCTCGCAAACATCAGCTAGAAAGAGCGGAGTATCTTACTCTCCGAAACTAGAGGCGAGCTCTGGCAATCGTCGTCGGGGACCTTGTCCCCTTCCCTTGATGACCCCCCGGCGATGATGACAATGACAAAGACGATGACGACCGCGATGTGAGAAACCCCCCCTTCCTCCCCTTACCCGTGGCTGGTTCTGACCAGCATGGGCCCCTCCTCCCCCCCCCCCTTTAGGCTAGAGTGGTGCATTATGACCTAACGGTTGACGCGTCCTTAATCTAAATAAATAAAAAATTACCCTAATTACCAATCAAAAAAAAAAAATCCAACCCAGACTGGCAACAATGTTGGCAGATTTTGCTATCTCCATATATCCAAGGCATGTGATGTATTAATTAATGTTTATTCTGGGTAAATTTCCTCAACAAAGACCATAAATAGATTTTCCTTTACCCATACAAGAACTTCTAGCCAGCTGACTGGGACTTTGGAAGTCAGATCCAAGCTATTCGAAATAAGGGGGGTGGGGTTGAATCCATCCACCATTGGATAAGTGTTAGGCTGGATGCCCGAGTGGCCACTGAGACCCGTAGCAAGTAGGCCTAGTTAAAAAATCACTTTTCTTTTTACACAAAATTTAAATTTGGGAAGTGGCTCCTGCGTTTAATCAACCCATACCTAATTTGTTCTGTTGTATTCTAGGGTCAATACAGCCTGGCAAGAGCCCAGCAATCTTTCAAGTCGTTAGTCCAAATACACGAGAAAAATGGTAAGTTTTTGGGCACTGCCAAAATAGTCTCCAAATAATCTTGTGATAATTTAAATCAGTAGGCATGGCCTTAAAAAGTTTTTGTAAGGCCAATCAGTAGGCCTAATCATTATTCAATGTTTATCATTTATGTTTCAGGCTGGTTCACTCCTCCCAAGGAAGATGGCTAGGCATACTTTCCAATCCCTCAAACATTATAGACTGATGGGATTCGTGAGCTCGTTCGTTCATGCACAAATTCCCAGGCTACTGTTGCGTGTGTAAATCCAGTGGTGGTAATAATAAAAAAAACATGTTGACTTAAAACATTGCAGTCGCTTTCTTTTTAAGCAAGCCCAATCGTATAGGGCGTCAAAAGTTCGCACAGAGACGTTTAAATATTGGTAAACGAGTTAAATAAATAAATTGTAGTGTTTGGTCTTTGTAGTTTAGAAAAATAATCTTAATTTACAAAATGAATAATTGCAATTAAAATAAGTATGTACCTACCTAACTGTGAAGTAATTGAAAGAGAGTAAATTGCACAGAAATGTACTGTACACAATATACGTATGCTTACTTGACTTGATTGGTAACGGCATGTTGCTGTTCAGGTAGTGTCAGTGATGTGCAGCGATACTTGATTTCTTTGAAGAACATTCCAAATTGAAATATTGCTGCCCAAAGTGTGTCAAAACATGTTTTCAAATAGTACTACGACTATTGAGACATTATGCACTTTTTATTTGTGTTAGGCTTCGTGTTACCAGACTTACCTTCTAGCCCTTGATATGTTTCAGCCTAACAATATGTTTTTTATCATTCAATTTGTTAGCCTGCTGTGGACTGTTTTATGGCTTTTATTAATAGTGGAATTAAGTATTCAAAAATGATTAAAATACTATATCCTTGTTCATATTTAAATGGTATGATTATTTTAATATTTGTATGTAACCAATCCACCTAACTCTTTGCAATGTTAAAATTCCTTGTACCTACCTAATCAAAACTGAAATGAGCGGTTTTGTTCAATAAATATAAAAAGTTGATCCTCGCTTATTTTGCTCATTTTTGCCACCCTCGAAGTTGGAATGTTGGGTCACACCTTGTAAGAGCAGCTTTTACTAACATAGGCCGACATATAAAGTGTCAAGGGTAGACGACTGGACACGTGATAATGGTGTATAGCTGTGTGCCGTTTCTGTTGGTTACGTATTTTATATGCATTATGATTTTTTAATCTAGGCTTACTAACCTACAGTACCTAAGTGGAGAACTGGAGATACCTATATTTAAGATGTGTTCCCAATAGTTATTACTTTGCTTTACTTCAAACGTTGACTTGCCCACATTATCATTATTCATCGCTATTTCCCACTTCTGGTCATAATTTCCTGAATTAAATAAATTTTTTTCTGGTAAAATCAAATTCCACAATGTAGATTTGCAAAGCACTTCTCTCCATTGCACAATTTAAGATCGACACAATAACAACGGCAATCAAGGTAGGCCTATTACGTCCAGAAGGATATTCAGTTGTTGGGGGGGGAATCCATGGTATAGCTCGAGCTTGATTTAGAAGAGCCAAACTTGACCAGAAAAAGGAAAATTCCGCGTCAAACTCCGAAAGATTACTACAGATTGACAATTATTCAAGTTTTGGACCAAACGACATCCAGTTTGCAAAATCTCTGCAAAATTTAAACTTAAAATATATAGCATGGGTCGGTAACCTTGGGAGTCAATTTTATAGAAAATCTGAAAGTGATTGCTAGTTGGAGCAATAATAATAATCATCATAACTCAGTTCCAACTATGTCGGGTTGAGTGGTGGTTTTCCACCATTATCAAGGGCATTTAAACTGTAGATACTAAGCTTGCCAAGACTCATGTTTACTTTCCATCATCTAATCCTTCTCTCCAATTTTACTCTAATTTTCTGTCCTCCCAAGCTTTACTCTTGCACATGCTCCCACACTTCATTCCGTTTTCCAACGTCAATAGTAGGATAAATTAAAAATAATACATCAGCCTGACAAGTTATTTAGACTAGGCAAATCAGTCATGTCTGTTAAACATTAGTAAGCTGTTTTAGCAATGTATTTTGAATGATGATTTGAAAATGGTCTTTATGTTGACAGTTTTACTTTATACCCGAGATTGTAAACAATAAGCATTGCAGTGCATCAAGTAGAGCGTGTCACAATTCTTGGCTTTTTGCAGTTCAATACAGCAGTCAATTACGCTTGAAGGTGGAGATTTACCAGTATTACTATTGTGTGGCTCTATGAGAGTTTAGGCCGCACTGACGGAGGCAAATCTTTTTACGGTATAATTGCTTTCAAGATGGCCTTACAAGCGATCCGAGGTCAGGGATAAAGAGTATTGGTTTGGTTTATTAATGTACAAACACTTTCTGTCTAAGAATATTGTAAATTGACGCATTATTTACTAACTTTACTAGATAGTTACTTTATAATATGAGAGATGGGTATCCAGAGGTGGGGGATACCTTTCAGGAAAACAGAGCCAGGGGATAAAATTACCGGAGGGGGGGAATCCCCCCATCATTTCGCACTTTGCAGCACAGTATTTTTTATATTTCATGGGAAAACTGTTCTATGACTTCAAAAAATGTCACTCAATGTTACTTTTTAATTGGAAGTTAACTTTACATAATATTACACTTCAATGTGAAAACCACTAGATTCTACAATCAATTAACACATGATTTGTCAGTCCTATCACTGTTAATACAAACAATTTTTATCGGATATTTTGCGTTCATGCGTCCGAGGCTTTTTTTCCCATGAGACTTTTCTTCACAAAACTATAGAGCTTTTTAAAAATTTTATCAAGAAAAGTCTCTGAAATCCAAAGTCAACTAAATAAGTCAACCTGCAGCTGTTTACTTCCAATAAAAAATTAACATTGAGTGACAACAAGTCATAGAACAGTTTTCTCATGAAATATACAAAAATACTGTGCTGAACTGCGGAAGAAGCTACAAAACTGTGCAGGTGTTTTAAATGTGTTTTTGTGTTTTTTAGACAGCAAAACTCACCAAGATATCAACGTAACCAAGGATCCTTGTCACGATTATGGAATGACACTTTATCAATCCACAAATTCTGACTAAATAAAAAGCAAAGTTTGTTCCTGAAAATAATTTTTACAAGTTCATGTACACATGTACACACATGTAAAAAAGTATGTTTACTGAAACATTCACAAAAATTGGTTGTGTTTGCAAGAACATCCAAAAATACTGTGCTGAACTGCGGAAGAAGCCACAAAACTGTGCAGGTTCTACCAGTTTGTGCGTACACGTGTTTTAAATGTGTTTTGTGGACAGCAAAACTCGACAAGATATCAACGTAACCGAGGAGCCTTGTCACGATTATGGAATGACACTTTATCAATCCACAAATTCTGAATAAATAAAAAGCAAAGTTTGTTCCTGAAAATAATTTTTACAAGTTCATGTACACATGTAAAAAAGTATGTTTACTGAAAAATTCACAAAAATTGATTGTGTTTGCAAGAACATTTCAAGCTCTTCCCCCAACACTGCATACAGTACCTTCATTCTGCATAGCCAATATAATATCCTGCCACCCAGTAGCAGAAGTTGAGATTCAGTTGAGTGAAGGCAATGCACCCACCTACTGGATGATGCAAATAGTACTATGGCATTGTAGTCCTCAAACCAAATTTTTTGCAGGGAGACTTAACTTGCAAAAAATGTCCAAGGTCCAAGGCCAAGTTATCTAAATCGAGCATGTCCAACGTTGACATTTACACTACAACTGACATAATATTTACCAGAACTTGTTAACCGAAATATAAAACAAAACTTATCTGAACAATACACGTTAAAAATTATCAACACAAATCACCTGTTGCGTGTAAATTTGCGCAATCCGATGGCCACGTTTCAGTTACCTCGCGTCTGAGGAAGGCCGGATGTGGCAATTTCAAATACAGGTGATTTGTGGATAAGTTTTTTTATTACAATTAAATTATTTATTTAAATCTTTATCTCATTATTTAATTCGATGATTTACATCCAATCGGTGTAAAATGTCATAATAATAATTTGTAATTTTATTGTGATATTTATTTTGTAATATACAGTATATTAAAGTTTTATAAGTAATGAACAGTCTTGGGCAAGCCCCCAAAAAAGGAACTTTGTAAAAGTTACTTCTGCTTAAAACGGTACTGATCTAAGTTCCCATTCCTTTTCAAAAAAGGAACTTAGTTTCTTACAGGTTCCTTTTAAAATAACCAATTTAAATAATAATAAATGTGATAGGAGTTAATTTATCATAACTTAACTGATAAATAAATAAAAAAAATGCCAAAACTGTTCCCAAGGAATCCCGCCCGCTTCTACCACTCTGAATCAGACAAAGGGGTGGAGCCATTTTTGAAAACACGGGTAGTCCCAATATTTTTTAATCACATAGTTTTTATCATCAGGCACTGGAATTCCGACGGGATTATGACGGCGAAAGGGAAAGGAAAATTTGTTCCAAGTTCCCACAAAATAGTAACCTTTCACACTACAAGTTCCTGATGCAAGAAATGGAACGTGTTCCCATAAAGAATTGCGATTTAAAACCTGTTTTTGGCTTGTTGGTAATTGCATTTTTTAAGTTTTTATTTAACGCACTTCCTCTGCCAAATGTTATGTCAATGTTTAGCAGCATATCAAAGGACACGAATTGCTTCTTAAATATTTAGTTCATAAGATAATGTATTAGATTACGCAAGGTTGGATTTATTAAAGTGGTGTTTATGTTTGGGTACAATTTCAGAGAGCGTTATTTTATTACAATTTTGTAGATTTGGTGGCCAGAGTGTGAGGGTGATCTGCAATCCCTCAGTCAGTGCAATCTGAATCGATACCACCATGGTAGCATAAAACAATTTTTATCACCGTGTATTTTCAATATCTAGGAAAATACAGTTGACGAAGTTCCATGAAGCAGTGTTGGGGAAGGAACTTTAAAAAAAAAACGCGTTCTCGTGAAACGCATTCTTTTTTTGTGAACTTTTCAGTGAACTTACTCTTTTTTTAAATGAATGAACTTGAACTTTTAAAAGTTCTTTTTGAGAACGAACTGTTCAGTTTTAGAAAGTTCATTTGAAAGTTCTTTCCGTGCGTCAAGCAGCCATCGACTCGCCGCCGTCGACGCTTAAAAACATCAACAAATCGTTGTCCCATCGTAGGCCTACGTTGACGCACGTTCATGACAAGGTCACGTACGATTCACGAAGTTAAAACGATGCACGCCAACAAATTCGAAAAAAATCTTGGAAGCTAAAATGCTAAGTATCTGCCATAATTTTACAAGCTGGTCGACGAAAATGTAGTACAAATCATCAACACGATCAAAGACAGCTCAACACTTTCGTAAGACTCAAACTTGCGAGTAGTTTGGTACTCGAACACCCCTTATGTTTTTTCTCGTGTTTTTCTTCATTTTACGCCAGCCTTTAATAAAATAAGAGTTTTTTTTACAAAAGAACTTTTCAAAGAACTTAGTTCATATTTTAGACGAACTTTTCAAAATTTTAGATTTTAAGAGAACTTGAACTTTTTAAAAGTTCATTATTTGAGCTCTGAACTGAACATTTAAAAAGTTCATTTTAAAAAAAGAACCTACCCAACACTGCCATGAAGTCTCCACTAGTATATGCCTATAGTACAGTGGTTCTCAATATTGTTTGTTTGCACCCCACTTTTAGTTCTTTGTCAGTAGGATACATTACGTTATGAACTTATGTTCATTTTTGTACCCACTCTTTGTTTGGCTTCGGTTTATTTCACAAAAAACAAATCAATCCAAAGATGTTGGAAAAGTAAATAGTAGGTCTAGATGACACATGAGCGCTGCTGTACCTATTGCTAATTTTTCGGCGCCCGGCGACCATTTTGGGGGGATTCAAAGTCAAATCAAAGACACACCAGTCACGGATAATTTGTAATCATGGTTGCATCATGTTGCGTATAATATACATATATTATATATATATTATAATACATTACTTATAACACGAATAAGTTACTTAGTTAAGTAATTGGATGAGCGTAGCGAAGATTCCATTTTACTACACAAGAGAAAAAAATCCGGAATGTTTTTTTTTCTTTTTTGTATTTTTGTCTGTTTGTTAGCACGATTCCGGCTAAACCGATACTCCGATTGCGATGAAATTTTATGGAGGTCTTCGAAATCCTGAACTTAGAACTGCACGTTTTTGAGCACATCGAAAATTATTTCTCATAAAGCAATTTTTTACGATTTTTTTCAATTTTTAAAAATTCTTCGATTACAACACCTACACTTTGTCCGATGTAATGATTTTCACAGAACCTTAATTTAAATGATTGATATTTCTGTGAAATTGAGCGTTATCAATACTATTTTTACGAAATCGCAATTTACGATTTTTTCAATTTTTAAATTCTCGCTTAACACCTACATTCTTATCGATTGTAATGAGTTTTTTACAAACCTTAATTTTATGAATTAATATATTGGTAAAATTTGTGCGCAATCGAATATTATTTTTTATGAAAATTCAATATACGATTTTTTCTTTTAAAATTCGATAATTAAAAAAATAATTAGTTAATTTTTTATTATTTATTTATTTAAAATATCTTCATAGTAATGATTTATTCACAGAACAACAGAAAATCCGCAAACAATATGGCAGTCATGCACCAATTAGTTCAACACGGGGACTAAGCGTTTTCCTAGTGTATTATATACGCAACATGATGCAACCATGATTACAAATTATCCTTGATTGGCGTGTCTTTGATTCGACTTTGAATCCCCCCAAAATGGCCGCCGTTCCCGTGTTCAATTAGCAATAAGTTTCTGTGGACTGCCGCTATGGAGTGCTAGGGCCTTGAATCAATCAAATGGAAAGAAAAGTAGCCACACACCCATTGCAATACTCTTGGCCACCGCCATCTGGATGTATGCAAAGGTACAACTACAAATAGAGTACTTGTCACGGCTCCAATTTTCCATGTTAAATAATTGACATGCAAAAGGTAGAGCTTTGTCGGTTTGCCGCTAGGTAGGGTTAGTTAAGGGGGCGGAAGTAGAGAGCATCTCTAGGCGGAAGTAGACTTATTTACGGTTTAGGATTGGGTCTCATGGGCTTTTAATAAAGAAATAATTTAGGTAATAATTGGACGAACGAAACGAAGACTTCAATTTCACTGACCCTCCAAAAAATTAGCTGGGGTGTTTTTTTGGCTGTTTGTTCGCGCTCTACCGGGCAAATGGCATAAGCTACGATCTTGATGAAAATTGGAGGGGACCCTCGAAATCTCTGAACTTAGACCTGCCACGTTTTTGGGTACAATCGAAGAAATATTTCTCATGAATATCGTACTTTTACGATTTTTTTTGCAATATTTTTGTGACATTTGGGCCGATTTTGACCAAACGGGTGGGGCTACAACATTCATATTTTACATGGACATTAAGGTAATGGTGATGTAGAACCCTTTTGAAAGAAAAAGTTGGCCAGAATCCATAGAAATAAAGGTTTTAAATTTTAATACAAGTTTTTTTAGGTATATAATTTAACGAGGGAGCGAAGCGACCGAGTGTCTCCATTCAACTCAAACGGCGCTCATTTTGTGAGTCTGTGTGATCGTGTACATTGAAAATCAGCCGAATCGCTGAACAGATTGCGCTGAAATTTTAAACAGACATCCGGTACGAGTTTACTGAGAACTACTAACAAAATCAGCTAGATCCATTGCGATTGAAACCCACAAGATATAATAAATTGAAAAATAGGCTGCTAATGTGTAGGGATTATTGAACGACAATGGTTTTGTTTTTGAAAAAGTATTTTTTTATTTGTTATTTGCCTGGCCGTGAAAATGCAGTGCCCAAGGTGTATCGAAACTTGCACGCTCAAGGTACCCCCGAATTCCGCTCGGAGATTGAATAAACCTTGCAATCTTTACACGTATTTCGTACTGGCTGTGTTTTCCATAGTATTGTCACAGATGATAGACTACACTGCGTTATATGCATCCAGAAATTACAAAATCTTTCCCGACCAGGGGATTGAACCCAGGTCTCCCACATTGCGGGTATAACGGCGCCTTAGCCAACTAGACTAGGAAAATGCCAAAGTCGTTGTAAGACGAGTGAGCGAGTCATGTGTTGAGTACCCGGGAACATTTGCATTTAAGTTTGATAATTATATTGGTATGAATAATAGGGTTTTAAAGTTTAGTTGGTATTATTTTATTATTTATTATTTATTTGCAACAGGCAATGTAGCCCACTAGTGCAAATTTAATAGAGAAGGAAGGAGGGGAAACCCGGTACCGGCACATAGCCTACTCCTACCGAAAAGTACCAAGGGGACCAACAGCTTTACGTCCCATCCGAAAGGACGGTGTAACTTTTGACAGTCATATAGGTTCCTCCACTAACCCGGACTGCCGAGCAGACGGCGCCAAGGAGAACGAAGCTGTCACACAAGCTTACGAACCCTAGTCTGCTCTAGCCAGCGATATACGTGTGTTTCAGGGCAGAGCGGCGACCCACTCGACCCCTGACCACGCCCGATGTCGCTTAACTTCAGTGTTCGAGTGGGAACTGGTTAAACGACCGCGGCTAAATCGCTGGCTAAAGGGTGCGTCAACTTTAAGGCCATAAAGCGCCACTCTAGTCTATGACAGGTTAGGGAGGCCTTAAGTAGGGTAGGGGGAAGAAAGGGAATGTTACCGGGTACTCGACACATGGCTCACTCTCTCGTTTAACGAATTTGGCGTTTTCCTAGTTGGTATTACCATAGCAATTAGTACTAATCTGTCAAATAAGATGTATATTGACGTTTGGAGGAAAAAAATTGCGATGTCCGCTGAATTTTTGCAGAGACCTTCCTTATATAATACTTTTCAACATACTAAAACTCCCCTACCAATCGGACTGGAGCTTCGGCGCCATATTGGAAAAAGGCGGCCAAAGGTGTTTGTGTTATCTAATATCTCCAAATCGGTTTGAGATAGACAAAATATCTCAATCGCAAAAATATTCTCCATTTAATTCCCTACAAAAACATGTTCTTCTATAGTTTTGGTAGGGGAAAAGGTTACGTCACAAAATCGTGGTTATATGTTGCTCATTGGAGACCAGCTATTTCCAAATTTTCACGCCTAGCATCAAACAATGCTCGGTAAATCCGTAAAAAATCGATTTAAAAACAAAAGGACTTTTGTACGGGGTTCATAAAAGCTTCCATTAGTGTTTAAAAAAATCAGGTCTGCGAATCGAATTTTGCATTTACCGGAATTTGGGTTTTTCCATTGTTGGCATTTCCTTAAAAATGCCCTTTTTGACTGTCGTTATTAAGCACTAAATAGCATTGGAGAAAAATTCTTTCTACGCACATTGAAATGACTCAAATATTGATCGATTACAACCAAAGTTTAAATCCAATATGGCTGCTAATTCCTAATATCCAAAAAACAAAGTGAATTATGTAACAAAAAGAGTGTAAAAACAGCACGAAAACAGTATTCATATTGTGAATATTAGGAATTAGCAGCCATATTGGATTTAAACTTTGGTTGTAATTGGATCATTATTTAAGTCATTTCAATGTGCGTGGAAAGATTTTTCCTCCAATGCAATTTAGTGCTTAATAATGGTCAGTAAAATATGGCATTTTTTTTTGGAAATACAACAATGGAAAACCCAAATTCCGGGAAATGCAAAATCCGATTTCGCAGAATGATTTTTAAAATACTAATGGAAGCTTTCATGAACCCCGTACAAAAGTTTTTTTTGTATTTAAATCGATTTCTTACGGATTTACCGGGCATTGTTTGATGCTGGGCGTGAAAATTTGGAAATTAGCTGGTACTCCAATAAGCAACATATAAAACACGATTTTGTGACCTAACCTTTGCCCCTACCAAAACTATAGAAGACACCTGTTTTGTAGGGAATTAAATGGGGAATATTTTTGCCATTGAGATATTTTGTCTATCTTAAACCAATTTGGAGATAGTTGATAACAAACACTTTTTGGCCGCCATGTTCCAATATGGCGGCCGAAGCTCCAGTCCGATTGTAGGGGAGTTTTAGTATGTTGATAAGTATCCTTTAAGGAAGGTCTCTGCAAAAATTCAGCGACATCGCAATTTTTTCCTCCAAAAATTCTTATTTGACAGGATTATACTACTAGGCCTATATAAAAATTATCTTAATTTAACAAAAATGATTTTGCAATGGAACTTGAAAAAGTTTAAGAGATCCCACGCATACTAAAAGCTTCCAAAAAAGCTCATCCATCAACACAACTTTTTTTATTGACTAAAAGTGATGACCGAATTTTGTGGAGCCGTGACAAGCAGTCCAATTGTACCTTTACATACATCCAGACGGCGGTGCTCTTGGCACAGGTGACCACCAGAGGACACGTGTGGATGTCTTTGTTGTACAGTATTTTTGAAATCTGGGTTGATGTGTGGTTACTTAATTTTTAGGCAAAATTAATATTTTTTTCCATTTGTTTCCTATTTTATTATTATTATTTTGAATATTTAATACCAAAGCTTTGCGCCCCACACTTTGAGAACCACTAGCCTAGGGTATAGCTTTAAACAAGAGTAGGAATGCTAAAAAAAGACCAATAATGTTTATATTGTACAACGATCTTCTGCGATGCAATATATAGATTACACAAACAGTGCACGTTTAATTCATACTACCAAGATTCATACAGAAAACAAATACGTGCGTCACTCGTACTTTTAAAAATATTACTGTTAAAATACTAAATCGAGTAGCTTCACAGTTCATAATCCTGTCAGATCAGTCTCTTACATCAAGTTCATAGCTGGCAATTCTGATTGCCGTGATTGGTCATCCATCAACAAAATTTCTTAAAATGTTACATGATTTTATAGGAGAAAATTTAGCCAGTCCTTCCCTTCGAACGTACACGTCTTTTGTCCTCAAGAAGCGCAAACACTATTCACAACTCCGTAGGTCTTCTACAGAATACCAGCGACAATGGAAACATTCTAGTGCAACTCATATAGAGGCACCTCCTTACAGCCTTCAAGCTATTGTGATTAAGAGAAGACAATGTGTAATTATTGTACAACTGAGGAACTCTATTAGCCCTACATAGATCTTTTCAACTTCAGTGAAGACATAAATTTGACTCAAGAAAAATAAAATAGCAACAATATAACTTAGAATATCTTTTGACCAATAAATCTTTTACTTCAATTTGTTCATACAGCACTTGAAAGACTATAATCAATTATTACAACTAGGTACGGTATGTGTTGCTACAAAGTACAAACTGTGGCATGATGCACATTCTGGCAAGCAAATTAGCTCATTGCACAAAGTAGCCTACATAGTAAGTTTAATACATAGTCCACATGACTAAACTGTAAAATGCAATCTATCCCTACTCATAAATTATGTACAATAAATGATTATTGTACAATTCAGTAAAACAATAATATATATTATATGTAGTGTATATATATATATGTACTCTATAGATATAGAGTAGGTTACACATTTCTTTTTGAACATCAATACAACAGTTTTAATTCTTACAATAATACATTCATAATAATATACCATAGTATATTTATATATATACTATATTAATTCTTAAAGATTTGTGTTTACATTTTCTTGGTTAACGTGCCTAAAATTTAACAGGCTTACACGACCTTTCCCGTTTTTTCTCAAGTGTGCTCAATCTATGGAGAAAATGTTAAAAGAAAATGTTGTCATTTTATTAATTGCCAATCCCCATTGCATACAGGCCTTCTAGTTGAAGTTCCATTTATCGTAACTTTATTTAAGATTGTTTCTCTGTCCTTTCATATTAGGTACTATACAATTGATCTCAAATTTATATGTACAATAAAATTTCATGCCACAAGTAACTGTGTGACCATATAATTAATTATTATTATTATAAAACTGTCTTTTTTAGTAGAGTATGTACAATTAATTTAAATTATTTACATAAAGTTGTTGAAATTGGATACCAATTTATTCCAGTTATGCCAAACTTATTTTGTCATGATTATTTTAAAACATCAAGTTTACTGTTTAACAAATAGTATGTAGATTTTTTTTTTAAAGCTCACAAGACACATGAGACCTATCAGAGTACATACCTATAGAGCCTACTAAGATAAGCTCCCAGTTTGTGCCCACATGACCAGTTTTTGCAAAGAATACCTACATATTCACAGAGCCATTTAATATTAATAATAAAATGTATGATATCTTTATCTACAAAATGTTCATCTATTTAATCGTCTCATATTCTTAGGCTAATTTTATAAGAATATATTACCCAAGAAAGCCTAGGCCACACACTCACTACTAATTAATTATTTTGCCTCAATTAAAATGCAAAATTTGTTTGCAATTTCATGAACCGGTAAGTCATGTTCATTCTTGCAATTGTGGCAATGAAATTCTTCAGATATGCCAACAAGGACAAATATAAAATACACAATTATCTGTCACTGTCACCAAATCCTACTTCATTTAATGAATTATCTGCACAACTTTGGGAATCTTTGTTGCAATCCAAGTTGTCACCGTCTTCCAAATGCCCTTTCAGATTAGAAGGATCTTCAGGTAGGAATGGCAATGACTGTGTTGTACCACTTGCTTCATCTCCTATAGTTTCAGTTTTAGTTGCAGGAGGGTTTGACTGTATATCTAGGTGGTTTAAAATATTGGAGCCCATAACATTGATTTGAGGGCATGACACTTGATTAGCAGAAGAAAGGCTTACATGAGAAATATTCTCATCTTCATCTGGAATAATAGAAACTCTGGTATCTTGCTGGGAACTGTTAGTGGCAGTATTTCCATCTAACATGTTGTCATCGTAACTGCTGTGAGCCTGCGATAAATTGTTGGTAGGGTCAATGTCATCAACAACTTGAAGAGTGTTTTTGAATGAGTGTTGTGTGGCCTCAGATTCCGTTTGAGTGTCCAAGAATTTAGGGAGTTGAGAATTACATTCTTGTGAAAGCTGGGTTTGCAATGCTGGGATTGGGATGTCTTCGGTATCGACTTCTTTTGGCTGGCAACTTTCGGGGGCATCCGAGGACAATACCGATGGTAAAGAATTCGGAACCTTGTACATGTCCTTGGGCAAGTCACTTGCTTTTGAAACAGACAAAAGAGAACCAGACGTTTCAATTGTTCCCTCTGAAATACGATTTGCAGGCGGTGTTGGACCCGATATTTCTTGAACTGACAACACTGTGGATGTTGGACAGTGAGATTCTTCTGAAGATGATGCATTGAAAAACAAGTCGGGTTGTTGTGCATTATCCACGGTTTGAGCAGCCAATTGAGATTGATCATTAGTATATTGTGAAAGTTCAGAGTGCTCTTGAATAGTGTCATAGGTTATCTCACTATGAGGCAAGTCGGATGAAGTCGTGGCACGGATATCCGTCATCTCTTCGGATAGTAGAGGCATGGACGGCTGAAACATGGTCTCCGAAGTAGACACATTCTCACTCAGCACGGTGTACCGAAGACATTGGACCGGAAAGAGACTGGGTCACAGTCAGCGGTAGTTCCATCGGGAATGAGATCGGCACTTGTGCTCGAGTGGGAACAATCGACGATGGAACCTCTAAAGGAGTCATTATTGGTTGATTCAATGTCAATGACGTCTCGGAAACGTCTGCTGCTCGATTCATCGAGGGTAGAAGCAGCGACGGAGGCGGCGGCGACGTTAACATAACGGAGGACTCGACCACACAGGGTGTCATGACCGATGTACGGTTGCTACTGACTAACGTCAGAGTATCAGACTGGAACACGTCTGTGTTAGCTAGAGCTGCTGCCAGGATGTCTTGACTCGAAGACGGCGCTCTAGTGTTATATATCGAAGAAACATTGGTCATAGTGTTTGTTTGGCCCATGTCCAAGGCAAGAGAAGAAGAGTTCCCTATCGTTAAGATAATGTTATCCAAATCTCCGCCCGATTCAAGGCCGTCAATGTAGATTGTCTGACCAGACTGATCGCTGCCATCGTAAGAGATCAAGGATTGACTATTGTACGGCTGCAAGTTACCGGCCTCATCAATAGTGAGAAGCATGTAAGTGGGGGGAGCAGCATCACCAAGCGTAGTGGCCGAGGTTGGAACGAGCTGCTCAGAACCACCCGACTGGAAACTTGGCAAGGACATGCTCGGAGCTTGAGCCAGAGTAATCACTTCGTGTGAAGAAGTGGTTGCGAGCTGCATTGGAGCCAGGGGAGGGAGTGCTTGAGTTGTTAGTAGTTCAACTGTGTTTGTGCGAGGCAAACTCGGAGAAGAAATGAAGGTAGTGTTTTGGACTGGTTGCCGCGTGGCGGTGAGTTTTGATTTAGATCCTAATAAAAGTGGCCTTGTTTGAGCTGGTTTTTTAACAGATTGCATTGTTTGTCTTGATAGTTGCTTCAGAGCCTGTGGCGGAGTGATTTGGTTAAAAACTTGAGAAGGAGGAGTGACTTTGGCGACTTGGATTCCTGGTTGAATTCCACTTCTCACATTTGCCGGCATTGCTGGTCGAGGCTTTTGCATTAGCATCCTCGGCTGGAACATTTGTCTCGTTGTTGGTTGTTGTACTTTTGGAATCGAAGGTAGGATGGGAGGTTTCCCTGCAGCCTGTTGTAGCATCGTTGCACTCGTCAGCAGTTTTGGCCTTTGTTGTTTTGTTTGCACAGATACTCTAGGAGATGATTGAGGTGCCGACGTGGTGGCTTTGGAAACAATAGAACTCAACACTGAGCTACCCTGAGTAGCTTGAATAAGAATTGTATTTGCTTGTGTTTTACCAGTAGTTACCATTCTTACCACCGACTGTGGCTGAGTTTGTGGCATCTTTATTGTTTCCATAGTCGGTAAAATGATCTTGGTTTGCAGACTGTGCATTTGAATTTTTGGAACAAGTGCCTGCTTACCTGATGCTGTTATGGTTCTCATTTGCTGTCCTGTAACAGGGGTTAGTTTTGTACCCATTGGCATAACATTCCTGGGGTTAACTGGTGTCAACAGCTGGCCTGTACTGGTGAGGAGGCGCTGTGGGGGAGGCAGCTTGCCTACAGCAACTAGAGCTTTCTGTTGGGCAGGAGTCAAAGCTGTTAACACTTGTTGTTGGCCCCCACTCTGGCCCTTTGTAATGTAAACTAATTTCCCACTGCCAGCAGGCTGGAGACTTATCTGCTGCTGAGAAGTGCCAGCTACTGGCTTTATGCTTGCAACTTGCTGAGGTACCGGTATATAAGCCTTGGGTGTTTGCCTAGGCTGTGTAATAGCTGGGGGTTGAACAATAACGTATTTCCCACTAGCTATACCTTGTTGTAGTAGCCTCGCTCCTCGAGCAGGAGTCAACTTTTCTGCACTCTGTAGCCTAGAAACGCTTGAACCTGTTTTGTTTGAGACTTTGGTTAAACTTCCACCCAACTGCGAAACTGAAACCACTGTCTTTACGCCCGGTTTGCTTCTGCCTGTGGTCGAACCACGAACCGCTTTCACTACCGATTGTACAGAAGGTGGCATTGCCAATCTGCCATCGCTCATGACAACAGTATGTGTATTTATTGAATTTGGATTAGGAATCAAATCGATTTTAGGCATCTGAATGTTAATTAGAGGCACTTCGCTCGTTGATGGCCCATCAGTAATAATTGCATCAGCCATGACTACTGGCATTGAGTTGATGTCTAAAATGTCATCATCTCCAATTGGCAAATTTAGAAGGGCTGCTTCATTGTTCTGTTTTGCACTGTAGTCATGATCTCCACCCTGAAACTCTACATTGACTGTCTCGAGCAACTCCACGGACTTACTTTCATTACTGGCCACTTGGCTACTATTAAGTACTACATCGGGGAGAAGAGAGCTCTTGGAGGACTCCGAACTAGTTAGGGGAATCTCTGGCAGTTTAGGAACTGCCGTTTCTTCTAGCAGATTGTTGATTGCTTTGTCAAAATCCTCCAAACCTTTACCTTCTATCACAATTTCTAGTTGTGAATCTATTGAAGATGAGGTTTCCAACACTTGTATGCTAGTTAGTTTATCATTTTTATCATCAATCACTCTGGGAACCTTTCTGTTCTCCACAAACTTTTTAGCCCTTTCTTCCAGCTCGCTATCAAGTATAGCATCTTTGGAATCGTCGAAGTCGAAACAAGAGGCAGCTTTGGTCTCATCATTTTTTGGAGTAGCAGAAACATCAGTGGAATGTGATGTTGCTCCATTATCTCCCTTTACCAGTTTCTGTTTTAGTAGTTCAATTTCCTTCTCTTCCTGCTCTGCATCCTCATCATCCCAGTCGGCCAACAATTTGTCACGAATTTCTTCATCATTCTTAACCTTCTTGGCGGCTTTGTCCTCGCCTCGTGTACTCTTTCGCTTTCCAGACACTGGCGACTTAACTACATCTTGCAACTTTACTGGAGATTTTGGTATTTTCTTTTCTGGACTAACTGAAACTATGGCTTTTTGTTTTTTCTTTTCTTGACTTTCTGGAGTTGAAACTTTCGGCCTTTTCTTTTCCGGACTTTCCGGAACAATAGCCCTTTCCTCTTCAGCATCTGAATCTTTTGTGACTTTAGTAGTTTCTTCTAATATCTTCCTCTTGACAGCAGAGACTTTAGGGGGACTTGATGACTTGGGAGTTGTAGCTATAGGAGAACCAGGTTTGGAAAGAGCTTTGGGCTCTTTCAATTGGCTCTTGCCTTGCGGTTTAATTTTACTTTTAGTTTCAGTGCTAGCTGTTGCAGCTCGAGGTTTCGGACTATTAGTTTTGCTCTTAGCAGGAAGGTTTTTACCCTTTGCGGCATCGTTAGGGGGAGTGTTTGCACTGTGAAACTTGTTGTGTAGTACAATGACGTTCAGTCGATTTGACGTGAAATCGCACAGCTGACATCTGTATGCTGCTGTGGCGCTCGTTGATGCGGCGGGAGTTTTAGCAGTCTCGGGCGAAGAGACTGGTTGCTGTCGGATATGTACTTTGTGTTCAGTGTCGCCTTTAAGAAAGCGAGGATGCGTGATGGTAATAAGAGTGGGAGGGTTTCGTACGGGTGTGGGAGGCTGGCTTTTGCGTCCATTGGTCGAGGCTGGAGAGACTTGTTTTGGAGAGCCATGTCTGCCTTTCTTCTCACTACCAAAGAGGCCTTGGTAGTTGGGTTTCTCCTGTGGCTGAAACTCTGGTTCGGATAAAATGTTCATGTTACCACCTGTACGCATTTCAGCTTTCCTTACATCACCAGGAAATTTGTCCATGTAAGAGCCATCTTTCTGCTTCCGATACATATCTAATAAAACAAAAGAATTTGTCAACAACCAAGCATGCCTAGCCAGCCTATTAACCAGGGATGAAATCGGGTAGTAAAGTTTGGAAACGATTCTTTCCCATCTGGGATTGGGGGGGTTATTCTTTACTACCAGGGGTAGAATAAAAAAATAAAAAATAGCTGGGTTGCCCTAGATATAAATATTATTTATTGGATGAGCGAAGCGAAGATTCCATTTCACACATGGAGAAAAAAATCCGGAATGTTGTTTTTCTTTCTTTGGCTTGTCTTTTTTTTGGTATTTTGTCGTCTGTACACGATCCGGCGAACGATATTTCGATTGCAATGAAATTTTGGAGCCTTCGATCTCACTGAAGAGACTGCCACGTTTTTTCTGGGCATCGAAAATTCATGTTCATGGAAAATCGCAATTTTACGACTTTTCGATTTTAAAATTTTCGCTTATAACACCTACAGTTATTTGATTGTAAGATTTTTTTCAGAACCTTAATTTATGAAATTATATATTCGTGTAAAATTTGCCAATCGAATCATATTTCTTTCGAAATTGTAAATTACGTTTCCTTTTTTAAAATACAATCAATTGAAAAAATTTATTAATTTTGTATTAGGTTAATTTAATTAAAGAATCTCAACAAGGTCTGATTTTCACAGAACAACAGAAAATCCGAAATAACAAGTGGGTCAATGCACCATACGCTCATCAAAACGCGGCGGACTTAAGCGTTTCTAGTTACGGTATACCTAACCTACGCCTACACAGAGACACTGAAATGTGACAGTAAAAATCATACTCACAAGTCACAACTAGTCAAAAGATTTTTTATTTACTAGCCTCACGCTTCGTTAGGCAGATTAAGGCAAAAACTTACCCGGTATGCTCGGGAACCAAACTCTAATTCTGTAGATTTCAGTGTTGATATTTACATTTAACTTGATTTTATAAGTTCAGTATATATGGTTTGTCATACTCATATGCTAGAATGTAGAGGCAGGACAATTAAATGTTAAAAGTAAAGAGCCATAAGATTTCTAGGAGAATTAAACAATTAGGCCCTAAAAAAAAATACCAGGCTAAACAACTTTTCAATATATCCATTCTGTTCCTTTGTCTAAACAAAAAATAGGTCCATCATTATAGTACCGGTATGTCAATATGGCATTTCAAAGTATTTCAAAGCAAGCGAGCCACTCCTTAATGTAACCCCTTCACGTCAGCAGCGAGCGGCCTGCTCATTTGTACATTGGCACTGCAGGAGAAACTTGCATGTAGTTGCTCTTCTGTTTTTTTCTTTCTAGTGCCAGCATGCAATAATTGTAATTCAGCAAGCACATTCCATCATATTCATAACCAAGAAATGTAGACTACAGCCCGGGGAATGCAGGTAAGGTAGATAGGGCCTACTAGGGTAGATAGATAGCCCTACTGGAACGTGATTTGGGTAGGCCTATTGATAAATTATCTTAATTTTTAAATGTTCACTTACCAAGACCCTTCTTGATGTAGTCATGTTTTTTACGGCAGTTGTATAAGCAGATCTGGTTTAAGTTCTTGACATATTCACTGAAAGGAAACATACGTATTTATTATACGGCAGGCGTAGGCCTATATATTTTGAAATATCATATAATATTTTTAGCACTTAAAAGTTCCACAACAAAAATTTTTACAAGACCGTAAAATATGGGCCTATAAGGTCTAACTATAGTTTGTCTCATTTTAACCTGAGCCCGGCGTTTTGCTGTTTCAAAGAGAGCAGACAGTCCCTGCTCCCTTGTGTCACGTTGTAAATATCACAGTTTGACAGCCAAAGTGGACTTCCCAGAGCAGTAAAGTACAGTCACATCCAGTGCAACCTTGGCCCTATATCCTGAATGGGGATGATATTGATAGAGCGAGTGTAATTGAAAAGTTGACCTTGCGCGGCATAATTGGTAATGTAGGCGCAGCAAAAAAAGTAAACCACTTAACCCAGGCCTACAAACAAGTGGTTTTCGTTACTCGGGAGGTTGCGACCAACTTGCATCAGATGTGATTATATTTTATTATGGGGAGGCCCATCCTTCCCGTCAAATTAGGACGGGTTTACAACCTTTCTTAATAGAGCAGGCGACATCCTAGTTTCTTTGAACCCACAAAACGCTGGGCTCAGGTTAAAATGAGACAAACTATAGGCCTAATTAGTATTCGCTCAATTCAGGGACGGAATAAGGTAGTGAGCAATAAAATTGTGAAAGGATTATAAAGGGAGGAAAGACAGTGACTGGAGGTTGAAATGTAAACTAAAAAAGACCTGCAGATTGTGTGGAAATGGTGAACATGACAGACGACATCTGTAAGCTACACTAAGTGCCAGTCTGGCAAATGGCCATGACACAATACCTAATGGCACAAAGAAGGAGGAAAGGGAGGCTTTACTGGTTGACTAGATCAAGCATGATGGCATCATAGTCCAAATGTGGGCATTTGAGAAGAAGAAGTTTGGTAGCAAAGAATAATAGCACAAAAAGCATGAAGGTCACATAGTCATTTGGTGGGTGGTACTTACTATTTATCTTCATCAAAGAACTTCACAGCTGCTATGGGTTTTTTCTTGAAACTAACTAGTATCTCTTCATCAAGTTTATCAACATCTTGAACTTCGCCAGGCCAAAAGTAGCTTCCCAACTTGACCCAAACAATGTCTCCCTCCTTATAGTGTACTTCGGTCTGGTCACACATTTTCAATCGTTAGTCTGGTGTTATTCTACATTTAGAAATTCTAGAACAATTGTTGACTTCATCCTAAAACAAAAGCAAAAGTATGATAAAGCACAATTTTTTTTTTGCATGAACTTATCATAAATGATGAATGTCCTAACATTGCTTTAGTCTTTCCAAATTGCCAGACCGCCAAACAGTAGCGCTTGGACAGAAAACATCATTAACCCATCGGCGTTTTCGCCGGTCGAATCGACGGGCTGTTTCAAATGCGCGCCGAAATACCTGGCCATCGGATCGACGGGCTGGAACAGCAAGGGAACAGCGCGCTACATTATCGGTCGTTGTATGAGAATGGCTCGTCCAATCACCAAGAGATCGCGCTCAATGTACTCTACGCATTTCGTTGCATCCAACGATGTGTTTGGCTCGTCGATCGGTCAAGTTTTAGCCTGTCTATGCTTGAAGGTAAGATTATGTTTGCATTCGTAGGTGGTATGGCGGCGCGCGCGCTATGGCGGCTACAGCTTTTTGCAATATTTTGAAGGATATGACGAAGATGAGGGGTGTGATATTTTGACACCAAGAAAAATCGAAGGAAAGATCATACACCCTAGACATTTATTTAGGCTACATTTTAATTTTTATTTTAAGTAAATCGGGTTATTTTTGTTGTAACAGTGAATTTTTTGCTGAGGTGCGCTCCGCAACCCCATTTCGTAAAAAATAAATGGAATTCATGGGCCAGGCGGCGAGATTTTAAATAGAACGCCGATGGGTTAATAAATGGTGAAGAGATAAAACTGAACAATTCCATGTGGAAATAGAGTCGGACAATATGCTGTACAAATAAATGCAAATATTAATTTAAAAAATAAGAAATAAATCTCACCCCCGGTCTGAAGTAAGCCTGAATTTCTAGTAAAATAGTAAACTTTTGTTTACAGCAGACCCTACATGTAGGAAATAACCTTAGATTTTATGCACAATGGATTGCAATGAAAGAGAACAGCACATCGCAGGTCTAAGCCCTGCATGGATGGACATTGGGCACCATCCCGTCTGTGGCTGTCATCCTCATTTGCAAATTAATTGAAAAGATTTCAAAGACTATGGTTTGTTGGTAGGCAGTAGGCTACCGACTAGCCTATTTTTCAACCTTATAGGCCAAAGTGAAGTTTCAGCATCCGGTAGAACTCCAACGTACCACAGGACTATCCACGCAACCGCATAGCAACATCATGGATCTAGATCTAGAGAATACAGGGGCAGCTTCTCTTAGTTACGTTAGCGTTAGATATCAGACCGTAGGCCTACACCAAGCTGTACTATAGGTTAGAAACAACCATGATCCGTCATCTAGTTGGCATTGTACCGGTATATGACATGTGGTGCTGACAGTGACAAAAAATAAAATTATTATATTGTTAAAGTTTGTGTTTTCATGAAATTGGTTAAGCTTGCCTTTAGGTTCTAGGCAGGTTAGGCCTACAACACTATCTATTGTATGTGTATAATACTTGGCCATTTAGCCCCAGCACTATTTGTCTAGGTACAAGTCTGGCATAGTCAGGGAAATAAATAAATCTGAGAAGGGAAATGGAAATAGTTTACTTGGGCCTATATTTCTGGAATTTCATTCTTTCCTAAAAAAATCTCTAAAACTCACCAAATCGAGACCATAAAAGTCAAACAGTTATTTCGTACCAGTAGGCCCTACCATGTTTAAACTGAAAAATAGCAACTCAAGGGATTACCGTTTTTGGCGTTTTGTTTATGAATGATAGTAGGCCAGATACACTTTAGTTGTTTTTGAAATTTCAAGTAAACCATCTTATGTATAAAAGTATGTTACCTACCACAAATAGGCCTAATAGTTAGCCGGTTTTGAAATAACTAGAACTTAGTAATAGCCCAAAACCTAAAACTAAACTTTCTGCACTCGGACTCTGTAGGTTACGAAATGCTGTTTTTCTTCTTCTAAAAACTCAAAAAATGAACGTGAAGTTAAATATCCCCCCCCCCCCCCCAGTTCCTATGCCACAGTAGTGGAGTACTTTTTGTGGTTGCATTTTCATGATAAATTAAAGTGATTAATAGGTTCATATTGTACATACTATTAATTTAAACTATTCTTTTTAAATTGTTTTGAATTTAACATGTCCTATAACTGCCCACACACGAGCACCGTGCTTATGTGGGCTTCCCTCGATTATTCTCTAGGCCTACTCTGGTTTGTTCTACCAATTGTAGGCCTATCTATTTTTTCTTGAGAATAAACATTTTTCTGAATCTGAATCTGGAATAGGACACATGTTGACAGTTGGCAATTAAAAGCTATTCAGCAGACTCTACACAGCAGGGTAAAATTGAAAAAAAATATTACTAATTTTCTTAATGTTAGCCCTACCTACTGTAGGCCTAGGCCCTAAAACAATTTCCGAGAGTTCAATATAAACATCAATTAGGCCTATTGCTAGTGCTAGAGATGTGAAAATAGTGTTTTGTGAATAGAAGCTACAAAGCGCTATTTTTCAATTAAAAATAGGCCTAGGCCTAGGCCTATGGTTTTCCAGTTCTATTTTACTTTATTTTACAGGAAGGGTAATTTGACGGAAATGTTATTTTGTATTAAATTTATGATTTTCCTTTTTCTAACTGAATATTATTATGAATTTACTTGGTTTTAGGCCGCGGAAAGTAGTTTCTGGACTTATTTAATCACTTTTAGTTTGCTTGAATCGGTCGTTTTGGTACTAGTTCACTTGGTGCGGTCCAACTTTTCAACACTGCTTTTTTTCAAAGAAAACAATAAAAAAAACAACTTCAAATGAGAAATAAATAAAGAACTCATTATTAACGATTTATTTTTACTAATCACTATGAAAATATACCAATTATATAGAATAGTGAACACAGATTGAACACAAACACTCGCTCATTTCACTGTCATTTGGTCGCCATGTTTGCTATTTACGTCTTGATGTTACTTACTAGGTTTACCAACCTTTATCACTAAAATACTCCACCTAAAAAGCCTTTAACGTCGCTATTTTTAATATAAATGACTTTCACCACAAAAGGACTTTCGTTTAAAATAGCGACGTTAAAGGTTTTGAAGTTTTTTTTGTTGCTATAACAGCAAAAACGTGATGATTTTATTTTGGATTTTTTTATTATGTTCTTGTAAAGTTATTTGCAGTGAGCACAAAATCTCAGCAGATAGGCCTAGACCTAGGCCGCGTCACTCCTCGCTTCGTTTTTTCATGTTTTTTCTTTGGAAATTGTTGGTAAAAGTGGGTTTCCGCGTGTTTATTTTTAATTTGCAAGTGATTTTGCATGGTTTTGAACAACAACAAAAATTGGTGCAAAATTAGCCATTCCATCATACTACCCTTGTTCCATTTTACAGAGAGCCTATGGTACCTAACCTATAATTTGTTTATGTAAAACACATTTTTATTCAGATGATATTAATTCAACTGAAAGACAGTGACACAATTTTAAAATTAAAATATAAAAAAACTTCATAGATATGGACGGTAGGCCTAGGCTACCGGTACACAAGATTTTGAATGTAGCCAAAAAATTGATGGGCTACGGTACAAAATGCTATAAAATTAGTTAAACTAGGAAAACGCTTAAGTCCCGCCGCGTTGTTGGATGAGCGTAATTGGTGCATTGAGCTGCCATGTGTTACGCGGATTTTCTGTTGTTCTGTGAAAAAATCATTACTTAGTCAAAGATTTTTTTAAATTAAATTAAATTAAATAAAAAAATAACTTAATTTTTAATTAATCATAATTTTTAAAAAGAAAAAAATCGTAAAATTGCAATTTTCATAAGAAATAATTATTCGATTACGCTCAAATTTAACACGAATATATTAATTGATAAAATAAATGTTCTGTGAAAAAATAATTACGATAGGATAAAGCATGTAGATGTTATAAGTCAAAGAATTGTTTAAAAAAAGAAAAAACCGTAAAATTTGATTTTCATAGAAATAATTTTTCGATTCGCTCAAATTTTGCACGAATAGGCCTATCTTAATTCATGAAATTAAGGTTCTGTGAAAAAATCATTACAATCGGTTAAAGCATGTAGGTGTTATAAGTCGAAGAAAGTTTTTAAAAAATCGAAAAAAATCGTAAAATTGCGTTTTTTATGAGAAAAAATTTCCCGATTGCGCTCAAAAACGTGGCAGTTCTAAGTTCAGAGATTTCGAAGGCCTCCATGAAATTTCATCGCAATCAGAGTATCGGTTTAGCCGGAATCGTGTTAACAGACACACAAAAATACAGAAAGAAAGAAAGAAGAAAAAAAAAATATATTCCGGATTTTTTTCTCCAGTGTAGTGAAATGGAATCTTCGCTTCGCTCGCTACGCTCATCCAATTACTAGGGATGGACGAACGTTCATTTTCGGTTCAAGGTTCGAAACTTTTCGAGAAGTTTGGTTCGAGTTTGAAATTTAAAGTTTGAGTTCGTGGTTTATTAAAACCAATAGAATATGTAGCCTATTCTAATATCCGTTATTAACGTTGTAGCAAGCAAACAACGGAAATTAAAGCTCAGTTTTTCAAAAACAATTAATTAAAACCTGGGACCCTGTAAAAGCAGGTCTAAAAGCTATGCCAGCTGGCCACTTTTGACGCTTTAGAAATAGACCTACCGTTTCATGGCTGACAAAAAGTATTCTAGTGTTACTGGAATAGCCTACATGATTTCTTCTTATCCGCCTATCGTAGTCATGCTAAAATTGCATTCTTTGCCCACCACGGCCCAAAGTAAGTAGATAGTGCACCGCCCAGTCTTTCAACTCTTATGGGTTAGGCCTATCTTTCCTTCAAGCATAGACACACTAAAACTTGACCTAGATACAAGCCAAACACATTGTTGGATGCAGCGACGCGCGTACAGTAGGCCTATATCGAGCACGATCTCTTGGTGATTGGACAAACCATTCTCATACGACTGATAATGTAGTGTGCTGTTCCAGGCAATCGATATGACGGCCAGGTAATTTGACGGGCACTACACGCAGCCCATCGAATTGACGTTCGGGAAAGCCGGTGGGTTTAGTCATTAAAATGTTGTGCATGTAAGCACTTAGGCTTACAATGTTTGTTGTCTATAGGCCTAGGCCCAGCGTAATGTCATTGTGTGACGTTTTTGTTAATCGTGTCTTACAAACATCAACTTCTCTTCAAAAATTTCAATCAGCCTATTTTATAGTCAGTTTGTTGTAGGTTAGCCCTAGACATAAGCTAGTTAGGCCTAAATTAAGTTTTAGTTTATTTGGATTAAGGGCGCATCAACCGTTAGGGTCATAACTCAAATAATGCACAACTCTAGCCTAGGGGATATGGGGAGTAAAGGCCCATTCACAACCAACTTAGGCCTCTAACATAGCCGCTCCGCTACTTATCCTATTACTTTGGGTGGCTGTTCACGATGAATTTTTCCAAGGTAGGCATAAGTTCACGCCTGGTAAATAACCATAACTTACCAGTAGGCCTAGGCCTACATTATAAATTCCAAAATAAAATCATCATGTTTTTTCATTAAAATAGGCCTACTCACACAAAACAAAAAACTACAAAAAGTTGTTTTTCATGCTTTTTAGTATCGCAAAAAACTATTATTGTAAGCCCTTACAGCTACAAACCTTTAACCCGAGAGTAGTCGCGTGTTGTCTTTTAGACCGACTTTATTTTTCAACAGTTGGTATTTGTACAGCGCGCATGCGTGGCTTGTCTAGTTCCGCCTACCTTCCCAAAATAGATTTGTGAAGCCAGTGTGCAATACGCGATTCAGTGTTCTGCAGAACTTCATCTAAGATAAGAGGTCCTGTTCGGTTGCTTGGTCTTTTCGACCGCTGCGCGACTACTAAGGGAGGCAAAAGGGGGAAAAAACCGGGTAACAGACGTACCTTCGGACAACATTTTTGTATTAACAAACCCAATTATATTGTTATCCATTCATTAAAAAGACATTGTAAGTATGTGGATAAATGGGAAAATAAGATGAGCTTTCTCATGAAATAAACATTTTTACTGTACGTATCAACTTTTCTCGTGACGGGGATCGCAACAAGTGGTAACCAGACGTACTTTTAATGGACGCGTGTTTTTACAGTATGTTAGAAATGATTAAAAACTCTGTGATTATTGCATGCAAAATAAAACCTTCTCATACAAATACTACAAGATAGTACTTAATCAATTCACAAGTCACTTCATGTGTATTTTTAAGTATGTTGCCTACTATGCAAGAAGTAGGCTGGAAAACAGACGTACCAAGTATGGTAACAGACGTACCTTGTCTGAATTAAAACTGGTATTTTATACAAAATATCATAGATCATGCTTCTTTTTGTGGTTACATTTAAAATCAAATTTTCAATATAATTTCTCTGTTCATTTTTTGGTCAGTTACATCCAGATATTCTTTTTTTGACAACTGTTTAGACATTACCGGTAGGCCTACGTTAGAAATTGGTAAATGTATGTGATTGCTAAATAATACAACAGAACAACTTTCTCATGAATACAAAATAGGTACAAGATAGGGGACTACCTCATACTTATATACTAATCACTTCATTTCATATAAATTTATGGGGATATTGTCTAATCTTAAAAAAATAGGCGGTAACAGACGTACCTTGTAGGAATAAAAATTGCATTTTTTAATACATTTCCTTTGCTACCTGGTCAAACCATGACATAATTTTATTCTGCTCCATTACGTTGATCAGTTAACATCCCTAGATTGAACATCAAACTTTGTTACCATCATTCAGTAAAATTGAATTTCTAAAGCAGTACAGCAATGACTTCTATTATCCATCACGGGAGGGGAGAATTTCTACAATGGTGTAAATATCCTTGTATGAAACTGGCTCCTCAACTGTAAATATTAGGCCTACATGATTATGGTATATGATTCTAAAGTAATTGTAATTCACCTCACTCTAGCTTCCAAATAATCTGTAAAATTTTGGCTACCGGTCCCAACATTTGGGGTAGGTACCACCGTACAAGTTTTTTATGATAATTTGACAGTTAAAAAGGGCAAAAATCTAATTATTGGTGCATCACTGATATTTTAAATATCTACCAGTGTTAAATTCTTCTAGTGCAACATCTTAAACCAACTTCACTTAAATTCCAGTGGAATAATCTTTGATATTGGGATACCCTTTAATTAGAAAATTTGAAATAATTAATAATGTACCATACACTGTAGGCCTACCTAAAACAGGGCTGATGGAAGCAATTTTTTAAAGAAGTTTTCGACCTATCACTCCAGTGTATTTTTACAAACTTTTATGGACAAAGAATTTAAACAATAATATCGGATATGAGAAATACAGTGGTAACAGACGTACATGGTACGTCTTTTTACCGTTCAAAGTACGTCTGTTACCAAAATTTATCAACTAATCATAAATTTAGACAATTGAAAAAATTACTTCAAATTCACATCCATAATCTAACTTATAAAACAAATTTTTGAAGTTATTGAACTGTTGAGTCACTCAGACAAGAACTTTAGGAACTTTAGTAACAACGTCCCATCCAATTTTCAAAAAGATACAGACCTGCCATATTTTAAATAGCATATGATGGGATATATAGTATGCTGGTAAAAATTTTTGTGAATATATGTAAAACCAAATTAGGAATGCATTTTGCAGCAATCTAATTTTCTTTAATCACTTTCCTTGGCTTTCAATTGCTATTGTAAAATGTAGAAAAAAAAATTAACAGAACATCATTGCACTTCTTGTGTCATATTATAAATATATAATGCCATTCCATTGAACTTTGGCGATTCTGAAAGAATAAGCTTAAGCTTTAATTTGATGTATGACATATGTATGTAGCTTTAAATTTATATTTTGGCTATGAGGTTGATAAAATCATGTTTTGCCCAAAAATATGCATACTCATCACTATTATGAGACATGTATTTTGTTATTGTAGGTTGATTATTCTTCAAAATACAGTGTTGGCATAATATTACTGTCTTGGTTTACTAATAATTTGAACTACAGGGTGTTTCAAAACTTTCTTATACCTTTTTGTGGGTTTGCAACATTCTGTGTTTGATTGATTATTTATTGATTATTGATTGATAATTGATTAATATAACCATGTATGCTGTCCCCCATATATGATAAAGGCCGTCCCTCCTACCAACCCCCCCCTGGCAGCAGTGAGGCCCACTGCGTAGCACTGCTGCCAGCCCCCCTACAAGCAAACCTAGTGTGAGAAGGTTGCAACTTCAGTTTAATTGGTACACCCCCTCTGGCCCGCAGTGTTGTCTATACCGTGCCCTGCTGCCGCCCCCTGCTACTGGTTTAGGCCCTGTTTAGGCCTGTAGGGGATGGTTTCGTCCGACTGGCATGTAGGGCCTACTGTTTAGTTTAGGTCTGTATTATACCAGGAATTGGAATTTGACGACCTGCACCCTCCCTGGCAGAGAAATGATACGTGCCCCGCTGCCAGCCCCCCTGCCTACCGGTTTAGGCCCTGTTTAGGCCTGTACGGGAATGGTATTCGTCCGAAATGCAAATAGTAGGGCCTACTGTTTAGTTTAGGTCTGTATTAATACGAGGGAAATTGGAATTTGACGACCTGGCCACCCTCCCTGCAGAGAAATGATACCGTGCCCTGCTGCCAACCCCCCTGCCTACCTGGTTTAGGCCCTGTTTAGGCCTGTAGCGGGAATGGTATTCGTCCGACTGGCAAATAGTAGGGCCCACGGTTTAGTTTTGGTCTGTATTAATACGAGGAATTGGAATTTGACAAACCCGGCCACCCTCCCCGGCAAAGAAATGATACGGGGTACTGCTGCCCAACCCCCCCCCCCCCCCGCCTTCCCGGTACAGGCCTTTAACGAGTACAGACCTAACTAACAGTGGGTCTAATACTTGCCAGTCGGACGATACCTCCCGCTAAGGCCTAAACGAGGTAGCAGGGGGCTGGGAGCAGTACACGGTAATCATTTCTCCCGGCCCGGGAGGTGGCCAGGTCGTCAAATTCCAATTCCTCGTATTAATACAGACCTAAACTAAACAGTAGGCCTACTACTTGCCAGTCGGACGATACCATTCCCGATACAGGGCCCAAAAAGGCCAAACCCGGTAGGCAGGGGGGCTGGCAGCAGGGCACGGTATCATTTCTCTGCCAGGGAGGGTGGCCAGTTCGTCAAATTCCAATTCCTCGTATTATACAGACCTAAACTAAACAGTAGGCCCTACTACTTGCCAGTCGGACGAATACCATTTCCCCCTACAGGCCTAAACAGGGGGCCCAAACGGTAGGCAGGGGGGCTGGCAGCAGTACACGGTATCATTTCTCTGCCAGGGAGGGTAGCCAGGTCGTCAAATTCCAATTCCTCGTATTAATACAGACCTAAACTAAACAGTAGGCCCCTACTACTTGCCAGTCGGGCGAATACCATTCCCCCCTACAGGCCTAAACAGGGCCTAAAAGAGGTAGGCAGGGGGGGTTGGCAGCAGTAAAGGTATCATTTCTCTGCCAGGGGGGTGGCCAGGTCGTCAAATTCCAATTCCTGTATTAATACAGACCTAAACTAAACAGTAGGACCTACTAAATTGCCAGTCGGACGAATACCATTCCGGCTACAGGCCTAAACAGGGGCCCAAACCAGGTAGGCAGGGGGGCTGGCAGCAGGGCACGGTACTAGACAACACTGCTGCCAGGGGGGTGTACCATTAAACTGAAGTTCAACTTCCACTAGGTTGCTAGTAGGGGCTGCACAGTGCTACGCATGGCCTCACTGCTACCCGGGGGGTTGTAGGAGACACAGCCTATGATAAATTATCTATAGGCCCGGTAATCAAAACGTCATCCTAACGTTATTGCCCATAAAATAAAGGGGGTCAAGGCCGGCGCGTTACTCGGGTTAACGTTGCTATTTTGGCAAAACTCCTTTTCGGTTGAAAGTCCTTTAGGCCTAGATATTAAAATAGAAATGTTGAAGGTTTTGTAGTTTTTTTCACGTCAAAAACAAGTTGTTGTTGTTTTTTGGGGCCCATGAACCGAAGAAGTTCCGGCTAGACTAATCTCTATAAAACCATAGGACCTAGCCTAGCCTAGCCTAGGCCTATTTGTGGACTTCATTTTGTTGATATTTCGACTTTCGAGCAAGATCACACTCAAATGGAGTTGGAGTTAGGCTTGCTCTTAGATGACTAGGGCCTAGGCTAGTTAGGGCACTATCCTTACAGTGCACACTTGTAGCCTAGCTAGGTCTATAGCTAGGGGCCTAGGGCCTAGGCCCTAATAGGCCTAAGCTAGTAGGCCTAGGCCTAGGGCCTACCTAGACTAGAACCAAGCAGGCTGTAGGCCTAAGCCTAAAGTGTAAGAGTGTAATATATATAATATCTGTGGCGTAGGGCATAAGGCTTCAAAAGATAAGAAGTTAGATCAACCGTAAGCAAATAGGACCTACAAATCCAGAGATCCAAGGCCCTAGGCCTAGGCCCACAGGCCCTGTCTAGGTAGGGCCCTAGGCTAGGCCTAGGCCTAGGAAAACGCAGATTTGCATGGCCTTAAAGTTGAAATAGCTACGAGTAATGTGACCTAGAGTTACGCATAATGAGTTATAAGAAGGCTTTGTTAATTGAATAAAGGTTTACCTGATCTCAACACATCCGAAGAAGATGATTAGTTTGTATATAAAATTGTTTTGATAGTCTACAACAATAAATTAACAGGCCACCGCTATCCCACAATGCACCAAACACTGCCCTCTAACGAGTAATTTGTTTGCAGAGGTTGTTGTTGTTGTTGTTGTTGTTGTTGTAGTACTGACGTAGGTGAGAGGGATCTGAGGGATTTGATTTGAATTTTGTTACCAGCAGAACTTCACGACAGTTTATAAAAAAAACTTGTAATTTGTAAAAGCACAGTTAAGCCGGAGTCAACCTAAATGCGTAAATTAAATAAAAGTAAAACATTCCTTTCATCATTTATTATCGCCCTGTGATCACAATGAAATACCCAACTTTCTGTGAACAACCACGATTGACCAAGTTTTGTTTGTGCGAACTCAGAAAGGTGATGCCTACAATCCTCGTACATGATTAGTTTTTTTGGAAGCCTGCTTCGCAAACGCTTTTTCAGGCGCGTTGTTGTTTGGACAACAATTTGAAAGTAGGATATTATTTCCAGGAAGGATGTACGAATGTCTCCATCAAAAACATTTCCACATTTCAAATACGTTTCCTACATTAGCTTGACAAAGTACTGCCAATTGCCTTTCTAAAGTAAACCTTCTAAACCTGCCACCGACAATGAGTCAACAGCAGAGGCTCGAGAACTACTACTACTACTACTACTATCTAAAGGCACATTTACTAACATGATATTAACTAGGAAAACGCTTAAGTCCCGCCGCGTTGTTGGATGAGCGTATTGGTGCATTGAGCTGCCATGTGTTATGCGGATTTTCTGTTGTTCTGTGAAAAAATTATTACTAAGTTGAAGATTTTTTAAAATTAAATTAAATTAAATAAAAAATAAACTTAAATTTTTTAATTTTTTAATTAATCGTACCACAGATAATAGAGTCCGTAGTGTACTCTATTATCTGTGATCGTACTAATTTAAAAAAAGAAAAAATCGAAAAATTGCGATTTTTATAAGAAATAATTATTCGATAGCGCTCAAATTTCACACGAATATATAAATTATTTCAATAGGATAAAGCATGTAGGTGTTATAAGTCAAAATATTGTTTTAAAAAAGAAAAAAGAAAAAACACAAAATTTCTATTTTCATGAAAAATAATTTTTTGATTGCGCTCAAATTTCACACGGATATCTTAATTCATAAAATTAAGGTTCTGTGAAAAAATCATTAAAATCGGATTAAGCATGTAGGTGTTATAAGTAAAATAAATTTTCAAAAAATCGAAAAAAAACGTAAAATTGCGATTTTCATAAGAAATAATTTTTTGATTGCACTCAAAAACGTGGCAATTCTAAGTTCAGAGATTTCGAAGGCCTCCATAAAATTTCATCGCAAACGGAGTATCGGTTTAGCCGGAAGGACATACTCAAGTGATTAGCCTGAGACGTGCTCGTGAAAGCCTATACAATAGTAATATAAATGGTAATCGTATAACATTTTAAAATAACATTTCAGAGGGTGGATTGATTGGTTGTTGGCTGGGGCCCTAGCCAGGAGGGGGGGGGGGTGCAATGAAATCCATTATATGTTAGTTTTTGAGTTTACAAAAGAGTAGGTAGCAAGGCCTAGTGAAATGTAATCAAAATTCGCGCTTTGTGCAAGGAGGGTTGTAGAGAATACCATTTCCTGTTGTCTTGCAACGTATCGAGAAGGCGGTGAGGGCCTACTGTTCACCTGTTCAGCTGAGCCAAGCGTGCAAAGAAATCGAAGGATTTGCATTTTCATAATACATATTCCATATTCAATTACTAAGCTATAATTTGGTAGTCAGTCTATATTCTTTCAAAAGAATAGTGATTCAAGATAGTGTTGTAGGCCTAACTTATTCGTTAAAGTCTAGCCTAGGCCTAGCTCCTACACGCTTTTGTTTCGTCTTGGGCCCGTCTAGAGGCCCTACACAAAGCTACAGGCCCAGCCCGAGGCTAGCCTCGCCTAAGATGACAAGTCTTGGAGTTGCCTCCCGATTCGCAGTTCTGTGTTTGGATCGCGATGAGCCAAAGCAGAGCAAGAAGAAAGACGACACTGGCACTAAGAAAGGGGGAGCTATTACCCAAAAGTCTGAGGCAAAGAAGAAAAATAAACCGGATTCAAGTAAGGTAAGGAACTCGGGCCCTTGAAGGCCTTTAGCGAGGCTAGCTAGGCCCTAGTAGGCCAAGCTAACTTTCCAAGGTTATAGGCTTAGGCGTAGGGGCTAGCCTAGCTCCTATCTAGGCCGGACTTGAACTTGATGTTTCGGTCCTATGGTCTGAAATAAGGGTATCTAGGCTAGGTAGCCTTGCCTCTAGGGACATCCTTGCCCTAGGGGTGCCCTAGGGCCTAGGGTGACTGCACTGCAATCATGTAACTTTGCCTAGATATCGATCGTTAGCCTGAACGATAGTTCGCCCGAACGATCGAAAGCTTTACGGGCGATCATGTACTAACGATCGTTTGAGGTCTCGATCGTTCACTAGTATCGTTAGACTTTCGCAGTGCACCACACACTCGGCCGTGGCGAGCCCCGTTACAAGAAGTAAATGTCCACGAAATAACAATTCTTACACAAAAGCCGGGTCCAAGAATGTTTTAATAGGTAATTATTTTATTTTTTTTATTATTTTTTTTTTCTTGTGCAAAGTTGGCCTCTTCAGCCATTCTTCTGTCTTGCTATCCAATATAAGACTGCCTCCTTTTCTATCCTGCTCAGGTCATCGGGCAGGGAGTCAATGTCATTCTTGAGGGCGGCGCATCTGAAGAGATGCGCTCTGTCTTGATCTTCTAAATTACAAAGTTTGCAGGTGGCCGGTTCGTTGGTAATGTTGAAGCGGTGCAGGTGGTGCTGCAAGACGTCGTGACCGGTTACAAGCCGGAAATGGGCGGTGGCCGTCTTCCTCGACCAGTCTTTGTCTGGCCCTTTTTTGATCTCGGTCCACCAGTTCTTTAGTCGTGAAGTCTCTTCTGTGGTGTTGTTTCTGAAGATCCTTTTTGTGGTTGACTTGATCTTAGTTTTGACATTTTGGTAGGAGAGAGGCGCTGCTGGTGGTTGCGGTGCTTTTGTGGCACTTTTGGCCAAGAAGTCTGCCTTTTCATTCCCCATGATCTTGCAGTGGCTGGGGATCCATTGAGTCTCTAATAGTTTGTTTTGCTGTCGGATGCCGACAAGGGAGTTTTTGAAAAGCAGCGATTTAGGATGGAGGTTCGCTGCTTGAGAGACAAATTGGATGGCTGAGATGCTGTCGCTTAGGATCACAAATTTTGTCTTGTTGAGGGGGAAGGCGGGGGTCTCGGCGATTTTTTCGGCCGCCCTGGCAATGGCTGCGACCTCAGCGTCGAAGTATGTTTCGCCAGCTCCCATTGGAGTGGCTTCTTCAAAGAAGATGCAGTGGATGCCGTAACCTGTTCTATTTGTAGCCGAGTCATAGGAGCCGTCTGTGAAGATGTGCACCCACTCTTGAAGAGGAAAGTGCTTCTTCAGGTGCTTCTCAGCAAGCTCTTTCAGTTCTTTATGGTCATGGTCATCTTTCTTCTCGATGCCGTCAATTTTGGTCCCCGGGGCAAGCTGATTGGACTTGTCCGGCAGAAGCTCTGGGAGTGGTACGTTAAGTGGTGCACGTGGTGCTTCTAGGAGGATAGGACAGTGTTTACTCTTCAGTTGGTGGACTGTTTCAGCAAAGTTAGTGTGCGCCTTGACTTTTGAGGTTGGGTAGTTGAGCCATTTGTCGGGTTTAGGCGCGCCAGTTTTTCGTGCAGTTGGACAGTCTACGATCTTGAATAACTCGACTGTCCTTTGATCGAAAGTCAAAAACCAAAGTGCTTCATACAGAAAAATATCCAAACTATCGAATACATGAGTCAAATGGTGGGAAATATCTTTGTTTGAGGTCTTTGGAGAGGAAATGAGTGCGCTTCCATTGCATCACGCCGTCCGTCCGCTCAATCCGTCCACATCGCAATCTCGCATTTCACTGGTTAGGCCTATAGTAATTGTTCTATAAAACAGTTTGTTCACATATATTATTACGCGTAGCCTATGCATCAAAGTTTCATCTTTCAGATAAATGGTTTCTTTTCACGCTGACTCTAATACAGATTAATTTAAAAGACAAATTCTTAAGACTCACGCACGGCACGTAGCGCCGCTGTCTTAGCTCCGCTCCCATAAGAAGTGGCTGAAAATCTCGATCCGTGCACAAATCGACTCTTCAACATTTATATCTTGACTGTTTCTTAACCAAATATCGAAAACAAAGGCATTTCTGAAAGAAAATACAACAAACTATGACATACATGAGCTAAATTTAGGGAAATGTGTCATTCAACATTATATACCGTAATGATAAATTAGTGGGAGTGGCCGAATTCACGGGCATGGCCGAACTCCGGTACATCCACCCTTGTGTCTCTTCTAATGTCACTAGATCATACCCAAGCCCCTCTATTTGTAGGTTTGAACTATATCACTTGATATACGTGCATACTAACAGTAATTTCTTGAATATCTTTGAGTCTTTGACCAATACGTAATGTGTCCCAATCCGCCCACCCTATGCTGGTAATTCGGCCACTGTCTGCCCCTGAATCCGTCCGCACCCTGAACTACAGTAATGGCCTATTATTATACCAGTTGTAACCGATAACTATATTAGGCCTAAAACACGTGTGAAGTGAATTTAATCATTGAAATTCGTTAAATTTGAATATGTTTTGAGTTGTTGAAATTGACAAAAAGTTCTTATAAACAGGTTAGAATGTCAATTCGGCCACCCTTTCGTTTGCGTTGCGTCACCGTAATTTCGTGGCTTACAGTAATTAATTATATCGGGGAATATTTTTAAAGGGGCTAAAAACCCCAAAAATTATTTTCTACCACGTTATCTATAGCACAATACTACACTTAAATGACCGTTTAAAAAATTATATCTTGTAACTGTGATTCAACACAAATTTTTTATTTCTTTTGATCCAGAAATTGTCAAAAATTGGTGTTTTGGAAAATTTCCTAAATAGAGAATTTACAGAAAAGGCTGTCGAGTACCTACGTCAATAATGGCCAATATTTTTTTGGATCAAAATCCTCCAAGGTCACGGGGCATAAAGATCGTCCCCATGTTATTTCTTATGGGAGATTTTTGCCGATGGGACCTAGCTCGAAAAATGTCATGTAAACTTGACAATTTTTTGGGAGGTCATGGTGGCCCCAATAATTTTTTTGTTAATTGCTAAATTCATTACTAGTTAGCCTGAATGAAATATATTTTTTGAGTTTAGCGGTTAAATACCCCTTTAATACATTCCACTATTCCACGTATGAATTGGATTTTTAGCTGTAAGATAAATAAATCCGTTTTCCACTAACTTTTAAAGGGTTTTTATTTAACTGAAAAGTTCGTCAGCTCTACGTAGGCCTACGAAGCTCAGAACGCCGCCATTTTATATCTCCGGTCGGAATTTTTTCGACCAGACGCATTCGAATCTACGATCATGAATAACTCGACTGTCCTTTGATCGAAAGTCGAAAACCAAAGAGCTTCATACAGAAAAATATCCAAACTATCGAATACATGAGTCAAATGGTGGGGGAATATATTTGTTTGAGGTCTTTGGAGAGGAAATGAGTGCGCTTCCATTGCATCACGCCGTCCGTCTGCTCAATCCGTCCACATCGCAATCTCGCATTTCACTGGTTATAGTAGGCCTAATTGTTCTATAAAACAGTTTGTGTTTGTTCAGATATTATTACGCGTATGCGTCAAATTTTCATCTTTCAGATAAATGGTTTCTTTCACACTGACTCAAATAGGCTACAGATTAATTAAAAAGACAAATTCCTCTCACGCACGGCACGCAGCGCCGCTGTCTTAGCTCCGCTCCCATAAGCAGTGGCCGAATATCTCGATCCGAGCACAAATCGACTCTTCAACATTTATATATCTCGACTGTTTCTTAACCAAATATCGAAAACGAAGGCATTTCTGAAAGAAAATACTACAAACTACGACATAGCCTACATGAACTAAATCTAGGGAAATGTGTCAATAAACATTTATATACCGTATGGCCTACCAAATGGTAAATTAGTGGGAGTGGCCGAATTCACGCGCATGGCCGAATTCCATGACATCCACCCTACTTCTTTGGTTGGTAGGGCCTATGGGCCAACTTTTTAACACTGCGATGTTAGGGGAAAAGTAGGTTGGGGGGAGGGGGGCGCAAAACGTGTAGGCTATGTTTTACAATATTATCATCATCATTAGGCCTATTATTATTAAAACATACACGCTTTGCGCGCCCCGTCCCCCTAACATATTCTTCCCCTTGCTAAAAAGTTGACCCATATCAACCGAAGAAGTGCCGGCCTTGGTACCCTAGCTAGGGGCTACCCTCTAGGCTAGTTGGCTGATACGGTGGAAGTAGGGTGTGTGGTAGGAAAGGCCAAAACGGCTGTTTGCCCAAGTTTGCCGCCACAAATGGCAGTCAAGTGTTGTGCAGCGCACACTACTTTGCTTACTTAGGCCTATGTGCAGCAAATGTAGTAGGCCCTATCTATAGCTATCAGTGTTATGGACTTTTAGGCCTAAGGCGTGTGCAATGTGATTAGGCCTATCTCACAATATGATTCCTCATGTTCGAGCCGCCTTCCTGGTGAAAATGTTCTCATCCTTGATTGTTGTTAAATCTTCTTCCGCAGTTCAGTGTGCAGGTCAGTGGTAGATTTTCTTTTCCCTCTCTTCATCAGCTTTCTTCCAAATTTCTAATGACATCCCTTTCCTCCCATCAATTGGGGGCAGGACTTTCTATATGAATGGACCCCAATGTCCACTTCCTGCTCCCTTTCTGTATGAACTGTAGGCCTGTGTGTAAATGTATCATATTCATGTTGATCAATGACAGAAAAATAAATAATCGGCTAATAGGCTCGAGGTAATGATAATAAAAATTCCCTTTGCTTCGTTTATTTTTAGGTGATTCCCTCCTCTTCATCATCCTCATCTAGACCTTGTTTCCCCATTGGCAGGGACTTCAGCTTTGATTGGAATCTTTTGAGATACTTTTCCCCACCATCACTTCAGCATCTCCGTTCCAATCCAATCCACCACCACAAGGAGTATTTCCCGCTATCTGTCTAATTCTAACGTCTATCCTACTATCGGCTGGTAGCCTGGCGGAAATGGCAGAATGAAAATTCAAAATAATGAAAACTAGAACATTTATGCAGGTAAAATAACATGAGTGACACACATTAGTACTGTGACTTGTGAGTTGTGACACTATCAAAGCTTCTAATCCCATTGCCATCCCACAATTAAACTTTTTGGGTATTTAGAAAACATAGGCCCTAGCCTAAAATAATTTTATATTTTCAATTTAAAAAAAAACTTTAGGGGGGATCCAAATTTGAAAACTTCTTATCATTATATCTTACACATGTATACGTGTTAAGTAGTAGCCTATAAGTAGGCCTACATGAATATTGTTTTTGAAGAATTCCAACCAAGACCTTTAAGCCATCAGCTTTCTTTTTAAAATCGCGCCGCGCCGGGGATGCGTAGCGCATTCCAGTTGAAATGTTTACTGCTCCTACAAAAATGACTCGATTAACCTAGAATAAAGTCTGAAATATAGCCTAAATAAATGTCTAGAGGGTATGAACTTTCCTAAAAAAATTTCTTGGTGTCAAAATATCACACCCCTCATCTTCGTCATATCATGCAAAATATTACACACAAGGCCGTCGCCGTCACTAGCCCCCGCGCCGCCATACCGCGTATGAATGCAAACATATCTTTCCTTCAAGCATAGACACGCTAAAACTTGACCTAGATATGAGCCAAGCACATCGTTGGATGTAGCGAAGTGCGTAGAGTAGCCTACATCGAGTGAGATCTCTTGGTGATTGGACGAACCATTCTCATACAATGACCGATAATGTAGCGCGCTGTTCCAGCCCGTCGATTTGACGGCCAGGTAATTCACGTAGCCCGTCGAATCGACGCTCGGGGAAGCCAGTGGGTTAATTTAAAAAAAATTAGCTCTTGACAATGAACGGTACCAAAGATACAAATTTTAAGAAAGTGGTGGCATTCTCTTTTTTTGGTTTTTAAATTGCCCGTAAATCGATAACCGTAACGGTTATTTCGATAAAAATTCAAAATAGGCTAGTAGCCTATAATTTTTTTAAATGTGTTTGAAGAAATTTGGTAACTTTGGTCAAAATCATAGGGGCCCTCGGGGGTAAGTTCTTTTGGTATTTTACTGTGTTGACTTGACGTGGAATGACTTCGGGGGGAAAATTTAAAAACATCAATACGAGCACATGGAATTTTGAAGGGGATGTAATTTCTTGTAAATCTTGAAGGGATGTGAAAGTTTATATCTTGAAGTAGGCCCTAGGTCCGTGTCGATGAAGCTATGGAGAAGTTTGTAGAGGAAAATTACGTCGGTTGGGTTGCACTACGACGACTTGCTAGGGTTGGAATCGAATGTTGTTGACAAAGTGTAGCATAATGTGATCAGTGAAAATTTATATTAATTTTATAACAAAGAAAACTTAAAAATTTGTGATTGAATGCGTTCAACTTGCTAAATTTAGGTGACGTGATGTGGATTCCACAGTCCACACAACACTGGCGTAGTCAACATGGGGTCAAATCAAGGATACATGTACCGGTATCTTTAGTTCTGGGTGAGAAGTTAGCCGCACAATTTCGTTTGATAAAACTAAGAATTCTTAGTGCCTTTTTGGAAACGACACTAAGGTGATCATTAAAAGAAATATCAGAGAACATCTGTACACCTAGGTCTCTGATGGAATCAACAATTTTTAGTGTAGCACCTTCAATGATGTATCGATCGATAACATAGTGAATTTTTCTTCTTGTTTGTATATGTAATCACGTTATATTTATCAACATTGAGGTAAACTCTATATTATGTTCTACACCAATTGGCAAAATTATCAAGCTCTAACTGAAAAGCATTGCAGTCATTAGCTTTGTTGATGGGCTTGTAAACTTTTAAGTTGTCAGCGTATAGAAGACACTTACTCGATGGAAAACCCGCAGGTATGTCATTCACAAACATAGTGAAAATTAGGGACCCAGGATAGACCCCTGGGGCACCCTAGACGTGACATGCTCAGAACTGGAGTTTGAGTTATCAATTAGTACAACACACTGCATTCAACCTGTGAGGGGGAGTAGTTTGCCAGCAGTGAGAGAACTTGACCCTGAATACCATAACCGTAAGTTTGTGGAGAAGCAGTGTATAGTCAACGCTATCAAAAGCCTTGCTAAAATCTGTGTAGACCGCATCTACTTGGCTCTTGTTGTTAAAGTGGAAAGCAATATCACTCATAAATGTAGCAAGGTTTGTGACAGTGGGACGTTGCTTTACAAAGCCGTGCTGCTCGCGGACTAGCCTATACACTTCTTAAGATGATTGTAGAGTCGATTAATGTAGCCTATTATTCTCTCGAAAACTTTTGAAAATGTAGAGAGTAATGAAATTGGTCTGTAATTTGTAACATTGTGCTTACTTCATTTTTTATGAACAGGTATTATTCCATGCTTCCATCTTGTAGGGAAGACTCCACTATTTACAGAAGCATCAAAAATAATTGTGAGAGGCCTAGCAAGCGATAGTGTACAATGCTTAATTAGATTGAGTGGAATCTTATCAGGTCCGGGAGATTTTCCTGTTTATAAATTCTTCAAACACTCTTCGACCTCTCGATGGCATAAACTATCCGAAAATACGTCAGGAAACGGTGGCAGGGGTTGATCTTTTGGGATTGGCTGTTGAAATGTAGTTTTAAAAAAGTCTGAAAACAACTAGCTGCATTTTACCTACGGTATCGTTCTTTGTTCCTCAGGACTGTCCTCAAGTTTCTCTCCTCACGTATAATTTACGATTCCCGTCACGCTCTCATTTGAATTCATTGGCCTTCCATTTATCACCTCCTAACTATCTGTACTGGTAGCTATTTATGTGTATGTGGCCTCTGCCTACCATGTAGGCTAGACCTAGTGATCAACTGTTTACTCTAGGTCAAAATAAACACAATGAGACAGCACAGGCTTGGCTTGTTTGCAGCCATGTTGTTTGATGAGGTTCAAGAAGTTAACACCAGGTGGCAGTTAAGTTTGAATTACAAGATCTTGAGATCTTATTTTACAACAAGTTCTTGTTTTATATCCAAGATCTTGACTAGGTCTTGTTTTGATCCAAAATACTAGCAAGTTCTTGATAAGATCTTGTTTCTAACCGAGATCTTGACAAGGTCTCCTAAATCCTCTATCTTTGCTAGATGTTGACCAGATCTTGTTTTTTTATCAAATATATTTGCAACATTCTTGATCATTTCTTGTTTTAAACAAAGTTCCTGACAAGATCTTGCAAGTTCTTGTTAAGATTTTTCATCAGGGGATTCTCTGTATTTTGGCAATTCTCATATTATGCGTTCGACTGGTATTGTCTAAATCACTTTTTGATGTTGTTGTAGGCGGAGGCCTAATATTAAATAACTATTTCAAACTTTACCCAACTAGGCCTATATTCATTATTATTTATTATGTATGCATAATTTATGTTATTCATTTTATTTAGTTGTCCTCCTTTGTAAATCAGTTTTTGTAACTGATCAGGATAGACATTGAATAAATAAATGAAGAGGCTGCACACACACACACCTAATGGGGTATGGCACCTTGTGTATAACCTTTTCCCACTGAACACCTCTGTCCACTCTCATTTTACAAGAGCAAATCTCCAAATTCACATCCCCAATCATAAACTACTAACCCTATTCTCAAAAGGTCCACAATATCTAGCCCTAACTCTCCATAACAAGTTATCCCTAAAATATACAAACCTCTTCATCTATTTCAACTTTCTCAAGTCAAACATGAAATCATTCCTTACATCCAAAAGTTTTTACTTGCTCCATGAATACCTCTCTGTCTAAATGTAATGTACGATGTACCGTATATATATATACCAATTTAAATTAATCCATTTATCATTATTGTGACATTGTTCTAATGTGCAAACAATCAAATGGTAATTTTTATGTGTGCAGGTTGCCAACAATCAGAATGGTACTAAGCCTAAGGGGAAACAGGTGGCACCTTTACCCAAGCAGCATCAGAAGAAGAAGGCTCCCCCACAAGAGCAATGGGATCAGTGGCAGAAAAAAGATGCCGAGGTATGTGTGTGGGACACTCCATTGCTGAAACTTTTGATTTCTTAACATCACAAAACAAAACTGAGTTACGAATCACAATTGGCAGACAGACAATCTTACCAGACAAGCATACCACTCATACCAGTGTGTTTGGAAAATCATCCTGGTTGCTGGTTGCATACCATACACTGATTGGCTAGTTTTAAGCTTAAAATTTTCTTACTTTACAAACATGGTTTTGTCATTTTGCTGAAAAAATTGTGGATATTATGAATATTGAATATGCAAGTCAGATAACTACTCTATAAAAATTACAGCCTATCATTATTTATCGAAAAAACTAGGGCCGCTGCCATTTAATTTTGGTGCTGGTTAGTTTGTTTCAAACCTCGCAGCACCTCCTCGCTTGTGGTCGGCTACGCACGGCACGGCTTGGTTGTCCAACAAGGTTGTGGCGACGCTTACTCATTATTTAGATTTTACGAACACCATCTCAATTTTCAACATTCAACAACCAGGATGAATTTACAAACATACTGTATAGTTATTTGTAGATGGCGGCTCGTTATTTCTGTGGTTTAGAGTCTGCTTCCAATGCATATGGTCCTGGGTTCAAATCTTGCTCTAGCAGGAGATTTTTAACTTCTGATACGATATTAAATAAAATAATGTACGGTAGCCTATAAAAAATAAAAATTAGCTTTTAAAAGTCTAGGCAGCTGGAATAAATTGCTTAAGTTCACATATATCTAGTAAATTATGGAAATTTAATTTAAATTTTACTCAAAATCGATAATTTAATTAATTACTGGCAAGAATTGTGTACTGCATCACAAAGGTTGTTTCTTTATTAACATGCACGCAAAATATACCGTAGTAAGAGGGAAGGAGTAAGGAAAAAGTGGGAGTAGGAAATGTTAAGAGGATGGGATAGTTGCGAAATTAAAACCACACAAAATTACAGTTTTTTGGGGGATATCTCGAGAACGATGCAAAATATCTAAAAACTGATTCTAGACCGAATTGTGGTTTTGTTAGAACAATATAATGCAAGAAAAAATATTCAAATATAATAATCGGTGCGGTTTGTATTTAAGATATAAATTTAATTAGGTAATTAAATTTCTAATAAAAAACTTAATTTCCATTGATCACATTACAATATTTTTTCTTGCATTATATTGTTCTAACAAAACAAATTTCAGATATTTCAGATATTTTTCATCGTTCTCGAGATATCACGAAAAATCTGTAATTTCGCGTGGTTTTAATTTCGCGACTATCCCATCCTCTTAAGAGGCTTGGGTGCGATGTAAATACCACTCCGATCGTGCCATGTGCAGTACTTTCGTACTTTTCAAACTACGGACAGGGAAATCATAATATTTTCATTGTGTTTTTTTCCTCTGATACATAATTAAATTCTTATTTTTCGTATAGCCCTTTTGTTCATTTAAGTCATAACATTCCCCCCACGAGTCCTCAAAGTCCATAGAAATTGTTCATTTCCGGTCAAAGTTTATTGCCCTTGTGTGACTAAAGAGAAGTAAATTTTTGAAATCAGGCTATGTAGGCCTGCCTACGTAGAATAACAGTTCATTTCTGAGTAAAATTAAAAAAAACTTTGAAATCGGACTAAAAATGTAGATGTAATTTGAAAAGTACGAACGCATTGCAAAGCACACTTTTGGCTCCATTTGGTGGCGCTCTCTTGTGAAATTCGATCCTGTCTACTTCGAAGCAAGTAGGGGAGATAATGTGGGCGGGATCTGGACACCGGATGTGCTTGTCATCAGATTACCATAAAACACAATCTGCTATTTTGAGGTTTGCTTGCAGCTTTTTACATTGTTGTAAGAATTATAATATTCACTATCAGAAATTAATGATGATGATTATTGTTGTCAACGTCACTTTTATTGCCATCATGCTATTCACACTTTGAGTGGTGATAGACGAGAGTGAAGAACAATTACAGATAACCTATGCCTTGTGCGGGATTCGAATCCGCGTCCTGCTAGTGTAATTCGCCAGCGTCCCTATGTGCGAGACTGCGACCGCGGACGACATCAGAATTTGAGACTGCCTAAATAACATGTGTAGGCTATCGCGTTCTTTAATTAGTACACTATAATTTTGATTCTCCGCAATGCAAGGTTTGTAGTGCTCCCATTCAACCAATCTTCCTAATTACCCGCGTTGTAAGAACTAAGCAAATATTGTTTACGATTAGTCTATGTAATTATATTATATAGTACCAAACCGAACCTTTATTCTATTTTTTAGATATCGTGTAGCGTTCTTTCAGCACGATAAAGAAAATAACATCGTTTGCTAACGCACGGTAGTCGGGCCTTTCGACCTGTCATATCCATAAATAAATACATTTTTGTAGGATGCCCGCTGTAGGTTGTACACATCAGATTTAACCGGTGTGACCCTCTTCAGGTGACTAACTAGATACATTGCGAATAGGACAATTGTGAAGTGATGTCCGAGGGAATTAAGAGGACTCAATCCCTTGCATTCGCATTAGCGACTGAGGAGAAGCTCGGAAAAAACCTTCATTCAGGATTGCTGGTCTCGACAGGATTCGAACCCGGGGTCATATCCATAGGACAGAAATCACCCATGCACTACGTAACGATTGAATTATTATTACAGTATATTTCATTTCATTACTCTGGGGGCAAGCAAGTCTGCCAAATAATGCTTGTGGCCTTTTGGTTCAAAGGATAGCGTTCCTGCTTCTATAGCAGAAGGTCGCTGGTTCAATTCCCGGCTTGAAAACCCATAATCTATGGGAAGGGTATCGCATTACATCCACTGAGAGTGTGGCTTTGAAACCGTCCTAGCAACGAAGCACACAACAAGTTGTAAATGGTTGTTCCGAAGTAGTTATGCCTATGCTGACTCATCCGCGGATGAATCATGGTAATCTGTGAACTACGATTTCAAATGTCCGATTATTTGGCCAATCGATGGCGTCGTCGAAATGAATCGAAATCTAAGACAAAATCATCTCAGTAGAAAATCTGCATCGTAGTTTTACAATGCAGATCAAATCTCGTCATTGCGTGTGAATGCCACTTGCAAAGTGTGGCCGAAGAATTCAAGAAACAAAACAAATGAAACGTGAACATGATCACATTACATTTTAGTTTTCCGTTAAAAAAAATATATAATTATTGTGCCCTGCGTTTATTTGTTATAGTAGACACTTAGAGGCTTTAACCTTTTCTGTGCGGCCATCGAGTATACTCGATGCCGCCATCTTGTTTCCCCAGTGCGGCCGTCGAGTATACTCGATCTGGGGTAGTTTCGAAACGCGCGCGCTTGTTGCTGCTGATAGATATAATCTGATTGTAAAAAGTCGATTTTTATAAACTTGTGCTGCACTCTGTGCAAGCTGTTAACCATCTTCTAGTTTGGTAGTTTGACCACAGATGGCTCGCAGTATTTCAGTAGTAAAATTGGCAAAAAAACAGTTGAAGATAATCATTGCGTCTTTAAAACGTGTTTGGATTGTGCAAGACACAGTTTTCAGCAAATAGGTTTGTAATTAGGAGGTTTATGATCACTATACGACTTGGTAAGCAATCATAGACTTAATGGTAAAGGTTGGAATAATAGAGAAGTAGGCAAGAGGTTGTCATTAGGCTAGTTTGACGAAAACCAGCTCACACTTACAGTAGCCATTGCTAGGCTAGGGCAATTGTCACATGTAAATCAATAGGCTTGACGTATAAAAGCAAGACAATCTAAACAAGGTGTCAAGTGTAATGAAATTTACTTCATTTCAAGGATGATTACATTTTGATAAGTTAAATATTACTATCAAATACAAGTGAGAGAAATTGACTTTTTGCTCAAAATAACCCAGCACTGGGGTGTTGGGTGCTCCGTTCAAAACCCAGCATTGAAAAGGTTAAGTGTGTACCGGTAATATTATCAAATGTGTTTACTTTATTTTATTTTATTTTATTGTATTTTATCTCTTAGTTTATATTTGTATAATAATTTATTTAATATTTTATTATTTAAATGTTTTTCCAAATACCCTATTGTGGTAATCTTCCACGGAAGATTAGATGGGTCAAATGCAATGTCAAATGTATGTAACATGATTGTATTGGAAATAAAACCTACTACTACTAAATAACATTACTAACGTATGTCGTCGCGAGTGTACGTGAATGTACAGTAAGATCTCTCTTATCCGATCTCCTCTTATCCGATGTTCCGTGTTAACCGAGCCGCCAAAAAAAATAAAAAAATAAAAAAATAAAAAAAAATAAAGTTTTAAATACGTAAATAAAACATAAAAATAATTACAGACGCCGCGCCGCACTTTTTTAAATGTACTCGCATACATTTGTAGGCATGCCTTACGAGTGAGTGCAAAGAAGATAGATCGGCGATATATCTCGACTTTCGAGCAGTGTGCATCAGTGTACTGAGCGTATAGAGTTCAGTGGTCAGTGTGCGTCGGGCGCATCGCCGGTAAGCGTCAGTGCCACCCACTGAGCATATAGAGGTCAGTGTGCGTCGCGCGCCTGCGCGTGCGCATACGATCCAGCCATCTCACACACAGCTGTTCAAAGATGGTCGTTGTGGAACTAGATGCAATCATGTTTCAACCGATTCACGAAATTCGTAATCACGACGCATTGAATTGTTACTCCTGGGCTTATCTTATTTCTTTCCCAGACTTATCTTGCGTCGTGAGCTTCAGCGCGGGCATAGTAGTGAGAGGTTTTCCCACATGAGAAAGAGAGCTAGGCCTAGGCCTATGTTTGCATTGTAGGCCTAGGCCTACTGCGTCGAGTTTAGGCCTAGGCCTAGGCCTAGACATACGTTTTTATGACGACATGTAGGCCTAATTGTGTACGTGTGTTCGTGAGCTTGAATTACAAGCTATTAAATCATTTAGTATACCCTGTATGAAGTGTATCGTGTGTATTTTATGTTCCTTTATCCATTACATGTGTCATATATCATTTTACCACATCAGGCTACGCTACGAGAGCAAATAAACAATTGATCCGCGCCATCCGAGTTTTTCGCAAATCCGAGGTGCCCCCGGTCTCATCCAACTCGGATAAGAGAGATCTTACTGTACATAGTTGAACTCAATCAATGTATACCTCATTCTATATGTGCATATGTGTAAATAAGAAATAATCCTAACTCACGAGTGTAACACATGCCTGTGTGTGACGCATTATAATATAAACTACGATGTTTTGGGGATTTTTTTCCGTGTATTTGTTTGCGATATTTGCAATGTATTTTATATGTATCCGGAGTCTCAAATGACCACAAACTTTTTTTATTGGTTGTTATCTTGTGTTTCCGGTATAATTTATTTACTATTAATATTTCTGTCAAATGTGTCAATCCTTATGTGAAAATACGTTCTAAATATCTTTGTTATGTGTAAAAAATAACTTTGTTTGCAAGGAATATCGTTCTGAGGTAGGGCTATATTTGCATGGAAGTGAGCGCGTAGCGTAGCATATAATAAAACGAATAGGCCCTAAATAAATTCATATTTTGTCTCCCCATTCAGTCATATATCTGATTTTCAGTGGGGGACAGTAAACCAAAGCGACCAATCTAACCCTGTAGGCCCCGACGCAATCGACGAGTGAGCGATAACCAACCAAAGATCAATATTTTTTAATAAGAAATATAGCAATCAGTGGTATGGACAGTGCGAACACCCGTGGGTCAACGCCAGAATCAACAAGGCCGATTCAGAACAACTAAAATTTATTATGTGCCTCATTGCTAGGACGGCTCCAAAGTCACCGTTTACAAATTCCTAAGACAAGAACTGATGCTAAATCAGCAGTTGAAAGTGACTTAAAACCTTCTGACTTAACGGGAATCGAACCATGGACCTTCTGCATTGGAAGCAGAGACGCTAACCACAATACCAACGAGCCACACAATACACATATGAGTGTAAGTGCCTTGCTCTAAAGAAATTAAATTTACTTCATATCTGAAAACGATACACATTAATTAAATATATAAATACACGATCAAAAAAAGATGTTTAGAACGCAAGATATATTAAATAAAAACACTCACCGAAAAAGTGTGCACATTTTCAAGAGGCTCTCTTCATCAGACGCGAGGAAGTTTGTTGAAATGTGTTTTAATGTATGGCTGTGGTTATTGTTTGTGCGGTGTTTCTATATAACTAAATTCCAACTCGTAGATGTTTTACAAGTAGGCTACTTTACCTATCCATATTAATAACGAACGAGTGTAATAAAAACAACATCTCATACTTTCAAGAAAACGTATCACGTTCGCGAAGCCACAGTTCCCCGTATATGAAAATTGTTAAATCGTAAATCGGGTAATCGTCATAAACAGTCAAGAGTAGGGGTGGGCGAACGTTCGAAAAGTCGAGCCCGAGCCGAGCTTTTTTTGAAGTTCGGCTCGGCTCTGGCTCAACTTTTAAGGCTCGAGTTCGGTTTTTATCAAAACTTCGAACTTTAAATCAACTTCGTCTTGAAATTACGCCAAAAACTGATTGAATACATCGTTCGCGTAATAAAACAACAAAGCAGCGATCGCCATACTGGATATTTCTAACAGCTGATTTTCCAAGTTCCAGCGCCTTGAAAAGTTCTCGTTTTGTCATGCCATGACGTCACAACGAAGCTATCTGTTAGAAGGCGGTGCGCATCTGTGATTGGCTCGATCGTCACAATTCACACTCGTCGTGCAGGGTCGGCAACATAACAATCACAAACTAGAAAGTTTGCTTCTTGATCTACAAAGTACCAACATTATTGAAACTTAACGGCGGGAAATTTGAAAATACGCAAAATTTGAAAAAATAGTTTGAAATAATTGAATTTTTTATGACGAAATGGAGCCTTTATTTTGAGCTTTTATATTTACCCTAAATTAAAGATTTTTTATAACTTTAAAAAAAAAAATTATTTCTGTCTATTCGTTACAGAATAATAATGGATTTTCAAAAGTTCGGCTCGAGTTCGAAGTTCAAAAATTTTTGGTTCAAAAGTTCGAGTTCGTCTCGAAAGTCAAAAACCTAGGTTCGCCCACCCCTAGTCAAGAGTAATAATGGACATGGACAGTATTAAAAAAACGTCTCTGAGGACAATCGGTTGTTGACGCCACTGACTTTTATCCCAAACAGAATTGAAGTGAAGTGAAACAATTCAAACTAGCTTTACCCGACTAGGGTACGAACCGAGAACCTCCGCCTCTGTATGCGATAGAACACTACACATCAACAATCTTGCTGTCTTGGTTTATGACGATATAGGGCAAAGGTCAGCATGAAACTAAGAGACATGAGTTAGAATCGCAAACGCGATTAGTTTAGATACCGAAAAAATAATATGCACTATGTATAATTAATAAAGAGTGTAAGCTTGATTACTCGCTTGCTATGCTCAGTATTGTATTGAGACGATTAGTGTTTAGGACTAGAGTTTATATTTTGAAAACATTACTTATATTGTTTTGTTCAATCCTAATGAAATTGGGTATTTCATTACCACGGGAGAAACACCAATTTTGGTAGCATATGCCTACTGTGTAAAATATATATATATATATATATATATTGATTCATAGCAGTTGTCGAAAAAGTTTGCCCCGACTGGGGTTCGAACCCAGAACCTCCGGCTTAACGTAACATAACATAACCCCAGTCGGGGCAAACTTTTTCGACAACTGCTATGAATCAATAACTATGTCCTTAAAGCGGGCTTTGCTTAAAAACCATATATTCATATATATATATATATATTTCTGACTCCTGTTTCCAACTTGAGTTAGGTCAGGGGGTGGCTATAGCCACCAATTTTCTAGGACCTTTTATGAGTTGTTAACACCGGCTTGCCAGGCCTGTCATGTCCTCTTCAGGTTCACTCGCACTTCTTCCCACCAGCTCACGCCATCCACTTCTGTCTTCCCACAGTTTCCTTGCTTCGACTTCTTCCCACTTCCCACTTCTCACCTCTTTCCTGTATATCATTTCTTATTTGATCTTTCCACTTCTCTCTTGGCTCCAAAGCAGTCATACAGGCCATTGTGAGTAAGGACATGAGAGACAGTGAGACGTTGGAGTGTAAAAGACTACTGGTCTGGCTGGTAAACAGGAAAAAACAGGTGACCTTACAGTGGGTGCCAGCACACTGTAACATACAAGGGAACGAAGAAGCAGACAGACTTGCGAAAGAGGGGAGCAGGATGAAGCAGAACAAGAAGCCCCTATCCTTCAATGCCGTCAAATCTCATGTGAACACGGCAGTGAAAAACAACATCAAAAAGGTATGGGAGAAGGCAAGTGAAGGCAAACAGTGGCAAGGAGCAGTCACAAAAAAAACGAAGTGGAGAAATCGGCAGACTGAGACGGCACAATTCAGATTGGAAACCGGTCATGACCTGCTAGCTACACACCTTCATAAACTAGGAATAACTGACTCAAGCACATGTACACTATGTGCTACAGAACAGCATACCAGGGAGCACCTACATAGATGCCCGGTACTTCAAGAAATAAGAGACGCAATGCCAAAAGATATGGAGGATGCAGGAAGAGAATCCTATCTCTACTGGGAAACACGGAAATGCATGATGGCCAAATAGGTCAATTGCTGGCATAAGAAGAAGAAGAAGTCTCTTGGTCTACCGACTCATCTTTTTTTTACTTTGTCCCCACTTTCAAATTCTGTCCTTGGAATTCTTTCTTCTCCCATTCTTCTGACATGTCCATACCATCTCAACCTTTCTCGTCCAATTTTGAATAATAGCTTCTCAACTCCAACTTTTGTCCTGATTTCTTGGCTTCTAATTTTGTCTTACTTCGATATTCCGGCTATGCTTCTTACGAACTTCATTTCAAATAAAATAAAAATATAAAATTGTAAATTGTTTTTCAATGTTATTCATTACCATATACAAGAAAAAAACTTTTGGATAAGGATTACAACTCGATATTTATATTCGCATTTATCGATGCCAGCGTTGAGTGACTAATATCCCATGCCAGCAATGGAAGTTGACCTTGACAGTTTTATCGTCGCTAGTGAGCCGGGCGCGCAATAAATCAGGCGCTGGCTACTTTGTCGGTGCATTACCCGAGCATTACCCCTCTTTGCCATGCGATACGCCATGTTTTGTTGAGGTGGGGATGACTAAATTTGTTAAGTTGTTCACGCCTATCTCCCTCCCTTCCCGCTCCCCGCAAGAGCGCAAATTTCCAGAATTGCGCGGGAAAAGTTGGAAGTAATCCTGTTAACCGTTTTCTTGAAGATAGAATTTAACAGAAAGCCAGCCTAACTGGGTTGTCTTCATTGTGGTTTGATAGTTTATGTATGTAGGCCTACTTACATTTTTATGTCCCATAGCAATTTTGGCAATGTCATTTACACACGGTGCAGTATATTATGCATTTTGGGCTTCATAATCATGATATGATATTGGTATTGTATGCGACAATTTTGAGTTGAGGTGGTTGACTAGTAGGTACGTAATATGTTAATAACTTAATAATGTGAATTAATTCTGTTTTAGTTTGTTGATGGAAACTACAAAGATGAGCTTCACCAAGCCATATTGCTATCTAAACTTGAATTTGAGAAAAAGAAAGTTTTCAATGATAACATTAAAAAAGTTGTAGACGAAGAGAAAGCTAAGATTGAAAAAGAGACAGCAAAGATTGAAAAAGAGAAAAATTCTGCAAAGAAATCCAAGAAGTGCAATAAACCACAAGCGATGTCTTTAGAACAATTTAATAGTTTGTCGGCAGCGACAACTGATGGGAAAACGGAACCTGTTAGTTGCACCCAAGTAAACGGCAATGCGGCAGAGCACGATGTCAAATTCTTCGAGAGAATTAAAGACGACACTCGAGAGGTTCTGAACAGAGAAGAGTCCTTGGCTCGCAGAAAAGCCAGACAACCCCTCATTGACAAAGCTATTACACAAGCACAGTACAAAGACTCCCTGGAAAAAAAAGACGAGGAAATTTTAAGCCTTAAAAGTAGCCATGATAAACTGAAAGCTGAACTTGATGATGTGAAACTAAGGAACAAAAAACTTTGCCACATTCTTGCTCAAGGAGAAAGTATGTTTGATTTCATCTTTTCAATTGTTAGCACTTGGCAATTTTGTAATTTTAGAGGGCTTTTTCGTGTGACAGTTCCAATATGATTTTCACAATCGTGTAGAATAGGGTTTAATATATTGGCTGCTATAGGCCCTATACTTGACTCCGACACAGCTACACACACAGCATATTAAGTACATATTAAGGCAGCCGGTCTGATAAACTTCTTATCTTCCACTATACTTTGTGTGCGATGACAACAGTTTCAACAATATTGTACCAATGATATTTAAATTAATTGAAATAAGGACAAGCCACCAGTTGTCTAGGACATCAACATTGCAATTGCAAATTTATTGGAATTTAAAAGTCACTGCAATGAAAACTACCTGACAGCACAATTTGAAAATTTGAACTGAGTGTTGGATAAATTCCATTGCCATCAACCCTTGAAAATTGTGTAACAAATCAACTCGCACCCGTCTTTTAGTACTCGCTCCTAGCGGGAAGGTACTTTCGGCAGGAAGGCAAGGGGGGTTTGGGGGCAGAGCCCCCCAACAATAGCGCCGCAGGCGAAAAATTTTGAGGTCAGGTTTTATTAAAGAGCGTTTGGTGCGTTTTAGGATAACATAGCGGGCTTAATTCAGTACTGAAAAACTTCAGTATTTATACCGTGAAAACTCGTAAACCACTTGCAGATAAGATAAGATAAGAACACTGATGGTACAAATCATATGCGCCGCATCAACAAAATGCCCAATGACTTATGTTCGCGATCGCGTCTTACAATAATGTGTCTGGCTGTTTACTAGGGATGACGAAACCCGACTTTTTTACGACCCGGGTACCCGTCCACATTACCCGCGGGTTACCCGGGTAGTAAAACAAAAAAATCGTGTGGGGTGTCTAATGAACTGTGAAGAAACGCGCTCATCAATTATCGTAATATCTCAGACGTAATGCTGTTCTATAAACAATGACGTGCCGATGAAGTAGTATTTCATAATCACGAAAGAGGAACAGCAGTGGGCCGTTAAGATAACACTCACTGTTCGGTTGCATCTGCTTTATAACTTGTCACAGTCAAGTCAAGGTCACGACTCACGATGCGTTGGCTCGGGGCGCGGGAAGGGGGGCACTGGAGCCCAAACGAGAGTAAACAAGATGAGGAAAGATTTATCACCATGGGTGATAGCTTTTAAGTTTTGACTTCTAGCAGATTGAAAACATAAGTGATGTTGTGGTAATTATTTACGCGGTATAATCTCTGGAAGATCGCACAAGTGGTTAGGCAGGAGGGGGTGGGGGGGCATACTCAGCACACTGCCACAAGTCGGCGGCATGAATCGGCGCTCGATTCAAATTCTCGCAAAAACGATATTCTGAAGCACGTCCATAAAAGTTACTCGCAAGAGCCAAATTGTCACTCGCAAAATGCGAGCGTGCGAGTGGGATTATTAAGGGTTGATGGCCATGACTTTCTAATTCTTATAAATTAACATATTTTAGTTTGTTGATGTTATGACGTAGACATCTAGTCCAGTTTAGAATCGCATTTCCATTTGCATTATGTAGACACAAAAATTTTATGATTGATTTTTGTACCGTAGTCACTTGATGAGAAATCGTAAGTATATATTTTTTCTGAATTTGGGTTCTTTGACTCAAATTTGGGTTTTGTGATTTTTATACTTTAGGCAATAACTTCTCGGAAATGGGTCTAATTGAAAAATTAAAAATTACATTTTTCTTCGTTAATTCAATTGCGAGAGTGGGTGACCGCTTTGTCCTGAAACTCACGTATAACGCTGGTTAGAGCAGATGGAGGGTTCGAGAGCTAGTGTAACGGCTTCGTTCTCCTCGACGTCTGCTCGGCAGTCTGGGTTAGTGGAGGAACCTATATGACTGTCAAAGTTACACCGTCTTTTCGGATGGGACGCTAAGCCGTTGGTCCCCTTGGTACTTTTCGAAAGGAGTAGGCTACGTGCCGGTACCGGGTTTCCCCTCCTTCCTTCTGTTCATACTTCATCCTCATCTATCACCACTCATTGTCTCAATTAGCAAAAGTGCATAAATATGAGACATCCAATCAATTCAAGGGGATGCATATTATACTGCATGCAAAATCCCCACCAAGATGACTCTGTTGCTGTACTAAAAAATGTCATTTAGGGTAACTAGGAAAACGCTTTAGTCCCGCCGCGTTGATGGATGAGCGTTTTTGTAAGTTTTTAGTTTTTGTAGGTCCACTTTTCCTTTGCAAGTGCTTTTTGAATGCATTGTAGGTGATTGTTGTCAAGTTTCTATTGTTACTTGTTAATTGTTATTATAAACCTAAAAAAACTCATATTAAAACCTTTATTTCTATAGATTCTGGCCAACTTTTTCAACTTTTTCTTTCAAAAAGCAATACATAACCATTACCTTAATGTCCATGTGAAATATGAACGTTGTAGCCCCACCCGTTTGGTCAGAATCGGCCCAAATGTCACAAAAATATCACACTAAAAATCGTAATTTTTTTTTTGTGAAAGTACAATATTCATGAGAAATATTTCTTCGGTTGTACCCAAAAACGTGGCAGTTCTATGTTTAAAGATTTCGAAGGTCTTCAAAAAATTTCATCGCAATTGGAGTATCGGTTTAGCCGGAATCGTGTTAACAAACACACAAAAATAAAAACAGAAAAAACAAGAAAAACAACAAAAAAATCGTAAAATTGCGATTTTCATGAGAAATAATTTTTCGATTGCGCTCAAAAAGGTGGCAGTTCTAAGTTCAAAGATTTCAAAGGTCTCCAGAAAATTTCATCGCAATTTGAGTATCGGTTTAGCCGGAATCGTGTTAACAAACCCAAAAAAAAAAAAAAAAACGTAAAATTGCGATTTTCAAGAGAAATAATTTTTTGATCAATTTTTCGTACGGTGCAGTTCTAAGTTCAGAGATTTCGAAGGTCTCCATAAAATTTCATCGCAATCGGAGTATCGGTTTAGCCGGAATCGTGTTAACAAACAGACAAAAATACAAAAAAAAAAGAAAAAAAGAAAGGAAAAAAAACATTCCGGATTTTTTTCACCAGTGTAGTGAAATGAAATCTTCGCTTCGCTCGCTACGCTCATCCAACTATTTATGAATCTACAAAAGTTTTTGAAAAAATATTGTGTCCATCCTTACCCGAAAAAAATTGCCAAACTTAGAAATTTTCGAGCTTACAAATTTTCGAGCCTCAGCAAAACCTCCCATAAGAAATAACATGGGGACGATCTTTATCTTTATGTCCCTGACCTTGGAGGAGGCTATCATTGACGTACTCGACAACCTTATTTGTAAATTCTCTACGTTTTGTTTATGCAATTTGAGCAAGTGGTTTGGTCAAAATATGCTACCAAGAAAGAGTGTTATTTTGGAAGTTATATTTTTGAGTGTTTGTGTGTATATTTGTGCACATTTTCAAGACCAATTTTGTAAATGCCTTTTTTTAGATTGGTCCGATACTATAGTATCTATGTAAAACAAAAAATAAGCAGGTTGAAGTCGATTTCAGAAATATACTAAAACGCAAATTTTCACAAATTTCCGGATAAAAAAAACTCAAAAAACTAAAAATGTAAAATCACAGTTACAAGATATAATTTTGTAAATGATCATTTGAGTGTAGTATTAATGTATTATGCTCTAGATTATGTGGTAAAAATAATTTTGGAGGGTAATAGTCCCTTAAAGTGACGTTGGTTAAAATCTTTTTCATTTTAATAATAAAGTGTGTGGGTTTACCATTACATATTTGGTTTCCTGAAAAAAGTTTGAATAAGAATAATTGGAAAGCGAAGGCATTTCTGTAAAATCGAAAACATCGTAGGAGTGTGATTTTTATGTAACATAGGCCTACTTGCACACAATTTCATTCAACACATAGAAAGTTGACGTTCAGATACTTTAAATAATCACTTTTTATGGTAAAAAAGAAGCAGTTGTTTACCAGATTCTGCAAACCTACCCCTCCGACCCCCCCAAGCTCTTTAAAATAAAATATATTGAGATTAAACAAAATAATTGCATCCGCCAAAGAAGATTGTCGAGCTAAAGAAAAGCGCTCCATTGTTTTTGCGTTGGTGTTTTTGTGCTCGCAAATGTTGTTCGTGCTGGTTGTGTCATGTAGTTTTGATGATGATGTGCAAGGCGAGTACATTCGGATGACGGCAAATAATGCACAAAAAACTATTTTGTCAATGATTAATATAATGGTGACAATTTCTAATTATCCAAATGGTTGTTTTGAAAAAAGATAGCCACCATGAAAGCATTCTTTGCTAATTTTTCTATTGCCTTGGTACCTACCTTGGTTGTTTCATTAGGTGCAAAAGCACAGGAAATTATGTATATTTTGGCCGCCACTTAGTAATAATATGTTAACGAACAGCTGCTAAAAGTTTTTCTTTAATTCATCAGAATAAAATGAATATTACGAAATGATGTGCATTATTATAATGCTTCCCATATCTGCCACATGGTTAGTACCTATAAACTTACATCTCACTAAGAGTGGAATATTTAAGTTATATTAGGTGTTTGGTTGAGTATTCTTTTGAAAATGTGCGAAATATGTTTTTAATTCAACCATGATTAAACCATAACACTTAGCCTACCTACTAAAGTCCAGTCTTGGGCACGTTCCCCCCAAAAAGGAACTTCGAAAAGATAAGTTACCTTCTGCCTAAAAAGGAACTGAGACGTTCCTCATTCCTCAAAAAGGAACTTAGTTCCTTTCACGTTCCTTACACCATCATTATTTTAAATAATAATAAATGTAATGGGAGTTAATTTATCTTTACTCTTATTTTTTTAAATGAGTCCCAGGCCATCTGATGAGGATGGCACCATTTTCGAAAACACAAGATGTCGCAAGACATTTTTCGTGCTGCAGTTTACAATATCAAGTACTGGAATTCGACGGTATTACGATGGCGAAAGGAACTTATAATGGAACGTTAAATTCGTTCCAAGTTCCCACGAAATAGTAACTTTGACGTTACAAGTTCCTGGTCTAAGAAAAGGAACACGTTCCCACAAAAGTTCCTGAAAAAGTAACGCGTTCCTCCCCAAGACTGCTAAAGTCCCACCACCTTCTTGAACAATATCATCCTTCTAAAACAACATGGAAAACTCTATTTGACAGCATAAAATTGCCAAGATTAAAATCAAAGCCATTCCTGAACCTCCGTTATTTACCATAGTTTAAGTGATACAAAAACCGCAGACCACTTAATTAATTTGTAATTCAATTTAAGGATTTTACGTACATAAAATCTTTTAAACCTACGGGAGTGTTTCCCGATTAATGAGATTGAGAAATCAATTTAAGGAATTACGATTGCAAATGATTAATTTGCAAAAAAATTTGTAAGACGTGAAGGTCGTGGTTGTAAAATGAACACATGTTTTCTGAATTTTTGGTACTGACTTACATTTCAACAAAAACACATTTAACCAATGTTATCTAATTGCAATTGAATTTACGAAGACAAATGCAATTTGTAATTTTTCGATTAGACCCATTTCCGAGAAGTTGTTGCCAAAAGTATAAAAATCACAAAACCCAAATTTGGGTCCAAGAACCCAAATTAGAAAAAAATATACTTGCAATTTCTCATCTCCTAGTGAACATCTACAAAAATCAATCATAAAATTTTTGTCTCAACAAAATGGAGATGGAAATGCGATTCTAAACTGGACTAATTCTGTGGCTTGTCATTCTTTTCAATTCATCTGCTTTGTTGTTGTAGAGGTTTCTAGTTTCCTTTTTAACACTCCTAGATTATACTAATATTACTTACATAGCTTTAAAGTCTGCCTAGAACGTTAGCTTTCCAATTCTCATTCCTAAATTCCCAGCCTGTTTCACTCAGTATATAGAGTGCTAGTCCACATTCCTGTGCGGCTGTATCTTATTTTACTTTTAACCAATGATGACCTTAAAAGTGTTTTCCTTCTTGGAGTAGGCTACATATCTTTTTTATATGGCAATACTAAGCTGGTTCAGCTGGAATCTCTACCTGGTTTGCATAATCGAGGTTTGGTCACGAGACTCTTAACATTGGTCAAGGTTCCAGCGAAACACAAATGCCAAACACACTGCCATATGGATCCAGCCACCATAGGATGTTGTTAAAATTCACCTTTCAACAACATCTAGAGAACGGTGACCAAACGTCAATCGTTCCACGCTCTGGTGGGAAATTAGTTTTACCATTGCCTTATCGACTGATAAATTAATTTAGAAAAGTGGCAGTGTGTAAATTATTATTAGGTCACCACTAGAAAGTAACAACCATAAAGCTAACTGCCTTTTAATCTGCATTTTATATGTGAATTACATCCAGTTATGTGACAAAAAATCCGATGTGATTTCGAAATTATTGGTTTGGCATAAATTACGAATTTATAATCGAATCCCAACCCTACTAAATTTATTTATTTTGTTATAGGCCTATCTTAAACATCAATTATGATTAGGGCTAACTCAGCTTAAAAATATATAAATGTTTAACCAACTAAAATTAATCTAATAATATACTGTTACTATCAAATATTTGATTATGGTTATTTTCTGCATGGTTATAAACCATATGTGTTTCTTTATAATCAGTGTTGAACAACAGTATACATACCTAAATATAGTTGTAGCCAAGCATTATTATGGCTACAACTCAACTCAAACTTTGACAGTAGATTAGATATTTGTTAATCATTCATTACTAATGACTAGGGATGCGTGAAATAGCGCTTTGTTTGTAGCATCTATTCACAAAACACTATTTTCACGTATCTCCACAAGGACACAATATTATATTTTTAGTATTTTAGTTTTTATTTTTATTTTTAATTAGGCTTACATACATATACTTAAAGTCCCAGAAGGACGAAATGCGTCGTGGATTAAGGTAAAACTTTAAATTAGCTGCAGTTGTCATCAGCAGGTGAAAAGTTTTTGTTGCCCCCAGCCCTTCAGGCTTTATGTTTTCTTTGCTTTCCCAACCTATCAACCCTTCTCCAATCTAATTAGGCTTACAGCTTTTTAAAAATAATTAATAATGCTACTATTCAGCTTCTTTAATTTGTTTCACTATGGACAAGTGTAAAATTAGTTTTCGTACCAGTATGTCATTTTGACTGGTGGGGATGTCAATAAATCAGTGAAACGTGTTCATAAAAGATAATAATTACCCATGTTTTTGTGATGTTGCCAAATATTTCAGTTATCAACATTTATTTTACTATCAAATCTATAAAATGTTTTTGGTATTAGACCTAGACCCACCTATACAAGTATATCACTACACTTTCTTCCAACATCATTTTATTTGGGTAAAGGGGTGTTTCCACCATTGATCTTTGGCACCACAGAATCAGCACCGGTCCTCTTCCTTATTTTCTTGTCGCAACACCAGCTCTCTTCAACCACTACCCGCTCACTCTCCTCTCTCCTCCACATCTGCATGTTCCATTGTATAACCAATTTTAAAATAAAATACTTGAAAATATGTAGCCCTATCTTTGTATGCTGGTGACTGTTTTGCCGACTGAAAAGGCAGCCCTGCACTCGTTGCTTCTAGCACGGCCTCCCCAACCTAGGAAAAATTCCATTTCATTCCATATTCCAACATTGAAATGTAGCACGATAGCATGTTACTTTTTAAAAGTTGACTTCAGTAATATGTTTTCAGTGCAAAGCAAATCCGAACTATTGGTGGAGTTGGATCGAGTAACGCAAATGAAGGATGAGTTGTCGTCTGAATTATCAAAGCTTCACATTCTTCTAGAGCAAGAGCGGTCCAAGAATCGATCACTTACGGACACCAAAAGGACACAGGTTTGAATATAGAACTTGGTACAAGGAGTGGGGAAAATTATTTTAACACATTAATTCACAAACAAACATTTTATTATGGTATGTGTTACCAAAAAATCTGTTTGGTTAAAACATAGAATAATTGCAAATTTTTACAGCAAATTAAAATTAACCCATTGAACAATCATTATCATCCTTTGTTGAATTTAGACAGTTTGAACAGGGGTCCACTTCTTGTGGGAGATTCTGAAACCATTGTACTCATTCCTGTCTTTACTGATAAACCCATTAAAGCTACGAATTGTACTGCACTCCAGTGGTGACTCTTATGGTGTGCAAGGTGTGACTTACAAACCTAAACCCAAATTTAAATATTAAAAGTGAAACTTTTTAGTAAATGTTCTCTACTTTAATTATCTTTCATTAAGTACTTAAAAAACTTACGCAAGCACTTTACCTTGTTGGTGTTACAAGAAAGCTTGCTACTTGGAGGGGGGTGGGGGGTAATTAGAATTTTGGAAAAGTCTAAAAATAACTATGAAATTAATATACCGCCCCTTATAGCTGACATCTTTGATATATTTTGGCACTACCATACAAAAAAAATGGAATTTCTTATGAAATTATTTTTATTACAATCTTGATTTGAGCAAAATTAAACTACCATAAACAAAATGTTCACTGAGGCTGAGCCCCCAAAACCCCATGATATAGTCTAGTCACTACTGGAAAGCATTCGACCTATCAAATTGCACACCTGCAATGGTGTCATGGGGGGATTATGCAAGTATTCGGCATAAACCCAAAACTATATATTTATATCCCTAAGTAAACCTAAAACAAATCATGAGGGTATGCAATGGTGTATATATTTTTCTTTGTACAAATGAGGAAATCCAATGTCAAGTCAAAGCACATAATCTAATTTTGCAATCACAACAATCATTGTCACCATAGCAAAATTATAACAAACATGCTTAAAACTTGTTAAAATCCTCCAATCACACTCTTAGAATCTTAAATATTTTTGGGGGGCTGTGCGCCCCGGACCAGCACTAGCTGGGGGAGCCTTCCCCTCAGACCTCCCATTGTACAAGAATTATGTGCTTTGTTCACGAAAGAGAGGAGGCCCATAAATAATTTTTTGATGAATCATTGCACACCTGATAATCAGTTGAAGAGCCGCCACTGCTACTCTCATGTTGATACATATCTGTAAAGTGCAAGAAAGATAGCTGAAAGTGGAAAGTTGATTGAATGAAAGAAGGGCTTAAATGTTTTATCACTATCAGCTATTATTTTAACATTTTTTAACAGTACTGGACACAACAAGCAAATACAAAGTTAAATTTGAGCAACAATTTTTTGGGTTTGCCTCACCACACCGTTGTCTTCCACCCAAGTTAGAGTCCGGATTTTCATTTTACCACCACTGCTTTTCCCTCAAAGAAACTAAATTTACAAAGAGGCCGACTCATGTACCAATTATACCTTCGTCAAAAAGTCGGACCTACCACATCCTTACGCGTGCCTCGATGTTGCCAAATAGAACTTGCTTCAAACACTCACATTTAAATTGGTTTTCTATTGTGTTGAAATGAGTGGAGCCTCCTTATCGACAACGCTGACCAAAGTCTGTAACGGCGGTCAAGAGGAATTAAGGGTTGACAGCTTTACAAGACTACTTATTCCGCTTGAATGAAGAGCGGCAAAATAGGCAATGGTGGTAAATTGAAAATCTGGACTCTAAAGAGAATTGGCTGTCTGAGATAATGGAGTCAATCAATTCCTGCCTCAGGAATGTGTAAACGGTGACTTTGGAGCAGTTCTAGCAACGAGGCACTTAATTAATTCTAAGGTTGTTTCGAATTAGCCTGATTGATTCTGGTGCTGTCCGCGGGTGGAATCGTGTCTATAGTTCGAGGCACCTTTAGAAAGAACCAAACCGGATATCGCTACTGTGTGGGTGGCGTTTATCTGCCCGGTTCATTTGAAAAGTGCGAGCACATAGCAAAAATCCGTGTAGCACATAGTCAACTGTGAGCCCTGGCAGGCAGCGGAGCAAGAGGGAAGACAATCCCGAGCACGGCCTGCACCCTCGTTAATAACCCTCTTACCACCCCAATTTTAATTGACTCTGACCTGAATAGCAGGTGCATGTTGCCATATTTTACTGACTTGTGTTTGTAATTTCTGTTCCAGAGCAACAAGAAGCGGGGCACCAGTGAATCTGCCACTTAAAGGGAGAGAGAAAGAGAGACATAACTATCGTCAAGCCTTCCTTTTATTATATAATTAAGTTTATTCACCAAGACTAACTTGAAATGTGTCTACCTCTTATGTTTTTGAATTAAAAGCAGCAGTAGGTAAACTGCCATGTATTTAACGGCCTTGGATATTTCAAAGCTAGTGCTTTATTGCATTTACTGAAATCTACTGTTTTTTAAAAACCCAAAGTTCGATTAGCACGTATAGACACGACGTAACTATAATTTAACTTGATATTTTTTTATATGTTCTGTAATGTTAAGAACAGTTCCTCAATAAAAATAAATGTGTTGATGACATTACAATGATTGTGTTTATTTTCCAATACCGTAGTCCTGTATATCGCTACACTTTGTTCCAACATCATTTAGTTGTGTAAAGGGGTGTTTCCACCATTGTGCCATCCATTGATTTTGGACATCACAGAACTGGTCCCGGCCCACCAGGTCGACACAATGTCTTCTCCATTCTTCTCTTATTGCGACACCAGCTCCCTCCACTTTTTCCTGTCCTCTCACCATTTCTCTCTCTTCAACCACTATCCACTCTTCTCTCTCCTCCACATCTGCCAATGATTATTTAATATTTATACCATAATACACATAGTGATGCTATACATGAAATGTCTATGCTAAAATAAATTATATTCCCTGCAATCTACCATTAATGCAGTTTTGTGAAAACTGTTTTATTCATGCAAGTACTTATCTACCAGAAATTAACAATGCCCATGTTTCTGTTCCAAGTAGAGAGAAGAATGTTGATAAATTGATAACATGTCAACATATTGAATCAAGTTGTGCCGTCTACAGTGGCTCATACGGTTGGGGTGCAGATCCAAAGCGTACGATTTTGGGGGACAGGCGTCATCATCATTGAACAAAGTTATAATAAATGCATATGTTTATCTGTAGTATTATTGTACAGAAAAATTAAACGAGTAAACTTCAAACCAATGTGTGTGCTCTTATTAAACTACTCACCTGGTCAATCAATTTCGTAGTGGTATTTGTAACATGCATTAAAATGTTACAAGATTTGTACCAGCGTTCATTATGAAATCCCTTGTGTACGGTCTTCATTAGGACCATTATAATATGAACTTCCAAAGTCCAATTTAAATAACCCAGGTTTTTGTATTTTAATTATTTATGCATCTCGTGAATTAATTGTGGAATGTCCAAATGCTGAGGCACACAAAAGTGTTTTCAGAAATGTTTTTTTTCCTTATTTTATTTTATTTGTTTATTTCCCATACTGTTACATGCATTACTTTCAACAAACAAGCGCATGGATGCAAATAGATCTGTAATTCATTTTGGACATTTGCACCCATTACAAGAATGATTTGAAGTACAAGATTAATATTACTAGAACATTATGTGATGGACTGACATAGTAAAATGTGAAACAATACACACCTACTATCAAATCTAAAAAAAAAAACATTCTCTTGACTGCTCTGTCTCTCTCAAACCCAGCAAGAGGAAGTTCCTTATATAAAAAAGTTCCTTATGCTAGGAGGAAGTTCATTTCGCTACAGTCCAATTTAATGGTGTAAGGTGCATTAGATGATAAGAGGGTCAAGATCAATGTTTCCACTCGCAGACCTTTTAAGGAAAATAATGTTTCTTTTGTACACAACCTCCAAATAAGTTATAAGCATTTCTCTTCTAGAAGCACTACGTATAGTTCAGTTTGGTTGGTACCCTAAGATTGCTTTAGTTGTTTCAATTTGCTCACATGTTAGTTAGTCATTGACAGTGTTGGTTAAGTAAGAGTAAGATATTTTTTGAAGTATCTAGGTATAGGTAAAGATATTTTGGCTCAAATGGGTGTAGATAAAGGTAAAGATACAAGATACTTAGTAAAGATTTTAAAAATAAAAACTGATAGTTAAATACGTATAAATTTTTCTTTATTCATTTCACATTGATCGTGCATGGTACAGATGTAACTTCTCCGTAGAGAGAGTGTGAAATAGTCTTAAAAATTATTGAAGATACAAAATAAATATAAAAAACAACTAACAACTAGGCCTATATGTAAAACAATATTAAAGGTGTGGTTACATTATACTATAGCTAATTGGAGTGGCACGACACCTGGGCATCCATTATAATAATTAGGAAAACGCTTAAGTCCCGCCGCGTTGTTGGATGAGCGTAATTGGTGCATTGAGTTGCCATGTGTTATGCGGATTTTCTGTTGTTTTGTGAAAAAATTATTACTTAGTTCAAGATTTTTTTAAATTTAATTAAATAAAATAAAACTTAAAAATAAACTTTTATTTTTTATTTTTTCAATTAATCGTACTAATTTTAAAAAAAAGAAAAAATCGAAAAATTGCGATTTTTATAAGAAATAATTTTTCGATAGCGCTCAAATTTCACACGAATATATAAATTCATAAAATTAAGGTTCTGTGAAAAAATTATTTCAATAGACTAGGAAAACGCTCGGTTGGACGCGTTGTTGAGCAGAGCACCGGTACGTGCAACATGACCCGAGTACGACATTCCCATAAGGCCCACCACAAGTGTAGGCCTAACTGTGATATTAGACATTGTACACTATATACTATTCCAACATCTTTGCATTGTTCTAATTCACGTCATGCCTTCTAAAGTGTATCTTTGTATCTTCACTGCCTCCTTCATTTTTAACATCATTTTTCGAATTATGATTACCAATAAGTCTTTAAGGTCTTGACCGATTTAGCTGAAAATTTGGAAAAAAGGAGAGAATGTTGTACTTATTGACCCTGCAAAATTTCATAACGATCGGAACATTTTTTTTATTTTTATTTTTTATTTTTTATAACCAACGATCGGATTTTGTTCAAAAACTATACAGCAACCCGCCTAGGTGGTATGTACATGTGTGAAAAATTTCAGGTCGATCAGAGAAACGGTGCGACCTGTATCGAAGCAGTAACAGAAAAAAAACAAACAAAAAAACAAAAAAAAAACAGACATTCGAGCCATAAGAGTCAAGTGGAGACGCTCGCTACGCTCGCTCAATAAAGCATGTAGGTGTAATAAGCCAAAATATTGTTTTAAAAAAGAAAAAAAACACAAAATTTCTATTTTCATGAAAAATAATTTTTCGATTGCGCTCAAATTTCACACGGATATCTTAATTCATAAAATTAAGGTTCTGTGAAAAATCATAAAAATCGGATAAATGAATGTAGGTGTTATAAGTAAAATAAATTTTCAAAAAATCGAAAAAAATGGTAAAATTGCTTTTTCATGAGAAATAATTTTTTGATTGCGCTCAAAAACGTGGCAGTTCTAAGTTCAGAGATTTCGAAGGCCTCCATAAAATTTCATCGCAAATGCAGAATCGGTTTAGCCGGAATCGTGCTGACAAACACACAAAAATACAGTGAAAAAAAGGGAAAAAAACATTCCGGATTTTTTTCTCCAGTGTAGTGAAATGGAATCTTCGCTTCGCTCATCCAATTTTCTAAGAAAACGCCTTAGTCCCGCCGCGTTGTTGGATGAGCGTAAATAGTCTATTGAGCTGCCATGTGTTATGCGGATTTTCTGTTGTTCTGTGAAAAAAAAATTTACTATAAGTTGAAGATTTTTTAAAAATTACTTTTAATTAAATAAAAAATAAACTTTATTTTTTTTAATTTTTTTTTAATTATATTTTAAAAAAGAAAAAAATCGTAAAATTGCGATTTTCATAAGAAATAATTATTCGATTGCGCTCAAATTTCACACAAATATATTAATTCATAAAATTAAGGTTCTGTGAAAAAATCATTACAATCGGATAAAGCATGTAGGTGTTATAAGTCAAAGAATTGTTAAAAAAAAACGTAAAATTTCGATTTTCATGAGAAATAATTTTTCGATTGCGCTCAAATTTCACACGAATATCTTAATTCATAAAATTATGGTTCTGTGAAAAAATCATTAAAATCGGATAAAGTATGTACCGGTTGGTGTTATAAGTCGAAGAAATTTAAAAAAAATCGAAAAAAATAGTAAAATTGCGATTTTCATGAGAAATAATTTTTCGATTGCGCTTGGCAGTTCTAAGTTCAGAGCAGTGGCGGATCTAGGACATAATCATGGGGGGGGGCGATTTGGCGTGTTGGCATGGACAGTCGTGGGAAAGGGACTAAGCGCGGACGCACGGGGGGAATGGGGGGCCGAGCCCCCCATTAATTGCGCCGCAGGCGAAAATTTTGAAAATCAGGTTTTTAGAGTGCATTTGGTGCGTTTTAGAAAAAAGTGGTGGGCGGAATGCAATACGGAAACAATGTAGTTTGTGTGCACCAATTTGTTTTGTCGTCATGTCGAGCTTACAATTTACAGCATTGGCCTAGATTGCAATAGGCCTATAAACGTTTGATCTTATTTTCAATTCATCATTTTATTTATTTATTAAACGTCTATCCTATTTAGTTAAAAAACGATTCACATAGGAGGACAACTTAATAAATTGAAGTACACTGATGCAGACACATTTCAGAGGCAAACTGATTATTTCTGACAACATAAAGGAAAGTTGATTTTTATTGGGAGTTTTAAATAAATAGCGCCGCAGGCGAAAATTTTGAAAATCAGGTTTTTAGAGTGCATTTGGTGCGTGCACAATAAAATAATAAAATAATTTTTTTTAAGAATCATGGGGGGGGGGGCGATCGCCCCACCGCCCCCCCCTGTATCCGCCACTGGTTCAGAGATTTCGAAGGTCTCCAGAAAATTTCATCGCAATTGGAGTATCGGTTTAGCCGGAATCGTGCTGACAAACACACAAAAATACAGAAAAAAAAGAAAGAAAGAAAAAAAACATTCCGGATTTTTTTCTCCAGTGTAGTGAAATGGAATCTTCGCTTCGCTCATCCAATTACACATCACATACATACAATTAATAATTAAAATAATTGTTATATGAATATGATAAGATGAAGGGATATGAGTAAATGAAAAAATTATTACAACGTAACGTTGCGTGCACTGTGATACTTTCTTGTGATTGTAGACCTGGACGGAAATCATTGATATACTTGCTCCAACGAAAGAATGCAGATGCTTGGTAGTGGTGGGGGTAGAATGGGGGGTAGAATGAATGCGCGGTAAATGGAATGTCGCCTTCGCCTTTGTGTATGAAAGAGAAATATCTTTTACCAACGCAAGCAAAAATTATCTGTGCTAGATCACAGAGTTTCTCCGTGTGCAAGATCCACGCTGAGCTAGCGTGAATAGAATTGACAAAGTTGTTATGTTGGGAAAACAATTTTGAGCCACCTGCATTCTTTCGTTGGGACCACTATACTAATATAACCCTACCTAGACCCAGACGAGTTTTTTTCATTGTTAATTTTTGTATTTTCCATTGTCAAAAGAGTTCATTTTGTGCCCAAATGAAGAATATAATATTTTATTCCTAGCCTTAGACTTACAAAATTATAGTTTTGCAAGATCAATATAATTTTTTCAATCATTCTCCCGTCAATTTGGAGAATTTAATACCGGTATTGACTTTATTTAATTCATTCATGTCAACAATGTTTAAAACATGTCGTCAGTTAGCCTGTTCCGAAACGGGTATAAATATTCCCTCTCTCTCCCCTTGTACTGAATGCCCTATTACAGCAGAGAATTGCACTACGAATAACGATAGTATATAAACGGCACTCAAGAAATTTATTAAATTGAATATTTATTAATTTATAACAATTTATTTAGAATGCTATTTATATCTGACTCGGGAGTATAATTCGGTCTAAAGATCGCAAAAAGCGAGAAAAGAGGAAAAATCCATCTCGGAAACATCAGCTTGTATGTAGGGAAGTATTTTACTTCCCGAAATTAGAGGCGAGCTCTGGCCGCCGACATGAAAAATTTCCCCCACATCATCTAGGCTAGTGTGGATCTAACGGTTGTGACCAAATAAACCAAAATCTAGAATTTTATTAACAATGTACATAATTGAAACCAAGACTTTTGACCGAGAGGATATCAATATTCAACACAAAAACATTAACAATAACCAGGTCAGGAATAAAAAGCTCTTACCAAAAGTTCGTAAATTTTCGAAAGTCTCTGCTTCCTTCCACAGACGCGAGGAAACTTACAAATTCGTACAAATGCTATTGATATTGAAAAGAAAACATTTCAAAGTGTTATAATTTGAAGACAAGAGTAGGCCTACCTATGGGTTACAAAATAGAAACAAAAATTAGCTTTCCAACACAAAAATTATGTGCATGAATGTGTCCGGTACGTAATTGAATTTACTATAATCAATCGCCTATATTGGGCCTACTACTCAGCCCCAAATTAAAATAAAATTTCTTTTCCAATATCAGATGATCATAATAAATAAACTATGTCAAACTTATTTTTAAGTTAGGCCGATAGATTCACCTTTTGAGTGCCACGGCCTAGCTTCCTTAGGATCGCAGCTCTGTCGCTATCACACTGTAGATCAATTGTGGATCCTTGAAAAGGCAGATAGTTTTGTGCTAAAATACTACAATTAGACTTTGATGTGATGTAAATGTATAATAATCAATTATTAGTAGTATATAAACTATCCTATCTTGTATTAGTAGGTAAAGTAGTTCTATGTTATAGGTCCTAGATCAGCTGTATACCAACAATTCTGACAATGCTTATGTTACGATGCACATACTTGCTACGGTATCACATGTAATCCCACAGCTGTAAATTAATACTAGGAAACACTCAGTTGGACGCGTTGATAAGCGAGCTAGACCCACATTGTACATTTTTTTTAAAAATTAAAATTTGTTGCGACGTTCGCTGTCCACGGGGCCATGTTTCCAACATTATTTATTATTGGCAAGGTATATGGGTAAACCACCTCCTTGGGGTAAACCTTTACTTTGTGGATAAAATCCACCGCCATCTAGAGGACCTTGACATCGTTTCTTTGGGAAAACTATTTTAACTCTTTGGTAACAAATAATATACTGCTTTCTCGATAGTTTTTTGACTTTATTACTTTTCGTTGCCATGGTAACGTTACTGTGGTTAAAATGTAATTTCCATCTACACTACTTATCGGACCAAAATAAAATTAACATATTCGTGACCGGACGGACATTCTAAATGATTTGCCACCTCAGATTTTGTGTCCGTTTAGTTTAAAAAAACAACTTTCGATTAACTTTAATGTAACTTTGTAACTTTTTGAACGATTTTGCCACAAAACTAATGGCATTCAATCCAGATCGAAGCTTTCGGATGTTCCAAATTTTAACTCGATCCGAGCCTTTGTTCGAACGTTATGTCGTATGTCGTACGTATGTGTGTTGTCGAGTTGAAATTTGGACCATCCGCAAGCTTCGTTCTCGATTGAATGCCATTAGTTTTGTGGCAAAATCGTTCAAAAAGTTTAAAAGTTACATTAAAGTTAATCGAAAGTTTTTTTTTCAAACTAAACGGCGACAAAATCTGAGGTGGCCAAATCATTTAGAATGTCCGTCCGGTCACGAATATGTTAATTTTATTTTGATCCGATAAGTAGTGTGGATGGAAATTACATTTTAACAAAAGTAACGTTACCATGAATGAGAATGAATGAATGATAGCTTTATTTCCATTAATGCATTTTACATAGTTGACCCTTAAGATAATAGAACTATATCTTACAGTAGGGTATATGGAAAGTATGTGCGTGCACATTTACAATTTCCTATTAAACTATTTACTAAATACTAACAATGCAAGCCTAAGTGATTTAGGAGCACTACAGTTAAGGTTTGGTAATAAATTAATAGTAATGCAGTTCGTGCAGTCTAACACTAGAGGCCTGTATCTAGTAATATAATTGGATGAGCGTAGCGAGCGTAGCGAGCGAAGCGAAGATTCCATTTCACTACACTGGAAAAAAAAATCCGGAATGTTTTTTTTTTTTTTTTTTTTTTTTTTTTTTTGTATTTTTGTCTGTTTGTTAGCACGATTCCGGCTAAACCGATACTCCGATTGCGATGAAATTTTATTGAGACCTTCGAAATCTCTGAACTTAGAACTGCCACGTTTTTGAGCGCAATCGAAAAAAAAATCTCATAAAAATCGCAATTTTACGATTTTTTTCGATTTTTAAAAAATTTCTTCGATTTATAATACCTACACGCTTTGTCCGATTGTAATGATTTTTTCACAGAACCTTTATTTTATGAATTTATATATTCGTGGAAAATTTAAGCGCAATCGAAAAATTATTTCTCATGAAAATCGCAATTTTACGGGGGTTTTCTATTTTAAAACAATTCTTCGACTTATAACACCTACATGCTTTATCCGATTGTAATGATTTTTTCACAGAACCTTAATTTTATGAATTAATATATTTGTGTGAAATTTGAGCTCAATCGAATAATTATTTCTTATGAAAATCAAAATTTTACAATTTTTTTCTTTTTAAAATTACGATTAATTAAAAAAATTAAGAATTAAAGTTTATTTTTTATTTATTTTAAATAATTTAAAAAAAAATCTTCAACTTAGTAATGATTTTTTCACAGAACAGAAAATCCGCATAACACATGGCAGCTCAATGCACCAATTACGCTCATCCAACAACGCGGCGGGACTTAAGCGTTTTCCTAGTACTCAAAAAACTAATACTAGGAAAGCGCTTAAGTCCCGCCGCGTTGTTGGATGAGCGTAATTGGTGCATTGAGCTGCCATGTGTTATGAGGATTTTCTGTTGTTCTGTGACAAAATTATTACAAAGTCGAATAATTTTTTTAAATTAAATTAAATTAAATAAAAAATTGACTTTATTTTTTAATTTTTTTTATGAATCGTAATTTTAAAAAAGGAAAAAATCGTAAAAATGCGATTTTCATAAGAAATAATTATTCGATTGCGCTCAAATTTTACAAGAATATATTAATTCATAAAATTAAGGTTCTGTGAAAAATTCATTACAATAGGATAAAGCATGTAGGTGTTATAAGTCAAAGACTTGTTTAAAAAAAGAAAAAAACGTGTAAAATTTCGATTTTCATGAGAAATAATTTTTCGATTGCGCTCAAATTTCACACGAATATCTTAATTCATAAAATAAAGGTTTTGTGAAAAAATCATTAAAATCAAATTAAGCATGTAGGTGTTATAAATCGAAGAAATATTTTAAAAATTGAAAAAATTCGTAAAATGGCGATTTTCATGAGAAATAATTTTCCGATTGCGCTCAAAAACGTGGCAGTTCTAAGTTCAGAGATTTCGAAGGTCTCCATAAAATTTCATCGCAATTGGAGTATCGGTTTAGCCGGAATCGTGTTAACAAACACACAATAATACAAACAGAAAAAAAAGAAAAAAAAAAAACATCCCGGATTTTTTTCTCCAGTGTAGTGAAATGGAATCTTCGCTTCGCTCGCTACGCTCATCCAATAATAATACAATATATACAAATTATAACATGTATTTCACATGTCGGTGACAAGTTTAGGCCGTATATTATAATCTACATCAAGGCAAGGCCCTATCTATGCAGTAGTTAAGGATTGTAGATCATAGGGTTGTAATTTAACACTATAGGCCTACATTTTTATGATGAAACTCTAGTCTTTTCAGGACATTAATTAGACATTTTGTAATACTATGATCATATTATGTCACACTATATTTTCAAACCTAGTAGGGCCTTCATAATATGCTAGTAATAGCCTACCGGTACCCTATGCTTACAAAAGTATCGTTTAGGAATTCATCTACTGAGTAGTATGCCTTATTGCTAAGGAGCAATTTGAGTTTGTCTTTAAATGAATTCATATTAGGAATTGTTTTTATGTGTGTTGGAAGTTTGTTGAATAATTTTATGTTTATGTATTTCGAATTTATTTGTGTGAGCTTGCGCTTGTGGAATTTAGTGTGTATGTTAGTAGCTTGTCTTGTATCATGTGAGTGGACAATATTATTCATTGTTTGATTTGATATGTCCTTTTTAAGGCTCATAATAGATTCGTATATATATAGGCTGTAAAATGTAAGTATATTATGTTTAATAAAATGTGGTCTGCAGTGAGGTTTGACATAAGAGTTAGTTTCTTGTTTAAGGCCAAGCATTGTTCGGAGAGCTCGTTTTTGAAGCTTGAAAATAGAGTTCGCTATAGTGGAGTGACCCCATACCGCAATGCCGTATCTCATGTGTGGTTCAAAATTTGCGTAGTAAGCTAGTTTAGAAACTTTGGCGTTAGAAATTAGTTTAATTGATTTTATAGCAAAACAGGCTGAGCTTATTTTTTTCGCTAAAATGTTATAATAAGTATGCCAATTTAAATTTTTATCAAAATGAATTCCAAGAATTTGTATGTCAACGAGTTTGTATGTCTCGCCATAACGTTCGAACGGAGGCTCGGATCGAGTTGAAATTTGGACCATCCGAAAGCTTCGATCTGGATTGAATGCCATTAGTTTTGTGGCAAAATCGTTCAAAGTTTTTTTTTAAAACTTAACGGCGACAAAATCTGAGGTGGCCAAATCATTTAGAATGTCCGTCCGGTCACGAGTATGTTAATTTTATTTTGATCCGATAAGTAGTGTAGATGGAAATAACATTTTAACAAAAGTAACGTTACCATGGCAATGAAAAGTCGCACGAGGTTGGTGGCCACTATGCACTGCCACCTAGAAGTAATCAAAATACTATCGAGGAAGCAGTGTATTATTTGTTACCAAAGAGTTAAAATAGTTTTCCTATAAAGGAATGATGTCAAGGTCCTCTAGATGGCGGTGGATTTTATCCACAAAGTAAAGATTTACTCACGGGTTTACCCAAATACCTTACCAATAATAAATAATATTGGAAACATGGCCCCGTGGACAGCGAACGTCGCAAATTTTTAAATTTAAAAAAATGTGCAATATATGGGTCTAGCTATAGCACGTGCTCGCTTATCAACGCGTCCAACTGAGCGTTTTCTAGTACAATACAAACAACATGAATTACTAAAAAAGAATACACTGTTTTTGCCTATATACCTAGGCATACTATTGCTTAATCACCTCTTGATGTAAACGCCTATCTTATTGGATGAGCGTAGCGAGCGTAGCGAGCGAAGCGAAGATTCCATTTCACTACACTGGAGAAAAAATCCGGAATGTTTTTTTTTCTTTTTTTTTTTTTTTTTTTTTGTATTTTTGTCTGTTTGTTAGCACGATTCCGGCCAAACCGATACTCCGATTGAGATGAAATTTTATGGAGGTCTTCTAAATCTCTGAACTTAGAACTGCCACGTTTTTGAGCACAATCGAAAAAAAATTTCTCATGAAAATCGCAATTTTACGATTTTTTTCTATTTTTTTAACAATTTCTTCGACTTACAACACCTACATGCTTTGTCCGATTGTAATGATTTTTTCACAGAACCTTTATTTTATAATTGTATATTGTAAAATTTGAGCGTTATCAAAAAAATATTTTTTACGAAAATCGCAATTTTACGACTTTTTTTCAATTTTTAAAATTTCTCCAGCTTATAACACCTACATGCTTTATCCGATTGTAATGATTTTTTTACAGAACCTTAATATTATGAATTAATATATTCGTGTAAAATTTGTGCGCAATCGAATAATTATTTCTTATGAAAATTTCAATATTACGATTTTTTCCTTTTTTAAAATTACGAATCATTAAAAAAAATTAAAATTTAAGTTAATTTTTTATTAAATTTAATTTAATTTTTTATTAAATTTAATTTAATTTTAAAAATATCTTCAACTTAGTAATGATTTTTTCACAGAACAACAGTAAATCCGCATAACACATGGCAGCTCAATGCACCAATTACGCTCATCCAACAACGCGGCGGGACTAAAGCGTTTTCCTAGTATAAATAATGTCGAAATATTACATAATATTTAATTGGATGAGCGTAGCGAGCGAAGCGAAGATTCCATTTCACTACACTGGAGAAAAAAATCCGGAATGTTTTTTTCTTTTTCTTTTTCTTTTCTTTCTTTCTTTCTTTCTTTCTTTCTGTATTTGTTGGCTGGTTGTTAACACGATTCCGGCTAAACCGATACTCCGATTGCAATGAAATTCGCTTATCAACGCGTCCAACTGAGCGTTTCCTAGTACAATACAAACAACATGAATTACTAAAAAAGAATACAATGTTTTTGCCTATATACCTAGGCATACTATTGCTAAATCACCTCTTGATGTAAACGCCTATCTTATTGGATGAGCGTAGCGAGCGTAGCGAGCGAAGCGAAGATTCCATTTCACTACACTGGAGAAAAAAATCCGGAATGTTTTTTTTTCTTTTTTTTTTTTTTTTTTTGTATTTTTGTCTGTTTGTTAGCACGATTCCGGCTAAACCGATACTCCGATTGAGATGAAATTTTATGGAGGTCTTCTAAATCTCTGAACTTAGAACTGCCACGTTTTTGAGCACAATCGAAAAAAATTTCTCATGAAAATCGCAATTTTACGATTTTTTTCGATTTTTTAACAATTTCTTCGACTTACAACACCTACATGCTTTGTCCGATTGTAATGATTTTTTCACAGAACCTTTATTTTAAATAACATTTTAACAAAAGTAACGTTACCATGGCAACGAAAAGTCGCACGAGGTTGGTGGCCACTATGCACTGCCACCTAGAAGTAATCAAAATACTATCGAGGAAGCAGTGTATTATTTGTTACCAAAGAGTTAAAATAGTGTTCCTACAAAGGAAACGATGTCAAGGTCCTCTAGATGGCGGTGGATTTTATCCACAAAGTAAAGATTTACTCACGGGTTTACCCAAATACCTTACCAATAATAAATAATATTGGAAACATGGCCCCGTGGACAGCGAACGTCGCAAATTTTTAAATTTTTAAAAAATGTGCAATATATGGGTCTAGCTATAGCACGTGCTCGCTTATCAACGCGTCCAACTGAGCGTTTTCTAGTACAATACAAACAACATGAATTACTAAAAAAGAATACACTGTTTTTGCCTATATACCTAGGCATACTATTGCTAAATCACCTCTTGATGTAAACGCCTATCTTATTGGATGAGCGTAGCGAGCGTAGCGAGCGAAGCGAAGATTCCATTTCACTACACTGGAGAAAAAAATCCGGAATGTTTTTTTTTTTTTTTTTTTTTTTTTTTTTTTGTATTTTTGTCTGTTTGTTAGCACGATTCCGGCTAAACCGATACTCCGATTGAGATGAAATTTTATGGAGGTCTTCTAAATCTCTGAACTTAGAACTGCCACGTTTTTGAGCACAATCGAAAAAAAAATTCTCGTTGTATGGCACTGGGGAGTGGTTACGCCCCCCATTGTTCTTTTTTAATTATGCAAATTTTTTAATTACCCAATTAATTATTCATATTTTAATTATTCATATATTTTTTAATTATGAATTTTTAATTTTTTAATTATTAATTTTTTTAATTATGAATTTTTAATTTCAAGATGGCGAATGCTACACTAGAGTGTGGCCTCTTTAACCTAACTTTTTTCAAGATGGCGGATACTACACTAGAGGGTGACCACTTTAACCTAACTTAACCTAACATGATGACGTCATGCAAACCTGTCAAGACTTGTTTCTTCAAGATGGCGGATGCTACACAAGAGGGTGATCACTTTAACCTAACTTAACCTAAGTTTTTATTTAATTTCGGTACGGAGCATCGTGTACATCCTTCCAGGACGAAGACTGGACCGAGACTGACGATTTTGAGCTTGACTTGTCTAAGACCTACCCCACGGTGTCGGTGCGCAGAAGTAGATGCGCAGTGGTTTTATTTCGCGATATATGTTAATTTAATATTTCCAAGTAATTACGTTTTTGAAAAAAAGTCAGATGAAGCTGTACTTGAACCCCGGCCGTCTGCGCCAAACTTCGACACGCTAACCACTGGACTGCCAGGACACAGATGACAGCATGAGTTTATTCGTTACAAACCCTACACGGACACCCACGGCGCTACCTAGTAGAAAAATTTGTAACAAAGAACCTTTCTAGTAGGGATTTTGGAACTAAAGGACCTACGCGCGGCGTTTAACCTGGGACTAAACATTAACAAAAGAAACACTATTAGCAGTGAATTTGGAACTAAGTAAAAAAGTATATTCCCCCATAACGAACCCAAAGCATGATGACATGGTATGTCACGATACACAAACCTGTCAAGCATGTTTTAGGTTGAAAGATGCGGATAGGAAATGGTTTACATGGGGGTGAATTTAATTTAAAGTCAAAATTTATTCTTTTTTATAAAAAAATCTTGAAATTTTTTAACAAATCACATTGTCCATGAAAACCCAAAATTTTTACAATACAATTTTGCATCAAGCAGCATTCATCAACACCACTTCACTTAGATAAATTCAGTACCAAGTTCAACACAATTATTTCCATTTTCCCACAGTAATGTATTTCTCCTCATATTTAATGTTCAATAGGTTTTCCACAAAGTCATGTAGGCCCTAACCGATGTAAACGGGAAATTTAAAGTTTTAAAAAAATTGTTTTATATCACGATAGCATAACTCACTCAGAATCAAAGAGTTTCTTCAAGTTTTTAATACCCCACATACGTCTGGTGTACGAGTCTTCCTGTAAAGGGGGGGCAGCTAGGGCCCAGCGCTATTTCCTCACTGGTAGGGCTGTAGGGACCACTGACCCGTTTCACATTGCTAGCCACATGAAACTGTATCTTTCTATGGAGTAGTAGACCCCCCGTACAGAAAGATTTCGGGTTTTTTACACTAAACCTTGGAAATTGATCAAGGTTCTCAGTCGGGCCGTAAAATGTTTTATTTTAACCAGTCAACATCTTGAACCCTTTCCCTTGTCGAAAAGGTTTTGAAATTCGGCGAGGCCTCTGACGACTTTTTAAAATAAAGCCTCGTATAATTTTTATTGATGTAGCTAGAAACCGCATGGTTTTCGACTGTCCACGACTAAATCAGACACTGACGACGAAGCCAAGATCCTTTTGCACTTAAGGTGTCCTGCGGCAGTTTCGTGAACTTGGGGAATCTTGGGAAAAACTTCGTGAATGCCGTGAATCTTGGGAAATCTTCGGGGGAGCCCCTCCTTTTCTTTCCCCATCACCAACTTCGTGAAACTGCGGGAGTTGCAATCAAGATTACATGATTTAAATTTCTTTTTAAAAATTATTCTTCAGTCCTTTTTTTCCACTGCAGACAGACTCTAGACATACCAATTTTTTTAAAAAACTTGGGTGGTCTTTCTGAAGAAGTGAATGCATCCAATTATGGGGAATTCTAGCCTATTCTAAGGAGTGCTTGTATTTTAAAAAAACGAATGGATTACAAAAATTTTCATTTTTCAATTGTTGTTCGATTTGCACCTATTTTTTAAACCCTTTTAGATTTTTTTTGCGGCGCCGTCATCATTTTTGGTACGTTAAATTTTTTGTGTGGGAACTTTGACCAAGACCCTGACCGATTTTCGCCCCAAACCTGCTGGTTTGTCGGTTAGTGCCCTTGGGCAAATTTTAAGCACTTTTTTTCAAAATTTTGGCGGTTTACGACCCGGGCATATATCATATTAAAACAACTTACGGTTAAAATGCCCTGAGGACAAATCTCGAGGAAGGAAGGGCCTTGCGAACCAAAACCAAAAATTTTTTAAAGTTCTTATCTCTAAAAAATGCGTGAAAAAAAAAACTTTTCCTTGCAATTTTTTCAAGTCCTTACTAAGTTGTAATAAAAAATGTGTGAAAAAAATTTTTCACATTACAAAAGTTTTAAGTTATTAAATACCATGTAAAAAAAATGTGTGCAAATAAGATAAGTGTTACTGAGGTGTACGTATTTCATTATATTATGTGTTGGAAATAAAAAGGAAAATGTTAAATATTTTTCCCAAGTTCTTACACTCTGTAAAAAAAAATGCGAAAAATAACAAAACTACACATCCATACACTTCAGCTTCTCACCCTCAATTCACCACACCCACATATTTTTCAAAACCCACACTATTTCTCACACTACACCACCAAAGTAAACACTGTACACTACATTCACACTACAATACACTACAATACCCACACAAAGTATACACTGTACACACTCCCCCTCCATACACCCCCAAAAATACACGTCAAAATTTCCCCAAACTACACTCCTACACCACCAAAGTACACACTTTTTTCTTCATCTCACACTACGTACACTACACCACACAAAGACACATTGTCCTACATCTCACACTACACTAACTACCCACACAAAGTACACACTGTTACTACTCTCCCACTACAGTAAAATTTCCCACAAAAAGTACACCTTCACACATCTCCACTACAATACATAAAAACCCACCCCAAAGTACACATGTACATACTCTCCCACACACACCACACAAAGTACAAACGTTACTACATTCACACACAGTACAATTCACCACACAATAACACGGGACACTACATTCACACAAACACTACACTACACCACCACAAAGTACACACTGTTCACTACTCTTACACTAAAAACACTACATACACTACACAAAGTCCCCTTTTTACACTACGTCTCACACTAAAATACCTACACTACAACACAATAACTCTTCACTACGTCTAAAACTACACCCAAAAAATACACACCGTCCTACTTCCCTCACACAAAAACCCACAAAGTACACACTGTACACAACACTACACACATAACTTTTCCTTGCAAAGTTAAAAAATTCTTTTACTTTGTAAATAAAATAGGGGCAAACAACTTTTTTTTACATGTGTAATATTTCTTTGATGCAAGAAAGTAGTTTAACGTTTTAAAAACACCTTTAAAAGAAAATGCTGCCAAAAAATGTGTTTTCCATGCAAAGTTTCAAAGTTTTTACTTCTTTGAAAGAAAATGTGTGCAAAAAAGTTAAGAGCTTAAAAACTTTTTTAGTTCTACTACAAAAAAAGTAATTTTTTTCCTTTAAAAAGTAACAATTTTTTATTTTTACAAACTAACAATTTTTCTTATAGTCCGTAAGAAATTGCGTACACTAAACTAGTTTTTTATTAAAAACCTAAAAGTTCGTATACTCTGTCACGCAATGTGCGCTTTTAAGTTTTCCTGAAAATTTCAAGTTCTAATATACTCTGTAAAAAAACTCGTAAAAAACAAGTTTACCATTGAAGATATAATACTATGTAAAAAAAATACGTGCAAGAAAGTAAACCTTTAAATTCAAATAATATTTTCTTAATTCAAACAAAAAGTGCGAAATTTAAGTAAGTTTTCTTAAAAATTTTTTTTTAAGTTCTAATACTTTTAAAAGAAAATCGTGAATATAAGATTACAAATGATACTTTAATACTATGGAAAAAAACAAGTGCAAAAATTTTTTAACATTTCAATTACAAACTAATAATTCTTTTACTCTGTAAAAAACGCGTGAAAATAAGTTTACAAACGGTATTTTAATGTTGCGGGAAAAATACTGCAATATTAAACTTTTCAATTAAAAACTAATAAGTTTTTATACTCTGAAAGATTAATGCACGTAAAAATTTTACAAACAACAAATTCACAAGTTGTTTTTCTCTGTAAATAAACTGTGCAAAATAAGTTTACAAAGCAAAAAACTCACAATTTTTTAAGCTCTGAAAGAAAAATGCTTAAAATCAGTTAAACAAACTTTTTGTTTTTATACTCTTTAAAAAAAAATACATTAGAAAAATTTTACAAATTTACATTTACATTTTTTCAAGTTTTTCTACGCCTGAAAAAGATTGCGGCATAACTTAAGTTTTTTTTTGAAAACTTTCAATTTTCTTATTCTCTATAAAGTTAAAAGGCGTGAAAATAATTTAACAATATAAGTTATTTACCTGTGAAGAAAATGTTTGGAAAAAATTTGGTTCTTACTTGCGTACATATTTCTTAGGTGAAGGAAGTTTGTTAAAATTTTTTACAAGTTTTTTGCACTCGTGAAGAAATTGGGGTGAAAAAATTTTACATGTGTAAAATAACTTTAAGTTTGTAGCTTTGATCAATTTTCTTTAAATGAAAGGGAAGAAAAATTTTAAAAATTTTACAAGTTCGTACAACTTTTTAAAAATAGCGTAAAATGTTGACAAAATTACAATTTACAAGTTTTTTTATACTCTCTAAAAAAATTGGGGCACACAGATAATTTTTTACTTTTAACTCCTACAAGAAATTTATACTTTGTTAAAATGTTTGCATCCACAAAAAAAAAGTTTTACTTTTAAAAAAAAAAATACTAGTTATTATACATTGAAAAGTTATTGCGCGTATATAATATAATTTTCATTACAGATTGCAACAAACAATTTTTATTTTAAAAACCTACAAGTTCTTTAACTCTGTAAAGAAAACTCATGAAAAAAAGTTTACACACTAAAATAGTTCAAAAAAAAAAAAAAAAGTGCAGGCAAGAAAACTTTTAAATAACAAACAAACAAGTTATGATATTTTGAAAGAAACTGCCCCCTAAAAAAAGTTTACGAACTAACAAATTAAACAAGTTATTAAAACCCTGTAAATAAACGGGGCAAAAATAAGTTTAAAAATTTACAATTCAAATGTTTCAAGAAAATGTGTGCACAGAAGAAAAATTTTACAAAAAAACCCTACAAGTTCTTAACTTTAAAAAAATTTTAGAAAATAATTTTCAAACTATAAAACTGACTAGTTTTTTAACGCTCTAAAGATTTTTTGTGTACATTATGATTTTTTATTCAGAAAAATTACAGTTCATATAATTTTTAAAGATATTGCGTGCACATAATAAACTTTACTAACGTAACACCAATTTACTTACTTTTACTTTTTTTTAAAACTTAAAATTCTATAGCTGTAAAAAATTGCGTGAAAACAAAAAATTTTTTTTACTTAGCAAACCTACAATTCTTAAACTCTGTAAAAAAAAAATGTGTGCATGAAATTTTGTTTTCCTTTTGAAACTTTCATTTTTTTATCTGTGAAAAAATGCGTAGAAAAAAAAGTACACAAACTTAAAAGTCCTTATAATCTTTAAGAAAAAAGTATGAAATAATCTATTTTTTCCTTATACTCGGCAAATAAAATGCTTATAATAATTTAACAAATTTTAAAATTTAAATTTTATATCTCTGTAAAGATATTACGTGTACAAAATTTTATTTTTCTCAAAAAATTACAAGTTTTTTATCAGTAGTAAAATGCATGAAGTAAGTTTCAAATTTTACAAGTTCTTTTTTGGGTTTAAAAAATTTCATGTACAAAAACAACACTACTTAACAAACTCTTAAGTTATTTAACTTAAAGAAAAAAATAAAAAAAAAAAGTTTAAAAACATTACAAACTCAAAAGTTATAATACTCTGTAAGAAAAATGTTTTGAAAAAATTTTAACATTAGCAAACTCAAAGTTTCTCTCTGTAAGAAAAAGGAGTGAAGAAGTTATATTTTCCTCTTAAACTATAAAGTTCTATAATTTGAAACATGTTGCAAATAATTTAAAGCTTCCTTGAAAAATAAGTTGTAATTCTGCATGTGTACATTTTATTTGTTAATTTGTTGAAATGAAAGAAGTCTAAACTTTTCGCCACGTTGTTATCTATGTAAAAAAAATGCGTGCATTCAAGACAAGTTTTCCTATACAAACTTTAAGTTTTTTTAATACTTTGAAAAACATGCATGTCTTCATTCGGATATTTTGTTTTTGTGAGTTGTTATGGAAAATAAAAAATATTTTCCTTCTACTTAAAGTTTTTAATTCTATGTGCGGGAATGTGCGCAATACTCTAAAGCTAAATTTCATAACTGCTTATATTTTTGGTGAAACTTATTTAAAAGCATTTTGGTTGCAGAGTATAGTAACTTGTAGGTTTGTTAGTTTGAAAACTTATTTTCCCACGCTAATCCTTTTCAAAATGTAGACTTGTAAAAGTTTTTAAAATTTAAATTCTTAGCCTAAGAAATATGTTAACAAGTTTCAAAACGTTTAAAATTTTACTTCCTTGACTAAAAAAAATATTGGGCCCAAATTACAACACTTCAATTATTTCACACTGTCTTGTAAACTTTTTTTCACGCAATTTCTTCATTGAGTGCAAGAACTTTTAAAAAAAATTTTTCTATAAAATTTCTTGCACATAAGAAAAGTACAAATAAGAACACGTAAAAATTTTTTCAAACTTTTTTACAGAAATATAAAACATTTAGTTTTTAAAATTATTTTTTAGCAATTTTTTTACAAAATATAACCCTTTTAATTTTTTTAAGGAAAATTATATTACTACAGCAATAAATTTTCCAGTATAAAAAACTTGTAAAATTTTTAAAAAAAAGTAAAGTAAGTAAAAATTGGTTTATAGTTAGTAAAATTATATTATGTGCACGCAATTCTTTTCAAATTATATAAATTGTAAATTTTTCTGAAAAAAAGTCATATTTACACAAAATATCTTTTTGGCGTTAAAGAACTAGTCAGTTTGTTAGTTTGTAAACTTATTTATAAATTTCTTTACTAGTATAAAAACTTGTAGGGTTTTTAAGTAAAATTTTTTCTTCTGTGCACACATTTTTTTTTGACATCATTTAGAACTTTTAAGTTTGAAACTTATTTTAGCAACCCTTTTTTTTTTACAGATATAATAACTTTTGAATTTGTTAGTTCGTAAAATTTTTTAGGGGCAGTTACTTTCAAAATATCATAATTGTTAGTTTTTTTATTTAAATGTTTTCTTGCCTGCACGTTTTTTTTTAGAACTAGTCAGTGTTAAAATTATTTTTTAGTTTTCTTTTTCAAGTTTTTAAAAACTTTAGGTTTTTTTAAAAAGAAAATTTTTTGTTGCAAATCTGTAAGTGAAAAATTTTATTATATCACGCAAAACTTTACCCAAAGTTAAACTAGTTTTTTTTTTAAAAAAAAAACTTGTTTTTTTGTGGAGCAACATTTTAACAACGTATAAAATTTCTTGTAAGTTAAAAGTAAAAGTTATCTTGTGTGCACAAAATTTATTTAGAGAGTATAAAACTTGAAGATTGTAATTTGGTCAAAATTTCTCGCTATTTTTTTTAACAAGTTGTAGAAATTAGTAAAATTTTTTAAATTTTTCTTCCCGCACTAAGAAAATGATCACAAGTACACACTTAAAATTATTTTACCATGTAAAATTATTTTTACGCAAATTTTTTCACAGGTGCAAAACTTGTAAAAATTTTAACAATACTTCCTTTCACCTAAGAAATATGACGCAATAAAACAAAATTATTTCCCAAACATTTTTTTCAAGAGATAAAAACTTTATAGTTTTTTAAAAATTTTTTCACGCCTTAACTTTATGAGTATAAGAACTTGAAAGTTTTCAAAGGAAAACTTAAGTTATATGCACGCAATCTTCTTACAGAGCGTAAAACTTGAAAATTAACTGTAAATTTGTAAACTTTATCTAATTATTTTCTTTAAAGGTTAAAAACAAGAAAGTTTGTTCAACTTATTTTAACGCATTTTTCTTTACAGAGCTTAAAAACTTGTGAGTTTGTTTTCTTTGAACTTATTTTAGCACGTTTTTTTTAAGAGAAAAACAACTTGTGAATTTGGGGTTTGTTTGTAAAATTATTTACTGCTTAAACTTTCAGAGTATAAAACTTTTTAGTTTGTAATTAATGTTTAATTACTTTTTCCGTATTTTTTCTGCATACTATTTAAAATAGCCATTTGTTAAAATTTTTTCACGCGTTTTCTTTACAGAATAAAAGAACTTATTATTTGTAATTGAAATGTTAAATTTTCTTGCACGTGTTTCCCACATAGTTTAAAGTAGTCGTTTGTAATCTTTATTCCGATTTTTTTTTCGAGATTAGAACTTAAAAAAATTTCTGAAAGGGAAAAATTAAAATTAAATTGCGCACATTTTCGTTATGAATATAAGAATTATTAAAATTTTTTTTTTAATTTAAAGGTTTACTTACTTGCCGTATTTTTCTTACATGATTATATCTAGTCAAAGTGTAAACGTGTTTTCACGAGTTTTTTTACAGAGTATATTAGCTTGAAAAATTTCTCATGGGAAACTTTAAAAGCGCACATTTTTTCGTGACAGAATCGAACTTGTAGGTTTTTAAGTAAAACTAGTTTATGTGTCGCAATTTTTTTACGGACTATAAGAAAATTTTTAGTTTGTAAAAAAAATTTTTAGCTTGTAAAAGGAAAAAATTCTTTTTTTCGTATAAACTAAAAAATTTGTTTAAATCTCTTAACTTATTTGCACACATTTTTTTTTTCCCAAAAAATAAAAACTTTTAAACTTTGCTGGAAAAAAACATATTTTTGGCATGCATTTTCTTAATGAGTGTGTAAAACGTTTAAAAACTACTTTCTTGCAAAAGAAATATGTACACATGTAAAAGCAATTTTTTTGCATCATTTTATTTTCAAAGTAATAAGAATTTTAACTTTGCAAGGAAAAGTTATGTGTGTAGTGTTGGTACATGGGTACTTTTCGGTGTATGTGAGGTGAAGTAGTGTACGGTGTACTTTATGTGGGGTAGTGTGAGACGAGTGTCAGAGTGTACTTTGTTAGGTAGTGTAGTGTATTTTAGTGTGGACGTAGGTACAAGTGTACTTTGTTAGTGTAGGGAGGGATTTTATGTAAGATTAGTGAACAGTTGTACTTTTGTGGTGAGTTATGTATTGTAGGTAAGATGTAGTGACAGTGTGTACTTTGTGTGGTGTAGTGTGAGGGGAGTATGACAGTGTTACTTTGTGTGGGTTTGTAGTTATTGTAGTGTGAGATTTGTGTACAGGTGTACTTTGGGTTTGGGGTATTGTGGTATTGTAGTGTGAATGTAGTGTACATGTGTCTTTGTGTGGTGAAATTTTTGTATGTGAGATGTAGTAAAAGTGTGTACTTTTGTGGGTTGTAGTGTATGTTTAGATTAGTGTCAAAGGTTCTTTGTGTGGGGAGTGACTGTATGGGAAAGAAGAAACAGTGTGACTTTGTGTGGTGTAGTGTATGTGTTGAGATGTATGTTTAATGTTACTTTGTGTGGTGTAGTGTGGGAAGGGAGTGTACAGTGATCTTTGTGGGTGTATTTTATGTATTGTATGTGGTTAGTGTACATGTGTCTTTGTGTGGTGTAGGGGGAGAAAAAGTGTGAGGTGAAACTATGTTGTGTGGTGAATTTTAGGGTAGAATCTGAAGTTATGGGTTGTAGTTTGTGTTTTTATTCGCATTTTTCTTTACAGAGTGTAAGAAATTGGTAAAAATATTTTTAAAATTTTCCTTTTTATTGGCCAAAACATAATAATAAATACGTAAAACCTCAAAAACACTTATCTTATTTGACACATTTTTTTTTAATGGTATTTTTAATAATTAAAAATTTTGTAATGTGAAAACTTATTTTCACACATTTTTATTACAACTAGTAAAGGGCTTTTAAACATTGCAAGGAAAAATTATATTTTCACGCATTTTTGAGTATAAAAACTTGATAAAACTTTTGGCTTTTTTGGTTCACAAGGCCCTTCCTTCCTCTGAGTTTTTTTCCTCAGGGGGATCAACCGTCCCAAATTTTTTGAATTTATTTTGCCTGGGGTCGTAAACCCCCAAAAATTTTGAACAAAATGCTTAAACTTTTCCCAAGGGCACTAAACCCACAAACCAGCCGGTTGGGGGGAAAATCAGGTCAGGGTCTTGTGATCAAAGTTTTCCACCAAAAAATAATTACCTGTACCAACAATGAATGCGGGGCCGCAATAAAAATCTAAAGGTTTTAAAAAAAGGTGCAAGTCTGAACAAAAAAGTCGAAAATGAAAATGGGTTTTAATCCCCTTTGTTTTGTAAATACAATGCACTCCTTTGAAAGGCTATTGAATTCCTATAATTGGGTTTCATTCACTTTTCTGAATAGACCACCCAATTTTTTTAAAAAAATTGGTGTGCAGACGTCCCGTCTGCAGTGGGGGAAATAATAGGATAAGAAGTAATTTTTAAAAAAAAATTGAAATCATAATCTTAAATTTCAACTCAGACAGTTTCACGAAATTGGTGATGGGGAAAGAAAAGGCGGGGCTCCACGAAAATTTTTCCAAGATTCACAGCATTCCAAGTTTTTTCCCAAGATTCACGAAGCTTCAAAGAAACTGCCGCTGGAGCACCTTCAAGTGCAAGAGGAGCCTTTAGCTTCAGCAGTCAGTGTCTGAGTTTAGTCGTGGACAGCGATACCATGCGGTGTCTCTAGCTACATCAATAAAAATTATTTCAGAGTCTTTATTAAAAGTGTCATGAGTGCCTCGCTCGAATTTTATACCTTCGCGACAAGGCAAGGTTTCAAGAATGTTTACATGGTTAATATGAAGCATTTTACGGCCAGACTGAGAACCTTTGATCAATTTCCAAATGTTTTGTGTAAAAACCCGAAGATCTTCTGCTCGGGGCTCTTACTGCCATAAAACATACAGTTGCTGTGGCTATTTCAATGTGAAAATGGGTCATTTGGGCACCACAGACTACCCGGAGGGAAATAGGGGGGGCCCTAGCTGCCCCCTCTTTACAGGCAAGACTCGTACACCAGACGCTGTGGGATATTTAAGACTTGAAGAAAATCTTTTGATTCTGAGGAGTTATGCTATCGATAAATCAAATTTTAAAACTTTAATTCCATGTTCTACATCGTGTTGCCCACATGCTTTGTGAAAACCCTATTTAAAATTATATATCATAGGAGAAGTACATTCTGTAATATGGAAAAAAATTTTTAGAACTTGGTGCTGAATTTATCTCATAAGTGGTGTTGATGAAAGCTGCTTTATGCAAAATATGTATTTTAAAATTGTGGTTACATGGCAATGTGATTTTTTAAATAAATTTTAAAATTTTTTTTAAACAGAAAGTTTTTACTTTTAAAAATTTAAATTCACCCTATTAAACCATTTCCTTATCCTGCTCTTTTTTAAAACTAAATACATGTCTTGAAGGTTTGTGTACGTGACATCACCCCCTGTCTATGCTTGGGTTTTAGTTTTTGGGCGAATTAGCTTTTTTTTACTTAGTTCCAAAATTTCCCCGCATTAATGTTTTCTTTTGTTTCTGTTAGTTCCTAGTAGCGCCCCGGGGTAGGTCCCCTTTTGTTCCCAAAAATCCCCATAGAAAGCGTTTCTTAGTTCAAATTTGCTACTAGGTAGCGCCGTGCGTAGTGTCCGTGTAGGTTAGATAACGCAATAAACTCTGCTGTCATCTGTGTCCTGGGTCCTGGTTAGCGTTCGAAGTTTGGCGCAGACGGCCGGGGTTCAAGTACAGTTATCTGACTTTTTTTCAAAACGTAATTACTTGGAAAAAATTAAATTAACATATATCGCGAAATAAAACCACTGCGCTCTACTTCTGGCACCGACACCCTGGGGTAGGTCTTAGACAAAATCAAACACAAAACTCATTCGGCCAGTCTTTGCTGGAAGGGGTACCATGCTCCTTACCGAAATTAAAAAAAAACTAGGTTTAAATTAGGTTTTTAAAGTGTCACCCTCTTGTGTAGCAAACCCCCCATCTTGAAGAAACAAACTTGACAGGTTTGCTGACGTCCCCATGTTTGGTTAAGTTTTGGTTAAAATGGTCCCCTTAGTGAGTATCCCCCATCTTTAAAAAAGTTGTTAAAGAGGCCACACTCTAGTGTAGCATTCGCCCTCTTGAAATTAAAAAATTCATAATTAAAAAAATTAATAATTAAAAAAAAAAAAATTCTATTAAAAATTATGAATAAATTTAAAATATGAAAAATTAATTGGGTAATTAAAAATTTTCAAATTAAAAAATAACATGGGGGGCGTAACCACTCCCCGGGGATACAACCTCTAACATGAATTCTAAAAAAGAATACAAGTTTTTTTTCCTATAAACTGAGGCATACTATTCTAAATCACCTCTTGATGTAAACGCCTATCTTATTTATGAGCGTAGCGAGCGTAGCGGCGAACGAAGATTCCATTTCACTACCTGGAGAAAAAAAAACCGGGTGTTTTTTTTTTTTTTTTTTTTTTTTTTTTTTTTTTTTATTTTTGTCTGTTTGTTAGCACGATTCCGGCTAAACCGATACTCCGATTGAGATGAAATTTTATTGAGGCCTTCGAAATCTCTGAACTTAGAACTGCCACGTTTTTGAGCACAATCGAAAAAAAATTTCTCATGAAATCGCAATTTTACGATTTTTTTTTTTTTGATTTTTTCACAATTTCTTCGACTTACAACACCTACATGTTTTGTCCGATTGTAATGATTTTTTCACAGAACCTTTATTTTATGAATTGATATAATAGTGTAAAATTTGAGCGTTATCAAAAAATATTTTTTACGAAAATCGCAATTTTACGACTTTTTCAATTTTTTAAAATTTCTCCAGCTTATAACACCTACATGCTTTATCCGATTGTAATGATTTTTTTACAGAACCTAATATTATGAATTAATATATTCGTGTAAAATTTGTGCGCAATCGAATATTATTTCTTATGAAAATTTCAATATTACGATTTTTTCCTTTTTTAAAATTACGAATCATTAAAAAAAATTAAAATTTAAGTTAATTTTTTATTAAATTTAATTTAATTTTTTATTAAATTTAATTTAATTTTAAAAATATCTTCAACTTAGTAATGATTTTTTCACAGAACAACAGTAAATCCGCATAACACATGGCAGCTCAATGCACCAATTTCGCTCATCCAACAACGCGGCGGGACTAAAGCGTTTTCCTAGTATATTATATATATATATATATATTTTTTCATCTTTTATTGGATGAGCGTAGCGAGCGAAGCGAAGATTACATTTCACTACACTGGAGAAAAAAATCCGGAATGTTTTTTTCTTTTTCTTTTTCTTTTCTTTCTTTCTTTCTTTCTTTCTGTCTGTATTTCTGTCTGTTTGTTAACACGATTCCGGCTAAAACCCATACTCCGATTGCAATGAAATTTTATGGAGACCTTCGAAATCTCTGAACTTAGAACTGCCAAAGTTTTTGAGCGCAATCGGAAAATTATTTCTCATGAAAATCGCCATTTACGATTTTTTTCAATTTTTAAAACATTTCTTCGACTTATAACACCTGCATGCTTAATTCAATTTAAATGATTTTTTCACAAAACCTTTATTTTATGAATTAAGATATTCTTGTGAAATTTGAGCGCAATCGAAAAATTATTTCTCATGAAAATCGAAATTTTACATCTTTTTTCTTTTTTTAAACAAGTCTTTGATAACACCTACATGCTTTATCCTATTGTAATGAATTTTTTACAGAACCTTAATTTTATGAATTAATATATTCTTGTAAAATTTGAGCGCAATCGAATAATTATTTCTTAAGAAAATCGCAATTTAACGATTTTTTTTCCTTTTTTAAAATTACGATTCATAAAAAAAATTAAAAAATAAAGTCAATTTTTTTTAAATTTAATTTAATTTAAAAAAATTATTCGACTTTGTAATAATTTTTGTCACAAAACAACAGAAAATCCTCATAACACATGGCAGCTCAATGCACCAATTACGCTCATCCAACAACGCGGCGGGACTTAAGCGTTTTCCTAGTTTTAATTTAAATGTTGTCCTCCTTTGTAAATCAGTTTTTATAACTGAATAGGATAGACGTTAAATAAATAATTGGATGAGCGAAGCGAGCGAAGCGAAATTCCATTCCATTCCGGAATGTTTTTTTTTTTTGTGTGTGTTTGTTAACACGATTCCGGCTAAACCGATATTCCGATTGCGATAAAATTTTATGGAGGCCTTCGAAATCTCTGAAATTAGAACTGTCACGTTTTTTAGCGCAATCGGGAAAATTTTTCTTATAAAAAACGCAATTTTACGATTTTTTTCGATTTAAAAAAAAATTCTTCGACTTATAACACTTACATGCTATATCCGATTGTAATGATTTTTTAACAGAACCTTAATTTTATGAATTAAGATATTCGTGTGAAATTTGAGCGTAATCGAAAATTATTTCTCATGAAAATCGAAATTTACGGGTTTTTTCTTTTTTAAAACAATTCTTTGACATATAACACCTACATGCTTTATCCTATTGTAATGAGTTTTTTTATAGAACCTTAATTTCATGAATTAATATACTCGTGTAAAATTTGAGGGCCATCCAATAATTATTTATTATGAAAATTGCAATTTTACGATTTTTTTCTTTTTTTAAAGTTACGTAAAAATTACGATTTATTAAAAAAATTAAGTTAATTTTTAATTTAATTTAATTTAATTTTAAAAAAAATCTTCGGCTAAGTAATGATTTTTTCACAGAACAACAGAAAATCCGCGTAACCAATGCAGTTCAATGCACCAATTACGCTCATCCAACAACGCGGCGGGACTTAAGCGTTTTCCTAGTAAATAAATAAATAAACTAGGAAAACGCTTAAGTCCCGCCGCGTTGTTGGATGAGCGTATATGGTGCATTGAGCTGCCATGTGGTACGCGGATTTTCTGTTGTTCTGTGAAAAAATCATTACTTAGTCGAAGATTTTTTAAAATAAATAAAATAAAATAAAAATTTACTTAGTTTTTTCAATTTTAATTCAATTAAATTAAAAATTAACTTAATTTTTAATTAATCGTAATTTTTAAAAAGAAAAAAATCGTAAAATTGCAATTTTCATAAGGTATAATTATTCGATGCGCTCAAATTTAACACGAATATATTAATTCATAAATTAAGGTTCTGTAAAAAAATCATTACAATAGGATAAAGCATGTAGGTGTTAAAGTCGAAGAAATTTTTTAAAAATCGAAAAAAATCGTAAAATTGCGTTTTTTTATGAGAAAAAATTTTCTCGATTGCGCTCAAAAACGTGGCAGTTCTAAGTTCAGAGATTTCGAAGGCCTCCATAAAATTTCATCGCAATCGGAGTATCGGTTTAGCCGGAATCGTGTTAACAAACACAAAAATACAAAAAAAAAGAAAAGAAAGAAAAGAAAAAAAAAACATTCCGGATTTTTTTCTCCAGTGTAGTGAAATGGAATCTTCGCTACGCTCGCTACGCTCATCCAATAAATAAATAAATATATATATAATATAATAAATAAATAAATAAATAAATAAATAAATAAATAAATAAATAAATAATAAAATAATAAATAGAATTTTAGTTTCAATTACTGTATTACAAATATCATATTTTTATATTTGTAGTATTTCAACTCTTTTAACATTATGTTAACATATTTTACTTATAATTTCGTCTACGAAAAAATTAAGCTATACGTAGGCTACAGAAATAGAAAACACTTCTTTATGAACTATTTTATAACTCATTCGTTTTGATTTATTTTTATTGCGAGACTGAAAAACATTTTGTGAAATTAGAATAATACTTTAAAATCATCAAAATCATAATGAGGTAGACAAATTAGTTTATTTGGGATCCGTTTGTATTCTAAACCGAAAGCATGTTTTTTGTGTATATCCGGCACCTCCACCACACGTACACCACTCTTACAATACACGCTTATCAAAGAAACAAAACCACTCACCATGTTTAATTTTGGTTAATCGGTATCATAAGTCCACATAAGCCGTTTTTTCAGTGTGTTAAGTATTATACTTAAGTCGGTTTACTGACATATTCCAGAACAAAAATCGATGTTTTACTTATTTTCGAAAAAGTGGACTTGTACCACATTTCTGAAATATCACACAAATCTAGTGACATTAAACTTAACCGAACATTTTTTAAGTCGGAATTCATAATTTCCCAGCAGCTAGACTTTCCCGCTGTGAAATCATGACCGATTGAACAGGATGGTAGATTATTATGAAGTCAGATGGATCAGGTGGGAAAGACAAGACCGCTAGAACGTGATAATTTCTGCGTTGTGTTAATCTAGGAGAAGGGACATTTCTCTCAATATTACCCTCAATTGATTTCATCACGTTTCACAGTGGGTCTTTACTCTCCAGACAGTTCGGTTTACATGATACAGACGAGCGCTAACGACAGCACAGTGGTGAAGGAATTGATGAGAGGAGAGGGGGTGGTGGGTAATATCGGGTATTTGAATGTTTCATGGTGTGCGCGCTATACATAGCACAGGCGTCTTGCTAAAGATACGTTGTGTAGGAAGGAATAGCTTGCTAAATACTAAATGAAAATACTAAAATAAAATAAGTATATATAATTCGTATTTAAAATACCTCCTCGGGGACATTAAGTTTTAAGCAGACCAACCCAACCCTGTGGGCGCACACACCATCGACGAGAAAACAATGACCACCTAATAGATACCAGTATTTTAAATAGGAATCACAGGCGAAACAAGCTGGACACGATTCCACCCGCAGATAGCGCCAAAAAGTTTACATAAAAACGTAAGAAAAAAATAATTGAACGGAACGTCAGTCATGAATTTTTAGTGTGTTTACAGGTGTGGGCTTGTGTTGAAATAAAATTATATATTTTATTGTAGTATAAATCATTATTAGAGATAGAGATTTTTTATTTGGTGTACCAACATTTTTCTTCTTTGAAAGAACATGTTAACATGAAATTATCGAAAATGTAACTCTCTTCAACATCACCAGTCGATTGATCTAAACTCAACTCGACTTTTGTCTCGCCTCGCTTCGCTCTTTCCCCCCTCCCCCGCCCCCCTCCCGTGTCGACACATCCCATCACCGCATTATACCTAGGGAGGGGGAGATATGACAATAGCCTGTCAGATAATGAATCCTCAACCCAAATGCAAACACTCTTGAAGAGTGTACGCGGCTGACGGGCGAGGGACGCTCACTCGTGCTTGCTCCACTGACAATCGTGTACTGAAGTCGTGTTTGAGTTGTGGCGGGACCCGGCTCATCGCCAGCGTACGAGGTGAATGCCCTGCCCAGCACTTTGATGCCAATGTTAATTACTTCAAAGCTGTTATGTCTATAATTACCGGCGATCATTAACAAACTTTAACCACCAAATAAAATGTTTGAAATGCTCTTGACGTGCCCTAAATAGTGTGTTGATTTATTTTATCCCTACTAGACAGAATGCAAAATGTTGATAACTCACAATAATGCGCTATTGTTTAAAGTTTAAATGGAATTGTATTGGAACTACCTAGTGATGATTGCATTTGATTTATTCCCAACCCGGCACCTCCACCAAATGTTGCTGATGATTCCAAATAGATGCTTATCGATGCATTTAACAGCAACACGATGTGTTGAATAACAGTGTAAGTGTGGTTGTCCTCCTTTGTAAATCAGTTTTTATAACTGAATAGGAAAGACGTTAAATAAATAAATAAGTAAATAAATAAATAAATAAATACATAAATGTTAATAAAATGTACGTGATTGTGACCTGACCTGACACACATTAAGTGGGTGACACACTAACTTGCGGTTAGACCACGAGGAGAAATCGCGGATAACGTAACTATTGATTCTTATGAGTTACCTAGTTACCACTAGGTGACTTGATTTATGAAACATTTATTTAATAGTTTGATCGTAATCATACCAAAAAAAGTATTTTTCATCGTAGGTCTTAAAACATATAGGGGTACTAATAATTCTTGAACACATTTTGAAGCGTGATGTTCCCATATTATAAAATGGCTGGCTTCTGATCTCAACTCGAACCAATCAATGAGCTTATCTTAAACACAATTTGGTGGATCTGCAGTTAAGCTTTAACCTCGCACTCGTACTTTGAGAGAGGGTAAACTTATTTCACAACAGACATCATTGATTCGTTATATCCGCGTTCTTTATTAACTTTCCACTCATCAGATAATCTGAATGTTGCTTGTGTTAGTATGCGAATTGTAACTTAATATGTGGCATACGCACTACACAAACTTTTCGATTTATTCCTAATTGTCGTGATGGTTTTGTCGTTGGCACCTGATAAAAAATTGAATAATAAAAATAAAATAACAAACTAGTTTGTTTTACTAGTTGGTATTATTTAAGTCCGTGTAAATATAAAAATAGCACTGTTTTTAAATAACATGTGTAACAAGTGCATACTATAATTTTAGGATGTTTGTGGAAGTTACTTTGTGAGGTTCACGGCGGAAACTTCTTCTTAAACTCGAACGCAGATACAAATCAACATTGGCTTACATAACAAAAAATAAACTATTTAACAGGTGAAAATACAAATTATTGGACTATTCACTGTAGGCAAATATTTTAATTAAAACATAAAGTAATATTTCAACTACTTTACAGAAGTCTTTCTCAAACGATATAACAATTAAGGCTATTCGACCGCGTTTTTATATTTTCCCAAATATGCTTACAAGTCAAAATATAGTGAATGGCTTTGAAATCTGGCTCATTTAGAAAATCAAAACTATTTTAACTACCTACGTTGAATGGTGTGTTTGGGCAAATTGAAGTTTGAAATTATATTGAAGCGGCGATATTTGCCGTGTGCCTGATCAGAAAAATTTGAAAAAAGTTTTGATTTTTTAAATGAGCCAGGTTTCAAAGCCATTTACTATATTTTGACTTGGTAGCATATTTTTGAAAATAGAAAAACGCGATCGAATAGCCTTAAAAAAACACAATCAGACAAGACAAAAAATATCCCAAATAGTTCAATTCATAAAAAAACTTTTTTGTTAATAATAATTTGGTACTGATACAGTCATATTTATAACTATTTGGGAAATGTTGTTTTCTTGTCTGTTGTTGTTTTTTAATTCTATTGTTTGAGGAAGAGTTCTGTTACGTAATCTAAATATTACATTATATTTCTTTCCAGTGAATAGTCCAATGATTTGTATTTTTAATTGGCTTCCATGCTTTCGCTACTAATGTTGTTATGATCATGATGTTTTTGGACTATACACTACTCAAAATAAAACAAAGATTACGATATTTCAAAGGTTAATCAACCTCCTTCATCAGGTTTTTTAATGACAGTTGACAAAAAATTATCACAACAGAATGGGCTTTACAACAAACAAACAATGGCATCTAAACACAACAAAATGCACCAAAGAAACATAATAATAAATGTGGTTGTAGTTGTTATTGAGTCCCGGTCGGGGCGGACTTTTTTAATTTCTGAATTGTAGTAAATAATATCAGTAAAAGATATTATAAAGTTCACAAAACAAGAAGAAGTTTTTGTAACTACTGAGCCATAATATTTTCTTTTCTTCTTCTTCTTTTGTGAACTTTATAATATCTTTTACTGGTTTTTAATCTGGTGCCCGTTGGGGCGCCGCAGCCAAGCCGGGGTGGCACAACACTCAGCACCTTATACACCAAGCAGAGTTTGGGGGTTTGAGGTGTTACCCAGCCGTCAATGAAAACTATCAAATCGAGGGGGGTTTTTGGGACCTGACACCATGCCAAATTTTTTGGGGGGACGACCATTCCCTTTTGGTGAAAAAATGGCTTGAAACAGCTCAAAATCCCCTTTAAAGGGTGTTAGTACTGCTATGCTTGCCTACTTGCTAAATCAATCGACGGGCCCCGATTCTGACCGACGGGGGGGCTACAAGTTCATATTTTACATGAAATTAAGGGGTTTGAAATATATATCTCGTTGAAAAAAAAAGTTGAAAAAAATTTGTTTTTAAGGCTTCCAAATAAAGGGTTTTAAAAAAAGCCTTAAACAATAGGGGATACAATAAAAGTAACCATAGTTACTTGACACTTGTTTACGGGATAAGCAGAGTAGGCGGGAAAGTGCGATACGTTAAAAAAATGGCGGACATTTTTAAATTTTTTCTTCTATGTGTGAAACGGAAAGTTGTCTTTTATCTCATAAAAAAAAACAGAAACCGTCCCCGGGCCCAGGCCCCGATGTAGAAAATTATTTTTAATGAAAAGTGAGGTCTAAAGTTTCCATTAGGCATAGGACTAGATAAAATAAGTACTTCATTTACATGTTTGACAACCCAGGCCCTTCTTACCCAAAACCCTAGGCCAGCAAAACTTGTTCTGCCCGGGGGGTTTGCCACACAATACAGTGCACCACTGCCTCCTAGATTTTCGTCGTGGCTCAACGAGGAGCCAAGACGAACACTAGGAGGCAGGGCAGGCACAAACACAATGTCGAAGAAAGGTGTGAATAATATGAGCTTGCTCATTGTTTTTTTACAAATTGCAAAATAAAATCATTCATGAAAATCGTCTTTCGTTTGGGCCCGCGTTTATAAAGGCACTGCCATCTAGAAAAAATATAGAATTTTTTCGAGCTCTTTGCATACGCAAATCTTTTTAAAGTGTTTGGGATCGTGATATCTTTCAACTCAAAACCCCATGCGTTTTCCACAAACCCGTTCAAGATCCCCAATCCTTCGAAAAGAAAAACGACTTCGATTTCAAATTCTTTTTCAATCACCCCACGAACTAAAGAATTTGGGGTCCAGTCCTTACCGTCGTTATAACCATGGTTATACCACCAAACCCGGGATGTACATGAATCCGGGTCAGATATTTTTACATCCTATATTGTTACTGCTAAACCATAAAATTAAATAATTTTGATAAAATTTTTAAATTTTTTTAAAACATATAATTTTGCAAGGAACTTGAAAAAATAAAGAGATCAACACATAAAAAAACTTTTAAAATACAGCCAAACCCTAAAACTCAAAAAGGGAAAGAGATCTAAAAAAAGGGCCAAACTATTACCCCTTTCCCCATTTGCGCATTCTTAATTTTAAACGTACAGTGTCCCCTAACAGCATCCTCGAAAAGCTTGGCAAAATAAATTTTCTTTAACGTTAAATTAATTAGAAAAAAGAATTGGATGAACTATTTCGTTTAAAAAAATAATCGCAAAATTTTATTTGCCCAAACTTTTTTGAGGATGCTGTTTGGGACACTGTACGTTTATGAATTAAGAATGGCAAATGTGGAAGGGTAGATGACTTGGGCCCTTTTTTTTGACTCATTTCCTTTTTTTGGTAAGGTTTGGCTGTATTTCTACAAGTTTTTGTTATGTGTGGGGAAATATAAAAACCCATTTTTATTATGTTTCTTGGTTTTTTGTTGTGTTTAGAGGGAAATTGTTTTTTTTTGTTGAAAGCCCATTCTGTTGTGATAATTTTTTGTCAATGCATTAAAAAAATGTGAAGGAGGTTGTTTTAACCCTTTGAAAATCGAAATCTTCGTTTTATATTGATGGTGATATCCAAAAACATCATGATTTTTAAACCGCCCCTTTATCTAAAATTGTTTCAACATTGTAAAATGTTATTATCTCGTTTCGTCTTAAACCTACGCGAGGAAGTGGCGTGGTGCTGCACTGTGTTTCGTCACTTCTGCAGTACCAGGCTGTCCCACTTAGCTGCTGAGAGCACAGCAGATAGCACCACCGTCGCTCGCAGCGATCATCCACTTCTTGTGGGGAAAAGAACAACTACACCCGGTCTTTAAAACTTCAACTTTTACTAGGAACGCTCCACTTGGACCGAGTTGGAAGATCGGCGTTAGACAGAGTGGATAAAGAGCCGTTTCGTGATTAGGTAACACTCTTCTTTAGAAGAATACCCCCCCCACTCCACTCTTCGTACTCCCAGCTACAATCTGTATAAAACCCCAGACGGCCATGAGTTATGTGATGCAAAATTAAAATATTATGCTGGATGTTCGATGTGTCTTTTCTAAATTGATGATAGAAAATGTCAATCTAATAATAACTTTTGTAATCGATGTTTGTAAACCATGAAGGGGTCTAGATGTATCTACTGCACCCAGCTCTTGATTTACTTCTGTTCAAGGGTGTAAGAATCGATTGAAATCGGTTAATCGACTTAAAAATGTTAAATCGTTTACAGACATTTTTTTTGTAGCTGACACGCAATATAATATTCAATCACTCCCTAGAAATATATTTTCTATGAATCTTATTATCTTCAAACATGTAATATAAAATTAAATTAAGACCGTTTGAGAAGGAGTAGAATAAACAATGTTGATCGAAATTGGGGGAAAAACCCCAAACCAATACGAGTTTTAGACTTCAAATTACATGTGTATGTTTTAGCCAAATCGGTTCATAAAATAGTACAGGCTATCTTTCGACAAACTATATCAGAGAACGTTTTTGACTGATCGTGGGAATTCATTCATTTACTCAATTTGATTAATGTTTTAGTCGTGTACATGGTAATTCAAAGTTCACAATATAACAATGGTAGGCCGATATGAAAAGGATATAAAGAGTTTTGAAACAAAGGCTTACAAGTGTACCTTACACCACACCACTACCTCATTAAAATTAGCATTGACTACTGCTTAGACCATTTTCCAAAACAGTCAGTTAACGATCTGATGTCGATACGTGGACTTGAAGGTCAGAACAGTTTAATGTATTTGGTAACATTTCCCATTACCAGAGACAGGTATTTGGGGTGAAAATAAGTAAATTTTCTTTTTTATTATACCCAAAAGCGGTGAATTGGTGGTGAAAATAATTAAACATATAGTTGAAAGCTCTATATCTCCCCCCCCCCCCTGAAAATTCTGAAATGAAAATTCTGAAAATTCTTGCTGTGGGGCCTTGTAAAGAAATGGCAGATTACAATACAATGCATAGTTATGAGTCGGTGTTTGTGGTGGAACTTATTTGCATCTTAGTTTTTGATCTCCCCAAAAGCGGTGAATTGGTGTTAAACATTATTTATAATTTACGGATTTTAGTTTTAATTATTACCTGCCTCTGCCATTACAACCCTTGATGCCTCCCTGACGATGGTATGAATGAGCTATTCCACCACCCACAAACAACGGTAGATGCGAGAAAAGTGTCTTCTATATTGTTCACATCTGGATCGAGAGTGCTCTAAATACGTCAGACCAATTTCCCCCGGGTTTGATCGTTGTCGATAAGCCGAACACATCTAAGGCGTCTCGTACAACATTTTCGTATTATTTACGTTCAATTTCCTTCCTTTTGCAGGGTTACTGGAGATGGAAGAACAAAGTGCGGGACGTTCCACCGGCTCGACGTGTAATGGAAAGTGAACACTCTGGTTTAAGATATGGCACAGAGACGTACATTTAATTCTATGAATCACATTGTGAATACGAATACCAAACATTTAATTTATTAGCTTGTTCAAATTGTATGTTTACAATACACAATTTTCTTTTTGGAAAATATCAAGAATCCTGTTGTAAAATGATACAATGGAAGTGAATGTAATTAGGTAAGCCCATTATCTTTGGTAAACATTGGTGATATTTTTTGTATTCGCGGGCAGATAGCCCCAAACATTCTTCTTCGACTTCTTCTTATTGTTATTATTATTAAAAAAGAACAATTGTATTGACATACAGAAGGAATAGTGTTTAATAAAATCTATATTTATCCATTCTTATAATATCATTTGTGCTTATTTATATTAGGTGTGTACTTATCTGTTATTAAACTACACTTTTCACAATAAAAATGTGTTTATGATAATTAGTTACAAAATACAAATTAGGGTACTTATCAATGATTCTTTGCTTTATTGATTACTATATTTTAATCGTTGTTTTCTTTAGAAATTCATAATGTTTGTGATGTTTCTATATTTTGAAATTCTATAACACAACAATAATTTATAAAATATTGAGTTACCGTATTTGTAAGTTTTATACTACTTCTAACTATAACAATGGAAGCTGCCCGTGGTGTTTTTGTAAATTATTGTAGGCGATCAAAACTTTTGAAGTGAATGGTTCGTTACAAATCGAGTCATCGAGGCGTTTGATTTTATGTGTGGAGTCTAATGCGAGTTAGTGTTGCAGTTGGCTGAATATCATAAGAACCATCGAAAAAGCGACGTCTGTCTGTTTGGCGGGTCCACTCGTACTCAATTATACGAATGGATCACCTTTTTTTTTTTTTTACAACTCCTGATGTAAAAAGTGTGTGTTTATCGTCTGTCCACTCAGTGCAAAAGACTTGATTTACACTATGAGAGTTTGTATGTGATGGGGGGGGGGGGGGGGGGGGGGGGGGGGCATTTCATTGCATTGACCCGCATCATGCCAGAGTTCTCTTCGAGCTAAAAAAGCAATGACTAATTTAAAATTTAAAATCAAGATGATAATAGCGCTTTTTTTATTTATAACTCGAGAATGCAAAACAAAAATGTAAACAATGGCTACATGCGGGTTTGAATAAGTGCTAATAGGTGTAATTTGTAGGTTTATGAAATTGCATAGATTTACGCTATTCTGTTATTAGCAATACAAAGGAGATCCTATCCATAAGACAATGGAAACTTTTCCTATATATGTGTTTACATATCGCATTACCCCATCAAGCTGTTGTACTTAAATTATGTTGCTTAGCTGAATTGATATATTATATAAACACATAAATTACACATGCTTTTAATCTCAAACGCCTGGCATCATAGGAGCAAAAACTTTTTTAAAAAAATGTGAAAGTTTTACCCAATCATACAACCAATATTTGATTACAAGTACACATAAATTTTCAATTAAACAGATCCCTTAGACTCTTAATTGACTGGTCAGCAGACCATAAAAACTGAATGTTGCTGCATTATATCCAGTCTCTGCAATACCTCTCACACAAAAATATAGATCCTATGATAGTAATGTTTGTTGCTCACGAGTTTGTAAGTGGTAATATAGAGAAGAAGGGAAATTTCAAGAATCCATTCATTCGGGATTCGAACCCAACTGTATGATTAACTACGAATGGATTCAGTACAAGAGCTGACTCCCGTCGGCGATGGAAGTGATTATGTTCAAATCAAATAATATTTTCATTTTGTATCCTTCTTTTACAATGTCGATTATGTATGTGTGTTCGTCGTGCTTGTTTAGAGGCAGTTATTTAGGTAAAAATGAATTTTCACCGATTTTGGGCAAAAGAAAAACAAAGATGAGAAAATTTCCGCCACTAATAACTGTATCTGAATTTCCATAAATACATTTTATTGATATCTGCAAGTCCTTTAAAAGATTCCCCCCCCCCCCCCCCCCAAAGAAAAAAAAATCAGGTGGGAGAGAGACCTAATTGTTAAATTATTTACCACCAATTCCTGCTTTTGCACTTAAGCTTTTATTTTCACCCCAAATACTTGCCTCTGAATGTGTCATATATACAATATGCCAGAACACTACTGAAAATAAATGTGCCAAGTTTCATGTATGTTTTAAAACAATATGTCTAAACACACATAAAACAACCCGTTAAAGTAGTGTAGGTGCAATTCACATGACGACGACTGTACTTTACTTCCTACAAATAAAGACAACATAACTGATATAAATGACAATCCTACACAATGATTTTTATTTTATCACCTGTCTACATTTAGGCTTTGTGCCATTCATGCATCTTCGTGTTGTGTTAATTATTCGTATTCTCCGGAGCGAAAACACCGCTGTACACGGCGCATCCACTGTGAATTATATAGGTGACGATTATCGGACGAGTTACCCGTCTGTGTAATCCACTCCCTCGCCGACGGCCGGGGGCCCCACCCGCCCATCCCCTAATCATATCAATTATTAATCCTCATATCGACGATAAAAAAGTGTCCCATTTTATCCGTCCCATCTCTACGATACACATAAAGCCCGCATTCCTATACCTATCAAAAATTGGTAATAATTTTTGTTTTATTGAATTCGATATAAAGTTATAGAATCAGCAGTTTACGGTGATGATTCATGAGATAGGGGGATGTGAGATATAGGCTCATGTGGAATGGGAGGGATAGGCGATGTGATATTGTTAAGCTGTGTCGTGTAATGTAACTAAAGCGATCTCCTGCGGAAATGGTATCAAGAGTATGTGTACCCGGTCATAACATATAAGGCTTGGTTTTACCATGGACTTAGAATAGTAACTTACAATACAACTATTAGACTATGTTAGCCAAGATCATATTGTTACCAACGTAACTTGTTTCCACTGCCCACAAACCTAAAATTACCTCTAATTGCCAAACGACGCATCTAGTGAGTAGCGCATGTAGAGAGAATTACAGACGTAACACTTATTCCTATTTCCTACACACTGCTAATTGTTTTTGAGATATATGGATGCAACCCGGCACCTCCACCAAATGTAACTTTATTCCTACTAATTGCCGAAACACAATGCATATTATGAGTATTTTTATTTATTCACATTGCGTACGCCTAGTTTGATTGATATTTATTGATTATTTATTTATTTGCGACATTTGAACGCAACCCGGCACCTCTACCAAATATGACTTTTATTCCTACAATTGCCGAAACAATGCATTTATGAGTATTTTAATTTGTTCACACAGCCTAGTTGGATTGATAATTATTTATTTAAGATTTTTTTATTCGACCCGGCACCTCCACCAAATGTGACTTATGATTCCAAGTAATTGCCAAACGTCGCATCTAGCAGTAAGGCCACACCGCGTAGTTGCGTGGTTAATGTCGGTACAATATTACCGTACGTAAGACGAAAACATCTGACTATCTCACTTGGTACACAGGCGGGTGACACCTAACTTGCTGTCAGACCACGCAAAACGTGAACTTATTATCGCTCTTGCAAGTAAGGTTGGAAATGGTCACAAATCACATTTTTTTTACATTATTGCATTCTACTAGCTTATACGTGTTTCAACTAGAATATGATGTAATTATTATACTGTTATAAAATGGACCATATTATAATGTTGCTAACCACGTGTTTTATAGTTACTGCCTGTGTTTGTGTTTGACTGTACAGTCTCACAATATCAGCGTATGCGACGTTGGTGAGGAGAGTGACTGTACTTATTCAATCCCACTCCAATGTCGCCTGTAATCTCTTCCGTGAAGCGAATGTAGCTAAGTGACGAAATGTGTCTTGATGTGTTATGATTTGTAGTAGCTCTACAATACGTGGATATTTTTTCTTTCTGTGTCATCATTTGTCTTGTAAACCATCCCGATCTTGTGGTTTTCCAATGTGGTGGGAGGTGGAGGGGCTGAGGGGGGTATGAGTATTCCTCATTCATTGTGCTTCTTCTGCATCACAGACGTCGACACACGGAATACCGGGCTTTTATCTGCATGTTCTCCTGTCTTTCACCCCTCCCCCTCCCCCCACTCCCATCCTCCCACTCACACTTATACAACCCTCGCGCGATCAGCTTCGCGGAATAAACAGGCAACATTGCTAAGTAAATGTGGCAGATGGATTCTACGTGGGAAATCAAGGCAGCTGTCTGATGCAATCTTTTATTTCAATCCCAAAAAACTCATTCTCTATTTTTATTTCCTCATTAATGTTAATCCCTTCTGTGCTGTACTGCATGTACACAACCTTTAATCGTTTTAAGGTCATCTATCCTGAACAGCAAATCAAATATCTACAACTAAAAATGTTAAAATAAAAGTATGAACGACACTGACAGTCTGATTTTTTTTAAATTGTAAATAAGGGATAGGAATATGTAAGTAATTTTATTTCCACAACATAGCACTATCATTATAATATTACACTTTGTGATGACCTCTGAAGAAGAATAAATCGGATAAGTATTTATTACTTAGTTCCTAACAAATAACTTTGTTATTGAGGTGTATGGAAAGTACAATTTGCTGTATCACAGCGATGCAAATTGAGTATAGTACCCTGCCGACATTTCTATTCCATTTAAAAATACGGCTTTGTTTTTGGAATTTCAATAGAGGGATAGGAATTGAAACCTTCATTTTAATAGTTAAATCAAACATCAAATAATCTTTGAGCATAAGCCTGCTGTAAGGACAGGAATAAATATAATATGTCTGCAGCAGGTTGTAACTAACTTGTCAGATAGAAATCTCCACATGAAACCTCTAATAATATTGCACTATTTACACAGTCTCATACAAATTAATGTTTAGTACACTTAAGCCCACAGTTTATTTTCTACATTTAAAACGCCCATTTGTATTTATTTCAACTGCCAGCTCATTTCGATAATCGACTTGTTACACTCATCAATGAAGTATTTCATTAAGTGATCTTGTTGGGGGGAGGGGGGTAAGTCTAAACATTTGATTGCTCGGGTAGAGGAGTCATTCTACTTGGGGCCCCTGGGATATTCTGGGACACCATCATTTTAAATTTAGAGTCATCGATGGTTGTTTAAGGGGGACAGGAGGGGGTGGGGGGTAATTGTAGAGTGTAGGGGGATGATCTTCGTATAACCGTGACAGAAAAGCCGTCTATGTATTGACCTAGGGGAGACGGAATGTAGGCATTTCGATAAGAAATTATCGTTTACATATTTTTGCTGCGATTTTTACAAAAACTTGAACATTCATGCAATTTCAACCAATGTAGCGATTGCCTTTAAACGCAAATATTTAATGTCATATGGGGTGTGTTATGAACGCACAGACAATGTATTAACAATAGAAGAGTATGTAGACCTGAAAATTAGTTGTATGTTTTCTTACAAACGTACTGCCCTCGAGCCCAAGATATCTTACAATCACTCCTCTTCGCGCGTTTGTTATTTTAGTATTGACTTAAAAAAATGAATATTCATTAATCAATAACAAAGGCCATTATAATAACAAAGAATAAAATATTCCATAAATTAAGACATTGCATTGTGTTGTGAATATAAGAAAAATGGAAACCGGAAGAAGCTGGATTAGCTTTGAAATATGCTATTAATAAATTACCTTGAATAATGTTTAATGAAGATTTACTATAACTTGTATTATTATACATTTAGTGAATTTATGTATTGAGGGTGTCAAACGTATTCCAAATCTATATAGAATCGAAACAAATCGATTTTAAGTTTGAAACCATTATCGATCGATAATCGATTAATCAGATTTTGTCGCCCTTTATATATAGTAAACCTGACAAATAAATTTGTTTATACCGTTTCCAAAATAAAAATGGAACTGAAATAATCGATTTTTCAGTATCACCCCCTATCTCAGGCAATTGCTATTGATCATTTTTCGATATAGAATCATTGATTGATATCGAATCGTGTGTGTGCTTATCGATCAATAATCGATAATCGGCTACACACTTTTAGTATAATACTCGTGGACCCTTGATTTACTTTAAGCAACGTCACGCCATCAGATTAACAGTGCTGTACAAAGAAATCCAAGATTCAATTGTATAAAATACACATTTGCCATCGTTTTGTACAAATATCACTGCTTAGCTTAGTATACATTAAATGGGGAGGATATTATGTTTTGTGCAAAACAAAAAAGTGAACAATTACATTTTCCTTGCGATGGCTTTTATCGTCAAGCAAAGTATTCAATATCTGGAGCTAACAAGAGAAACGAAACACCTCGTAGCAGTTACACTTCAAATTGGATTAATCCATGCAAAGCTTAATTTGTAACTCGAAGTCAGAGAACTAGATTGAAAAAAAAAACTACGAGTCGATGTTGGCAAATGGCATCCAACAAGTACCGTGTATCGTATATACCTTTCTCTATCACAATCAGAGCTGATACACTTGTCAGTCGCATGCACACGTGACGCCCTATCATTGGCTCCCCCCCCCCCCACCTCCCCAGCAACCCGCTCGTAGGAGCACGAGGCGCGTAGCGTTTAAAGAGCTTCGGGTGATGTGCGGATACCAAGCGTAATTCAATGTGAGGGTGGCGGCGACGCGAGCTTGTGGGAGGGGGTGGGGGGAGAAGGAGGGGGAGGGGGGGATGGGAATCTGCGCAGATTGCCCCGATCATCTCTCAACAGTCGCGGGCGATTATGATCTCATTTGGTAGAGAGTTGGTAGTTTCTCTCTCTCTCTCGCTCTCTCTCGCTCTCTCGCTCGCGACGTTGTGATTCTCGGCGGAGTGTCATAACGACGGTGACTGCTGACGACTCGACGCGACGCCTCTGTCATCTGTCTGCCTGTCATCCACTCAACCGACACACAAACCCAAGGTAGGCGACTTGCAATTACCTTTCACGTGCTCTTATGTCTGTCTTGTGTGGCCCATGTGGTCTAGGACGCGAGGGTAGCGGTGCAGACGGTAGACTCATTAACTGCGGGTGTTGTATCTAGTTGATGGGATAAAGAAGAGAGCCGTGGTGCGTAGATCAGTTTAATCTGTGCGTATTCTTATCTTAAGGCGTCTGGAGTTCCCTACGAATACACCTCCAGTACATTTCATTACAAGAGTTTTCACGCGCTAAGATGCAACCTGTTGTCTTAGGCCCATCTCGTGATAGGGCGGCAGATTCAAGGGAATCCCCCACAGTTTCAAACACGTCGTGGGTCGTGGAATTTACTTCAGTTTAGCAATTTTACGATACATTTGTATAACCGTAAGATTATAGAAAATGATTTAAAATTTAAAGATAATTACCAGGAAAAATGAATGTGGTCTTCTTAAACCACTTATTATTAAATATAAAAAATAATGGAATATTTTACATATTTAACGTAGAAAAACCAATAAGATCTTTCTTTTAACAATAAATAAAGATGCCAAATTAACTACCGGCATTCATTAATATTATAAACACAATGTCGGTATTTAAATAGTAGGGCTACATGTAATGATAAAACAGAGCCAAATCTTAAAATTTCAAATAATTTAATCAGAATTATATAGAAAAATTGAGTGCAACAACGATTATAGCCAGGTAATCAGTTTTGTTACTAAGAAGTAAGAATGTATTCAAAATTTCTCCGAATTCCTCGCAGAATCAAATATAGTACTGTAATAAGGTAATTTTATAAAATCTTCGAGAACTGAATTGTAATAGTTTTGTATAAGAACTGGTATGGTAGGTAGAAAAGTAAAGTGTAAACGTAAATATTGCTCTGATGTTAAATTTTCAACGCAATTAATGAAGATGTATAACAATTTTTACACATTCATACCTTATGTGGTGACCACACCGATGCCGTACAACAATAGCGCGAGGATCTGACGAATATAGGGTTGATTTGAAATGCAACTTTATTTGCAGAATATGTTCCAAGCCTTTAAGCATGTTGTTCACTAAAAAATTAAAAACATGTAATAAATAATGCTTACAAATTTGGTTTCAACCATTGCAGGTATGAATAAGAATTGTTTGAAGTGTTATTGATTACTATTATTATAAAGCGAATCATTAAAAGGTTAATTTTGATCAATTGATTGATTGGTTTAGGGTTAACCGTCTAATGTTAATTTTGATAAGCAAAATACAATGTGGATACAGCATAAACCATTTCTCAGTCCGAATAGTCTATATAAAATTGTTTTTATTTATTTTATTTTATTGTCCGCAGCATGAGTATCGAGGCTCATCAAAAGTTCTTCGCAGTCTTATACTTTTATTGTGTTTGTGTTACAAAATGAGACTGTTTGGGTCAATGGATGACGTGTTGAGCGTAAAGTTCAAGAAACATGCCTCAGATATAGCCTGACATGGGCTTGACTGTGCCAGACAGCTTGACATACAAGCCTGGGGAACGATGTATCCCACCCGTCTGCCGCCGTCGGCAATTTGATCGGCGGCAAATTTTCCCCTATCTTTATTCGTTTATTCAAGTCTTCAATATCCTTATAGGTCAAATCATCCTTGCTTTCATGGTACTTGACTAAAGAAATCAGATCATTAAAAAAGTTTGTACTTATAAATTAACAAGTTTTTTATTCACGTTTTAAACTTTCGCGGTACGTACTGTGTACTCGCGACGCGACGCAATAACCCGAAACTCATACACCTTTGATTAATTAATACAGCATGTATATTGTTTATGTTTGTTGAGAACTTATTGACCTCTGTGTGACGTCTTGAATATTCAAAAAGGATGATTGTAGTAAACCAATATATAAAACCAAAACCACCTACCATTATTACTTTTTCAGCAAAGTATTTCCAAAAAATCATAGTTTTCCGTTCTTAAATTTAAATTATATGTAAACTAAGATTTGTATACAAAATACGAATTTCGGATGAAACTTTTATTCCTATACGATTCGGGTAAAGAACTGTTGACTTTTGTAGGCGATAAAAAGAACTTTTATTTATATCGATGAGAGTTAAAAATAAGAGCAGATTACAATACAGCCATACGAAAGAAATAATTAAAATATTTTACGCAAAACTGTGCGTCTCTAAATTCACGAAAGCGTCAGGCAAACATTAATTTTAAGACTCATCATATTCGTTGGTCTTTGTGTTCTTAATTATTTCAAATTATCTTATGTTAAACAGATTGGTTAACCTGATGACTAGATCAGTTTTAAGAAGGTATAATATTCCTTTTTACATACATTGAGAAACATGAAATTGGAGCTGAAGGTAGTTCACTGACTGAGGAAAACTGAGTCTCAAGAAATCTTGATAGGTATTTTGTAACGAATTTGTATTGAAATTTACATTAGTCAATAATAAATTAAAATTTGCACGACCGATTTGGTGATAAGAACCAATTTATGTAAAATAATGCTGCAAACATAGATATTCTGTCGCGAAATAATTCCGCGTGGCCTTGTGTGAAAACGTCGCTTTAACGTAGTTCCTAGTTAATATGATCCAGGTTCTCTAGTGTGAACTATACAGAGTTAGTGGTAAACAGTTAACATCAAAGAGAAGTAAATACAATTTATTTCTCAAATCTTCTTTATAGCCTGCACGATGCTTGTCTTAGGGCCACGTACTTTAACTTTTAGCCAGCTCGTACTTATAGTATTCGACCTCTCTTCTTTCATTGCCTTTGACAGGATTCTAAACATTGCGCTGTGCTCACAAACTTCCACAAAACATCCCCATTTAGTTGTTTACCCCTCTCCGCCTTCTGGTCATTTAATTAACGTTTTATTAAAAATGAACTTGAACAATGCAATAGTAATGAGCACAATTTATAAAAGGACTTTGCACACATTGCATTGCACAAAGCACACATTTTCTACTTTCTTTTTAGAAAGGGGGTTCTGTTTTACTAACTTATTCATGAACCAATTTTTTTGTTTTCGTAATTTAAAAAAAATACCAATGAGTAACCAAAGTGAAGAAACTATTACCGACGTTTCACCGGAATGACTATATGTTCGCTATTATTTGTTAATGCAAATGAAATTTGCCCTACGTTTCAAGATAAGTTTTTCTGATTTCGATTTTCTACACTAACTTATAGTCCGGGGTCTATCCGCAAGTTTGAGGCCGAAACCTAGAACAAATTGCAACGGAAGGGAATTTGGTATCATTGGATTCAGAAAAAAACAACTAAATAACCCATAAAGAATCCCCTAAAATCCCCATGCGGTGGGTGAGTCTAATCATCCCCTAAATAAAAATGTTATAAAATTGAATAAAAAAATCTAGTAACCATGGTATGTAATCAAAGCTTAAGGGTCTTTCAAATGAAAAATATATTTAAGTTGTTTAAAATTAATTTTGAGGCCAGCAGAGGTCATTGGAGGTCAAATTTTGTATGTTTTTAATATAATTTAGTAAACGTTTTTCTATTGACACAATAATGTTTGATGCTTGTCTCATTTTTGTAAATAAATAGTAAATATATCTCACTTGATAAGGCATAAGTCATTCATGGCAGAAAAAGGTTATTACTACCATCTGTAGGACCATGAACCTTTACGAGTATGTAGTCAAAAATCTGTTTACTTCACGTTTAGGCGCACAAAAATCCTGTTACGTAAATATATAATTCACCGATAGAGGTTTCTCACGTACTACGTATCGAGACTATAATTTGGGACGTTCCTGAATCAAAACCCACACTTGGATAGACCCCGGACTATTACTTATATAGTAGTATCTATGGTCGTAGCATATTCAAATCGCAGCCTTTGAAATTGAATTGAAATTGAACATTGAATTGTATGAGCACAGTTTGTGTATTTTAGCGATTTTTACTTCCAATATGGTTAATTTGACGAAAATGATATATTTTTGGCCCAACATTAAAAAATACAACTTTATTTTTAAGAAAAACCCATAAGCAAGAACATATTTAAAAAATAATGATTTAATGAGCCTAGTTTCTTATCACTTGCCGCTTACTTTCATTTTGGTTTTGAGATACTAATGTATGTAATGTATGTAATGTACGTGTGTCTGTATAAGTACTGATTAAAACTGGTAGGCTTTCTTAAATGTGGACTGTAATATTATTTATTTATTTGAATTACTTTACTTTCAAACATAGTACACTCATTTCACATCCATTTCAACTCGTTCGTTGCTAGTGACTACTAAAAAAAACATATTTAATAACAAAAACATGATGTGAGGTCACAGCCCTCACAATGCATAACAATATTATGCCTTCTAAACTCAAACATACTCCCCCCGTTGATTGGAGATCAAATACAAAGAAGTATTACATAAGACATTGAGTAGGGAGAGGAATTAAATGACGAATTGGTCTCTTCATCACGTTGCGACCTAATCGTATGTTGACAACTCGAACAAGCCCATCAATCCCTGGGCAGATGCTCTCTACGACCCCCAGTTTCCATTGGAGAGGAGGCAGACGATCATCTCGAACAAGGCACACCATTCCTGGTTGTAGATTGTTGTGGGAAGTGGACCATTCTGTCGTTGCTGGAGTCCGTTGAGGTAGTCCCTGACCACATTTTCCACAACTGCTGGTGCATATGTTGGACTCGTTGCCAACGTGATAACTGGTTGATTGTAGACGTGTTAAGCAAGTCTGGCTCAGGTAGGCTTATTAATGGAGCGCCTATGAGAAAGGACCTGGACTTAAAACGTTGGATCATTAGGATCGTTTGACAAAACGGTAAGAGGACGGGAATTCATACATGCTTCAATTGAGAAAGTAGAGTAGCTAATTCTTCAAACGTCAGTGTAGCCGTCCCTACCACACGTTTCAAATGAAATTTCATGGACTTCACTGCAGCTTCCCAGAGACCACCAAAGTGTGGTGCACTGGGCGGAATGAAGTGCCACGTAAATTGTTCTTTAGCAGCATATTCCTTGATCTGATCGCAGAACGATTCGGTAAGGAACAACCTACGCAACTCTTGAAGCTTACGGTTTGAGCCCACAAAGTTCGTAGCATTGTCACATGTAAATGTGTAGACACTTGCCTCTTCTGGCTGTAAACCTTCTTAACGCTGCTATAAAGGCTTCAGTCGTTAAATTACTCACTAGTTCCAAGTGTACAGCTTTTACTGCAAAGCATACAAATATTGCAACATAGCATTTGATTGTAGTTTTGCTGGCTACTGAGCCAGTCTTTATTGAAAAGGGACCAGCATAATCTACTCCTGTGTTCACAAAAGGACGAGATGGTTGAACACGGGCTTTAGGTAATTGACCCATCAATTGTTTTGATGTTGATACCTTCAGTTTGAAACAAGGTAAACATTTGTGAATGCAATTCTTGATTACTTGTTTTGCTCTGGGGATCCAATATTGCTGGCGCAATGATGCAGTTAACAATTGCGGACCAGCATGAAGTAGCTTGAGATGTTCAGAATTGATAATCAATTTAGTAAGATCATGATTTGGTGGAAGAATAAGTGGATGCTTGTTATCGTATGGAAGTTCTGAATATTTAATCTCCCACCGACTCGCAGGAACTTTTCATCGTCTAAAAATGGATGAAGATTTAAACAGTAAGCTTTTCTTTGAAACTTGACCGTTGTCTTGAAGCTCTTGAATTTCACGAAGGTAAACATCTTTTTGCACACATTTAATGCAAATTTTGAGAGCAGATTGCAGCTCCTCAGCAGATAGCACACCTGACTTTCTTGACATCGAATTCTTACAATTGAAGTTGAATCGCAAACAATACGCAACTACGTGTGTCAGTTTCGAGAGTGACGAGTATTTGGAAATAATCTCGGTTGTTACAGTATTAGTAACTAACATGGTGTTGCAATTCTACGTTTTTCGGATATGGAATTGTCACTGTTCAATGATGGGACGGATGAGGGCCACGATAGAGTAGGTTGCTGTAGCCAGTCAGGTCCGTGCCACCATATATCAAGTTGTTTAAGTGTTTTAGGATCAGTTCCTCTTGAAATAAGATCTGCTGGATTGTGTTTGGAAATTACATGTTTCCAATCCTTAACATTAGTGTATTCTTGAATTTTGGATACTCTGTTCGCAACAAATGTTTCCCATCGATTTGAAGACGAGGATAACCATGATAGAACAATGGTTGAATCCGTCCCAAAGATGTATGCTGTCAATCTTAAGGTTCAAGATTGGTAGTGTTTTTTGTACCAGTTGCGCTAGTAACAATGCGCCACAAAGTTCTAAAACGGGGCAGAGTTACCTTTTTTACAGGTGCTACTCTTGATTTTGAGCACAGTAGATGAATACTAACTTCATTTTGAACATGACTGACCTGAGATATAAACACGATCCATACGCTCGTTCTGATGCATCTGAGAAACCATGAATCTGTATGTCTATGATTGGTGCTTTGCATAGAACTAATCGGTCAATTTCAATGTTGTTGACAAAAGGAAGTTGTTGGTGAAGCTTGTTCCATTCCATCAATAACTCTTGTGGTAGTCGATCATCCCAGTCTAGTTTATGAAGCCATAACTTCTGTAGAAATATCTTATGTAAAAATCACTATTGGGCTGACGAGACCTAATGGATCAAATATCGACGCAATGATTGATGAAATCTTCCGTTTGTAACATTCGTGGCAGACACTTGATCGTGCGAATATGAAGAGCTTTTGTTTTGTACGAGAAACTTATCTGACTTCGATTCCACAATAAACCAAGTGTTTTAAACGCTGTCTGTGCGATCAAATTGAAGAGGTAACTGTGTTTCTCTGTACTCTGTAGGTATTGCTTCAAGTAACTCTGGACAGTTTGAACACCATTTCTGAGTGGGGAATCCTCCACTATTTAATAGCATGGTCATGTCATCTTGAATTTGAAGAGCATCCTGGATATTGTCACAGCCACTGAGCAAGTCATCAACGTAAAAGTCTCGTCCTAGCACTTCTGTAGCGCGAGGATAGCTGCTAGCTTCTTCTTCGGCAAGTTGTTGTAAGCATCGTGTTGCCAAGAAGGGAGCTGAAGCTGTGCCGTAGGTGATGTTGTAAGCTCGTAACATTGACAGATTCTTCAGGCGATGTTCTCCAGAGAATTCTTTGATATCGAGTGTCCCGTGGATCTACGTTGACTTGACGATACATTTTAGCAATGTCAGCTGTAAATGCAATTTGATGTGTTCTAAAACCGTACCACGATTGACCACAAGTCTTGTTGAATAGAAGGACCCACCATCAGGATATCATTTAAGGATTTACCGTTCGTAGTTTTGGCTGAAGCGTCAAAAACAACTCGTGTCTTGGGTTGTGGTGCTGGAAGCCTTAAACACAGCATGATGAGGGAGATAGTATACATTGTCAGAATGTACACCTGAATCTGTCTGCACTTGTACCATATGGCCTAGCTTTTCGTATTCTTCAAGAAACTTGTTGTATTCCAATCGTAGTTCTGGTTGTTTGTGCAGCCGACCTTCCAAATGTTTAAATCTGTAGCTTGCCTGATCGAATGAGTTACCAAGAAACTCATAATCTACCTGGATGGAAGCCTTACTACAAATCTCCCTTTACTATTCCTTGTCACAGTTTCTTGGAAATGTCGCTCACATTTTTGTTCTTCGTCGGTTCTTGGCTTTGAGTGGACTTCCCCAAGTTCCCAGAAACGTTGCAGTTGGCCGATCTAGACTGTCATCTGTTTGCAAGAAGTGTGCGGTAACAAATGCAGTAGAGGCATCGCCACATACTTGTTGGAAACGTCCTGCCAGTATCCAACTAACTCTGTATCTGTAGAATAGGATAATTATTCTCTAATCTTGACTTTCGTCCAGGCCTTAGAAGATGGAAAAAGAGTTCTGCCCCTATCAACAGATCAATCCTTCCTGGCTGGAAGAATGTTGGGTCAGCTAAATCGATGTCAGGTATATTCCACTGTTCATGTTCAATCAACATATCTGGCATCTGGCCGGTTATGCGTTGCAGAACTAAACATGACAAGTTAGCATTGAAGTTGCCTACTTTAGATTGCAGTTGGCATTCAACCATATGCTTTGATTCTGAGGCTACGTTATTGATACCTCGAATGAAATGGGTTCTTATGTTTCTTTAATCCTAATCGTTGTACTAAATCTTCAGTACAAAAGTTAGATTGACTTCCACTGTCTAAAAGAGCTCTACACTCTTGAAGCTTGCCATTACAATCTTTATGAGGACTATTGCTGTTGATAGTAGAACATGTGATTGGATATCCTTGAATGCACAGCATGCCTTCTGAAACTGGTTTGAACTTCCCTCGTGACCATTATCTGTGTTGTCACATAATGGTGCAGGATTAGAAATTCTCTGAACCATGTCAGAAGAACCCACGTTTTCAAGATGAGAATTGTGTAACAGAGTATGATGTTTTTTGCCACACTTTCGGCAACCCTTTGAGTGGCATGACTTGACAACGTGCCCAGTGCGAAGACAGTTGAAGCATACCTGTTGTTTTGTACACATATTGTTTCTGAGCTAGGCTTAAGTTCCTGAACTCATCACATTTGTACAACGAATGTGATTCATTGCAACTTCTGACATTTAGGAACAGTTGTGTCTGTAGGCCTAGAAATGTATGCATTAGACTTTCTATCGCTTGGATTGAATCTTCCCTTGACTTCAGCAGTAATGAACTTACAATCTGTACAATTACTGTTACTGAAGGTTGAACGTTTTCTAGAGCTTGTCTTCTGTGTTCAAGAAAAGCGATGAAACTATCAAGTGATGGGAATGCTTGATCATTGAGAGTGAGTTCCCATTCTTTGCGTGTATTACTATCTAAACGTCTGGTGAATAGATGTAACAATATGACTTCTTCCAAAGGTGTTTCAATACTAAGGGCCTTAAGAGCATTTAGATTACTAGACACTGTGTTGATAAACTGTAACAATTCAGTAGCTGATTCTTTTGTACTGATTTAATATCGATCAACTCCTTAAGATGTTGAGATGCTATCAGCCTTTTATTTTGATACCGATTTTCCATAATTTCCAAGCCACAGTGTAGTTATTCTCAGTCAGTGGTAATTTTGAATCAATTCTAATGCTTGTCCTGTTAGAACAGATATCAGATAGTAGTACTTTTCTATAATGGCCACATCGTTGTTGTCGTGAACCATAGCTCTGAAGCTGTCACTAAACGTCAGCCACTTTGTATAAGAGCCGTCAAAACTAGGCAACTTTATAGACGGTAGGTTTAACTAGTCTTACTAGGCCTGCGAGATGCGCCAATTGTATCATTTGAGGCGTCTAGGTCAACTAAGTGTTGTCTAGGTTCTAACAAGCCTGACATAGTTGCTCTAAGGTCATGAACCAGAGTTCAATGGTGATCCTCTCTCCTTCATGGTCTATGTTTTCATCATGCAACTCTAGATTGGTTTGGACCTCATCAAACCTTGTCCAGGTTTCCAGTAACTGTTCAAGTCTAATTTGTATCTTATTGACATCCTGCGATATGTCGAGACTACTGACAAACGTCTGAATTCGTGAAATGGTAGCTTTGTGAATTCCCCTTTGCTTGACCCAAAGCTTGATTTGTTTTGTGTCCATGTTGAAAGGCTAAAGTAATAACTAGTTTGTCTGACCTGTTTCTGCTGGTTGCTGGACACTGTCGAAGCAAGCAAACTCGTGATAAATCTGGCGCGGTTGGACCAATGATTAAAACTGGTAGGCTTTCTTAAATGTGGACTGTATATTTCTTTATTTATTTGAATTACTTTACTTTCAAACATAGTACACTCATTTCACATCCATTTCAACTCGTTCGTTGCTAGTGACTACTAAAAAACATATTTAATAACAAAAACATGATTGTGAGGTCACAGCCCTCACAATGCATAACAATATTATGCCTTCTAAAACTCAAACAAGTACCATTGCCACAATTTCCTCACAGAACCGTCACATCCTCAACACACATTGTATTTTCATTAACATTTAAATGTTAAACATTTGTTTGTTGATAGTACAATAATAAATTGGATAGTAAAAGTATAACCTGTTGCCGTTAGGGGAGCTCGGGCTGTCTTCAACCATCCTATCCCAACATCCAACGCTTCCTCAGCACACGTGGTGAATGATTAAGATTAAGATACATCCCCCATATGCTGATTTATATAGGCCAACCCCACTGAGAATCATTGATAGTGAAGCTCAAGCTGTCCTCAGGTGACCTCGCCGTTCAAGGTGGTATACGGTTGAGACCACCTATACACCTATAGTAGGCTAGATCCGCAGTCATTAATCCACTTCCGTGACAATTTGAAGCCATCTTGCATATGGCAGTTTGCATGTTAAAGTAAATGGGAGCGATTTGTAGCCCAAATATTTTTCAAGATGGCCGTCAGGTTGACAGGTGAGCATACTAGCCATTAACACCAAATGTAATGATTACTAAATTCCCTTCCCTAACTTCTTGTTTCTGTTTGTGCCCTCCCATGAAAATTATACCAAAACAATCCAGTAAAATACTTTATCGCATCTAAAACATAATGTAAAGCATGAATCGCCATCTTGAATAGGTCAGATTGACGCTTCAATTTGCTACGCTCGCGCCTGTGCGGACGTATTGGATACTGGGGATCCTACTATAGATGTTAAATATTATTGGGCCAACCCCACTGTTTGAGAATCATTGAGAGTGAAGCTCAAACTGTTCTCAGGTGACCACGCCGTTCACGGTGGTCATACGGTTGAGACACAAGTCAGGAGAAGAACGGGGTTTAAATCCCACATTGGACGTGCATTTTATTAATTGTGTATCTTAAACTTTCACCGTTGATCGTTTCGAACAGCATAGCCTGCATCAAACTGTGAATTATGAAAGAAATCAGATGCACAAATGCATTTTTGTATACATTTTAATCATTATGGAGTCGTCTTCAGCCTCGCAAGAACATACATCCACAGATTAATAAACAACATTGTTTAATAGAATCAAAAAATTAAAATAAAATTCAACTCAACCGGTACCTGAATCCGGGTCTCCCATATACCAGACGGGCACCTTAAGGGCCATTCACAACAAACTTTGTGGCTAACTTAGCCGCTAACTTAAAGGTTTGTCTAATGGAAAACAACATGTCTGTTCATGACAAAACTTAGCCTTTAACTTACACTTATCAGCAGCAGAAAGTTTGCAAACTCCAAACTTAAACTTAGCAGCTAACTTAACATTAAGAATGAACCAATCAGAGAGTGACTCGAGCCGACAATTTGGCATTGGCAACAAGCATTTGCTCAATAAAAGTGAATACTGCAAATCTGTATTGTTGTGATTGATTTAAAAACATCCATCATGAACAGCCACCTAAAGTTAGAGGCTAAGTTAGCTAAGTTGGTTATGAATGAGCCTACAGCTAACTTAGGTAACTTTATAACTTTTGAGTTGGTGCATTATAGTCGGATCAAAATGGTCGAGCTGAAACTTTTTTAAATAGGGCAATGCCAAGCTGGTTCGACCAGATTCACCACCAGGATCGCATGATCGGGGTTTGGTCACAGGACTCCTTTCATTGTGGCTCCAGTGGAACATAAACATGGCTGTGACCAAACGTCGATCGTTCTGTACTCTGGTGGGGAATTTGTCACCACTCAGCAACAATAATTCACTGCTGTCAAAATGTTGTAAAAATTCCTATTTTATCAACGTCCAGATAACTGTGCTCAAACCCCGATCGTTCTGCGTTCTGGTGGAAGATCAGTTTGACCATTGCCCTATTCCTGGATTGTATTGAATATTATCAATTCCACCTATTGGAGTATTTCCAGGCTAACCAAATCGAGAAATAAACTGCCTCGTGTAAAAAAACGAAGTTATTTTATAATCTTATCGGAATTGTTTTTACATAAATACCATGGGTACGATTGTAGTGGTATAAATACCCGCTTCTCAACGTCAATAATTATTTTTACAATTGAAAAAATATAATTAACAACTTCCAGCATCTACGGCCCGAACAGACTTGTTGTACAATACTCACCGCCACCTTACCCTACTCGTGCACCGCTCATCGCAACGCGCACTTGAGCCTCGACTTCAGTCTCCCCTCGCCAGAACTCGCAGGATGAATCATTACCATTACGCGTGCCTCTATTCGCTCAATTATTGACGAGATGCGACGAATAAATCGATATAATATGTCTGTCAACCCTAATCCTGCACAATGTGTAGGGGTTTGTTTGATAAGTGTCCAAGGGTTGAAGGGGGTTGATGGGGGAGTGATAGGGGGCAAGATACGTCATAATACGACGTAGCCAGAAGTATGTGGCCTCATTGAAGTGCGTAGAGCGTAGGTAGGGTTAGGTTAACTATGACCGTCATTAATGAGAATAACAGTCTTACACTTGTCATGCGAATATTGCGCCCATTAGTATATAACAACCATTACAATACACATAAAAAATTACAGCATTAATTTTCTTACATTCATTGGATGAGCGAAGCGAAGACTTGAATTTCACCGACCCCCCCAAAAAATTTAGCTCGGGTGTTTTTTTGTTTGTTTTTTTTTTTTTTTTTTCTGTCTGTTTGTTTGCTCTCTACCGGGCAAACGGCATATGCGATCTGGATGAAAATTGGAGGGGATCTTCGAAATCTCTGAACTTAGACTTGCTACGTTTTTGGGTACAATCGAAGAAATATTTCTCATGAATATCGTACTTTTACGATTTTTTCTCGATTTTTAGTGCGATGTTTTCGTGACATTTGGGCCGATTCTGACCAAACGGGTGGGGCTACAACGTTCATATTTGACATGGACATTAAGGTTATGGTGATGTAGTACCTTTTGAAAGAAAAAGTTGAAAAAGTTAGCCATCAGAATCCATAGAAATAAAGCTTTTAATATAAGTTTTTTGATTTTTGTGCGATATTTTCTTGCCATTTGGGCCAATTCTGACCAAACGGGTGGGGCTTCAACGTTCATATTATACATGGACATTAAGGATATGGTGATGAAGTACCTTTTGAAAGAAAAAGTTGAAAAAGTTAGCCAGAAACCATAGAAATAAAGCTTTTAATGTAAGTTTTTTACGGCAAATAATAACAAATTGACAAGTAACAATAGAAACTTGACAACAGTTACCTACAATGCGGAGGCAGCAAAACAAAACACGTGCAAACGTAAAGATATCCCACGCAAACTAAAAACTTAAACAAAGCTCATCCATCAACGCGACTAAAAAAGCGTTTGCGAAGCTTCCTAGTATATTGCATGGGTGTATTTTATTTACTTCCTGATACCTCCAGAATATATATCCATATCACATGCTATAGTTTATTGATCAAACAGTACTTCAAGGCGAAATAAATAATGTAATCTGTTTTTAGGGATGGGATTTGACTGGTCAAATTCAAATTTGGTCAATTGACGGTCAAATGTAAAAAATCATAAATTAAATTTTATTAGATTAGTGGGTCTATATTTATTTTTGAAATGTGTGACAAAAGCTTTTTTTATGTAAATGCTTGTTAAAAGCATTAAGTGGCATATCATCGTCATCACCATCGTCGATGCTGTCATCAGTCCCTTCCTCCGATTCAACTTCAGCTTTCCCAGAAGCTATTATGTTTTATTTGTCTATTATAATTCATAAACATATAACTACATAATAAATAATAATTAAAATAACATATTACCTAATTTATACATTTTTAATTGAGAAAGAAAGAAAGAAAGAAATGTTATCGTTAACTTAACAATTAAAAAAAAAATCAAGTTTCAAAACAAAATACACATGTTATCTTTTAGTAAATTGACTAAAAGTATTTGACCAGTAAATTGTTCGGTCTATTGACATTGTGCAACTCTGTTTTATATCTTAGATTTATGTCTGCTCTCTAACTCTTGTGTCATTCGCGTGTTTTATATAATACACACATCAAACATAATCACACCACATTTTAACGATAACAGTAAAAATATCAACTAACAATAATACGAGTTTGAAGACTTGGATCAACGTGTTGTCTGTAGCTTCCTTTGGAGATAAGATTGTTTTAACTTTCAAAAACTATATAATTAGATAAAACATCTTTTGTTAATAAGTAAATAAATTAGAGATTATTTGATATGTATTTAAATTAACAACTGTACAGTGTACATGTCTTTATATGACCAATCTAATTGATTGCATGGTTTTGGCGCATAAGCCCGTTTAAATATAATGATGATTCTTTGTCCGTACACCAACACTTTGAAATATATCCCCCAAGAAACCTATATTACGTTGCATCTCAAAGAATTGATGGGATACAACTTGACAAAAGTTATTAACTAAAGTACACAATTATTATCAAGGATGTCAGTAGTGATTGACGTTTAATATGTTTATTTGCAGTAAACTATTTGTGTCACTAATATTTTGGCCCGACGCTTAAAACTCTGATTGTCGGTCTGTCGATAATCTACTAAACACTACTCTAATCGTGTTTCATTTCAATTAGTCACGTTTCATTCCTTGGCCTTTAATTGGCGAATTTAATTTTTGAACTCGGCATCAGGCCTATTTTACATTTCAATCAAGAATTGAGTCTTTCAATGCTATGCCTATATAAGTACGCGCATAATAATAAACATTATTATGATTTATAATATACGGTGTTAGAAAACTGCCAAGGTATTCTAAATAACCAGCCTGATCCAAAACGTTTTGAGTTTCTCGAAAAAACTAGGATGAACCTTGAAAACTGTCCTAAAGCCGCAGTAGTTCGGTTGTTAAGGTTATCGCATCATGATTACGCAAAAAAAGTCTTGTCGTTGTCGACACAGGCAATAACACACGGTCGGTATGCGAATGGTTTTGCTCTTTGCTATAATCGGGGGAATGTTCAATATCTTGTTATCGTATCATTATCATAAATGGATGTATAATTTGCATATGGTTGCAGGCTTCATCTATTGTTCTATTGTTTCTGCATCTCGCATTTGGAGCGTCCCACAGTGCCGCTTCCCGTAAGGCCATCAACCTTTTTTTTCCCCCTATGCCATCATTACTACCTGTCGATAAAGACCAGTTACACAACAAAGTTTGTTGGCCTTAGGGTAATTGATTTATTCCCGTAAGGCCAACAGCGTATATGTATCATCTGAGGTAAGGAGCGGGGCGTTGTTGGCCTTGGGGTAATTGATTTATTCCCCTAAGGCCAACACCCTACCATGCATTTCATTATTAATTATTATTATTTATTATTTATTTTACCCCACAGTTAAGCCATTTTCAGGCTTTGTGGGTTTTTTGATTATATTCTGTTAGATTTTTTTTCATTAGGCCTATGTAACAATAATTATTTATTTGTACAATTTTGCAATGTTGTATGAGTCATGTATGTTCTATGTTCTATGACAATAAATAAATTTGTATATATATAAAAAAAAAATGAATACAAGGTTTGTTGGCCTAAGGGGAATAAATCCATTACCCCAAGGCCAACAACGCCTCGCTCCTTACCTCAAATGGTACACACGCTGTTGGCCTTACGGGAATAAATCCATTACCCCAAGGCCAACAACGCCCCGCTCCTTACCGCAAATAGTACACACGCTGTTGGCCTTACGGGAATAAATCCATTACCCAAGGCCAACAACGCCCCGCTCCTTACCTCAATGGTACACACGCTGTTGCCCTTACGGGAATAAACCCATGCCCCCAAGGCCAACAACGCCCCGCTCCTTACCTTAAATGGTACACACGCTGTTGGCCTTACGGTAATAAATCCATTACCCCAAGGCCATTAAACCTTGTTTGTGTAACATGGTCTTTATCGACAGGTAGAAATGATGGCATAGGGGGAAGAAAAAGGTTGATGGCCTTACGGGAAGCGGCACTGTGGGAAGACACCTCGCATTTGATTTGCTCTGGTATCAGAGCCATTTCCGTAAACCAGCAGTAACACGATACTATATAGCCTAGCTTATTTAGAAGGTCTGTTGTAATTAGGGTAGAGAAATATATATACAGAGGTCGGATTTAAGATGGCTCGTTCCCCAAGCTGCCTATTTAGTTTCAAGAAATATGTTCCCCACTGACTGCTAATCAGTTCTGTAACTGAGTTGATATACTTTTAATACACAATAATAATACACAGTCATAATGTGTCTCGGACAATTTAGTTAGTTAACTTAGGATACAATACACTCTCAAAAGTAAGATAGTACCCAAAATAGGGAGCGAAGCCACGTAATCAACAATTTTTCGTAGAATACATAAATAAATACTACTCTAGCTTAAAATGTGTTGGTGGAGGTAGCAAGTACACGAAAATTCCCCGTTTAAATATACTATCGCCACCTTCCCAACCCCAAAGGTGACACCAAAACAGTCCATGTAATCCTTGTTGACGGACAATGTAAAAACAAACGCCAGCTGTTATTCGGAGGTGGCGTCGATTTTTACCGTAAGACGAGACTCATGACTCATACAAGTGAGCTTCGCTCCATAATTGCTCAAATATATGATAGATCCTTAAAAATCTAATAAAACGGTATATTCAAATTTGAAAAGTTACGAATTGTTTTTGGAAGTGCCACATCGAAATTAAGTTACATTCGCGGGATTTAACGCTTGAAAACAGTTTGAAGTTGAACACTCGAAAAAGTTTGCCCAAGTCTGCCACAACAAAGGGAGCGATCGTTTTGTTAACGCCTTGTAGTTAAATCTCACAATATTTCAAATTGTATATGCTTTCATTGGTGGTTATTTTCCCTAGTAGAAAGCCAAGTGGTGATAAGTAAGACATGAGAAGAGAAGTGGTAGAGAATCTGTCACGTCTTGTCCCCCACCCATCTGGCTGCACCCCATTAGTCAAGACAACCAGGTGCATCAACGCTAGCGCCACCAGTGCACACCATGCCTACTACAAACAATAGATTACCGCGCCAACTTTGCAAACATCACTAATTTACACTGCGAATAATGGATATTAATTACCAGTTGGTAGACTAGTATTTCCTTCTGAGGATTTTATCTTGGAGCTTTCTGTCCCGCGTATTTCAGCAAATATATCTCGTCTTTTTTCGTACGAGCTTAAGTTAATCCCTAGCGGCGACAAAGACTGCGTCTTGCTTTCAGCGCAACTTGTATAAATAATATTTCCAGATGACTTTTTTCACCATCAATTAGCACGAGGAATTATTAATGAGGGAACAAAAGTTTGGATCTTGAGAAATACTTAAGAGTTATTATTGTTTTTAAGGTTTTCATTTGCAACTTCCCTTGCTAGGGTAGGGAGACGGAGAGATTTTCTTTCCAAGTTTAGAGGATTGTAAAGGATGAAGATGATTTAATTATTTAAAATGTGGAAGAGTTGTGGCTTGAAATTGAAAAATAATACAAAAAGTTTTACTAAAAACACTCTCAACGTTAAGTTGAGGACTCTTCAAGATCTTTTAATGGCGTATTTAATAATCCTGAATTAATAAATAGATTGATTAAAATGTAAATTATTGGTTTCGCTACATTATATCTTGTCATCTCTCATCGTGTGAGAGAAATGTTTCTTATTCCCTGTATGCTTTGTCACAATGGGACTTTTTTTCTGATAAACTTGTAACTTTTTCGAGCCCACAAAGAATTAAAATTTTCCCACCCAAATACTTTCTGAGATTCTAAATAGTAACATTTATTGTTAAGCAGGCCACCAAACCGTGATTAACGGTTGTCTCTCTTGTTTGTAGCCATACAGACATAACGACGAGATTGTTAGTTCGGTTGCCTGGTGACGCCGACCCCATCAATTGTGAATACTGGCCAACCAGCGATGACTAACTATTAAGCACCAACCGTATGTGCCACAGAGCACGACCACCCATTGTGTATAAGCTACAACAATTTGTTCTTAATTTTCGTGGTTATCTCTGTTACAATAATTGCAAATCATGAATATCTTATCCAAATGTCGGGCATTGCCTAATCCGTATACCCTTTCTTGCCGTCAAAGATGTTTCGGGGCAATGATTGTAAAAGCTGTAATCGTTTCACTAAATGTTCACATTTTAGTCGCGCCCGAGTTTGTGCATCGTTACATCATAAGATAACCCCCTAGTTAAAGTTATTACTTATTGAATTGTTACCCACAGAGCCACCTTCAAAAACTTTGCCTCTTCGTCATCAGGAAGGGTTGCACTAAACGAGCGATGTGCTAATTACCAGCCAACCAGTAGCGCAATACATAATTTCACTCCACAAATGAATTCAAAACTTTTATTACCGACCGTTCCACATAAAAAAACGAGTCCCGGATCATAGGTTGATATAGATTGTAATGTTCCCGGTGGTTTTAGTCACATTGCGAGATCACTAAATCATCTTTCAATTTCATATCATCGTCAAGTCATTAGTGTAATTGTCGACCGCAGTTAGTAGTAGGGGATTCTCAACCCCAAATACATTGCATTATGAAACAGCATGCCATGTTACAATTACGCGACACAGCGCCAGTTAAATGAGGTCTACTCCAGATGGGACGTTTGCAAACACAGCTACAAATTTAATGGCTAATTAGTTGTTTGTAAACGGATTTCTACGTGGGATGTTTTGACGGGCTTGTTGAAAATAGACTCGGGATGATCTTAACTGACCTTAGGATTAATTAAATTGGTCTTAGAGATGGTCAAAGTAAATAACATCTTTGACCACGGTCTATCCAGGGAAGCGGATTTCAGCTGGCGTTTGTTGATTTCAAGCCAGTGTTCGATGTAGGTATACTGCTTGCATAAGATGTAACTATCAGTTTGATTTTGAATATTTGTTATACTTTTATTTTTTAACAGAGCAGTTTATAGACTTTTTGGAATCAATTTGTTTCATCGGCTTCAATTCAAACGTTACGAATTTTTTCTTCCGACGGTACAAATATTAACTTTTAACCGGAGGAAAAAAATCGTCCGTGCAAGATACTGACGAGGGTAAAATTCTAGTGTGTCAATTTGTATAGACAAGACTATGTTACAATTATAAATAAAAATGAGCCTTCTAACCCAAAAATTACGAGCATGAATATGTCCGGGGTATATGTCATAAATTTCAATTTAATAGCCTATATTAAGGGCGTACCTCTCAACCCCAAAATAAATTTAAAAAATAGTTTTGTCAATGTCAGATGATCATTATTGATAAACTATGTCCATTGTTTTGTTATACTAAATATTACAAAAAACATTAGACGATAGAACAACCTTAATCACAGTTTTCACGCATCTCTAAATATATGGGCTGAATGGTGATTCCATCTGGTTTTACTATAGCGGTAAACGAATAACCGAAATTTCAGGTCCTGTCGGATTTTTGATGGCCGACCCTATAGTCAAAACCGATTTTTTATTTTGAAATATAAATATGAATAGTTTTGAAGGGTGTGTGGGAGATCTAGGATTGATATAGTGTTTTGGTGGAGGTGCCGGTCCTGACAATTTTTAATTTACATCTTGTGTACAAAATGCCATCCATTGAAAATCGAAAATCCAATGCAAACGAATTGGGAGAAAATTATAATGGGAGATTCTTCACAAGTAAAATTCATTATCCGTTTTTACATGCAGTATTATATAACGGCCTTATTTTCTCTACCTGACACGACCCGAAAACCTGAAGCAAACGACCGCACTGTAAAAATCTCTACCCGGACAGTTCTAGTTTTTACCGTATACTACTTTAGTATGCCGATAAGATGCTTTTAAATTTTAAAATCATAAAATCAATAACACTAAAAAGATAGAACGGTGATTAGGTTTAAAATATTATGACGTGTTACACCGTTTTTTTTCTCACCATTTTGTCGTTAAATGAACGTACACATAAATAGCACAATTTTTAAAAAGTGTAATTCTTTGCTACTCTGTGATTTCTCATTCCTAATCAACAAGGTATTTTTCCTGTTAATAATACACATGGGTCCAACGGTGTACCTCTAGATCGCAGTTCTTCGGCAATCGAATCAGGACAAGACATCACGAACTATGTAAATTTGCCTAAGAGTATAAGAGCATCCCTAAACATCCCCTGTGTCTCCCCTTGTAATTCTTGAAGTGGCAAGCAAGAGCTTTTCGGTGTTTTCTTGGCGTCGCGACGCCGGATATCCTCTGGAGCCTACGACGTTTCAAGACGTCTTCCGTGTTCAACGACGCCATGCTTGATGAAGACGAGATGGGACAGTCATGAACCTCGAATATCAGTAGGACTTAGGTAATGGCCGTAGTATAATGTTCTAGTAGTAGTACATGGCTAACGTTTATGCCACTGTGAGCTGGTGTTATATTATATTAGAACTTAGCGAGGAGGGATAGGGAAGTCTCGTGAGGACTCAATATTGGTTTCAGTATAACGAACTTTTAGATATTTATTAAATTCGAAATTGGCCAGCTGTCAAATAAAGATTGAACTCACTACTATTCAGATTAACATAATATTGTAACTTCTATTGATACACAATATCTCACGTTTCCTCTTTCCCGCGCTTTTATTGAAAAGCAGTTCGTGGCGTCAACTTCTTACAGCAATGGGTTTTTTTTACGAATTTTACCACAGCATCCTAAATAAAGCAGTAACATCAGCCCTACAAATAACCAATGATTTATTGCTGTCACCAATGACATTACGCAAAGCTTATGTACGTCATTGTCTGTCACTTTGAAACTGAAACTTTAACGTTGATGTATCTTAAAGATTAGGTCTGAACATGGCACACCTGGAATTATACTAAAAATCCACACAGACAACCTATGGTCCATTGTCTAAACGTAGTATTGGGTGAAATTTCAAGATTTTTGGAAGAAAAGAAAAGAAATTCTGGTCTACAAGAGAATGAATATATCAATAATGTATAATACATATAATCACAAAACTATATATAGGTAACAACAAGTATTTAAAGAAAATCTTGGAAATAAATTTCAGTTAGGATTGCTCTTCGTGAGTATCGAGCCCGAATCAGTGTCGGGTGCTTTCCGCATGTGCTACCTCTGCTGGAAAGTTACAGCATAGACAAGTCAAGACACTTACTGGTGTTCGATTAACCATGTTACTAAGTGGACTATGATTGTCATATGGTTTTACAAAAAGGTGTGTTGGTGTAACTGTTACCAAAACGGCTTTAAATTGAATGGTAAATGGTTTTAATAACATTTTCACTCCCACACGAACGATGTTCGAAGAGAATTATTCCAAATGTTTGTTTCAGCGTAATATAACCCTTAAATATTAAAAAGAATTCATTTATTGAATATAAATATGACAACAAAGAGATAAATATTTGACAGCACTTTAGGTACTTACATTGTAAGTACCAATTTATTTGGATTTCCATTTGTCATTTTGTAAATTACTATTTGTTTTTCTGAGTATTCTTTGATTTGTGATTTCCAACATTGTGTAAATTGAGGCTCCAAATCTTACGCGTAGGATGAGATTATCCTTAGGATCCTTGGCTCTTGCATTCTGTAAACCTAACAGTTGAAAACAGCTCTACAGATTGTGGTGTGGGGGGTTCGTCTTGGCCTTGTCCAATATCGTGTAGTACGAGTACGCAGTCTTCGTTACCTGTGGGAAAACGTTTTAGAATTAGGAAAACATTAGGAATTATAATATTGTATTATTACCATTTAATTGTATTGTTTAAGGCTATTGTACCGCCTCTGGTCGATAATTTGAAAGTCGAAGAAACATGTCTGAAAAGTTTGCTGAATGAACGAAGGCCTTTAAAATAACAGAAAAAAATTGTGAATTTTTTTGGGCGGTACATAACCTCACTTTTGGAAATTATATTTAGATTTTTGGACAAAAGTGTGATATACAAGACTAGTTCAAAATTAAATTTTGAGAATCGGTTTTCTGGACATAGTTTCTAAACACCTTTAGCTACAACTTGACTATAGCTAAAATAGTTTTCTGAAAATAACAGTTGGTGTACGAATTTTTTTGTCAAACGGTACAAATACGAGTTTTGTACCGTTTGACAAAAAAATTCGTACACCAACTGTTATTTTCAGAAAACTATTTCAGCTATAGTCAAGTTGTAGCTAAAGGTGTTTAGAAACTATGTCCAGAAAACCGATTCTCAAAATTTAATTTTGAACTAGTCTTGTATATCACACTTTTGACCAAAAATCTAAATATAATTTCCAAAAGTGAGGTTATGTCCCGCCCAAAAAAATTCACAATTTTTTTTCTGTTATTTTAAAGGCCTTCGTTCATTCAGCAAACTTTTCAGACATGTTTGTTCGACTTTCAAATTATCGGCCAGAGGTGGTACAATAGCCTTAAACGATATTTTACAGTCGTGTTATTGATAGTTAAAATGTTCATTCATAAGAATTTTTAATAAGTTGTTATCGTTTCAAATTTGTTTGTGATAAACCTAACCGATATAAGGTACACTATATTCTTGTCTCGTTTTTTAAATAATTTAACATTAATAACATTGGTTATTGTCGGTTTTATTTGTTTGTAGGAATAATTATGTGCTTAAACTTAACATGTGGAAGTAGGAGGTTGAGTAGATTATAATAGGTTTGGGTTAAAAGTGATTGTCAAATGAAAGTGAAAAGTATTTATTAAATTCCGACAAAATGTGTGAAGAGGGAGAGGAACTGATTTGATGCTCAGCGCGTTCCTATTCCTACAGCCACAAATCATTCGTTACACGTGAATACAACTTTGCGTAACTGTTAGTAATTGATAAATGTACAGTTGGACACCCCTATTATTGCAGATTTTAAACTTTGATCGAACATTAGTTGCAACTTGTAGACTTATATGGGTGTTTTAGACCTCTTCGACGTGTTCCGAATACTTTGAAAATACTGTTTATTTTTTAGAATTAATTTGTGGAAATATACTACGATAGGAGCCTTCCTATTTCATTCTTTAAGTACACTTAAAAACCCAAAAATACTTAAAACATTCAGTTGGAATTTTTTAATTGTGAACAATTTGCAATAAAGCTACTCCCCATTACTCTTCAGTCAAATGATGCATTATTAAACATAAGTTTACCATTAAACCCAAGTATTAAACATTTTTAAATAAAAATCGATTTCAAGAAAATTGATGCAGTAAATGTTTTATCATGGAGTTATAATATTTTATAGTCACAGTACTATTATAACCCCATGGTCACATGTTGTCTTTTCATAATATCGGCTGTTGTGTTTCGTAGAAGTAGCTAATACCGAGAACATTAAGAGTATGAATAATTAATAGAGACTTCGTTCAGCATGATAGTATTTCTCTTGGTAGAGATACGTACGTTTCACAAAATGTTTTTGAAACGCCAAGTTATCGTTAGTTATAAGGTAGAAAGACCGATTTAAATAAATAAACACATAAATGCTCGCCGCGCGTTTCTATCCCCCCTATCGTAAATTATAACATATATGTGTGTATGTGTGTAACATGTGGGTCTATCAAGGGAGATTTTAAAAATTCGTCACAAATCAGTAACAAATTCATACTTTTTTTGGTGGTTTTGATCTTTTTGACTTCTTCTAATTACTTGAAAATGTAATTTTATTTTTATTAATTTTCTAAAGGCAATTTGTGGAAAAGAACTCTGAAATGTGCCTTGCAATTCATTATGTACACATTGACTGACTTGAGCTGAGACATTCGAATAAAAATATCTCCAAACGATTTTCAAGCATAATTTTTAAAGAAGGCATTTAAAATTTTGAATTCTCTATCAGATTTTAGTGTCGATGCATGTACATATAAAGTAAATCTGTCTTGATATAACATACTGATGAATATACGATTACAAGTAAGTTCGATAGTTTTCTTGTGCTTTAAGCGAAGGCACACAAAAGCTCAAACCAACTTTCTTACACCGCATAGAGTTACTAAATGAGCTGAAAACCAACAATTTAAAACAAAGAAAGGCGCGTTGCTTCGTGCAGGAGGTATTATAAAATGAGCTTACCGCAGCAAACACTTCCAGCGAGAGAGGGACGAACCCGAAGGCTTTAATCAGGGTCGGCTTGTTCGCTTTGGACATGATGATTCGCATCAGACGTTTGAAGTCCTCGGACGAATCGAACCACTCGCTCCGATACATGGCATCCCTAACGTACGAGCTCTGAAACAAGCGGTTACTCTCACTCATATTCCAATAACGAGACATTTTAAAAGTAAGCTTACTATTCACAATTCGTTTAGATTTTATTTATTATTATATCTATCAGTTGTGAATGTGAGTTTATGCAAAGAGACGAAATATTAAATTTACATTATTTCATTACCCGAAAATTCAATCCGGGCTCAATGTCGGGTGTTTATGCAAATATTACGTTCACACCATTAAACGTTAAAGTATTTTATTTTCTAATACACGGATAGATTAATATGAGTAAACAATCTTTTCAAATTATAAACATAGATGTAATGCATTATTATCAATAATAGAACTAAATTACTGGTTACGTTGATTAACAACTGGATGTGATTGCTCTCCGAAATTACTTGTCATCTAATCCTTAATTACCGAAATTGATTTAGGAAAAATATGTAAAAATATCTTGGAAGATGTATGAATGCGACTGTACCAAGATTGTTATTCTATGGTAAAACTCTTATTCTAAATAGGAGAAAAAACTTGTTTTGACAATGGAAATGCACCATGACACACGGAATAATTTTATCAGAATCTCTAAGAAATTGAGTAAACTTTTGAAATGTCACAAGACTAATAAGTCGTAAGAAAGTTTTCTTACGACGGTGATGACGATTATGTTAACGTTACAGTTAGCAGAGCACTAAAATTGCTCGAACTTGTATGTCATTTTTATAAGTAAACACATGACAAATTGAAAGTAAACATATTTTGCAGAATCTATAAGCATCATCAATTTAATATTAGCGGTAAGTTACCATATTTCTCAAACAGATCTTTCACTAACACACAAACCGCAGTGGGTCTACAAAGTTTGAGTTGGAACTGGGCATCCCGTTTTTTACGCTTGGTTATCGAGATATATAAATTTCAGAATAACTGCAGGAATTTAGAATTTTCCATTATTAGTCATTGAGTAAACAAATTGAAAAACTTAATCAATTTCCCGCTGTTCCGCGCGGGTGTGTGCCTGCCTTACAATGACACCGCAAACATAATACGAGGGCTTCGCTGACATTTATTTTCAACATTACGGTAAAATATTCTCAATGCAAAAATGTAGCTCTACATAGCAGTTTTCCCAACCCGGCGCCTCCACCAAAGGGCTAAATTTTTGTTTAAAAAGCTAGCCATGGCTCAAAATCGTATTTATTCTATATTATTATAATAAAATCAAATAGATTCGGTTGACATATCAAATCAATCTTATATAATAACTATTTTAAGATTCGGTTGACATATCAAATCAATCTTATATAATAACTATTTTAAGAAGAAGATAAATAATATTACTTCTTAGATTAATACCTGCTATCTCTGGTGCGATTAAGTAAGACACTGAGAGTGAATTTTATGGATAAGGAAGTAATTGTTGAGCGCCGCAAAAAGGTCGAGAAGCGTAGAACAGTTTTTAGTAGTCTTTATATCTTTATCGTTTCAAAGAAAATGATCGGAAATAATCCCTGAACTTTAAAAATATTGTCTCATAATGGAATTTATTATTTTAAATCACATTCCAATCCCACTTCAATTTCTTCATTGTTTATATTTACTTCGAAAATTATTTTATGTTGTTTACCAGTTTTTGTAATTTCTTAATATGTACCGGTATACGTATTTTGACCCATTATCCTAGTGATTTGCTATGCATTTTAATTATCTCGTTCAACTCTTCTTCCTTTGTCGTTAAAATTTTTCCCGTGATAATTTTCTTGGACGTGGTGACATTCATTTGATAGGTTAATTATTGTCACTCTGATTCGTGAGGTCACGGGTTCAAATCCCGATACCGGTAATCTTGAATGAAAGTTTTATCCAGGTTTTCTTCAGTCGTTAATGCGACTGCAAGGGATTGAGTCCTCTTAAACAGACCTAGGACATTTCCTTCACAATCCAACTTTAAATAATACCTAGTTAGACACTCGAAAAGGGACATGTAAATTGACCCTCAGCAGTTTTCTCAAGAGAAATTAAAAAATTAGGCCTTAAATAAAGGTAGCGGCAAAACATTCAAACGATTCGAATAATTTCCTCTTCTTGAGGTACCGAGTGTACAACTCTCGTAGGTAGATAATTCACCTAGATCGTAATCTTCTCTAAGGATTTAACTTTTCAAACAGATTCAATGAAATTGAAGCAGTTTTTGAGTTAAGCTTATTGATAATTTCAGTTCCCCAATCAACGAGAAAACACTCTGCCAATTAAAGTAATCCTGTTGGTCGGCTGCTCTAAATCTGGGAAATATGGTATTTATTTAGAGTAAAGCACTTTTCTGTCAGTCCGTCTGTCTGTCTGTGTGTCAAGTCTAGCGATAACAACCAAACGACCTCTGATTGACAGCCGCTCTTTTTAATTCACATTCCCCTTCTACAAGGATTATCCAGAATAGTGTTGTTGACCCTGGTTGAAAGAGGGTAGGGATTCTCTCTACCCGGCTCTTTCACCACCAATAATAAGAGGGAAAAAGCTTTATAACCATTGATTTTAAGATGTACTCTTATAATGATAAGTTTCTTTTCCTTTTTTCCGGTTTTTCCCACGAAAAATTTAAACTTTGAAAACCCCTTCTGAAAAGGTTTCCTCGTTCTGTCTCCCCGTGCAGGAAATGCTATGGATTTTGTCTTCACATTACTTCTGATTTCCTTTCTAGAATAAATTGTGCTCAGTTTCCCCTATTTGGGGAAAAAAAAATGAACCATTAGTTCGTAACACAATGGATTAGCTCTCATATTTCCCTGTCTGAAATCTTTTTGGGCGGGGAACAGAAGGGGAAATATTTTTCATATGCGACGAACAAAACTCCATCATTCCGTTTGGTTTCCATTTAAACTTGTGGATGATTAAAATAAGGGGTTTAAAATTTTACGTTCTTTTAGTAATGAATCGTTGAATAGTTCTTGTGTTGTCGGATAAACGCATGCTCCAACACTATTTCTCGACAGATCAGTCACAACTTTCAAGCAAGTGCATATTGAACAAACACTCGTTACCTACAAACAGGAAGTGAATTAGATCAAAATATTGGATATATAGATATAAACTAATGTCAGTGTGTGATCATAATTATATAATTTTATCGATAATTCTCTTGTATAGAATACGTGCACAAATATTTGTTTTAGAAATTTTTATTTTGTATTGCTCAAAATTGGAGAAGTTTTGCATTTATGTTCCGGTTGTTTTAATTAAATTTCCAAAAAACAATAAAAATGTAAATTTGGTTTTTTTCTTGAAAAGAACCAAATAAAGTAAAATAAAAAAAGTCGTGTTATTTGAAGATAAGTCGTGTGAAACTTTGTTGTGTGAATCTACGATACGTCGCTTATCACAAGTCTAGGATTAGTCTAGTATAACAATATGTCTATATGGGCTAGTTTTGGCAAGCTACGATTAGTCGCCTATTTTTGATATTAACAAAAGTCAAGTGCAAGCGAATAATTAAGTGCAACCATCATTCAGTAAGTAAACTTAAGAGACCAATCAAGTAGATTATGAATGATATAGTAAAGTTTGATTCTTCCTCTCCAGTTGTTCAAAGGTTGTATCACTGGATTTTGAATTTTCCCAAAAAGATGAGTTGTTTTAATTCTGGTGGGGTTTACAAAGTGAGTGGGGATTGTTTCTGACTCCCCTTTCTATAAGAATGTATATACCCGAAAAAACGGGCCCCATCGAGCCTACCTGTTGGGCAGCGGACGAGACCAAGAGTCCAGTTCCAGCCAGGTTACAGATGAACTGGTAAATCAAAACTGGGTTGAAAATCTCGGTCAAGTCAGACAAAACCCTGTGAAAATATTAAAAAATAAGTTTATTAAAAGTGGGCGCCTGCAGTATTTATTCTTGTGTGTTCCTTACAAAGGTATATCAATTGTTTTAAAGAAAGGTTGCACATCTTCGAACGAAAGTTTCCCTTCAACAATAATTCCACAAATATTAAAACAATTCGGTTCTTCGCTTGGCAGTCACGTATGCACTTTCTTGTAAAATAGACTTTGTCTTATACCTTATAACTTTCTTTGCGAGACACGTTGTTTTCATTAGTAGATAATGTGTTATGTAGCATTATCTTGGTTATTATCTCGGTGAAGGTGTCGGGTCCACATTATGAAGGATAAAGGTAGTCATCTGAAGAGGGGCATGTTGATTGATTACCAGTAAATGCTAACTGTATAAAACGGTCGTGTGGCTAAGCATTACAGTCAAATGGTAACAATACCAACAGTGTTGGCTCGAGCGCTAAGTGCTTGACTCTGATTCGAGAGGTCCCGGGTTCAAATCCCGTCGAAACCGGAAATCCTGTCTGAAGGTTTTTCCGAGGTTTTCCTCAGTAGTTAATACGAATGCTAGGGTTTGAGTCCTCTTAAACAGCCCTCGGACATCCCTTCACAATTATTCTGTCCGTAACGTACCTAGTTCGACACCTGAAGAGGGACATGAATTGCACCCTGGGCAGGCAATTCCCACGAAAAAATTATATTTAAGAATAAACAAAGTAAAACTTGTTGAATTTAGCTTACCGTGATTTAATTAACTAAATTGTATTACATTTTATTTTATTTAATAATTTATACGAAATAATAATTGGCTTATTTATTGTAGAATCACGGTACTGTAGTACCAACACAAAACATACCCAAGCAGGTCCTGATGATGCTGGATACAGTCCACAAGTAGCCTCATCATCTCCTTGTCTAGTCTCCTCCTCAGGTCCTGCCCCGGCTTAGGACGCATCTTCTGTGCCCGGAGGGTCTTGATTCCTCCCAATAGCCTCGAACCCGAGTCCCTTTCGCTTTCCCACGTTCGACTTGTATCCTAGTCTCGAACCCAGGTGTCTTCACTTGGGGGTTCATCGGCTTGAGGGGATCTAGGTTGTGCTGGTGGGACCTCGGACTCAATGCCTCGTTCACGAAAGCCCTCGAGTATATAGTCCTAGGTGCACGTCCTTGTAAATTATTGATGTTTTGTCTAGGCTTAGACCATTGCGTTTTGCGACGTTCCGCGAAGACATTGTATTTGGCGAATTTACGAATGTGTTCTAGTTTGTAGCTTAGACATGTGAATTGTCGGAGTGCGAGGACGAGGAGGACGACGAAGAACATGTCGCCTACTCCTAACGAGTTGATCACGAGGAGGATGATGGTGATGGAGTAGAGGAGCATCAGCTCATAATCAGGCGTCGCGAGCGCGTCGAACGGGTACCAACCTCTGCAAGAAAACATACATTCTTCAGATATCACTTGCACAATCATCAAAACAGTAATTTGAACGCTTTTGTTCAGGCAATGTACGCAAAATTCCATATGTAATACTAGATATAATAACAAAAAATTATCACCCGTTGATGGCTGCGTGTTATTTACAAAGGTCAAGTAAATAAAAGTAGTGGTTTAAAAATCATTCTTGTATAGAGCATTTTGAAGAATGAAACGGCTTTTTTTGTCTGTTTGTGGAAAACAAAAAAAAAATATTTGTTAAAAGTGAGAACAACTCTTACAACTTTATATATTTTTTCTCATCTTACTCTAGGGGCCTTTTAAAGCTCCAAGTAATAGAAAAATATTTTGCCAAATACACACACTGACAATCAAATCATCATGCCAATAGAAACGCCAATGACCATCAAAATCGGGCAACTCCTTAATAATATATGACTACAGACTAGTCATAAGATTCACTTTGGTTGTGATAGTCTGCAATGTTAACGGAAATGCAAGTGAAAATATATCATACTTTTGAAGTTTTGTGTATATTATAAAAATTTAAATCCCGATGAACAATCTCCAATGAATATACTAAAATTATATCTTGTGGTCAATGATTTTTTTTACTTATGTTATGTTATGGCAATTTAATAATCGATCGTGAAACGCCATTGATTTGAATACCAGGAAAAGAACAACTAAGATATTACTATCATTATAGTCATAATATTTATGCTTTTCCCACAACCCTCCGTAAGCACACAGGCATAAAATATTTATAGGAATCTACTCACTTCTCATGTAGTACAGCATAACTAAGATTATATGAATCCACACAACCACACGAGTTACTGTTACCAGTATGAATGCTTCAAGTCACAATTTATAATAGATTCACTACCCAGACTTACCTAAAATACAACAGCCTCTTTGGTACCAGATGAAACAATGTTGTAACAACAAATATACCCAACGCAACATTGATCAAAATCGGCATCTTTGTTGATATTTTATGGCAGAACACTTGTGTCTCATGTAGATAATTCCTATGATAAGAGTCGAAGTATTGTTTTGGGTTGTACAACTTGCCCAGGTCTTGGACTAGTTTCTGCATGGCTTCCGCCTTCAGCACGAATGTCGCTACTTGAACTACTGTCATGATGTAGATACAGATGAGGATGATGTTTTCAATGACGAACAACTTGTGCCCCCAACTGATGTAGACGTCTATTGCGTGTGTGATGAAGATGTGGTAGAGGGCTGTGATAACGAGGAAACGGGGGTAGATGTAGCGTACCGAGCGTCTCCATGGAGAGCCGGTGTCAGTGCTGGGCCACAAACCTATAGGAAACACAGCATTAGTTGTAGAGTAGTAGCTGTTAAAATTTGAGCTAGATAATTTACTTAAAGCATTAATATATTCAAATTATCTTAAACTGACTCGGACTCGGACTCAAAAGGGGTAAATAGAAGACATGGGGTTAAGTCACCATTCCCATTGCTTTAAGTCAATATTTTTTTGTCACTTAACACGCAACGTATAACAACTAGGAAAACGCCAAAGTCGTTGTTAGACGAGTGAGCGAATCATGTGTTGAGTACCCGGAACATTTGCATTTGTTGATTAATATTATATAAGGTAAACGATAGGGTTTTGAGTTGATATAAGGACGCGTCAACTGTAAGGCTATTGCGCCACTTTAGCCTATGATAGCCTAAGGCGGAAAGAATTATGCTGGATCCAGTTGTCACGGAATTAGAAATGAAGGGGTCTACAGCAACGCTTTTCGAAAATTGTTTTCAAAAAATTATAAAAATGATTTTCATACTTTTGTATTTTTTTAGGCCATATGTGTCCATATTCGTGATGTTTTTCTCAAATGTGTCCTATTTAATCAGTATAGGCGATGAAAACTACATTTCTTCCTGTCCGCCTATCGAAGCCATGTTAACATTTCATTCTTTGCCCACCATGCCGTCGCCCACTGACTGCGCCGCAAAAGCCTTCCTGAAACTCTCGTATTATTAATATTTCATATTTAAATTCTACCTACGGGAGTGTTTTCCGACTAACCTAATCGATAAACAAACTCTCGTATTAATAACGAAGCTATTTGACACCATCTTCCTACTCAAACAGGCAAGGAGGTATGAATACATGTAAGGAGCAAGATGCGCTATTGTGTGTACAAATGAACGGCCGTTTGAACGTCCGATCGAAGTTTTATCAATATTTCGTGCTTATCTTGGTGCTACAATATGCGGCTACTAAACATAGAGTTTCGCAGTATGCTACTGCTTCGTCGTGGTGCTGACAATAGCGACTACCATCGAGGCCTGACACAGGCATGATATACTTAAACATTGATATAATCCTTGTACAATGGAATGAATTAATAAAGTTAAATTATTCTATTGATGTCTGCGTTTTGTTTGTTTGAATGCTCTAGCCTTCAATGCTTTAAAATACCGACGACCTTGCTTGGTTCGAGCTTTCCCACCCTTGTCGTTCAAGTGCTTGGTTGTCAAGGCGACACTGTCTCTTAATATCTCTCCTTGAAACAGGCTGTAAAACAGAAACTTCAAAATTTGACACTTATTGTTGTAAATAACAGCGTCTCTAACGAACAAATTATACAAATCATTTACGGCCTATCATTTAAATTCGGCAAAGTATGGATAGAAAGCCGAGGCGATGCTTCGACGGGATGCGGTCGAAACTAAGAGGATGGCACATGACGACAGAACAGATCATCCCGTCTGGCAGCATCCAGACAATGCCCGAAGAGCTTCTACTAAACATCTTCTCCTATCTGAGTCTGTCGGAGCTCTGCAATGTCGTGCCTCTAGTGTGTAGACAGTGGGAGCGCCTGCACTGTGACCCCCAGCTCTATGGCGTGGAGAGAATACCTGATGGTAAGAGGACACTCGAAAATCTGTTTGGTAAAGATGGCTTCAGTAGTCAAATGAAGCTAGGCCTAGGCCCAATGTCCGACCTTTGTTTTAAATCCCACCACTTTGATAAGGTCTACATAAAGAATCTGGTCAAGAAATGTATAGAGACTCACAATGAGAAGAAACTTAATGGAAAAGGGGTAGATAAATTTACCAGTGTGTTTTATAAAGATTTCATCGTGATGCTAGCTCATTTGCAAGTAGTGGATTGGAAGTCCTTTCAAGATAGCCCTGATGGTTTAAGGTGGTTATCAAATATCTTAGGTTGTTGCGTACAACTCGAGGAGATGAAAGTTTACTACATATATTACAAACTTACAAGTGCAGAGCTGACAGGACTATGTGCCCAGCTAAAAGGGACTCTTCGTGTTCTGCACATAGAATGTAAAGACTGGAGTTTCGAGTGTATAAACGCCATCACCAATTGTCAGCATTTACAAGACCTGTTAATATTTGGAGCTCCAGACCTCTCGTATGAATGTATCCAAGCAATAGGTAACATACCAGGGCTGCATAAACTCAAGTTTGACTGCTGTTTTGATTTTAGGCCGACGTTAAATTTATTGTCATCCTTGTTCTCTGGTACTGGTTTAAAAGATTTGACGACATTCGAACTTGTCAACTGCGACTACAATCAGCTGGAGGTAGTAGACATTGGTACCAAACTATCGAATTTAACTAAATTGTATCTCGGTTGCAGTAGCCCTTTGCTTTACCCTTATGTCGATTTAGATGACATACAACGCTCCTCATTGCTCTCAACCGGGCTATTAAACAGTATCATTACTAGTTGTAACAGACTGAAAACATTGAGGATTGTGTGCTACGGGGAGAATCCAACAGCGGAGACCTTATTGTTGATACCCAAGTACTTGCCGGATCTCAAGGTACTGCTTGTACATTGCCCAAAGCTACCTGTGGACGAATGGAAGCCGAAACTCAAGGAAATTATGCCTCACCTCGTCATTATAACGTAGTCTCCAAGCTATCGACATTAGAAGAATCCCAAACATTTCTAGGACCAACTTGCCGGCCACAATATTATATGGGACAAATGAATTTATAATTTATATTTTACGAGGAATGTAGTAGGGCCTAATGTTCTCTTTGATAATTAAATTTTTAGAATAACATTTTTGTACTTCTTCACACCTACTAATAAAATCATATTGTACTAATTTCTGACTGTCATTACTCATTACCTTTTGATTCCCAGTACGATTTCATTCAACCTTACGCTTCGGATGAGTCTGAAGGAAGGGTCCATAATCGTTGCTTATCTTAGTCTCATTCTTGATATGACGTCATCAATAATCGGTGACAGGTGTAATAAACAAAAGGTCTCGATCGAGATTGAGAACTAAAAGAAACCTAGCAATAGCATCCTTATAAAAAGTCCACACTCGATTTCATTCTGGTTACTAAATACTAGACCCACAAGAAAGAATAAGCTCGTCACCTTCACCATTATAAGCAAAATTCGTTGCGATTTAAACCTACAAGAAATAACTAGGAAACCGCCAAAGTCGTTGTTAGACGAGTGAGTGAGCCATGTGTTGAGTACCTGGTAACATTCATTTCTTCCCACTCCCTAAGGCCTCTCTAGCCTTTCATAGGCTAGAGTGGCGCATTATGGCCTTACAGTTGACGCTCAAAACCCTATTAATTATACCTTTATAATTATTATCAAACTTAAATGTTCCCGGATACTCAACACATGACTCGCTCACTCGTCTAACAACGACTTTGACGTTTTCCTAGTCTAGTTGGCTAAGGCACCCTTGTACCCGAAATGTGGGAGACGTGGGTTCTAACCCCCTGTCGGGAAAGATTTTCTAATTTCTGGGTTGTATTTCAAAAATTATTATAAACATGTTTTGAAATGCATATAATAATATGGAAAACGTGGCAAGTACGAAATACGAGTAAAGATTGCAAGGTTTACTCAATCTCCCAGCGGAATTTAGGGAAAGCTTGAGCGTACAAAATTTGATACATCTTGGTCAGTGCATACAATCACAGCCTGTCAAAAATGATGCTATAAAAATGACTTCTTCAAGAACAAAAGCATTGTTGTTAAAATGAAACCTTCATATTTCAAGCCTAATTTTCAATTTATTATTTCTTGTAGGTTTAAATCGCAACTGATTTTGCTCATTTGGTTAGCAGTTCTCAGTTACATGGTCACGGATGTCTGTTTAAAATTTCAGCTCAATCTGTTTGGTCTTTCGGCCGTATTGGACCGGACATACATTAAAAAAAAAATGTATTTAGAGTCTACCCACTCAATTATACAACTGATTTTCAGTGGGGGACAGTAAATCATAATTTTAAGAGACACAGTCACGTCCAATGACGTACATAAGCTTTGCTGTGCTTATATTTTGTCATTGGTCACGTCGAAGACCCAATCAAGTGGCGTTGTACCATTTCGTTCGCTACGCTCACTCGTTTAACAATAACTCTTGAGTGGTGGTGCCTGGTTGTTAAGACAAAGCTTACCATAAAATGTGTTGCTTGATTGTTCTTGCATTCATGAATGTTGGTAGTACCGGAAACGTGAATGTTTAACTTTCTGTGGGCTAAACCCCTCCCCCCCCCTTACCAAGAACATTACATAAATCATCCTGGTGAAGGGCATAGCCAACAAATAAACGCATCTCAAACAGACGTCATGTACGGTTTTTATCGTGAGACGTGACACACGCACAGCGGACGGACAGAAAATAGTTCTTATATGAAAACTTCGCTTCTAGTTTACTCATGCTGAATATAACTAATTTGATTATCAATTGCACTTTATAATCTTTGTGTAGCATTCGGTTTTTAGTGAAGCATACATTGTTTTGGAAGCAATTAAAATGATTCCAAATAGTAATGAAGTAAAGTTTCGAAAGTAGTGAAATGTTAAAATCGATATTGAATAAATCGAAGGTACGTCTGAAGCGGACCTGGTAAAATTTCTCTTGGATTCTCTGTGAATTATTTGACATGACGTGTGATGTGTTGTTTAAGAACGAGTCTTGTCACCAAACATGATTGACACCCTCAAAGTTATTTTAAAAAATGTGATCTATACGTACGTACATTCTAACGAGTCCGTCTGAACTTTGTTTTCACCCGATGTTAGCAATTATAAAATGTAACCTATGAGCACAAGGTTTAATAATATTGAGTCGGCGATGGTAAATCGATGGATTATTTTGATTCACGTTTGAACGTTATTCCTCATTTGAAAATTGTAACTCACTTTGTTTGTCATTTGTGATTGTGTCTGATCAAAGCAGTCAATCAAACGCGTAGAGCTATCCCGACATGGGTATTCAAGGGGAATATTACTACGTATCTGGCCCAGCAGGTGTAACAAACGAGTTACGAATTTCTGTTATTTTGTGATATAATTTGAACTGCTTCGAAGTTGAGTGACAATAGACGTGACTTTTTATTTTACGTGAAACATATTAGTTATTAGACATTATCTTCGTAAATAGATTAAATGGACAAGTAAAATTTGGTGCAAATGTCAAGGAAGTTGGCGCTGTTAAACAATTATAAATTTGGTTTAATTTAAGAAGAAGTAATTAGTTTTGTAATTCTTGTTTGTTCATACTAAATTCGAGATAACTTTTTTCAAGACGGTTAGTGAGGTACGTGCGGTGAGGTGAGGTTATCATGTTTACCCTGCCCAGGGTGCAAAGTATTTTGGAGCTGTTGTGAAGGGATGTCCGAGGGCTGTTTAAAAGGACTCAATCCTTTGCATTCGCATTAACGACTGAAGAAAACCTCCGATATAACTTTCAGTCAGGATTGCCGGTTTCGGGATTCGAACCCGTAACCTCGAGAATCAGAGTCTAATACGTTACGCATAAGCCACTAATGTCGCTTTTGTGACTGCTTATTTTCCAGAATGCTTCTGCATTCTTATTTCACAATATTATTTATAACTTTGACATGCATTTCAAATAATAATGTTTATTGATCTAAAATACTGTCAATTTATTTAAATATAAACACATGGAACTGAAATGAAATACTGGTGTTTATTGATTGAGGCAGCTATGGTATAACTTAAATATACAAACTCAAAACTATAATTACTTTAATTTTTAATGCTGTTATTTCCTCTTCACTTATTTTTTAAAGTGGAAATTTTGAATCGCATATTATAAAGAATATTGTGTTGAGCATCTGAAAAAATATGTTTATTGTATTCTAGTGCACATCTACATTAAGAGAGACCAGTCCTATTTCTCTATTCCGAAACCCAAAATTAATTCCTTTAGAAATGTAACAAAATCTAAACACAGTTGAAATTTTAAATTACAAAACTCGGATTCGAGATTGAGTGATATAAAAATATATTGCTCCCAGTGTAATTGTTGGTATCTTCAAGAGTGCGACATACCGCCAAATAATTGTAAACTTCAGATAGATTTAGACAAATCTTTGACAGTGCATGCTTGAGGATGACAAAATGTCGAAGTTCAAACCTGAACCCGAGCATTTTCTATTTTGTTCTGAGTTGGCATTGTGTAGTTTTATTAACCGCAAACAAAATTTGATAAATTCCTAAGAACTCCCTATTATGAACCCAAACATAACCCCAAAACTATATCTTATTACTTTAAAATACATATTTTGAAATAGGTTAATACAAAATATCACATACTACAAAGAATATAAATAAAACGCACCCAACGTCTCAACTAGTTTAAAAATAAAATAGCAAAAATATTTCCTTACCTTGAAATGTCATCAACATAACATTAAAATGCATAAATTGAATTTTTTCGTCTTTGGTCTTCATTTTGGGACTTAATGAATTATCAGTAACTACTAGAAACTCAATACTTTGAAAACAAACTCCTTCTACAACAGACCGCGATTCTTACGTTTAAAGTGTTCAAAATCCAAAATAAATCTGAAGTGTTCTCTGTGGCACATTTGTGCTATACGCATGATCGATATCACATTCTACTGGCGAGTGTAACAAGGGCACAAGGCGCACTCCATTGCGACCTTGGGAACCTCGGAAATAAAACCCTGAGCACGAAGCTGGTCTGGGAAACGCATATTAATATTTTAAATTACAAATTGTCTTTGATATTATTATTTATTTGTTTACATAACGGTACAAATTATTACAGGGTCAATTCAATATGCTCAACGGGGAATACCACAGGGGGAAAAAATAGTCGAAAACCCTGAGCATGAAGCCGGTCTGGGAAACACATATTAATATTTTAAATACAAATTCTCTTTGATATTATTATTTATTTATTTACAAAATAGTACAAATTATAACAGGGTCGATTCAGTATGTTTTAACCGGGAATACCACAGGAAAAAAAATGTTGTAAATTCTTTCTACTTTTATTTTTAAACACGATTAACCCAACATTTCGGCAATTTGACACACATCGTAATTGCAAATAAAATAAAAAACTCATAATTAGTTTTTATAACTGAATAGGAGAGACGCTAAATGAGTAAAATAAATGTGTAAATACAACGTATACAAACAGAACAACACACTCTATTACAATTTACATGTTATAATGTTATAGTTTATATCTTACTTTAGTTTACTTTATTTTATTTGATACTTCATGTATGTGTAATGAAAGGATATAACATAATGTAACTTACTTTACTCAAAATTAACAAAACGTACAATACAACAATGTAATAGTAATTAAAAAACTACAGCGACAAATTAGTATAAATAAATATGCATAAACCAACGTATTTATTTGTTTATGTATATAAGTAAGAAGTGGCTGATTAGTAAAGAGCACACTGTGGAAACGATTTTATAAATGCTTTCATAGTAAGCTTCTTAAATTATTCTTGAGTAGGTATTTAGAAAGCCGCAGTCTGGTGAGAAATCCCATCAAACCACAAGGTTGTATACACTAAGACTAAGAGAGTAATTAATGCTTTACCATTGACTGAACTGAAATGTTTATGAATTGAATTTTAAGTAGACTACAGACAGCGGCACCATACCGATAAATGCATGTTATATTTAAAAATTATAGCCTGCTTTGATACTTTTTAAACGTTTGAGTTGGCTGGCGTCAAACGCCGTAGATATGAATAATAAAAGTGATAAAATAAGAAGAACTTGTACATTATGAAGTGTAATCGACTTGTGTGTCCATCACGCACCCTACCATATATCACTGTTGCACTGAGGCTACATGTCGGCGATGCACGCTCACCACAGACGATACCAGCAGTAAACGCTCGTCTATCTAGGCATAATCATACCCATTTGAAGGCTGTCTTTTGATGGACACTAAAAATAGTCATACATGGCGGTCTGACGTACACAGAAGGTGTGGCATCATACTCTTTGTACTTTTTGGGACATTTCATTTTGATGAAGTTGCCTGGAAGCCAGAGTTCAAAGTTTTGATGAAGTTTACACGTTTCCATGTTTTAAACAATTTATACATTGTATTATACGTTAAAAATTGAACTAAATCATATAACATTTATTTCATTATTATAGTAATTAATGTACATCATTTTACATAAACAAAACAAAACGTGCCGTAAATATAAGGGCTTGAAACTGAAAAATAAATATAATTTGTATAAGAAGTTAGCACTGTTATTGAAATAAATATTGATCGGCTTTCAATTTATTCATGAGTGCATTGAAACAAATGCCCTGAATTTCACATTCATTGACATCACCTAGAAATAACTGCAGTGGAGTCCAGTTTGTATTTTGTATTTTTTAATTTTAATTGAACTACAAACTGTAATTGAAACTAATAGACATTCTATTCTCACACGGATATACATTCCACATAATAAATGTTTCATTCCATTTTCAGTTATTAGCTCGATGTTGGTGCAATACTGTAGGCTATCTTGTTTAAATATATATAATGATAGAATATTTTTGGATGAGCGTAGCGAGCGTAGCGAGCGAAGCGAAGATTCCATTTCACTACACTGGAGAAAAAAATCCGGAATGTTTTTTTTTTTTTTTTCTTTTTTTTTTTTTTTTTGTATTTTTGTGTGTTTGTTAACACGATTCCGGCTAAACCGATACTCCGATTGCGATGAAATTTTATGGAGACCTTCGAAATCTCTGAACTTAGAACTGCCACGTTTTTGAGCGCAATCGGGAAATTTTTTCTCATAAAAAACGCAATTTTACGATTTTTTTTCGATTTTTTAAAAATTTCTTCGACGTATAACACCTACATGCTTTATCCGATTGTAATGATTTTTTTCACAGAACCCTAATTTTATGAATTTAATATTCGTGTGAAATTTTTAGCGTAATCGAAAAATTATTTCTCATGAAAATCAAAATTTTACGGATTTTTTTCTTTCTAAAACAATTCTTTGACTTATAACACCTACATGCTTTATCTTATTGTAATGATTTTTTCACAGAACCTTAATTTCATGAATTAATATATTCGTGTTAAATTTGAGCGCAATCGAATAATTATTTCTTATACAAATTGCAATTTTGCGATTTTTTTCTTTTTAAAAAATTACGATTAATTAAAAAAATAAAGTAATTTTTTATTTTGTTTTATTTAATAATAAAAATTAAGTTAATTTTTATTTAATTTAATTTAATTAAAAGAAATCTTCGACTAGTAATGATTTTTTCACAGAACAACAGAAAATCCGCGTAACTCATGGCATCTCAATGCACCATATACGCTCATCCAACAACGCGGCGGACTTAAGCGTTTTCCTAGTAGCTATATTTACCTATCGGTGTCCGAGGCAGAATAATATCAGAGCACTTAGAACAAGGTGAGTCTAATCGACGGCGCCATATGACCTTGTTGTTGAATAAATCGATAAATAATAAATTCGATAAAATCAAACAAACTAAGGAGTCTACCAATATATGTTGTCATCCAACAACCACAAGTCTGGGAATCCAACTTCTATCACATTTAAATTTATTGTGTTAAGTCGATTAACTAAACATTACACTAAAATTAGTTTTTTTTACTTTCTTGGTGGGGAAAAATGCAATTTTAACAAACTAGGCGGCGAAGAAGAAATCTCTTTTGTTTTATCACCGGCACTGATACAAAATGATTTTTTTTAAATATGATTTTTAAACATCTCCATTTTATCCAATACGTAAATGATTATGTTGGCAGTCCCCAAGGGTGTTTAGAGCTGTGCTCTTTTCTACGTCTCTTGCCACATAGATTTTTTGTTGGGATAAATAATATATTTAGTATAAACATTGATAAAGATGTATGAATGTCGGTTAGTAGTTGCTATCAACTGGTGGCGGTCTATCTTGGCGTGACTGTTACTAGCGTTTCAATCTGACCCCCTGTTGAAGACGTGGAACTCCCACTATCACTCACGTGCGTGTCGGTAAGAGAGTCTCTTGTTGCGCCGTCTGGGCGTCAACAGGCACCACTGAACGCTGAGTGTGAGTTTCCGAGCAGCCTCTGTCATTTGTATAATCTAACATATTGTTGATAAGTATTGATTGTAAGTTAGTCTCAAGGTTTTCGAAACGTATTATGTGCTGTATATCTCTAACTTTGCTCGACAAGTTTCAACGAAGAAATGGAATTGGAAAAGTTGAGAATCATAATTGGAAACAAGGAAAAATTCAGGTTATTCATCGGAAATATAATATGACAAAACTCACCTTGTGTTTAAAAGAGTAAACCCATAAACAATATTTTGAGTATCCAAACTTATAGTACACTATGATAATTAAAATGTAAACACCATTTATCACTAAAATATCGTTTAAAAGTAATTACAAATTACTGATGGGGAATCTCGAAAATTCTGATAAGATTACAAAATACATTCCAATTAATATTTCTTCGTTACGTTTTAAATCACATCAGGCCTTCATCGAGCTTAAATGCGTAAACAAACTGTAAGATACATTCTTTTTCGTCCATAAGTAGGGTAGCGAACATTATTTGTCTAAAATGATATGCAAATCTTGTTTAATGTTTAGCTGCGGCCAGACACTCAAAATAACAAACACATCTATAGAATCCAGCTGTATTGTATAATACGTACGGCGTATTTATCTCTGCGTGTAATTGTTTTGCTTGGCTGGCCAGCTTGACAGGTTGGTAGTATGTTGTATAATAGGCATCATGTCACTCTCCTATTCTTTTGTACAGGATGTTTCGTTTTGTTTTATACGTGTTTTGACTGTTATGAATGCAAATGAATAATACAGAGTTCTATCTGCTATGGGGAGGAAGGCTCTTTTCATAAGTTTGACGCTTACAAATAATATAGTCTATGCGAAGGCTCGTTTCATAAACAAACACTTGTAATTATAATATGGCCGTGACCATCGGAATCGGAATTGCACAAGAAGAGCCTTTTCGAAAAAAAAAACAGTAGCAATTTTTTGCATGCTCTACTTCCACTTTGATACTCAGTGGAACGGATTCTGTTTATTTTTCTTTCTTCCGTTTTATTATCTGTTGTACGTATATTCATTCATACCTTGGTATATCCTATTATTCCAATATATTTTTTTTTTTCATTTACATATCCTTTTGCTTGAGTAATAATTTTTAGGTTCACATCACTTTTCATGACGGCTGGGTGACACCTCGAAATCACCCCAACTCTGCTTGCTGTATAAGGTGCCTGAGTGTGTAACGCACCGCGGCTTGGCTGCGGCGCCATAACGGGCACCTAGCAGTTTCTTATATAGAAATAATTGCAATGCAACTCTTCATATAAAGACAGATTACATAAGATGAAGAAAATTCACGACAAAACATTAGTATTCATTAAAAAACTAGAACTGATCAAAGAAAAATATTGATCGATGTATTTGAAAGTTAACATTTAATTTAAACAATTTTCTAGAACAGAAAAGTCAATCTCTATCATTATCGAAGCGGAAATCAAAATAAAGATTTTGTAAAATTAGAAGATAAGAATACCTGGTAGACGAAGAGAGAAGTGGGAGGACCAAATAATAAATGATGTTGAAGAGAGAGATGAGTGTTAGGAAGAAGTAAAGGCAGAACGACTATGGGAGGACAGAAGGAAATGGCGTGAGCTGGTGGTAAGAAGCAAGAAAGAAGAGGAAGATATTGAAGGAGAAGAAGAAATGGAAGACGAAGAATTTGAATGAGAAGAGGACACGACAGGCCTGGCAAGCCGGTGTTAAAAAACTCTGTGTGCCCTAGAAAATCTGGTGGTTAGCTACCCCCTGACCCGACTTTTGTTGGAAGCAGGTGTAAGAAATATATTGGCCTATATCATGAATATGGACACAGTAATAACTGTCGTACTGTACATGTACATGCAATGGACAGTGTCATTACTCTCGTACTGTACTCGAACATGATATGAACACAGCATCGAGTGTAGAACGCGAATGCCTTGAACCTCTGAGACAATTGATTCGGATACGCTCTGTCTTGTCATCATCCCACGACGTCAGCAGTTATTGTTTTCAGCGCACTCTATTGTTTGGCGACCGCTATTTCCGGTCAAACAATGCCCCAGCAACATCTATTGTTGGCTGCATAAGGTGGCTTAGAATTCCGTCTGGTCCGAGGGGGTAGGTTGTATTGTGGAATTAAAGACAATGATCTGTCGAAATAAGGAATTCTCGAGTGGAATGAATACTGCCCTCCTAATTCCTTGTTATGGCGGATCTGCTTCAGTCATTTTCTGGATTAATGTCATTGGATAAGACAAGATAAGGAGAGCCAAGGATATTCTCAGCTCAACTCATCTCAATACTTCCTTGTGCAAACTGAAATGGTGCCAAATTGATCTGTCATCGTAATTCAAACTCGTCTTATCTTAATATGCCTAACACTATTAGCCAATTAGACCTCTCACGTACTCAAACTTAGTGTAAGTAATGTTCAATCCAATTGCACAAATTTGTGGTGTATGTTTTATTTTTAGATTTGGTGTATTAAAAAGATTATAATACTTGTATCATGTAATTTTTTATTTTTATTTTTTCAAACTATATCGTCAATTTAAAAAAAACTAATTAAAGATATTTTTAAAATAAATTTTAGCCTTTATAAAACGGAATATTTCGATAAAAATGGGAACACGCAATATTCATGAGTCATGTAAGTTGAATATAACTATGGCTGGTTCTGACCAGAATTGGTCGTTCTTCTGTATATTATCTAGGCTAGAGTAGTACATTATGACCTAACGGTTGACACACCTTACAAAACATAAATATGACCGTGATGAGAAACAATTGTAGTGAAGAGATAAGGTACTGCAACAAAAAAATAATTTCCTAAGAAACCCATTTCGTAACCCGGCACCTCCACCAAAACAGTGTTGATTAGTTTTTTCACGGCTGTTGAGTTCTAGCTGTACTCTCTATTTGAAATGACATGAACTACTCTTTAAACCCAAGTCTAAAATAAGTTAAACCCACATGTTTATGGTTATGTATAAAAATAAAATAAAAAAATCTTCAAGGCTCGTTTCGGTCGAATCAAAAGTATGTTTTTTAAACTCAGATTGAATCAGATAATTCGAAAATGGGTATCGTTACTTGGTCTGAGTGTAATATGAGTTTCTTGCGTACTAAGCCTGGCGAGTTATTGTGTGTATTGACTGGTAAATATGTTCGCTCCACATTGTTACTGTCTACGCTTTGAAAATTTTGCCGTTGTTTGATAAAATAATAATTGACTTTCAGTATATAGGCTTCCTATTTCAGACCAACATCCGTGTCAATGATGACAAATATTGAATCAAAACGGACTAAAGTGGCAGGAAATATAGGTTGTAGGGGTGAATTTGTTTCATTACAGCTCCCCTTCTAAATTGCCTCCCCCTATTTTACTCTAACAACCCCTACCAACATCAGCACAATGTTGTATCGACGAAAACGAAAAACAATCTCGTATCAGTTTGGTCCTTCACAACACCGAAATTAATTCCTCTTTTAAACGATATTATCAACGGCTTTTCCAAAAAGAAATTCTTTTTTCGTGAAACTTCCACTTGTTGGTAGGCTTGATTTTAACTTTTAAGTTTCTTATAATCTCGGTTTTGTTTTCTCTCTCTCTCTCTCTCTCTCTCTCTGTTCACAAGGATGGCTGGAGATTATTTTTTCCTTCACCGAGCGATTCTACTGAACAGACGCGCAGCCCCCTACTCATCATTCAAACAACTGCATTAGTCGGAAGTATGTACATCATACACTTAGATATCAGACCATTTCTGTATATCTTCTTTGAATCGCATATACCATGGGGGCTTGAGACGGATGTAATTACTCTTATTATCAGTCTGGAAGATTCCTCGTTTCTTCATCGGTGCGTAGTGAGTCTACATTCCGGGTTCAATGCCTAGTAGAGCCACGTTTCATCATTTCTGACAAAATATTATATTCGTTTAGATCAAAACCTTATGCAAGAGTCAGTCTTGTCACACTAGGACGATGTTTTATTATTTGAATTTAATGTTATTATCACAAAATTATTGTAAATATGTATTTAAAACTTGTATTATGATTATTGCATCTGTGTGCTTAGATACAGAACAATCATAAATTGTACAATAAATTTGAAATAAATAAAATTGCGTAGAATGATTAAACGAGGGAGCGGAGCGACTGAGTGTCTCCATTCAACTCAAACGGCTCTCATTCTGTGATTCTGTCTGTCTGTCTGTCTGTACGTCGAAAATCAGCCGAACCGCTGAACAGATTGCGCTGAAATTTTAAACAGACATCCGGCACAAGTTTACTGAGAACTGTTAACAAAATCAGCTTGATCCATTGCGATTTAAGCCTACAATAAATAAAAATGTGATTTTTAATAATATCAATGGCATTTGTTTCTTAGCAGTCAGCGGGACGAAGTTGACGTGGCCTGCATGGCCTAGTGGTAACCATTTAGCCTACCGCACGGATGCATGGGGTTCGATACCCGTCAGTTCTAACTTTTTTATATTTTATTTTTATACCCACATATTATTTTTGAGGGGTGTTCAATGGGAAATGAAAATTAGGTGATTTTGTTTTATCTTGGAAATTTGTTAATGTTTCACGCTAATACGTTTTGAATACGATTCGCATTTTGAATGTTCAATTTAAATAATTATTGTGGCAAGCAGAGTGAGTTCCTGTAAGGTGACCAGACGGTCCGGTTTTAGAAGTCAAAACACTTAGCTAACTCACTCGTTTAACAACGACTTTGGCGTTTCCCTAGTATTCAACCATACAATACAGAATATGGTACATGAAAACTAAAGTTTACCGTAGTGATACAAAAAGTGTAACCTGTGTCAAGAGTAGTGAGTAGAATGAACTTTGAGAAGCTTTGCTACACCAGGTTTACTTGTCTAAATTACGTTATTTTATGACATAGTTACTGTCGAGTGCGTTGTAAATAAATTAAGAAAAAAATTAGAAAAACATTCTAAAGCGAATGTTTGTTTATTCCTCAAGCATTCTTGAGGATTTAGGCGATGATATAATATTAATAATAGGTAGATGCCAACAGGCTAGATATAATAAATGTGGATAGAGATAGGAGTCAACAGCTTACCTGAGTTGCAAAGGTGGCTGCCCATATATATAATATATAGCATTGCTGCATGTCATTAGTATTATTTATTTATTATTAGAGACTTGCGTTTATGATAAAACGAAATAAAAATAATTGTCTTTTGACACGAATTTATGAATAACCTTCACCGTCAATTCAACATGGTTGGTCAAAACAAAAACAACAACCTATATTTATTTTCCTTACAAATGCTACTTCTGCATGCGCATACTACCAGTATCTTTCAAGTTCTTTACAAGGTCCCAGGCAAGGAAATAATACGCCGCTAAAATCGAAATTTTGAATCATTTTCACCACCAATTCTCCGCTTGTGGGTAGAAAAAATGAAACAATCTTCTGTCGATAACTTTAAAATATTGATCCTTCCGATGAAGAATCATGAACGCATGTAGAACGAACTTATTAAGGCGAACAATATCGTTGTGCTGCATTCACATGAATTCGTGACAAGAGGCAAATCTCGACCCACTCGAACGCTGCATTTAGTCGACTCTTTGTCGAGATCCCCGTTAATTAAAGTCTGGATGCCTTCAAGGAAACCCCTAAGGAAAGCATTGGAACTCTCTTTGTCATTTGGCGAGACGCGAAAAATTAACAAGGCTCTTTCGATTTTTACTTCTACTGTGCAAATAATGTATTTCCCTCCGCTGCCCCCCTCCCCTCCCCACTTTCCAACAATTTCCCCCACCATCTCCGCGTTCGTTCAGCCAAAACACAATTCTTTAGCCAATAATTTATAATTATTTAGAATCGATATGCCTGCTGTTTATCTGAAATATTCACGTTATTAAAAATTGTATGTAATTAAAATACTTTCGTTGAATAATTAATTAATTGGAAATAACGTAGCAGATCCTTCTATTAAACATAACACAATAACTCCTAACATAAATTTTTAATTAAGTAAAAGCCGTTATTCGCCGAATTCGTTTATGGCTAGATGGTTTCGCAGTAAATAGAAGCTTGGAAATAAAAATGTTTCCAACTCAGAGTCTGTTATACTATATAACGTGCTGGCCAATCAACTCGATATGACTCAACTCACAACACACTGTTGAATTTTGCATAATCCAACTAAATAATAGGACATTTACTGTTATTATAATATATGAATTATAATTTATATTTAATGTCTCTTTGTTTTGATTTCCTCGTTGCTGGTAAAACCTATTTTGCAAGACATTAGGCCCATATCAGTTCCTTTTTTAGAATTTAAAGTTTACCCACTCAGTCATTTTTTTGGGGACATATCACCCATACAATCTTGAAACTTCAATGAACTCACTGAACCATTCAAATGAAAAAGTCAGATTTAGTCATATTATCACGTCCGGGTGCCCTTAAGTACATAGCATATTCCTAATCGTGGAGATCGCCCCCCCTCCCCCACTCCGCCAAAAGATATGTGCATATTTCACAGATGTAAACATCTATTTTTAAAGCGATTCCACGAAAATCAACAAAAACTCTTTATTTAAGATTTAAATTTCAATATACTACTCTTATGGAATCTATATCTGTTGTGTAAATAAAAAGTATAAAAGCCTACATAATTTTTCCTAGCCTGTCTGTATTATTGAGTTGATATTATATCCGCTGTGGTGTATTTAAAGTTTAATTATTAAAATAATACAACACAATCGACGAGGGAACTTTGCTGTCGACCCGTGTCTGTTCGTGTAATGAATTCCTGTGTCCAATAACGAAGTGGCTCTACAAAACAGTAGCGCAGGCGTGGTCCCACAGGAGAAGCTAGTGCTCTTTCCTCTTTTCCTGGACAAATTATGAGAATAATTCCCGGGATGTGTGCTCTGTTGCATGTGATTCCAGCTCCAGCATAGCTGGGCGAAATGTTCATCAAGTTAGACGGAGCTGTTGTTTGAGTTACCAATTATCACTCGCTGATATCCAAGTATAACCCAGGCCATTGTCGTGTCACTCACAGCTCGTGTTCTGCCGGCCTCGAGCGGCTGTCTGACTGACTGACTGGCTGGCTGGCTGACTTGCACGGATACGAGCAGGGCGATGCAGGGGATAAAGATGCTTCACATATTAACAACCATCCAAGTTATTTCACTGGAAAACTATATATTTCAGTGTGGAAATATAGAAAACAGTGTTTGTCGAAAAATTGTTCTTCAAAAATGTATCTAACTTTTTTTTGTATTCTGTGGCTTAAAACCCGGCTGAGCTAAATGTGTGGTGTGGTGGGTTAAATAAATATGACTTATAATGGAATTATAGAAAATATCATAACAATTATTTCATTTATAAAATGTTTAATAATGATTTTTTATTTTTTATTCAAACTATTGAGAAATAATCAACGATAATTGACACAAACATACGAAAACAAGATTTTATAATTACCAATGCAGAGATAAACCATAGAAAGTAGGACGTACCATTACTTAAGCTTGTTATCGAACCTGACCTGTAGAATAACAGAGCTTTTGCAATCAAGAGCTATATACTACTAATTATTTCCTCCGTGGTTTTGTTAGTGGTCACTAATTGAGCGGTATATTGAACCATTGAATGGCGCTAATTTTGTTGCTGCCGTAGAGAAATGTATAATTTCACAAAAGTTGTTCAAAATGAAGTCTCTCAGGGAATTTAGAATCATTACATACATCATAAAAGCAAATTTGCCACCCTCCATGCCACCTTCATTTCGAAACAATCTCAGGTTTCTACTGTGTGAACCGAAATTCTGTGTTCCTCCTTCTCAACTCTATACGAATAGACAATTAAACGTTCGTACACATCGCCGGGTGTCTCTCTTGATTATCACTGCGAGATCCCCCCCCCTCGACGTTTCGTTCTACTAGAACAAACAAATGTGGGGAGATTTTAGTAAATTAATACGTCCCCGACTTTAATTTCGACAACCGAATTCTGAGCTTGTTATAAGAAGGCACTTAGCATAAAGCGACATCGGGAGTAAAGTTGGTTAAAGTTTGTGAAAGGTGTGTTACTGTTCTTCTGTTTGACTCAAACATTTCGTTGTAATAACTTTAAAATAATTGTTGGGAAAGGGATTAATCCAAGCTGGTTCGAGTTGGTTTCCTCACTGTCTAGTTTCTTGTCGATTGTAATTAATAATGAAGCGAAGCGTTGATGTGGTGTGCATGGTGTCTCCGGCGTCCGCGGCGCGTCGCGGCGCCACCAGCTCTTCCACAGCCCGCGACGACGAAAAGGAATAATTAAAACATAGAGGGGAATGTTGGAAATGCAAACACGTGTAAATCTAGAGTAATTCTAATGTCAAAGAGTTTGGGGAAGAGGCGAAATGTTTTCAAAGAGAATAATAACTTGGAGGTGTTCGATGTTATCGAGACAGTTCACAGAATTAGACTCTCATCTACTTCTAACTAAATGTAGATTGTGGGGTTTGAAACACAGCTATCACTAAATACTTCTCACCTAGCAGATTGAAATGTTTGAAGCTAGTCATTCCTAGTTCACTGAAATTAAGATTAAGAAAATTTACTTGTAACCATGCTCTATCACAATATTTGCATCCATTTAAGATTAATATGATTCACTCGAATGCTATATCGGTAATCTTCTCTATACCCAAAACCTGGTTGCAATACCTGGTACTCTTTTTTGTTAAAACTTTTAAAACTTAATTTAAATACCTGACTTAGTTTCGATATTTATTAACTAAGGGGGAGAAAGAATATAATAATTATAATAACAAATTTAAACAAAATAATATTTATAATAACTAACGGGTTTTGGCAACACTGACTGTCCGATGCAAGGATTAAATGGACGCTTGTTGTCAGGTTTCAAATGTGTCTTCTTGGCACAAGAAATGAGATTCAACTCGAATGGTCATGCCATGAAAAAGTATTCGTAAAGTATTGGCACCAAATAGACGCAAGTTAACTTTTCATGTAATACTTACTGAACTCGGTAAACCCGTTCGGTCAAGACATCTAAGTTTTGTCGATCTTTCATTATACACATAATATTGTGCCAGATCACTTCGTTTCATTCCATGATTCCAAAGGTTGTACATTGTTAAACAATCATCAGGGCTATAATTCCTCGCGTGAATCTTTATCATTCTAATCCACTAAAATCATCACGAGATGTTTGAAGTTAGAACAATCTAAATGAGAAGGGGGATTTGTAAAGTTTCTCGAGCGTAAGAAATCTTTGTCTAATAAAGACACGAAAACTCGCTGTATTAATTCCTGCTGACAACGTTTTATTAGGCAAAGGAGAAGATATTATAATTAAGGTTGCACAGGAGTAGCTATAATATCGGCGCGATGCAGTGTCCCCGCATTTCATTGGAACTCGGTCCACAATTGTCATATCGGCATAATTTTTTTTTACTCTATTCATGATTGAATTTACTAGAACTTGTGTGATGTCGATTTTCCAATTTGCATGTAATATGGTCTTATAAAAAATTGCAAACTTGGACTTTATTATGAAATTTACCTTCACTTAAGAGCTTTATAAAAAAATTACAAAAAAAATCATGGAAAAAGTACATCACACAAGTCCTAATTTCAGCATTTATCTTTAAAATAAAAAAAAATTATCAAAATCGTATGTGTAGTTACCGCTAAACTACTGAACTACGAATGCATGTTTTGCAGCTATTTTAGGCCTTTTCGGCCCCAGCAAGTGGCGCACTCTGGCGATACGACTTTTTGAGTGACAGAGGAATTATTTATGTTCGAAAAACAAATTTGAATGGCCACGAGTGAAACTGTTTAACTAATGCAGAACACCACACAATGCAAAGGCCTAATACGTGTTTGTTAGAGAACACGGCAACAGTAAGACATATTGAGTTATGTGTGCAAGATTTTGCTTCAATCAACAGGTTAATATTAATTTTGTTAAGATGAGCCCAATGAGAACAAGTACATATCAAAATCATAATAGAGGTATATGTATATATCTTCGATGGAAAGCAATACTAAAATATGGTAGTATGATTTTCAATGGCCATCTGTTTATAATTGGATCACGCCGCACGCATGTGAAAATAAAGTTACCTTTAAAAATGTAACGCAATCTTTGTGAATATGGTACTAAACAAATAATAAAGATTCAAGATTCGAATTGAAAAAGCCTTGTTTGGCTCGAACCCGGATCATTTGGTTCTTTGGTTGCGCGTTTCTTTATTATTCAGTTGGATAAGCCACGTTACAAAAAACTCGTTTTGTTATGCGCAGAGCTCATTTGCAATCTAAAAAAGCAATAATGTTCCGTGGTGGATTAATTTGTAGCGTTTATTTGTAACAAGGAATGTTTAATCTGTTTGAAATTCCCGAGTTTTAGCCTTTGATAACAAAACATATTGTAGAAATTGTATCAACCGAGGATAGAACCCCAGTCTTCCGCTGTCTGGGCTGATGCTCCAACCAACTGAGATTTGGAGACGGCGTCATTAATTCGGTCTACTTAGTACTTCTATTTTATTATTGGTGTGTGATAGCGTTGATATAATCATAGAAAAACAGTGAAAACAGTGTGGGACTGTGGGCATACACCCAGAAATAATCAACTTTCCACATCCACGCTAGAAATTAAAATCCATACACTGTACAAGCAATATTAGCATTGGCTTATCCACTGTCCACATTACTATTTGTGTCGTTCTAGAACAGCAAGGATCGCTGCGTATTTAAAAACACACAGATAACACGATTAAATCTTAATAGTTCCCCCGTCCCCTCGACTTACTGCCAGCAAGTCTGATGAAAGACATTCTCAAGGCCGTGCATCGCGCGTTTTTAATCACTCCTGAGTCCCGACGATGTGTGTAAATGACAAATCTTTGCTTACATTTTTACGTATTTTCTAGTCACTCACTAATTATTATGTGTTTATAATGTTAATTGTGTCATGCAATTTTACATAACAAATTCTGTAACAATAATAACCATATTCAGAACAACAAACTCTGTCCGTTCTGTAGTTTTGCACACATCATTTGAATATAATATATTATATTTAGCCTAGATTATACAAGAAACAGACAAAGACAGGTAAATTTTTTGGAGCATATGAAAAATTTAAAATACACTTTGTTTACTGCTCTCTTGAACTCATTGAAATGGTGTTCCACTGCACTACGTCATGCAGTGGCGGGTTGTGCATTGCAGGGCGTTGATTATGAACTATACAGAATTTCATTGTTCGAGCCCTCATCACGTAATGTATATGAGAGCAAACTTTAGGCTTTTACCACATTGACCGTGTGAGTGGCCGCATATGGGTGTTTTTAACTTTTTGAAATAGTTACACATTATTGTCATTCTTCAAAAGTAGTCCATTCATATAATATTAGATGCAAATCTCCAAAACAAAATACACATTAAAGAAACAATTCCGAAACAGAAATATTTCTCACCAATTTGAGTAAATAACGTTTTTACTTGGAATCGGTACTATTACGCATGGATATCTAGAATAAGGTATTCCGCATCCGGGAGGACGGTGCAGCATTGTAGACAAGTTTAGTATAGTGGTTGATTGCGACAATCATGCTTGGTTGACCAATAATGCAGTGTTTATTTTTACATAGCAATTAATAGTTAACATGAGAACACGTATAATTTTTGGTAAAATGTTAATTTATTGTATGCATTCACTAAACAGATTTTGAATCTTGAAACTTGATAATTGATATATTTCAAGGGAATGAACGTGTATAGGCTATCACAAAGCGTACACACTTGTACTCCTATCTACAAAAACAATACAATCTAGAGGCATTGTGATCTCAAAGAAGGGCCAAGCTTCTGATTATTCTACTTGTGCTCAATATAAAAACATAACTTCACTTTGTCCCGTTACTTCATCGTTGCACAACTTAGTCAAAATGTTCATTGCAACAATTGTTTTAATTGCGTGCAAATTCATAATGCCGAGCTATATGCAACGATGCGGTCACGGGGCAAAGTGAATTTATGTATTTATAGTGTGGAAGTGAGATTTACAGATTATAATGATTAATGAATAACGAAGAAGCGATTAAAATAAAGCAACACCCTCCTAACATTTAGTTTTCATAACGCATAAAATGGAGCTTCATATAAATAATCTATAATATGTTATTATAAACTATATTTTATAGCATTATATGTTTACATACATTGTAGAAGATTGTTTTTTAGTTTCTATAAATAGTTACAAAAAACGGGCACCTATCATTATTGTATGTGAACAAACAACGGTCATATCGGTCATTACAAGTTTTCTGCATACTGACCCCCACCAATTTTCATATGTATAACTTTGCATTGTTTAGTTTGTTTACGTCCCGAACAACCTGTGGGGTGGCTTGTTCTTAGTTTCGATTCATTTGATTCATTGTTGTAGTCGTCGAGCGTTGCTATTACATTAGCCTAAATATCTCGCAAATAACGTCTTTTATTTCCCTGTGTCCATATCTACTGTTTGTGTCGACTGTCGGGACATGTGTTTTATTTATGACCATTGCTATGACTCAGCGGTCAACGTCGCGTTGCATGCGCAGTGCAGACGCGAGAGACTATACAGTATACATCAAAGACATCGCGAATGGATCACCAATTGCGCGGTGTGGGGCAGGGGGGGTACCCACTCCATGACCTGCTCAATGGAAGTGCGTAACGTGTCAAGCGAAGTGGAGAAGAAAGTTTTTTTTTTCTGTGTTTGTTTGTTTGTTTGTTTGTTTGTTTGCTTGCTTGCTTTTTACCAGTCGTACTCCGATCGTGATGAATCGGTGGTGAATCCCGAGCGGGGACAATTTTACGATTGTAAATGTATCTCTATTATGTGGAAGTTATTAGGGTTCGGGCATATGTACGAGTTCATAGAATATAGATTATTATATATTATAGATAGTATTTCACCTATGTTTATCATTACCAATGTGCAAGAATGTAAATAAAAAACTTTTCCAACGATAGCCACACCTAATTGCAAAGAATTAGCCTTAAAATTAATTACGGGACATAAGTCCACGAGCAATTTTTTGAAAATGCGTATTTTTGAAGTGGTTATTATGTGTCTACAAAAATGACTAGATGAATTAATTTTTTTGCTTAAACCTAGATGATTTGAAGAATATAATATTTAAGCCCCCCTGGATATGCCACTGGGCTTAATTAATCAGGAGGTGGATTTGCATATTTATCCAATGAATGATTGCCAAAATTAAATGGATAAATAATATATAAAATGGTACTTCCGTAACTAACGCAATAAACATCCACAATTGAATGATACAATTAATACTTACAAAGCAATTTATACATACAACACTTTGTTCAAATGCAGTAACCATGCTATCTCATGAGGTATTTCATCAACGTATTTTACATTATATGCCGGTACGGCGTACTGGTACCGGGTACCTATTACGGACGTGGGTTTGAATCCACTACGTTTTTAGTCAGGAAATTTTATACATCTTTCTTCATTCACAGCAAACAATAATTCCATTTTGATATTCCCTAAAAATGTACATGATAAGCTTTTACCTTTGATATAATATGTGAGTCTGAACAAAATACGGTTTGATGTAATTAACTCAGCCACCCTACTCTCCTAGAACTAACATCATCTTGTTCTAACTCGTTCGACGAGTGAGCCCGATGAGTCGAGTAGCTGCGTGTGTGAACGATCTGGCGCTACGCTGGCTGACTGAGACGCGCGCTTTCAGAGCTTCTGCAGTACATAGTGTAGTCACAGCCACACGAGGCAACTGCGACCGTGTATTGGACGGCTCATTTTCGAATATTTTGAGTGACACTTGTTAAGTCCCACTCTCAGGGCCTCTTTTTAGCTTCTCCTTCCACCAACGTAGGCCACTATACCGAGGTCCTGTCCCACCTTAAGATCTCAAGATTCTTAAAAGCTTATTAATATTAGGATCTCCTTCGAATGACGACTAGAATTAATAATCTTTTGTTAGCAATGGTTTTCCTGTCTCAGGCAAATCTTTTCCAGACTTAACATTTGTTTTAACACTAAATTGGCCATTGTTTGTCTTATTTAGGGAACATTCAAATAAATTGTCATTATTGTTGAGTTTTACTGGTTCAGAAGTAAACAGGCCTACAATGTGTATAGAAACTTTTTTCTGTCCAACCGCCCGTGCCTATAGGTCACGTCTCACGATAAAAACTGAGCATGACATGCAAATAACATGCGTTATTCGGACCTCCTTCGCAATTTTCTAATGTGTTTATCACCCTGGTAATTTGTTTTACGGTTTCTTTTTCTTTTTTACAACATGAGTTTATTGTTGACATTACTCTTCCACAAGGAAGATACATAATGTTTTTGGTGACCCTGGAGGCTACACCCAGATAGTTGGTATACATTTATGTAGTCTGCACCTTCACCATTAGTGAAGGCTGAAACAAACGAGGAACAATAACTTGTTTGTTTATCCCTCTTTGTACCCTTCACCAACAACTAAATTTGTAAGCTGGGATGAAACGTATTATTTAACTTTTTTTATTGATCATTCAATGATCTATTGATATAACTTTGCTCCCTCGTTTGAGTTCTTCTGTTCCCATTCTTGTTTATGAAGTTCCGAATCTTATGTTAATATTACTCAGTTACTCGTGCCAATGGACGGGGGGGGGGGGGGATACTTTATTTTAAAGTTGTAGACATTACATAAAAATAAATTATACAATAAATACCTGGGAACAAGTCCCCTTAAATTTCTACTTTAAATTAATGTTACACAGATTTCGTGTTATATAAAGTGATTCATTGTTGTGTTTTGTGTCCGCAGGCGGCCATGAGTTCGGCCGGCGACGTCCACGGCCCGTCCGACGAGCCGCCGTCCAAAGTGCGCCACTCGTCGCCTCTCGACTACCGCAACGGCGACCTCGTCTCCCGCCTCCTCGCCGCGACGCCGCCCTACCTCTACAACATGCCCCTCGCCCCACATAGCTTCTTCTTCAGCGAGATGCTACGCAGCTTCGTGCAGGCCAAGAACGACCAGCCCATGCCCCCTGCCACACGAGCTGCACCCAGACGTAGTCGCAAGCGGTCGTGGAGGGAGTCAACCTACGAGAGGGTCAAACCCGCGTTGGGACCGCCACCGATGATGGACAAACCCTTGGAGTTGACGACGTCAAGGGTCAATTCCGAAGACTCGAAGCCGTTGTCCACGTCTCCCGTTTTGCCCCCAGCACCTCCCTTACTAATGCCTCCGTGCGGGTTTCCTCCACTTCCCGCACCCGACTCGTCTATGCACCCCGACATGCTCCTCCCCCCTCCCCCGCCCATGTGGTACCCATCCATGTACCCTCTCTCCCCACAACCTCCCTACGGCATCGACCCTCTCCACTTCTTCATCGACCTCCGCGTCTCCGGGCACATCTGGGACCGCAAGATGGGCAAGGACTCTCCTGCCGATCTGAGCATCTCGGAGGGGTCCCCCACCCGGATCGAAGAGAAGCTTCCGTCGAGGCCTCAGACTCCAGACTCGACCCCGGCCACTTCCTCGTCCTTCTCGCTAGTCAAGCAGAGTAAGCATTGCTCAGCGTTTAGCGTCCCCCACCCCCGGTCCTTGTCGGACAAGCGGGAGGTGGCTCACTCTGCTCGGGGACATACTGGTACTCATTACATCTTCCAGAACCTGCCGAGGATATACCAGGATGTGCGCGGCAGCCAGGAGACGTCCCCCGCGCCGCCGGAGGACGATACAGCGGCGGCGGTGGCGGAGGAAGGGGAGGAGGAGGACAAGCCCAAGGTCAAAGACCTGCGCGCGCTGATTGGCTTGGAACTGGTGGTGGACTACGTGCAGCAGGATGGGGAGGTGGTGTCGAACCCGGCACCGGAGGGTGGGGAGGACCTGATCGCTCACCCTGAAGCGCCAGTGGAGGACACGGTGGAGCCCTAGTGGATCATGTTCGTTCGTTATATCTTACTAGTTCATAGATCTTATTCTTCTGTTGGGAATGAACTCTGACTTTTATCTGTGAGTCTGTCAGTTTTCGAATAGGTTGTTAATGTATCGTTGTGGGTGGTAGTGGCGATGGCGAGTTTGCGTTGGAGGGGCTTTCATTATTAAAGCCCAGTAAAAGATGTGAATAAGGAAATACAAGATTCCTACTTAATTCTTAGAAACTTTAGTAACTTCAGCAGAAACACAAAACAATCCACCTGATTTGAAATAATTTTTCGGACCAGAGCACTACATAAGCCATACTGCCTAATACTTGGCTAGTAAACTACAATTAATTCTTTAATTCAATAATTTTGGTTAAGCGATACTTCCCATATCATTGTAATCATCTGATGTAGATCGCGATTAAACTCAAGGATAAATTACAAGTTTCCTAACGCAGATAACGATAAGACCAAAGACGAAGAAGATTTTCCTAATAATCGATCTATACGTTTTATTCCCAAATTAACTAGTTTCTCATATTTTTATGAGCCATTGTTATTGACCATTTTAGGCTATTTAAATTTTTGCTATTTTTATTTTTACCACAGGTTGTTCCATGTTGGATAAAACTATATCTATTTTTAGTCAATTCACGTTAAAATAGGAAACGCTCAGTTGGACGCGTTGATAAGCGAGCACGTGCTATAGCTAGACCCACATTGCACATTTTTTTAAATTTAAAAATTTACGACGTTCGCGTTTCCAGTATTATTTTATTATTGCCAAGGTATTTGGGTAAACCGTGTTTAAATCTTTACTTTAAAATCCACCGCCATCTAGAGGATCTTGACTCCTTGGGAAAACTATTTAAACTCTTTGTTGACAAATAATAGACTACTTCCTCGAAAGTATTTTGATTACTTCTAGGTGGCAGTGCATTAGAAACTTCGCGCGTCTTTTCGTTGCCATGGCAACGTTACTTTTGTTATAATGTAATTTCCATCTACACTACTTATCGGATCAAACTAAAATTAACATATTCGTGACCGGACGGACATTCTAAATGATTTGGCTATCTCAGATTTTGTCGCCGGTTAGTTTGAAAAAAAACTTTCGATTAACTTTAATGTAACTTTTTAACTTTTTGAACGATTTTGCCACAAAACTAATGGCATTCAATCGAGAACAAAGCTTGCGGATGGTGAAAATTTCAACTCGATCCGAGCCTCCGTTCGAACGTTATCGCGAGACATACAAACAAAAAACAAAAAAACAAAAAAACAAACAAACAAAAAAAACAAAACAAAACAAAACCAGTGACTAATTTTTCCGGCAGAGTCAAATGGAAACGCTCGCTTCGCTCGCTTAAATATGCATTTGTTTATTCTGCGATAATGAATACAAACATTCGATATAAATTTTCACATGTATTATCGTATATCAAAGTTGCCCGTATGCTTAAAAACCACCCTCTAATTATCAGGTTTGCCAATGTATCTTCAGGCCAGAAAATGCTAACCCTTCTTTGCCAAAAACGTAATAATAAATACGTTACCCACCCCATTAAAAACCAAATATAAGTATCTGGTCATTTATATAATAGTGGATTATCAAAATAATGGAGTTTTGACTGTTCTAGTGTATGAATTGGATCTTATCGCGCTATACATATTCTATTTTAAAGTGACATCCAATGTCCTCCTTATTTGAACTTTTATTGTCAATATTTGATAAAATTTGTTATTTGTTATTTTAAATATTGATTTCATTTTTTATTTATTGTCTTAATAATCAAACGTTGAAAGAGTGATTTTAAATTTGTAATACATTGGACTTGGTTTATATTATACTTTCGTGTCTGGCTATTATTGGTGTGCTGTAATTAAAGTAGTAACTGTACCGTACAGTACAACGTGGATATACTGCCTCCTATAGTCTCATCTCACGATCTCATCTACCACTCTCAACGCACGTATCTTGAATGTACCTATCATATTCTCTTTGAACCAAATGTAAATCAATGTTTTCTATGAATTTATTGCTAGAGATATAGGACACGTGTTTATTATTCAGTATTAAGGCTATGAAAGCATATGTGCACTATTTCAGAATTTTAAGTACTATCGATAGCCACTTATCAAAATGTAAACAGTGAACTAAAGAAAGTTTAAGCACTTGATATCAATACATTTACTTGACGTGTACGTAGCCTGACGTAATGTACAGAGAAGTTGGCTGAACCTCCTTACGCCACGTTCAGCAAGTCTCCGAGTCCGACCTACCAATAATTGATTTATTAGCCTTGTTTACATGGAGGACTGAGTACGGTATTGAGTACGGTTTTTGTACTCAGTACGTCATGTAAACACGTAAAAACCGTACCGTACCGGTTGGGTTCGGTCCGACGAAAAGTAGCTACCGTACTGGAAGACCGTACTGAGTACTGCTGAGTACTATCATGTAAACAGGTTTCTTAGACAAAACCGAACTGAAAATCATATTGCCAACCTAATTGGCCTAGTACTACGAAACAAAGGTTGGTAATCGTTACAAATTATTTTCCCTGCACTTTCATGTGACATGTCAGTTTCTTGTTACTAACGTGGCCTACGTATCCAGATCGTTTTTATTTTTAACTTTCCTCTTGGGGTAACATCATGGCTAAACGAAATGTTGGCAGTGTTGGCAGTGGCTTTTAGTTTTGTCAGCCGCCGATAGGTAGAGTTGATGCTGAACTGAAAGTGAGTTCAGTTTTAGTTCGGTACGAGTCATGTAAACGCTTTGACACCAGATAGAATTCAACGACATCTCGGTACCGTACCGTACTCAGTCCTCCATGTAAACAAGGCTAATAACTTTTCCCTTAGCCACAATCTTTGTTGCCGTCGTTGTCATCTGTTCATTATTACGCAGGCTGTAAAAATAATTTATTCTGTCGATAAAAAATCAAATTTTGCACGGTTGTTGCCAGACATTTGTTTGTATTAAAATATTACAGATAAATTAAAAGTAATAATGCATGAAAATCATATTTATGGACCTGGCAAGTAATTTTCTTCCCAAATTTGTTAATTTTTTAGTTTTAACTTATTATTAAGTGGTTGTGAATGGGCCTATAGCTTTTCTAAACTTTCTGTTAATCGGATTAAGTGAATTATTGTAAAGCAACGATTACACGACCTAATGTGTGGTTGTGTAAAATATATTTGATAGTGTATCTCTTCGTTGATCCATTCAGAGAAAGGAATCTCTTTAAAATGCTTTTTTTATGTCTACATAACCTGCTAATTACACCTTACATCCCTATAGCTGCATTGCCAAACTCCAATGTCTTAGAATATAACTAAATAATTAAACATAATACATTCATTCCAGAAAATGTGTTGTTCAGTGATAAAATAACTGTATTGTTTTGTCACTTTGCATGTAAATATGTTAACTGTACGATTTAATTGAGAATTCATTTAAAATTATTGTTGGGCATAAATGTTCTTGAATATATAATTGTTCTTCCAATTTTAAGTTTCTATGATTATGATTGGTTTAAAATCAATTATTATGCTTGTAAATAAAGCGTAGCATAAACACTTTACTGGTGAGTTTGTTTATTTAGCATATGCTAGTGTAATACACATCAATTCTTACTATTTCCTGTGGATTTACGCTCTTTCGTAGAGACATCCTATTTTCGACCTTGCCTATATGATTGCCAAAAGTAAACCTATTTGCCTAGATATAACGGCTACAACACATTGAAGTAGTGTTCCATTACTATTAAACCACTTACGTTGATCAACATAAGTGCCGAAAATGTATTGTCAGTATTGGACTATTCTGATTGCGAACGACAAACATCTGGAAAGATACATTTTAATTTTCAGAGACCTTGTATTAAGCCGTAATTATGGAGAAAGTGCATTATCTCTTTTTCATAGAGTTCTCATACATATATTATAATTTAACTACTCTCAAATATACGGAGAAACTGAGAAGACGTATATTGTGGAAGAAGTGTGAGTAAAATAAATGCACAGTTTTTGAATTACCACGACGTGTATAGTTAGTAGTGACAGCTTCATTCAAGTGATCTAAATTTCCTCATTTGATATTTTGTGAAATGTATTCAGGTTTATAAAGAAAGTATTCACACTTTCATATCGGTGTAACTGTAACGTAACATTTTGCATTTGCCACTATATTCACCGGTCAATTTCAACGAGGTGTTTTCAGACCTCATTCTACGATTTAGTTCTGCAAAAGTAGGCCTACTTTCAGCAATCCCATTTACCGGCCATTATGTGTTTGTACACAATAATTTGTTTTTTAAATTCCAATCAGAAGAAGAGAAAGAATCACATAATATTGACAATGCATTTTGTTATTTGCCGATATTGATATTGAAAATGAATTTGTTTTATAACACAACCTGGTTTGAAAGTAATATCAAACCGTAGCTGACATAAACCACGCATCAATGTTTCAATCCCAGTATTCAGCACAGTTTAAAGTTTGTGGTTAATATTTGTTATAAACGCGATTTTTGTATTTATTTAATTTCCAACCGGGACAAAAAGAAATCGAATAATTATTTTTCCAAGTCCATGTGTTGAGGCCAGGTCACAAGTGGGGACTACCACCAACCATATCTCTACTTGCGTTCTTAATCCAGTACAAAATCAAAGTGGTGTTTATTTTTAATGCTCTAATTCCGCGAAGCTTCAATCAATGTTTATTTGTTCTATTGTTGAGCGTGATCTGATCGGGCGTCTGTTGGCATCACTGAAAGCGGATTACTCCGGGCAGAGCAGCTGGTGGCGGCCGATAACGAGCTCATTGTCTCGTCGACTTATTTGCTTCACACAGACCGTACGTACGTGGAGTTTTATTAAATTTGCGGAAAATACCGCGCCAAAAACAAAACGAATAAATTGAATGAAACATTTCAATATAAAGTCTGTCTCATTGCTGTGCTGTGGGGGGATGTAGGTGGACGAGTTATGTTGTAAACCCACACCCACCTCCGAGACAAAACGTTTTTCCGTTAGTCCTATACCAAAATTGTAGCAATTACAAAATTAGGTGTAAAGTGCATACAGGAAATGGGGGTAAAAGGTGTCATATTTAACGTATTATATTATTTCATAACGGAATATTATATATTAATACACAAAACAATCTTTAATTGTAACACAACGTTGAATATTTTGTTATTGCTAGAAGAAATATAGAATAGTTGTAGTTAAATATACCCGGAGAGAAAACCGAAAGTTGACTCTAGTAACTGTCAAAAGTAGTAGACAAACAAACAAGTAAAAAACTATGTGAAAGAAATTAAGCATGTGAAGAAAGTATGTGTGTTCTTCTTTCTACCAAAGAGTTTACAGATAATTGGCAAGATATACATTATTTGCTTTCGAATATAATTTTAAAAAGTTCTCAATCCATTGATTTAATGGTCAACTACGTAAAAGGTTTCGAGTTAGTGTAGGGTAAAGGAATATTTTTATACACATTGATAGTGTCGACAAACAATGTGTAGTAAAATACATTTTAGGTCATATCATGTAGTGTAAAATAATAAGAAATTGTGGAAAGTAAGAATACGTTTGGTGGAGGTGCCGGGTACGGATTTTATTCTTGGAAATGCTGCTAGCCACGGGGGTTCAGCGGGCATCCTACAAAAATTTATTTATTTAATACAATTGAAAATACATAATACAATTAACACGTACATTATTGTTAGTATGTAAGTGTGTGATTGTGTCAGTGTCTGTGTCTGTGTGGTTGATGTCTATCCGTGTGTGTATGTGTACGTGTACGTGATTGTCTATTAGATCTACTTCAACGACTTACGCGTCATAGTGACTAGTTGACACTAAGTGCAGAAACCCAGACACAAGTGTCGTTACACTTATCTGTGGCCGAAGGTTTGTTGAGATATGCGAGATGGCGAGTGGGGATTGGAAAGAGGACGAGGGATAAGAAACTTGCTTGGTGATGGTGTTTGAGATGGCCGAAAGAAGGTAAGAAACTTGATGATTATCATTTATATACAACCAGATCGACGTTGTTCGTCTTCAAATAATGTGTGAAAAATTTATAAATCGTGTTAAATTCAAGCTTTTTAATGTCGCAAATCCATTACAATATGAATACTGTAATTATTGTCAGTTTATATCCTTTGCTCAAAACAAACCAATAAAATAATTGTCAATACACCGGAAACTCCCCACCCCACTCCCCCTGACAGCCACTAGAATAAAACATATTACACCATTATTTTAATCTAATATTTTGGTTTTGCATTGGAAAGCTTTGAATGTTCAACCAAAAACATAATTCCCTTTTACAATGATGTATCCTTTAAATTAATGCAAATATATTCCATTATCTTTGTTATCGCATTAATAAGATTGCTAACACATAGGTAAATAATGTGATCTATTTTTAGTCGTTATTTTCGGTATTTAGTTTTTTTTGTCACATTAATTTTTCATTGATTGCAGTAACGGACAAACGGCAAAGAAATAAGCAATAGCCTCAGGTACAAATCTCTTCTAAAAGGTTTTGTGACTTCTCTCTCCTCTCGTGGTCTCTTGCTCTCGCCATCAAAAGTTTCTGCCCTGTATATTTCTTTTAGATACGACCTACTATGCTCAACAACAGTCATTAGAATTAAATTTAACGACGAGGCTTCGTTTGGTTGCATTAGTTGATCTAATAAAGGCTGGGGCGCCAGAAGACGATGTCAGGCGGAATGCACTCTCATTAAGAAGGTAAACCGCAGCGTAGTCTTTTATTTGGCACAAAACGTGGAGATATTTATTACAATGCATTTGATTTTATTGAAGAGAAATAGATCCAGAATTATATTAGTATTATTATATTGTATTGTTCTAGTTTATGTACGAGATTACATTGCATGAATCAATCAATTAGTACCTCAAGAGATTTATGTGTATTTATTGAAAAGGTTAGTATCGCATTATGTGAATATTTTATAATAGATTCCAAAAGTATTCTGCATTTATAATTATGCCGTTCTTGATAGAAAGTCTGCAAGTATGACTACCTATACTGTACTTAAAAATACATAAGCTTAATTATTACGACATCAGGTGACAGTCTGAAAATTATGACATTCAATTTTTAGAGATTTTAAAAAAGCTTTTTATTCATTGTGTGATGTTAAGCGACTGTATTTTGCCTATAATGTATACCTATGGCCGTTTATTTGTGTATTTTCTACAAGCTCTATTAAATGTTGCTATAAATCTACAAGTATGTCGGTCTAGTTAGCGACTACAAGCTCGTACAAGTCTAGGTATACACGTATGTCGGTCTAGTTAGCGACTACAAGCTCGGTTATGCTGCGGAATGACAGATGACCTAGCCAGATCACGGCACTCGATTCATTACTCGACAATAATGAAGGAGTTGTCTCGTTGTCTTAGCAACTCGTTATCACCCACAGCGACGGCAGCGCTCGAGGTTCAAGTGGACGTCGCGCGAACCGCTCGCGAGGGCCTCTTCTCGTTCGCTCGCCTCTATTCAGGCGCTATTGACAAAATAAGGTTGAAGAACTCTTGAAAATGTCACCTCTCTTCACGTGGAATATAATTATTATTATTTTGCTAATGTCATTGGATCAACAATGTTTTGTTAATTAAACATGGTTACAGCGCGAGAATTTCCAACTGTTTTCATCAACTCTTAACAAGCTCATTATAATGACTTGTGATGTGGAATGAAATAAATAAACTTGGAGGCGAACGAATCACGATTCTCCTTTTTAGTCTTCACAATCTAGATACAGCCAAAGCTTGACTTAGTGTGCATTGTCTACAGAAGGAATTATTTCTCCACGAGCTATCTCAATGCGCTCAAGCTCAGCGCACAGTGTGTAGAATAAAGAGGGGGTTATTTATATTTGTGTACAAAACAGACACCGTAATTCTATATGATTGTGTGCACAATTAAATGCGTATCTCTATTTGTTTGAGGAATTCGGTAGCGAAGCTTCCCTTTTATTTATGTATCACTTTTATATCGGTCGGTCTGTGTGTGTGTCATTTATCACTGTAATAAACCGAACATGACCTCCGATGAACATGTGTTTTTGTTGACATGACGCTTCAACAAGGATAAAACAGTACATTTTTGTGACGCTGGGGTAAGAGAGCCGCTGCTATTGCCCCCGTAATGTGTTGTATTCATGTACTCGGCACCTCCACCATTAGTGAAGGCTGGAACAAGCGTGGGATAATAAAGGTAAGCTTTGCTCCCTATTTGGGGTATTCGCGCGCCCGTGTCTGTTGTATATGTTTGTGTGTGGATATTAACATTAGTGTATGTTGTAAGTAAGAAGATGCTGACGTCATCGGCGGGTGGATTGCAGCCAATCAGCGGGCCCGATTTAAAATACTGATAGCTCCTTGGCCCGCCGAAACCGCGCGTATCTGCTTACTTGCTTCGGAGCAACATGTACCTGTTTGTGTGTGGGTATTAACATTAATGGAGAATCTTATTATCTAATGCTATTTAAACATGAATGCTAGGAAGTGTGCTATTGATATTATGTTATCGTGCAAATGTGTTAAAATATTCAGATTGGTAATCAAATCTGTTACATAATAATTATCAACTTTGAAATTTTAAATTACACGCCTAAAGAAGACAAAAGAGGATCTTGAAAGAGTGTGAGTCGTCAAAGTAACTTAAAAATCGTTCGTCTTCATTAGTGAGTTTCATTTGGAGATTTGGTTTGAATGGTGAAGAAAATTGTTATTGGCTCAAAGATAATTAACTGTTCATTAAATGAATGGAATGAAATGAAAGTTGACAAAATGTTAAATGCAATCCGCTCTCTGATAGAACTGTCAACTGTCAGCTGTCAATTTAAATCAAAGAGGTTAATAAAGGACCCGATGAAATCCCGTCTATGCTGACAGGCGTTTTAACTTGGTTCGGGGGAATTTTAAAATTTTAAATTTCTATCGCCTGATGAAGCCCCATTTGTAATTTATTTATTTAGCATCTTTAAGTGTTTTTCTAAACTCTAAAGATTATACATTATTACTTCCTTTACACCAACAGATGTAGCTCAAGCGTAAAGCGCAAGACTCTGAATCGAAGGTCCCGAGTTCGATACCTGCCACTGTTAATCCTGACTGAAAATAGTTTGTTTGCAATGCATGGAATTGAATCATCTGAAATAGTTGTTGGACATTACCTTGACAACTACCCTTACTTCAAAATACATAATTATACATTAATTGAAGAGGGGCATTATGCGACTGTTCAATTGTGCTATTGAGGGCCCTCTTTTTTTTTGAATGCCCCATTCTAGAAAAAACATGCGTTTTCAACATCAGATATTCTTTCACAAATAATTAAAGAACTCCTTATCTTTCTTTTGATACGTCACGATTCTTATTAATAGCCTTGCGTCTTGCTGCAACCCGACTACCTGACAAACTGTACGCCTCCTCTTGTAGTCGTCCCCGTCCCCGTCTGAGTTATGACTTGGTTCTGGAAGTGGAGGGGCTGTGGGTTTTGTATCGGTGAGGATTTATGCGATCAAAATTTAAGAAGATTTATACCATCATTGTCCTCGTTCGTTATATTCTTCAGAGTTTCTAAAGCTGCTTTAGTAAAGGAAACGTGTATCGATCAAAGTTGTAGTTTATATGCTTGAAACGATAAGAATTTAGCCTAAGCCTATACTGTCAGATAGAATGTCAGAACTATTGTCGAGAGTTGGGCATCATTAAATTGCACAACTCAAACTTCTTGTTTTGTAAGTTATTGTTGTATGTTTCATTCGATTGGTGATTGGATATTGCTTAACGTCTCATATAAATGCACTTTGGCTATTCGAGACGATGAATGGTAATATATGAGGATAAAGTGTGAACAGAAGGGGGGAGGGGAAACCCGGTACCGGCACGTAGCCTACTCCTTTCGAAAAGTACCAAGGGGACCAACGGTTTTGCGTCCCATCCGAAAGGACGGTGTCACTTTGACAGTAATATAGGTTCCTCCACTAACCCGGACTGCCGAGCAGACGTCAAGGAGAACTAAGCCGTTACACTAGCTCTCGAACCCTCCATTTGCTCTAATCAGCGGTATACGTGAGTACCAGGGCAAAGCGGTTACCCACTCTACCCCTGACCTCGCCCGATTCTGCTTAACTTCGGTGTTCGAGTGGGAACCGGTTAAACGACCTCGGCTAAACCGCTGGCTGTTTCATTCAAAATAAAATAAAAATTGCGGTTTTGAATTTGGATTTAGGCCCAAGTTCTCAGTATATAATGGACATACTCAAATTGTGATACACTATACAATGTTATATCATGGCTAATGGCAATGTCTCCGGAACGTATATTTTGTGTTATGGCAATGTCTCCGGAACGTATATCATATTCAATTTAAATACAATTTTAGTAATTATTATAAGAAAACCATCAATAACAGTGACGGCTGCTAGTGTTTGCAGTTTGATTATCTACTTAATTGAGACGTAAAGCGAAAATATAAATATTTTGATTTTGATTTTGATGCCAAATTGAAATGTTTATACTCTTAGATAAACTACAAATTTGTCAAGCTGTCGGAGCAAACAATTGATTGAACTTCAGATATGTTTCTTGCATTTAGGACTATGTTATATCCCAACCTGATCATGCCCAACCAACCAGAAGCATGCCGCCATATTTAGCGGTAATGAGTAGAAGAGGTGTTGGTATACGGATGCAATACCAAACAATCTGCTTTGAAGTTGAAGTTTGCAATCAACTTTGCCTTCTTCAGACTAAGGGCGCCGTAAGGAGGGCAGGGTAAAAACCCTTTTCTTAACAATTGGAATATTCATAATGAGAAAACAATAGGCTTGCAGCAAACCTTTGTTTGTTCTACAACGAGTCAAATTCTAGTACGGTGAACTTTACCAGTGGGCGGATATTACTTCCCTGCATAAGTGATTTTCACAGTTCTTTGAGTTCTTTGAAAATAAATAAAACCAACAACACCACCAAATCAAAATATAATATTCATCTTAAGAACTATGTTACGAAATGTGTTTTTAAGGTAGGATGGTGAAAAGTTGAGGGGAGGGGGGTAAATAATTATAGCTAAGCCACCATTGTCAGAGGTTAAGGTTAAATTAAGTATCGTTACTGCATGACTTCGTATATTATGTTAATGTTGAAATTGTTAGCGCATTAAATTAATACCTGTCAAGTTTTCCAATCGTCATAAAAGTACAAAGTAAGGCAGCGCTGTTATAAAGAAACCCTAAGTAATAAGTATCACTAACCTCCTATTCGTTTAAAAGGATCTATTATGTATTGTACACAATGCTTCTTTCATTACAAAATGATGGGTGATGGGATGTGATTCCCAACTAATGTGTTTAACTCGGAAAATCTAAAGAAAAATCCGTCAGGATTTCCGATGCCAAGTATCGAGCCCAAACACTCAAGCAGAGCCTTATTCGCAAACAATCCTCCCATTTTGACGAAATCTGTTAGCTTGATTAAAACCTTTTCTAACACCGTGCTGCATTTCTCTTGATCAGCTTTATTTTTATTGAAAAGTGCATAACATCACTCTTACCCCAACCATCTTACACATAATTTAGTTTAGGTAAAGAAATCCCTTTCATGATGTCAATCGGGTCGCGGCCCTCGACCCCGCCCGCGCCAACAACTTAAAAGACAAGTGGACACTTCCATCACGGGGGCTGGAGAGGGGGGGGGGGTGCGCTGCCCTGATTGTCGAGGATGCAAAACTGCGCGAATATTTTACCGCCAAGAGTGGGAAACCTCGCTAGCTGCCTCCCAGACGACGGATGAATAAACATGAGATTCATACCACGCCAGCCGGGTTATATGACACCAATTAGGAAACATTTGGTGAATTGATTAAAAGAGGGTTGGAAATAATTCACGAGACCACATTGTCACGTGATGTAAAGTACGTTCGCATGGAGATGCGACGTTGATGGCGGGGAGTAGAGTATGCTCGTCAGAGGTGCCACATTGTCACTTGGTGTAAAGTACGTTCGGGTGGAGATGCGACGTTGATGACAGACGTAAAGAATATTTATCAGTAAAAAAATAATTAAGTTGAGCTTGTAAAATTATAACCGATGAATTCCAACAAATCAAAGCCATGCAATGTAGTTGTGAGTATGTGCGTGGTTCTTAACAAACTTAAACAAACCATAGACTGGTGCTTGACTTCAAACCCACATTAGAACTGCAAGGACGACCCGGAATTATTGGAGACTCTTCATATTTACACCATTATATCAAAGTATTACATTCATATTTAAATATATCTTTTATATATATTTTATATACTGCTTTGGAAAAAAGAAGTGCCAAGGCGATGCAAACTTTTAATATACAAAGCATATTTTGTACCGGTACTCACATATGGTGCAGTGACATGGCCAGTTGGGGGTAAAGAAGAAAGACAAATTCAAGCTGCAGAAATGAATTTTTTAAGGAGTGTAATGGGGGTTACGAAGATTGATAAGATGAGGAGCACGAAGATAAGGAAAGAACTAGGAGTAGAGAGTTTAAACTTTAAGCTAGGGAAAGAAAGGCTGGGGTGGTTTGGACATATGAAGAGGATGCAGAAGGACAGGATCCCTAAGATATAGTATGAACAAGACGCAGGAAACAAACAGAGAAAAAGAGGGAGGCCCAGACTGAGATGGGAAGAAGTTAGCAATGGATTTGAAAAAGAGAAATGCAGCTTGGGAAAGGATTAACCAGGAAAGATGTTGGGAAGAACGAAAAATATGTAAAAAAACTGGTGGAGTTCCCTGAGGAAGAAGACGGGGGAGAGGAAGAAGGTGAAGTTGATGACGCAGAGGAAGAAAAAGATGATGTGGGAGAAGCGTCAGGCCGCTTTGATAACCCCGGGGAGCAAAGAATGTGGTGGGAACCTCCCACCCCCTACCCGACTTAGTTGGAAATAGGGTTCGATATTAATTAATTAATCACGTTTTTTTATTCGTTGTTAGTACATAAGAGATTAACTTATAATACGGAACAAATTTGTTTTTATTATTACAGTGATTAACACTAATATTGTAACTTCAAATGCAAGAAATTAATTTGACCCTGTAAGAGTACTTTACGTTATAGGTTTCGAAAAAGTTGTACCTATTTTATTTTTACTCATAATTTCTTTGGAAATAAATAATTATTGTTTAAAGTATGTAGAATGATATAATGTTTTGTTTTAATCACAGTAAGATTAGAGATTACGTTGGAAGTGAGTAATTACCGTGACAGCACGGCAATATGTTCGGTTGGTTCAATGTTTCGCCACCAAGCGCTGCAAGACTAAATTCAAATAGATTCAAGCAAAATGAAAAGAAAATTCAGCTTATTTAAATATATTAAGGCGACAACGAACGCAAGAAGATGGGTTTGGAAGCATTCTGTGAGATAACACATCAATTTCCTTCATAAGACTCCCCCCTTTCCATCCTCGTTCTGAGGGGTAGAAGCGAGAAAAGTTTTACAAATTAGTTTTGAAAAATTGGAATGAAGTAAGGAAATATGAGCGATCACATAAATGAGTTTACTGAAGACGAGCGGCGGCTGATAATAACCGGCATTAATTCACAAGAAAAGATTTTTCCTGGAAGAACATGGTGGAAGGGGTAAACAAGGAAGAACAGCATTTCTTTTTAATTTATTGGGAAAATAAAATCCCAAAATATTTTACCTTTATATACTCTTCATATTTGGTTATATTTGTAACTTTTTTATTAACAAAGTTAGGCCTAAATATTAATTGGTTTGTTTGGAAGTGGGGAAATATAAAATAGAGCTGTGAACGAAATGAGTAATACAATATAAAGTTACACTAGTTAACGGTTATATACCTACTTCACACTTATATAAATTTGTAACTTTATATTTACAAACTTGAATATTAATTTGTTTGGAAATATAGAAAGATAAAATCAATTTTTGAGTGGATGTGAACGAAATGTGTTTAATGCAATTATTGAGTAACAATGGTGAAGTTTTGAAACGCTTGTCTACATTTTGTTGTAAAAAAATTTTGATTGATTGATTATAATCATTTTATAATGACACTGATAACGTGCTAAAGGGCACCCGGATGTGGCTATACTAGCCATGCTAAATTAATCAACTTTGATGTAGTAAAATAATTTTTTTGGAGGTAACTGATACAACCTTCCTATGCAAATTGAATGTAAAACTTTTTTGATATTTAAAAAAAATGAACCCCTAAAAATTCATGGAATGATAACATAAATTTATCCACATTTTTACATGCTTCATAATTAATATTAAATATTGAAAAAAAATGAAATATGGCTCATTCAAAATGCTATTCTATACCTATGCTAACATGCCCTGAAATTTTAAAAACTTTCTATCAAGCCAATCTTGAGAAAAGGTACATTGAATAGAGAAAACATAAGTTCTGAGATAATCGCAGTTAAAGTTTTGGGTTGTTTAATTTTAAATATGGTCCGAGGCCCAGAGATGTGAATTTTCATAAAAATGTTTTTTATTAAATATTTTGATATAAAAAAATTAAAATTGTTTATTCTTTGTTTTGTTAAAGGCTAAAAAAGGCTGCTAAAGGCTAGTATGGCAAAAATGATTTTTATATGCCTACCCTTACCTATAACATAAAATGAGTTTCTTTCTACAAATGAGATAGCACCTATATTCGCATATAAATACTTTTATAAATAAGCAGTGGTTCGATTTAAAAACAAATTACACCCACATAATCTTGAAACTTCAAGGAACTCACTCAACCATTCAAATGAAAAAGTCAGATTTAGCCATATTATCACGTCCGGGTGCCCTTAATGGTTTAGCTTTTATATTAAAACACGAATTAAACTGGGTAAAAAGTAAGATGGTCAGACATTTATCGTGTGTAGTTTATATCAATTTTGATTTATTTATTGGAGATTAATTATATAATATACTTACTTTTTAATCTTTTTATTATTTTATTTGGAATCACTATTCAAATTTTGTTTATTTTTCAGATTGCATCTATTTATGCATTTATCATCATTGGAACCAACCAACCAACCATTAACCATTTTGTCACCCGCTATATAAATATCTAGTGTAGCAACCCAAATAAACCTAAATTAAAACGTTAAACATCTTACATCACAGAACAGTAAAATTCTCTCTTGTGATTGTAACTTTTTAGCTTAATTACGTGTGTTAGTAAGGTTAATAAATGTTTGAGTATGGAAGTGATTTTTATGTTCAAAAGTACCAAAGGGAAGAGTGAACTGCGTGAACAAAGAATTGCTTCTACTTTATCGGTTCTGAGTCGTTTCAAATAGCCAAAGTGCATTAATATGAGACGTTAAGCAATATCCAATCAACCAATCAATCGGTTCTGATTTTCGCGTATGGAAAGACTAATGACAATTCAAAGATTCTGTTCACTGTTAATTTGGGCTTAAAAATAATGTAAACTCGGTTAAAACAATTAATTGGATTTGCAATAAATGCAATACATATTTACATTATAATACATACGACGTGGTTTTCATCCTTGTAATTTATAATCTAATACCGTATTGCATAATACTATAAACACTTTTTGTAACACCTGTTATCAATATTCTCTTACCGACAGAGGTAGCCGGTTTCATACCAACCACCGGCAGTCCTGTCTGAAAGTTAAAATGTTTTCCTTAGTCAAGGACGGATAAGAAGTCTAACCGCCCTTGGAAATTCGAAATTCCTTCCAAACTACCCGAACCCCTTATATTAGCTAGTTAGTCACCCAAAGAGAATCACACCGAATAAAACAGATGCATGACAGAATTATGAGATTACGTACCTAACATAACGTATCTCTACGCGGTATTTTACACTGGTGATGCCACCAACTGGAGCTATCCGAACACTGTCCAGTAGGCTGACGTAGCGTTCTAATCAGCAACCTGTTACTCGGTGCTGAACGTGTGAAGCAGCAGGAGAAGACTGCACTGCCGACACTGGCCTACATACAACATATTAAATTTACCTCTTTATATTTACCTCTGTGGCATTCCTTTAAAATGATGTGTAAATAAAGGCTAAATAATAATAATAATAATAATAAACTAGGAAAACGCTTAAGTCCCGCCGCGTTGTTGGATGAGCGTAATTGGTGCATTGAGCTGCCATGTGTTATGCGGATTTTCTGTTGTTCTGTGAAAAAATCATTACTAAGTTGAAGATATTTTTTAAATTAATTTAAATTAAATAATATTTTTTTAAATAATCGTAATTTTAAAAAAGAAAAAAAATCGTAAAATTGCGATTTTCATAAAAAATAATTATTCGATTGCGCTCAAATTTCACACGAATATATTAATTCATAAATTTAAGGTTCTGTGAAAAAATCATTAAAATCGGATAAAGCATGTAGGTGTTATAAGTCGAAGAAATTTTTAAAAAATCGGAAAAAATCGTAAAATTGCGATTTTCATGAGAAATAATTTTTCGATTGCGCTCAAAAACGTGGCAGTTCTAAGTTCAGAGATTTCAAAGGCCTCCATAAAATTTCATCGCAATTGGAGTATCGGTTTAGCCGGAATCGTGCTGACAAACACACAATAATACAGAAAAAAAATAAAAAATAAATAAAAAAAACATTCCGGATTTTTTTCTCCAGTGTAGTGAAATGGAATCTTCGCTTCGCTCGCTACGCTCATCCAATAACGTAAGAATACTAGGAAAACGCTTAAGTCCCGCCGCGTTGTTGGATGAGCGTAATTGGTGCATTGAGCTGCCATGTGTTATGCGGATTTTCTGTTGTTCTGTGAAAAAATTATTACTAAGTTGAAGATTTTTTAAAAATTAAATTAAATTAAATAAAAAATAAACTTAAATTTTTAATTTTTTTAATTAATCGTACTAATTTAAAAAAAGAAAAAAATCGAAAAATTGCGATTTTTATAAGAAATAATTATTCGATTGCGCTCAAATTTCACACGAATATATAAATTCATAAAATTAAGGTTCTGTGAAAAATCATTAAAATCGGATTAAGCATGTAGGTGTTATAAGTAAAATAAATTTTCAAAAAAATCGAAAAAAATCGTAAAATTGCGATTTTCATAAGAAATAATTTTTTGATTGCGCTCAAAAACGTGGCAGTTCTAAGTTCAGAGATTTCGAAGGCCTCCATAAAATTTCATCGCAAACGGAGTATCGGTTTAGCCGGAATCGTGCTGACAAACACACAAAAATACAGAAAAAAAAGAAAGAAGGAAAAAAAAAAAACATTCCGGATTTTTTTCTCCAGTGTAGTGAAATGGAATCTTCGCTTCGCTCGCTACGCTCGCTACGCTCATCCAAATATACTCAAGAGAAACGTGAAATAAAATTATACTACAGTGATATGCTACTCTCTTTGTACTAGTTCCTTTAGTAGCATGCACAGACTTAATTTAGTAATAAAATTCATAATTACAATTTAGTTTCGATATTGATATCAACATTTTATTATTTGTCCAAAAAAAAGTTCAAAATTTGTAAATATAAATGTATGTTATCAAAAACTAGGCCTACTATAGGATTTTCAAGTGTCTTTTTATAGCGTTTTGTATATCATATATTTTTTGGCTAACTCCAAAACCTTGTGTATAAACTTTTTTCGTATTTTTAATTTGAAATTTGGTTATCAAGGTTGAATCAATATCAACTGAATAAAAATGTGTATAAACAAATTATAGATACCATGGAAAATAAAATAAAATAGGTCTGGAAAACCTTTGTTTTAAGTAAAAAAAATAGCGCTTTGTAGCATCTATTCACAAAACGCTATTTTCACGTACCTCTAACGATAAGGTAACATTTTAAGTGTATAATATTTATTTAACGTCATCACACACGCGTTTAGTGACGGCATCTACACCATGCACCATGCATTTGTGTGGCTCGTTGGTCATATGTGTGGCTCGTTGGTCTTGTGGTTAGAGCAACTGCTTCCAATGCAGAAGGTCCAGGGTTTGATTCCCGCCAAAGTCAAAAGTTTTTTAACTTCTGATTTGGACTTAAGTCCATCAGTTCTTGTCTTAGGAGTTTGTAAACGGCAACTTTGAAGCCGTCCTAGCAACGAAGCACATAATAAATTCAGAGTTGTTCTGCTAAATCGGCCTTGTTGATTCTGGCGTTCATCCGCGGGTGTTCGCACTGATTCTTGGGAGCAGTGGTTCCAGCGAAGCTTCACGGCCGAGCTTTTATCAAATACCGTAATATTACATAAGTGTAATATTACGGTATTTGCTTTAATGCGATGATGATAGTAGATATAATCCATCTGGTGACTCGTTCACCATTTAGGATGAGTGCTTTGTGCACGATCGGGGGTGGAAACAAGGGAGTATTATGGGCAAAGCCTTAGGTGATTCCCTCCACTACCAAACCTGATTCGAATATTGATTGTCCATACCACTGATTGCTATATTCCCTATTTAAAATATCGATCTTTGGTTGGTTATCGCTCACTCGTTGATTGCGTCGAGGCCTACAGGGTTGGCTTGGTCGCTTTGATTTACTGTACCCCACTGAAAATCAGTTATATAAATGAGTGGGTAGACTCTAAATACAATTTTATAATTTTAATTTAATTTACATAACGAATGGTTAAATTTACTAGGCTACCCGGCACCTCCACCAAAAACGTGTTTTCAATATTATACTTATGCTCAATACTCGAGTTCGAGTCGAGTACCAAACTATTGACCCCACTCGAAATTTTGGGTACTTTCACACCTCAATTAATAATATTAATTTCAAATCGCGATACTATTATTGTTGTGTTCACAAATAATAATTAACAACACTGTGACTATAAGTTGGGGATTTTAACATAAAAGTTTTACATTTTTTGTCAAGATAAAATAATTAATACATATATATAATGATCACCGAAAATACACATTTCAAAAGAAAAAAATTAGATTCTTCCCATTAAAAGATGTTTTCAGGTCACGATTTTACAAATATATAGACATATCTCATTGTTGAAGTGTCTTATCTAGGTGCCCGTTAGGGCGCCGCAGCCAAGCCGCGGTGCGCTACACACTCAAGCACCTTATACAGCAAGCAGAGTTGGGGTGGTTTCGAGGTGTCACCCAACCGTCATGAAACGTGATGTGAACTTAAAAACTATCAAAATCAATGGGATTTATGTACCTGACAACACATGCCAAATTTGGTTGGGGTACGAGTATTCCTTCTTGGTGAAAAAATGGCTTGAAACATGCTCAAAATCACTTTAAGGATGTTAGCTACTACTGCTACTGCCACTGCTACTACTACGGTATAATTCGTCAGTTTCTATATCGGCCAGCGATTCTGATCAAACGGGTGGGGCTACAACGATCATATTTTACATGGACATTAAGGTAATAGTGATAAAGGGTATTTTGAAAGAAAAAGTTGAAAAAGTTTGCTGAAAGGTTTCCAAATAAAGGTTTTAATATAAGCCTTATACTGGCATACAATCAACAAGTAACTATAGTATCTTGACAATGATCGCCTACATTGTTTACAAAAAGCCAGTCTTTGGACCATATTTTAAATTCTATTGTTAATTGATAATACCATAGCAATTAAATCAACTTTGCTAAAATTATTATATTTTAACAAATAATTTTGCAATGGTACTTGAAAAAGTAATGAGATCCCACACATAACAAAAACTTCTAAAACTACAGCCAAACCTTACACACCCAAAATAAATGAGATCTAAAAAAAGGCCAAGCTCATTTACCCTTCAACATTTGCGCATTCTTAATTTATAAACGTACAGTTTCCCGTAACAGCATCCTTGAAAAGCTTGGCAAAATAGAATTTGAATGATATTACGTTTAAATTAATTAAAAAAAAGAACTTGGATGAGCTATTACGTTTAAATTAATAATTGCCAATTCTATTTTGCCAAGCTTTTCAAGGATGTTGTTACGGGACATTGTACGTTTATGAATTAAAATGCGCAAATTTGGACAAGTAGATGAGCTTGGCCCTTTTTTAGATTTCATTTCTTTTGAGTGTGTAAGTTTTGGCTGTATTTTTACAAATTTTTGTTATGTGTGGTTTTGAATATAACGATAATTTTAAGACTAACAATCAAAAAGAACGTGAGATGTCAAAATTTTAATTTTGGTCGGTTGTTTAAACACATCAATTTTATTATGCTACCATCTGCCATCACCAAATTCTCCTTAATGCAAACAGCATCACCTAAAGCAATGGCATATACGAGTTAGTGCATAATATCTGGTCTTGATAGATTTTTAAAAAGCTTTTAAGTTTGGGAAATAAAACGTAAAAATGCTTGAAAGTACTTTTACGCCTTTAACGAACCACTTTTATAACAGACATGTCTGAGTATCCGACTGTTAACACTGTTAATGTGATTGTTTATCACTCGAACGTTATAACATGAGTGCCCCAACGATTGATAATACACAGTAGCTTTACTTCCTCTTCGGTGGAATTTAAAAAACACAAGAAACCTTCTCACGCATGGCCATTGAAGTGTTTGCCCCAAACACAATACACACATTGTCATGTTACCCTTTGAAGAAATTTTCACAATCCAAGCTAAAAAAACGTGAACTGAAATAGGTTAAATACTTTGTTATATGGCATAATGTTTTGAACATGAATAATAATTGTTAAAGAAATTGCTACAAAAAATACGAAAAAGTGAAACATTAAGTACTATTGGGAGTATTTTATTTTCCTCGTATCAAGTTGGAAAAAAGTAATAATATTAACTTGTAAAAACTCCTTAAAATATAATTCTTTATTTAATGTGAGGAAACATGCTGAAATGAGAATTTATTTTCCCTCGAAGGAATGCCAACCGTAAGGTACACTCAGATCAGATAAGATTTACCCGTTGTGTCCATCTGGTATAAATACATAATTAAATCAGAGTTCTTAACATTCAAAACAAAGACAGAGAACGTTCCATTGGACTCAAATCCCATAGATTAATTAATGGCTGTAATGTTTAACTATATTAAGGAGCGAAGTTCCTCTATAAGCTCCTCTTTTATTTTCGACTGTCCGTCTGTGCGTGTGTCACGTCTCGCGATAAAATCAGAACACTACTCCCGATTAACATGCGTTTTATGTTGCCCTTCAACAAGGATGAAAGATAATCTTAGTAGGGGGATGTTGGGTGGGTCTGATATTTTCAAAATGTTATTTGTCCGTACCCGGCACCTCCACCAACCCACGATAAGATTGTGTTTGAGTGTTTTTCTCTTGAATAAGTAGCTTCGCTCCCTATTTTGTGTACTCCCGTACCCGTAATCCATGACAATCTGTTGTAACTAAAAATCAACTTCTTAACGGTGGAATGAATGCTCTTTATATTTTTAATTTAAAGAAACACATTTGTAGGTATATAAAGTCTGCTTATTTTCAAAGAGGGATTTTAGTTAAAACGCTCCGAATCAACCCTGTCGACGCCAACGCCACCGTCTAGCGAATCATAATTCCTATCCATCCACATTATAGTTCAAATCAGCTCACGGTCTAATAGCGAATTACTAAAAGTAACATGCATTGTTTAACCATAACGAACGATTCTATACATTAGATAATTAATACAGCAAGTAATATCGCATTACGAACGACAACCTGTTTAAGCCCCAACTTGCAGTGGGATCATAACTGAATTAATCTGACTCACAATAGGAGCCGTGTTTCAATGCTCTAATTAGTAGACCTAATATAATGCAATTATAGGTTTCAGATGCAGTGGTGCAGCTGCCAATTACAGTATGCAGCTATACGTCGCATCCACACAAAGAGGAGTCCAGTTCTGTTATGGAGAAATTACATTAATATTATGTAAACTAAAAGTCAGGATATTGATGATTAGTTTCCCACATTTTTACTTATATCGGATCCTTTCAGCCATAGATACAGATATCCCCGCCCTGGTTTCAACGATATAATAAGATAATTTACAAAATACATATAACATACTGTCGATGAAGGTAGGATTTCGGAAGCTCTCTGGGGTCATACTGGCCAACGCCAACCGTTACTGAATGTGTTTCCAAAGTTTTTCTCGCTCAAAAGCCGAAAGCTTAGATTGAGTCCTATACAACATCCCTCGGACATTCCCTTATTTAGCTATCCTTGCTTTGACACCTGAAGGACAAGTATTCCCTGAATGCGAACCCCTACACGTTTTACAGTCAGCCTGACTCCACGTATTTAAAAAATCCAACCATAAGTTAATAATTGTCTTAGAGAGGGTGTTACCTTAGAAACAGTTTCTATTTATGGATACAGAAGGTTTGGAATTTTTCTACCAACAATCAAAATCCTATTAGTAATTAAATGGAAGTTTTGACCAATGTACTTTGCGAAATCAGCATGTCGTTCTGCCTAGTCACATAATAAGTATTGTAAAATGCATAAACAACTGTCGATAAGAAGTTTGGAAGTTGGTTCATACTGTCCAACTCACGTTATTGAATGTTTTAGTTTTCTCGCTCAAAAAACTAAGCTTAGATTCAGGCCATACAATCCTCGGATATCTATTTCTTTGTGCTTTTCCTGCTTTGACACATAGGAAGTAATCCCTATTAACCTTCACTTTTACGAGTCACTGTTCCACTAAATTCCCACTAATATAGATTTTTTCCTTAGAAAGTTTCATTAAGATAAGGTTTGGAATTGTTTTACATAAATAATTAATTAAGTGATAAGAGGTAAATGTTACCGACAAGAAAGGTATTGGAATAAGCAAGAAATTTGGTTTGACTTAGAATGTGAATGTGAAAATCAATAAACAAACAACAAGATTTATTGAAATTGATTTAATTAATCTGATAATCTTTGAATTTAGGTCTTACGTAATAATGTTAAAAATAGATCGGCTACTAGTTAAATATTATAATAAAGAAATTGGATTTACTAATTTTTTTTGGATAATTGTAAATTGTATAGAAAAATTTCAGTTGAGTTAAGTGTTAGTATATTATGATGATTTGATTATTATTTATGTAATTTTTAGCAACATCAAAACGACTACCGAGGTTTGTCCTTCAATACGTAAACATACATATTGGCTTCAAGAGTTGTAAATACGAAGCTGTGCCCAAATAAAAATGTAACCGATCTTCAGTCTATAACAGTTATGATTGTTCGAGCTTGGTGTGTATCTCACGTAGCAAATCAAGCTACACTTAGTTGTGATATTAATTCACTCCAGAACTGCGCGTGAATCCAGTTGTCTTCTCGAGATTCTGGCAGGATCAAAGAGAACAGCGGTCTGACCGAGGAATACTTTCTGAGCAACAAGACTTCTCTCCTAAACCACAGAGAAACTCCTCGGAGTTGACGGAGCTTCGATCTCAACCATGGAGAGCGTCACTAAACAGAGGGTGTTGCTTAGAAACAGTTACTATGGGTGCAGAAGGTTTAGAATTGTTATTGTCCGTATTGAGTAAAATTCCACGGGCTAAAACTCAGTTGTCATAAAAGTGAGCCATCATTCTGAAAAAAATGTATAATTGTATACCTGAGGCCATATGTAAATCATGAACGGGAATTTAAAATAAAGAGGTACACAAAATATGTTTGGATAAATACATTTTAGACCCGTCGCTGTATGTATGTATTTTTTATTTTTTAATATTTAACGTCTATCTTATTCACGTATAAAACAGATTTAATCTGTTGTCTGGAAAACAAGGGGTTGTACGTTTACAAAATAAAAATAAATACAAAATTATCTATATTTTATCGTTGTTCAAAGTGGAATTATTATTCCATTATTGTCATTAATACATAACTAATGTAACGTAAACCTGCAGAAAATATCTCACGACAAAGCCAACTTAGAAGCCTTATCGAGCAATGTCGTTTCTTCTATATTTCCCTAACAAACAGATATCTATTCAAACTGCAATAAAATAAAACGTCATCTAATCCAGCAAAACCATGAATAGATATAGCGTATGTTACTCTTTCTACAACTTGAAAATGATTAATAGTAAACTTTGCCAGAATCTCCTTGGAATGTACAACAACATCCGTCAAACATCACCAAACTAATAACGGCAATAATAAACCGCGAGAGAGAACTTTCCCCCTTCTCTATCATCCATTGTCAGCGCGCGATCTTCGTTCGTCGCCGAGAGAAATGAGGGAGAACGAGGACCGAGCGAAGCGTGCCAAGTCGACGCTCTCGTCTTCTGTGACGATAAATCACATTACCACCGCGTGGAACGAGACCGAGCATATTTCTTCTCACCGCGAAGATAATAACATGATGTGATTGTGCTCTCGCGGCGGGAGGCCGTAGCTATTTCCTCAACCAAATACATATACACATAACTGATTCTTCGGGGAACGTATTGAATTCTAAACAGCCAAGGAAATATTATGTGTTGTTGTTGGATATGGAAATATTTGAGGTAGAGTGTTGCTGGAAGTTGAAGGAAACATGTGGGCCATCTCTATACACACACAATGTATGAAACTGTTCGTTTTACGCATTATCAAACTTCCGTCATACTTTGTAACGTGATCGTGAGAACGTTTGGTTGCGTTAAGAACAGTCCAAATTTACCACTAACACGGACAAACATATTTTTTCCTTTTTGAGAGCTCGTAACCAAATCCAAACGTGAATAAAATTTCAAATTATTACATTTTCGTTCGAAATCTTAACACTGTAACTTACATATAAGTAAATTAAGCACGTATTGTAGACCATGAACCAATAGTAGGCTAAGGCTAAGCCATGGATTAACAAGGCCAGTTACTATTCTAAGTCCATGGTCAAACCAACTAAAACAAAAAAATAGAACAACGTTTTGTGTTGTTGTTATGTCACATTTATAACGAATAACGATCATAAAACGTAAATTAATCAAGTGGCCATAGGGCCTACGAAATAATGTGCAAGTTATAATAAAATAATGTATGTATAGTATTCTGCACTTTATGAGTACATCTACGAACTATTATGCAAGACTCGTCGTGTGAGCGTGTCACCACATTTATGTTTTCACAATAGTTTAATGACCCGGCACCTCCACCAAAATTACTTTTCGTTTTCGAGTAGCAAATGCACGAGTTCAAGTCGAGTACCAAATACCTTAACTCGACTATAAATTTCGAGTGCTCGCACACTCTTGGTTCTAGCTTTACGTTTGATAATCATAGGCTCAATACAGGTTATTTATATGCCACAAAACACACATTTTTTGTAAACCATATAGCAGTTTTTGCCCAATAAACTTACTACAATATTGCTATTCGTGATCATACGTGGCAATAGTGGGATGTTTGCAATCGAATTTATGTTCGTTTTCACAATTGCATTTAATGACCCGGCACCTCCACCAAAATAATTATTTTCTCAATACTCGATTTCGAGTAGCAAGTACTCGGGTATATATAAATACAATATGAGTTACATAATATTATGTGTATTATGTGACAGATACAATGACCTGTATTGGCTCTATGTTTATTATTTTCTAAATTAAAGCTAAAACTAGGGTTGTGCGAGTACCCGAAATTTCGAGTCGAGTCGAGTATATTGACCAATAAACTAACTATAACGTTATTTTTATTCGTGTTTATATGCAGCAATAGTGGGATGTTTTCAATCGCATTGACTTTCGTTTTCACAATTGCGTTTAGTGAACCGGCACCTCCACCAAAATCATTTTTTTAAGTACTCGGGTAAATTCAATGTGAGTTATACGCTATATGTATCGGTTGAGATGTACAATGAAGTTAAAACTAGGGGTGTGCACTGTGCGAGTACCCGAAATTTAGAGTCCAGTCGAGTATATTGCCTAATAAACTAAGTATAACTATATTGCTATTCCTGATTATGTGTGGCAATAGTGGGATGTTTCCAATCCCATTTATTTTCGTTTTCACAATCGCGTTTCAGGGCAATCCCTAGACCCAAATATGATTTCTAAAGAATGCAGTAAAGACGTCTGAAAAGTAAGTAGAATGTAAGAGGGGCTTAATAAAAGAGCGGATTATATTTTTGAATCTTTTTGACGGGACATAACCTCAGAATCAACAATTATATTCAAATTCCTGGAATCAGTTGTTCAAGTCCAAAATTTTATTTTGAGCAGCGTTTTTTTTGTATATTGTTTCTACAGTCCTTTATCTACAACCTAAATATAAGGATTATTGGTTTTATATGGTTTCAAGCGTTGCACGATTTTTTCCGTTAAACGGTACAAAATTTGAAATTGTACCGGCAGGCGAAAAAAATTGAACAACGCAACAAACCATATAAAACCAATTATCCTTGTATTAAGGTTGTAGATTAAGGACTGTAGAAACAATGTACAAAAAACCGCTGATCAAATTTTTGTGAACTTGAACAACTGATTCCAGTAATTTTAATATAATTGGTGAGTCTGAGGTTATGTCCCGTCAAAAAAATTTCAAAAAAATAATCTGCTCTTTTATTAAGCCCCTCTTACATTCTACTTACTTTTCAGACGTCTTTACTGCATTCTTTAGAAATCATATTTGGGTCTAGGGATTGCCCGAACCGGCACCTCCACCAAAACCATTTCTTAAAGTACTCGAGTATATTCTGTGAGTTATGCTATGTGTATCGGGTGAGATATACAATTACCTGTGTAGGCCCTATTAATATCTGTAAACTTGAAGTTAAAACTAGGGGTGTGCGAGTACCCGAAATTTCGAGTCGAGTCGAGTATATTGCCCAATAAACTAACTTTATTGCTATTCATGATTATATGGAGCAATAGTGAGATGTTTGCAATCGCATTTCTGTTCGTCTTCGTCTATTTTATCTGTGTGATTATTATATTGCGATCATGGTTTGCTTCGAACCGTCAATAATTACTAAGAATTATAATATAATACACATTGAATCAATCGTCATTTCGGCAACTGCTACTGATCTAGGCGTTTTAGACCATAACATGATGTACTTGACCGTGAACTTATGCTTAGGGCTACTGATTAGTTTGTCGAGAGTTAGATCAGATGGCAATACATGTTTGGGGAAAAATACTGTGTATATTCAACAATTATATTCAATTTAAATCGTGTCGAATAGACCAGATGCATTAAGCAGATCAATTAATCAATATTGTCTTTATTAATGGCAGTTTATTGAAAATGACAGAGTTTTCGTAGACATGGGTGTGGTTCCATTGGCTTCTGCAGTGAGTGTACAACACCACTCGTACGTACACGCTAATACACTCTCGATGAGAGTCGTGTATAAAACCTGGCTGTGGTTGCAGTGTGGATTCTTCTATTAGCAAGCAATGACATCGTTCCATTGTCTAGATCTCCATGGTGCAATGATCAATATCAGTGTGAGGAGATGAGATGAATCCTGTAGCAAGTCAACCAGTCAGCCGGTAAACAGGGCAGGCAGGCGTGATGCAGCATCGACCACGGCTGGCGCTCTTCACAGCGTCGCTCTAACGCCTGACAATGATGCTTCCAACATTGAATAGCAAACACTAGAGTCGCAGAAGCAGAATAATACGATCTGCCGTGCTATGCTCGGATGTCCTCGGTACATCCGGACGCATGCGTGTGTACACATATATACATATAAGCACGCACACATATTGGCAAGCACATATACCAACACATATACGCATGCACGCAGACACATGCACACATATATGTAAGCATATATACGAACTCATAGAAATATACACATATACGCATGCACGCAGACACATGCACACAATATATTATGTGAGCAAATATACGAACACATATGAATACACATAAACACACGCACACACTCATGCATGCATGCACGCAGACAAACGCACACATATTGGCACACATAGATGTGTATACATATACGCATGCACACATTATATGTAAGCATATATACGAATACATAGATGTATTGTATACACATATACGCACGCACGCACATACGCATGCATGCACGCAGATACACGCACACATATTGGCAAGCACATATACGAACACGTAGATGTGTACACACATTCACGAACGTGCAAGTACAGACACACATAAACACACACACTCACACGAACATTAACTCACGCACACACACGCAGTCACGCACACAGACTAATACGCACACAGGGACACCAACTTTCAGACACACATACATATATACATACATACACAATCCCATCCATAATAACACACATGGACGAACACAAACACACAGAAAGTCAGACACGGAGAAACAATAATTAATAAAGCATCGAGTCCCTCCCTACGTATTACGCCCTAACGAACACAAGTGCTCTGAGGTAGAAATGATGGCGCGTCTGCAAAACAAGATATTTTACACAAGGTAAAAACAGCCAATACCGTGTTTTTAATTAGTTCCTGATTTTCAAATAACGAACTTGTGACTCGACTTATTTTTCACGATTTGTTAGAGAGAACTTTAATTAAATTGTGTTCACCTAGTCTCAATATCACGTTTCGCGTTTACAATACAAGCGAGGCGATGAGGAACGAGCCAAACGACTACAATAAGTATTATCCACGGGAAAAACTCATATAGAATTATTCTCGATCAGTTTTTTTTTACCCCAACGTTTCGACGTCCTCGGCTTTCTCCCCCTCGCCTCCCACTCACCCAATAAGCAGCCCGAGCGGCGCTCGCCGAACCAGCAATGCAAACGCCGGATAATTAAAGTGGAATTTGCGAGTAGATGGACGTTTTGAGAAGCACGAAAGGGAAGCATCAAAGAGGGACGGATAATGGCAAAAGTATTGTGCCAAACAAGGATGGAAAAAGGTTTATAGAAAGAGTGACTGTGAAAATAGGGAGGTGGATGATATTATATTGTGATCGTAGTACCGTAGCAACTAGCAAGCATGCATTGTGTTGCTCGTAGCCTCGCTTAGCTCGTGCAGAAAGTCGACTAGCTAGCGACCGACCAGCTATTTCCACAGTCAAATTAATAATTGATTTCACCAGCAGATTCAGTGAGTGAGTGATTCGGTAACAGGCAAACAGGAGATGGTAGACGTCGAGATAGAGAGAGAGAGAGACAAGAAAAAACATCCCTAAGCTCCGCCCAATAATCCGGGATCAAAACCAAGCAGCATTTCCTTCCATCACCTGACATGACGTCATCAACGAATAGAGAGTAAGCTTATTACATCGAGAATATAAAAGCAGAGATTATCTGGCACTTGAGTACAGGCGGATCAAACTTTATGAACAATCTTTCTGCATCATCCGCAACCCCACTTGGCTGGCAATCTAGCTCGATCTCATTCAGCCAAGGGCTCACCAAGGATGCCAGCCGAAAGTAGAATTAAATAGAGCGTACCCATTGTAAGGCGAGCTTGATGCCAGAAGACAGAAAGAGGTATAGCTCATGTAGAACGCATGTGACTGATTTGGGAGGGCGTGGGTTCGATAACCGCCATCGGCAATCCTGACTGAAAGTTTTTTCCAGCTTTTCTTCATGCTTGAGTCCTCTTAAACAGCCCTGAGACTTTCTTTTCAGAAGACACTCAACCAAAATATATCTATAGCTAGAGATGCACGAACTATCTCTGTGCCCCACAAAAACAATATTTCACATACACATTGGTACAGCATACGTTATGTGAGCTCATTATAATTTTAACATATTATGCGAATAATGTTAATATAGTGACTATTTTATAAATTTAACTCTTAAAAATATAAGGCCTCAAATCCTAAAATAAGCATACATTGTCAATTAGATTTTAAGTTTTATTCATAGATACGCACTCATTTATGTTGTTACGATGTATCGTGTGAGTGAATACACGATGTATATAGCTAGTCATCTCCAAGTAATAGCCCACCCTCCTAATGTTTCATCATCGCACACCATCAGTAAAATACAATGAACAATAAGTTTAAGTACGGCCCGTCCTCGAGACTGGCGATATGAAACCCCCGCCCTAGGATAGTTAGCAGAGCTCAATTATTCCTCCGCCGTCTATTCCATCATCTGAATGTTATTGTTTAGCTCTAAGCCGATTACGTGTGCAAATGCAAGGTGGAGTAAGGGGTGGGGGTGGGGGGTGGGGAGGTTGCTTCATCACCCCTGCTCTGGACAAGGGTCATCACCATGCTGCTCTGAATACCACGCAACTAACCGTGCAATTGTGGGATGTTTGGTTAGGACTGAAATCAACTACACTATACTGAGTGACGTATACTACTTGTCTAATATTCAGCGACGAGAAGGTTGTTACACACAACTCATTTATCATAGTGTTTATATTAATAATTTGGGTTCTATACACATTAGTGGGATACCCGAAAATATAGTGTTTTGGGCTAAAGATGTTAAACAGAGGTTTCACTGCATATGCTTAAGATCATAAGAAGATAAGATAAAAAAAAACTATACGCTATTTTCACGTACGGTATCTACACATTTGGTGACCCAAAAAATTGTTACTTGGCTAAATATTATGTAGATTGTTTTGTTCCTCGTATAACTTACGCAATCAAATACCTGAGCCCATGATTATAATGAACTCGTCACAAAGTTACTGGGACATATACATGCTATTGCAATCACCGTTTGTCAAGAAATAACATTTTAAAGTAGTCACCACTTTTCGCAACGATGAGGAATGTTCTCATTTAAAACCAATTTTACTCAATAAGTAGCCTAATGGTGGAGGTGCCGGGTTGAAATAATACATTTCACAAGATAAAATAGTGTACAAATATTTCAGCTAATTTTTCGTTATAATTTTCACTGTATTATTTTTTAATATTTAAACGACTGACATAAGTATCTTATTTGTAGCGCGTGTAACTTGTATTTTCGATGTTCCGGATTCGATACCCACCATAGGCAATCCTGACTGAAATTTTATTCCAAGTGTTTGTAGTTTGTAGCCCAATATTATAACTTGTTATTTTAGGGCCTCGTGTAGGGGAGCTGTGAAGGAGTTGTGGTTCGTTTGTACTAATAGTATTCTAATAATTATGTAATAGTAGTAATTTCGGACTCTTTCTCCGTGTTTTCTACGCTCTATGAGATAATTCAGGAAAAGGTTTACACAATCTATAATGTGATAACACTAAAATTAATTACTACTGCCAATTTAGAACAAAAAAACTTACCTGTACCAATACCCTCTCAAACTAATCCACGAGATCGCTTGTGTCTTCTCATAATCCCCAGCTGTTGTGATTAAATATATTCAGATAGCAAGTAGCAGGAAAACAGCCACAGAGCTCAGGCAACAAGTGACAGAGATAAAATCAGTTCTGACGTGACACTCAACATGGCAACGTCGGTGAGGCTTTCCTTTCCCTTCCTCCTGGTACTGATGGCCACGGTAGGCCATGGTTTTGTCCGACCGCCCTCAGATCTTGGAGAACGACGGTATAATATGTTGCCGTACTTGCGCGATAGTGGGGTGTACGATTACCAGCACGGAACGAGACAATCGCATCGTCCACAATCGATTGTCACCGGGGACGAGCCATCTTCGAGAGACCTCGACATAGACTTCACTGTTGGTGGGGGCGACGACGTTGACCATCACCCCGAGACGCCGTTTCAACCAATCAGGAGCGGGTACGTGGCAAGGGAGGGTTATCGCGATGACCAGCCCCCGGAGGATGTCAACATCTTCGTTCGTTCGTTTGTCAAGGTCTTCGAGGACCTCCCTCCCTCGAGGTATACGTCGTCGGGGTGGCCGGAGGGTGTACCGGACGAGGAGCCGAACCAGTGGCGGAGGAACCGGGGAAGGGGGCAGGAGGCGAGGGCCTACCAAGGGGTGGTAGCACAACCGCTGGACTACAAGGTCGGAGAGGTCAAGTTGAGGAACGACCGTGGGTATGAACTTTCGGTGAGTCATTTCCTCGTCAAGAATATCAACCTGGGTTCACTCCCCGGTCGGAGCGGAATGCTACATTTCTGGATTGTATTCGTAATAATAAATTCCACCCACGGGAATAGGTTTCTCGCCCACGTAAATTGTTTAATATAACTCAACGAGTGCCTGAATGGTCCGTTGTATACATACGCGGCCCAAAGTAAATCGAGGGGAGAGCAGAAATCTTATTTAGGCTAATCGTCTACGCGTTTTCAATTTATTCATATTTAAAAACTTCAACATAACAGAATTATCTTCTAACTTTAGTACAAAAACTAAAAAGGTTGTTGCGTCCAACTACTGATTTACTGCCTGATTATTATCTAACTGGGTGTATGAAAATAATTGCAGATAGTTTCAGAATTAAAAAATACAAGGAGTAAACATAATTGATGTGCAAACAAATATAGAATATAATAATTTCCCAACAAAAATATTATAAAAATTATGCAACATGAAAATAATTAAAGGGGTATTTAACCGCTAAACTCAAAAAAATTATTTCATTCAGGCTAACTAGTAATGAATTTAGCAATCAACAGAAAAATTATTGGGGCCACCATGACCTCTCAAAAAATTGTCAAACATGACATTTTTCGAGCTAGGTCCCATCGGCAAAAATCTCCCATAAGAAATAACATGGGGACGATCTTTATACCCCGTGACCTTGGAGGATTTTGATCCAAAAAAATATTGGCCAATATTCACGTACTCTAAAGCCATTTTTGTAAATTCTCTATATTTTGTTTTGTAATTTGGGCAAGTAGTTCGGTCAAAATATGCTGATTACCAAGATGGGGTGTGATTTTGGAATGCATATTTTTGCTTGTTTGAGGGTATATTTAAGCACAGTTTCAAGACACGATGTATAAAATGGGCATTTTAGTTTGGTACTATGCTCTAGTATCTATGTGGATCAAAAAAGAAGCAGGTTAAACTCGATTGAAGAAATTTCCCAAAACACCAATTTTCGCAAATTTCTTAATTAACCAAATTAAAAAATTGGTGTTAAATCACAGTCACAAGATATAATTTTTTAAACTGTCATTTAAGTGTAGTATTGTGGTATCATGTGGTAAAAAATAATTTTTTGAGTTAATAGCCCCTTTAAAGGGGTATTTAACCGCTAAACTAAAAAATATATATTTCATTCAGGCTAACTAGTAATGAATTTAGCAATTAACAGAAAAATTATCGGGGCCACCATGACCTCCCAAAAAATTGTCAAACATGACATTTTTCGAGCTAGGTCCAATCGGCAAAAATCTCCCATAAGAAATAACATGGGGACGATCTTTATGCCCTGTGACCTTGGAGGATTTGATTAAAAAAAATATTGGCCATTATTGACATACTCTACAGCCTTTTCTGTAAATTCTCTATATTTTGTTTTGTAATTTGGGCAAGTAGTTCGGTCAAAATATGCTGATTACCAAGATGGGGTGTGATTTTGGAATGCATATTTTTGCGTGTTTGAGGGTATATTTGGGCAGTGTTTCAAGACACGATGTTATAAAGGGGAATTGTAGATTGGTACTAAGCTCTAGTATCTATGTGGACCAAAAAAGAAGCAGGTTAAAGCCGATATAAGAAATTTCCCAAAACACCAATTTTTACAAATTTCTGGATCAAAAAAATTAAAAAATTTGTGTTAAATCACAGTTACAAGATAAAATTTCTTAAACGATCATTTTAGTGTAGTATTGTGCTATAGATCACGTGGTAAAAAATAATATTTTTAGTTTTTAGCCCCTTTAAGGATTTCAAAAAACTGATCTGCAATGGAGGACAATATAATTGTTAATGAAACTGTCTTGAGACTAATAAATATATAAACCATATCTAATTTTACTTGAGATAGGAGGTGCGCAACACAATATGCAAGTGGTGTTTTCGAATGATACTTCATGTCTTGATTTTTATACGAACATGATTTTTCCGTACCCGGCACCTCCACCAACGATTAAAATGCAAATTGATAAGTTTGTTCTTTTTTTTTTTTTTTTTTTTTTTTTTTTTTTTTTTTTTTTTTTTATTGTCATAGAACATAGAACATACATGACTCATACAACATAGCAAAATTGTACAAATAAATAATTAATGTTACATAGGCCTACAGAAATAAATCTAACAAGAATATAATCAAAAAACCCACAAAGCCTGAAAAAGGCTTAACTGTGGGGTAGAGACAATTTATAAATTATTTAAGATGGTGACAATACAGAGAACGGAACATATAACCAAAATTAACATGAAAAACATGTATGTATAAATACTATGGTTGCATTTGGTTGCATGACATATTCAGTTAATTTGTGAAATCTAAAAAAATTACGGAAAAAGAACAAAAAGCTTAGAAAAATAAATAAATAAATCGGAAAACATTGTCAAAAGGACAATCTGTTGACTTAGTAGCTTCGCTCCCTATTTTGGTACTCCGGTACTCGTACTTGATTGAATTGAATTATATTCTAACATACAAGGGTAATTATATCATGCTGATTTAAGTGAGTTCGTTAGTTAGTGTTGTTTTATAGGGCACTCAACAGTAGTGTTAACAGTGTCCATATGCTAAGGTAATAAGTCGATCAATAAAGCACATTTACATATCATTTCAGTGTAGCGGGTCTATATTTACTAACTACTTCTACTAATTGTCGATCAACATAGACAATTCTTTGTAAATACAATAACGCTTGGGATAACTTGTCAAACGACACTGAGCTAACATATAAAATACTCTTACGCAGAAATGTCAAGACTGTTTGACAAATGAGTTAGTCAATAGGACCCCTGGCATCCTTCAATTTCCAATCATCGTAGCAAATGATATGCGACAGAACGACATAGTAAATATAATAAATAATAATATTAAATTTATATAGAGTCTACCCACTCAGTCATATAACTGATTTTCAGTGGGGGACAGTAAACCAAAGTGACCAAGCCAACTATGTAGGCCCCGACCCAATCGACGAGTGAGCGATAACCAACCAAAGATCGATAGTTTCTTTTGGATGAGCGAAGCGAAGACTTCAATTTCACTGACACCTCAAAAAATTTAGCTCCAATGTTTTTTGTTTTTTTTCTGTCTGTTTGTTCGCACGCTACCGGGCAAACGGCATATGCGATCTTGATAAAAATTGAAGGAGATCTTCGAAATCTCTAAACTTAGACCCTGACACGTTTTTGGGTACAATCGAATAAATATTTCTCATGAATAGCGTTCTTTTACGATTTTTTTCGATTTTTAGTGCGATATGTTCGTGACATTTGGGCCGATTCTGACCAAACGGGTGGGGCTACAACGTTCATATTTTACATGGTCATTAAGGTAATGGTGATGTATTGCTTTCTGAAAGAAAAAGTTGAAAAAGTTAGCCAGAATTCATTGAATAAAGGTTTTAATATGAGTTTTTTGAGGTTTATAATAACAATTAACAAGTAACAATAGAAACTTGACAACAATCACCTACAATCAGGCGCGTCGGAACGTTTTGAAAGTTGGGGGGGGGCAAAGCCATAAGTGGATTTTGCAGGGTACAGCTGGGGTCTGGGGCGAAGCCCCAGCCGCTGGATGCCTTATCCAATCAATCGCCGAAGGCGAAAAAAATTCACTATACTACAGTTATTTCGTCATGTTTTACCTGCACTTGGACTCTGTAAACGATGTTTTACATCAACTATCTGCGATCTAAAAACTTAAAAAAATAAGGTGAAGTGGCTAATTTTAATAAATAACAACATAATTTTTTATGTAATGACGAACAATACAGGCAAACATATTTTTGTTTTACCCTCTTCTTAAAAAAAAAAATACTAACTGAAGGCTGTTTAGTACGTTTAATATTTAAAATTACGATATCAATTTTATCTTTTCCCCCAAAACAGTGAACAGTGAACGCATAACGATGCGACATGAGCGAACCAAATCCCAACTTGCGTCTGCCAATAACTCTAGCAAATCATTCAAAGGGATGTTTGGATTAGACGTGAGTCTGAGTCACGTGTCCACTCTCACTGAAGGAGTGACCGGCACACAATACAAGACGGGGGGTGGTTTATAAAGATAGTCGGATAGACGGTACAAGCATGGGGGACGTCAGCCAACCTAACATTCCTGCTAATGTTGGGTTGTTTCTTCCTGGAAATGAATTATTGACAGAATCATCCGACGTTGCTTTCCCAAAAAGTAGAGTAGAAATCTTGATTTTTCAACTCTAAAACTCCCCCCCTATGCCCCCATGGCATGAAACTTAGGGGGGGCAATGCCCCCCTTGCCCCCCCCTGTTCCGACGCCACTGCCTACAATGCATTCAAAAAGCACTTGCAAAGGAAAAGTGGTCCTACGCAAACTAAAAACTTTCAAAAAAGCTCATTCATCAACGCGGCGGAACTTAAGCATTTTCCTTGTTATAGAAAATATAGCAATCAGTGGAATGGACAGTGCGAACACCCGCGGATCAACGCCAGAATCAACAAGGCCGATTCAGAACATCCTTGAATTTATTATGTGCCTCGTTGCTAGGACGGTAATTCCTAATACAAGAAATAATTTCTCGATTTGGATAGTCGGGAAACACTCCCAGAAATCCAGAAATTAAAAAATCCATCCCGATGGATTTTTAAATTTCTGGATTGTATTAATATTAACAAGAAATGATGTTTTTTTAGAAATCAATCCAGAAATTAAAAAAAAACATCCCGGGGGGTATCGGGAGTGTTTTTCGATTAATGAAATTGAGAAATAAGAACTGATGGACTTAAGTCCCAAACAGAAGTTAAAAAACTTCTGACTTTAGCGAGAATCAAACCCTGGACCTTCTGCATTGGAAGCAGATACGCTAACCACAAGACCAACGAGCCACAAAATATCAAATTATATCTTCGCAAACCAGATGTGTACTGGCTCGCTGGAATAAAACACGTGCTTGTTTCAGATGCACGTCCCTCCGTCTTCAGCCGGGGGTCGACCAGGGGTGTTGAAGATTGACATGAAAGCAACGCTCTACAAACCCATCTATTATTAAAACTGGAAGAAATAGAGAGCAAAAATACATGTTATTATATCTATCCTTTAAAAACGTGTTCCCAACCCGGGAAAGGAACCATCTTCGATCCTCGGACGGGACATATCTTTTGAACATTAATGAACTGTATTCACGACAGCTATATAATGATTTATCCGAGCAAAATGAAAAGTCTTGTCTGAACCAATCTTACTTGTTTAATATCTAACTCCTAAAAACACACTTTTTACTTATAAAAACACCGGTATTTTGTATAACCTGTTTTATCTTAAGTTTTAATTTTAAGAAACACGCTCTACAACTAAGAATGAAGAATGCTATGACATTTTCTGATTTGTTTAAATTTGTAATTGCATTGTATCGAACGAAGTATACCACACATCTCCAGTAGGGATTTCATTCGTTTATTTAATATTAACGGAAGTGGTACAGTGTGGTAGTGGTAGCGGTGCGAAACCCAAAATTTCGGGTAAACTCGGGTATTTGGGGCAAAAAATTCAAACGGAAAAATTCACCCGATTTTCTGATATCAAGGAGTTATTTTGGGGTGGATGAGGTGAAGTCTAAGATTTGCGTACGTTATTGGTGGAGGTGCCGGTCCAGACATTTTGTAAATAATTTGTATATGTTATTGTTATATACAAAATGCCTTTCAATAAAGATACATAGAAAGATAGATAATCGTCTAGGCGGAATTAAGATGAGCTAGACCACTTCTTCCGTCCAACCTAGTCTTGTACTAAATACATTTTATCAGAATTGTAGACAATAGAAAATGAATTGTGAAAATCATAATGTAAGATTCTTCAAATACAAGTAAAATTCGATATCAATTTTTACATGCACAATTATAACGGTTCTCTTTTTCTGACCCGGCCAGACCCGAAAACCCGAAGAAGTTTAGTACCCGAAACCCGACCCGACCCGAAGTAGTTTAGTACCCGAACCCGACCCGAAGTAGTTTAGTACCCGAACCCGACCCGACCCGAAGAAGTTTAGTACCCGACCCGACCCGAAGTAGTTTAGTACCCGAACCCGACCCGACCCGAAGTAGTTTAGTACCCGAACCCGACCCGACTGTCTGAACCTCAGCCCGGGTTCTAATCCCAGTTCTATCTGAGGATAGTTATCTCGAATCAGTCAATGCGATATGCTATAAAAGACATGCTATCTTAAATGTAAGTTTGTTTGCTTAAGTTAAGTTTAATTTTAGTTTTATTTAAGATGGATGTAGGACACAAATATGTAAGGACTTCAGGTTCGCTTCCTGCATCCACTTCATATTGCTTAACTGATACATATTATGTAATGTTTACTTATGAATAAATAATAATAAATAAATAAATAAATAACGATACTTAACGGTGACTTCTGTGATATCTCAGCCACGAGATAACATGTACAATTATCCAATGAAATTCAGTTAGAGACGTGTAGAACTGAGCGAGTACAATATATTCAGATATTTTTTCAAATTTAAATATTGTTGATTTTTAACAAGTAATTATTATGTTGATATGTTCGGCGTTGTGTTTTCAACGTTAACGTGTTTACTATATAGGGGAAAATTAATGAATAACGTTGTTTAGCCGTGTACTATCCTGATGTAATCGAAAATATGTCAACCCTAAGTACATTAGCTACAGTGAACTCTCGCATTACTTGCACAATAATCAACAGGCTGCGTTTACTCTGGATATTACAGTAATGAACCAGCTTTGTTTTGTAATTATCTTCTATACAACGATATTAGGACAGGAAACAGATATTTCCATATTTCGAACGGAAAACATCTGTTTACAAAGGGAGTTTACAGTTGATTACTCTGCGTTTCATCATTTATTATTTGATTGTTCTCCTGGATAATAAAGTAAAATACGCTAAAATACGTTATGCCAATTAGGGAGTATAATCGGGAATATGTTATAGGTGTAACTTGACATTTTGCAGATGGCGGTCGAATGATTAATGAATTGTTGAGTTTCAAGATGAGATTGAATGATTTATCAAAATGTGTACCGTATCTAAGATGATTACTTAGAGGTTATTAAGATGATTGGGTATGATGGAGTTAATATCTGAAGTGAGGTTAACGAAACCTTATATACTTGTTTTATGAATTTTGTTCTCTTGTCGTCTTTCATGTAATGTTAAACTTGTAACTCTGTAATCACTGTGTCAGGCTACAGAGGGCCACACTTGCCATGCATAAGCCTTCCTGCTCTATGGGCAGGTAAACTTCAATATAAAAAAATGTTAGGAAAGCAATATAGAAAGTCTTAAGAGCACGGTTTCTGAAATTGTGAGTATTATAATACACGAATAAACACCATGCGTGCAGGAGTGTTAGTAATTGCTAAGACACAATAAGAGGGTTTGTTGAGGGTGGTTCTTGCGATGAGTTGCTTAATATAATTAGATTGTCAAGATGATGTAGCATGATTTGTAACGCGTATTAAGATTGTAACTAATTGATACAAATGTTCACGGTTTCAAGCTAAGTTATGTATCCCAGTAATTTGGCTGATTCAAGAGGTAGGGGGGGGGGGGGGCTTAATGTTTCCAAATACTATAAATGTTTGATCTTATAGCGTTGGTTTTTCTTAATCGCCTCAATCAATGTGTAGTGTAGATCACACGAATTTTGTTGGTGTGTAAACAAATTGTGTGAGACTGTGATATCTTATATTAAAAGCGTTTTCATTATTATTTTGTATAGGATATTATGGAGAGTAAACAATAACAAAACATTAATTGGTGATCATTATTCTTGTAAAAGTAGCCACTCTCTCTAGTGTAACAAACCAGAACAGAGCATGACATGGTGAATGACAACGAATAGGCCTACGTAGAGTGTTAGTTTACTTTGGTAGGCACATGGTCTTTAATATATCTAATGTTTGGTTTTTCTTTAATCGTGTAGTTGCTTACGAGATTACTATATTAATGGTGTTATTCAAGACACTGAGTGTATGATACACGATAAATAATAAAGGTCAAGTATTTTATTGTCTGATGCGGGACTCTAACCAATGCACCTAGGTTCCACACGTCTCATGCCTGCGCTCTAACGATGAGCCGCCTCTGCATCCCAGTGGTGGATCCCACGACATCTATAGGCAACATGGTAAACACGGAATCTACATAAAGTCGATATAACAAACACCGCCCTTGCCTGTTGCGAATACTCGCGTGAAATAATGCAGTACAGCAGCATGTCTAGCTTTTAAAAAGTAACAATTTGGCAAGATTAAAGGTGCTTGGAAACAATCCATTCAATTAACTTCGTACATTTTGAAAAATGACTTTGAATAGAATTTAAATTTTCCCCCCAGGTTAGACTAATGAAATGTGAAGTATTAATATAATTTGTTGTGATGCCATGCTGTTATTGGATGAGCGTAGCGAGCGAAGCGAAGATTCCATTTCACTACACTGGAGAAAAAAATCCGGAATGTTTTTTTTTCTTTTTTTTCTGTATTTTTGTGTTTGTTAACACGATTCCGGCTTAACCGATACTCCAATTGCGATGAAATTTTCTGAAGACCTTTGAAATCTCTGAACTTAGAACTGCCACGAGCGAAAAATCGATCAAAAAATTATTTCTCATGAAAATTGCAATTTTACGATTTTTTTCGATGTTCTTGTTTTTTTCTGTGTTTTTGTGTGTTTGTTAACACGATTCCAGTTAAACCGATACTCCAATTTCGATTAAATTTTCTGGAAGCCTTCAAAATTTCTGGACTTAGAACTGCCACGTTTTTGAGCGCAATCGAAAAAATTATTTCTCATGAAATCGCAATTTTACGATTTTTTTTCGTTTTCTTATTTTTTTCTGTTTGTATTTTTGTGTGTTTGTTAACACGATTCCGGCTAAAACGATACTCAAGATTGCGATGAAATTTTCTGGAGGTATTTGAAATTACTGAACTTAAGAACTGCCACGTTTTTGAGCGCAATCTAAAAATTATTTCTCATTAAAATGCAATTTTACAATTTAACACCTACATGCTTTATTTGATTGTAATAATTTTTTTTAAAGAACCTTAATTTTAACAATTAATATATTCGTGTGAAGTTTGAGCGTAATCTAAAAATTATTTCTCATGAAAATCGCAATTCTTCACCTTTTTCGGTTTAAAAAAATTCTTCGGCTTATAACAGCTACATGCTTTATCAGATTGTAATTATTTTTTCACAGAACCCTTATTTTATGAATTTATATATTAATTTGAAATTTGAGCGTAATCGAAAAATTATTTCTCATGAAAATCGCAATTTCACGTTTTTATCGTCTAAAAAAAAATACGCTCATCCAACAACGCGCCTGAAAAAGGTTTGTGAAGCTTCCTAGTTAATTTTGATAGCTCCATGCAAAGTCACCGCTTGTAGATTTAAGACAACTACAGATGTTAAAGAACCCCTGCCCAATTCTGTAATCGAACCCTAGAACTTCTGGTTTATGACAAGAAAAAATCAACGGACAAACACATAAACAAACTAATAATTACAAGAAATTACATGTTTAGTTTATATTAAGTAAATAAATAAATAAAATATTATTAACACATCCCTTATTATTTGTCGATCCATCAAATATTTTATAATATTTCTCAGGGGAATTTTTGTGCCTGCACACACTAATATTGATAATACAGATCAATAGCCCAAAAAAATTTATTATCAATAAATGTCGTTAGTACGACTGTAGAGAATAATGCGATTTAAATAAACAATTTATACTTCCAACCTATACTGTGAGTAGAGATGGCAAGCCGTTCAATTGACCAAGTATTATTTGACCGGTCAAATAATTGGTCAAAGTAATATTTGTACGTATTTATTTGGCATCAACTATTTTAATAGAGATCAATTGCCAAAAACAAATTTATTATCAATAAATTCCGTTTAGTAACTCTGAAGAGAATAATGCGATTTACATTAACAATTACTATTCAACCTATTATACTGTGAGTGAGATATGGAAGCCTTTAATTGCCAAGTTTATTTGACGCCAAATAATTGGTCACAAGTAATATTTTTACGTATTTGATTTGGCTCAAAGTCATTCTTCAAAAGAGGAGAGTAATTTTTTACATTCCATTAATATATACAAATATTAATTTTGGATAATTCGCTGTTTTTGCGTTAATACTGTTCGAAGCGAAGCACACAAAATGCTAGTAATCTATTTACTGCATCTCTTCATACATAATTAAAATCACCATTGGACGTTGAATCATATAATTGATTAGTCTGAACTGGTGTTGCAGGCATGTTCGTGGTACCTGCCAACATATTATAGGCCTCTAGTAAAAATATACCTTTTGTATTTGACTCGGCTTTTGGCTTGCCAATTTGATTGACCGGTCAAAGTGCCTCCCACAACAATCATTTGATGAGTAATCTTGATTGCCTCATTTACAAATTACTTATGAACCTGATTATATCATCCAGGGCCTTGATCCTTTTCGTGTTTGTTGATTTCTATACTACTAATATTAGTACTCAATCATAAGTCGCATAACTTTTATACGATTTTCCAGACTTGTATTGGAATTATATTTCTTTTGTTCCAACCATTGCAGATTATAGAAAACTGTCAACTTTTGAAATTACAAGTAACTTTTGTTGAAACTCCTCACGGGATCTAAAAAAATACTTAAATAAACAACAATCAATTGCAAAACTTAAAATAAAACTAAATAAATAAACTTCACAGCTTGAGCAACAAAAACTGAAACTTCGTCCTGATCTTTGATTATAATATGTCCTTATTTATTATTAAATGCCTCCGAGCTGTCAATCATCTGGCAAAGTGGGCGTAAACCCTAGAACATTGCAACACGAGACACTTGCTTCACACTTATGCTGAACTGCTATAATACATAATCCATGATTCTTGGAGGTTCATGCGGGACAGTGTGACAGGGTATGATTAGTAGCGAACCTATGTGATATGGCGTGTTGTGTGACAGGGAGGCGTGACATTGTCGTCCCTACAATGACGTTCAATTACGCCAAGAAACATGATGGGAACTATGTACTTACTATGAAGTTCCATGACATGGAAACTTAGGCCATAAATTAGATTTCAACAGCAGAAACATCAAAGTGGAAACATTATTTAAAAATAATTATAAAAAATGTTGTTATTTCTCCTAAGCTCCTTTACCTTTTCCTAGTTCAGCTAATCACAAGCAGGCGGCAGTGCAGCTGTGGGTATAGCTAGCTATGGCTGGACGGCCTCCGATTTACATGCGGTTTTTTGTTGGCATTGCCCTTCAACAGGGATGACACAGAATGTTTTTGATGACACTCGGTTTTAGGGAGCTCGGAAAAGGAGCTAACCTTTAATAAATGGGCATTCACCCGCTAAACTAAAAAAAAATATTTCAATTTCATTCAGGCTCACTAGTTATGAATATAGAAAGTAACAACAAAATTGTCAAACTTGGTAATTTTCGAGCTAGGTCCCAATCGGCAAAAATCTCCCATGAGAAATAACATGGGGACAATCTTTATGCCCCGTGACCTTGGAGGATTTTGATTTGAAAAAATACTGTCCATTATTGACGTACTCGCAAGCCTTTTCTGTAAATCCGCTATATTTTGTTTTGTAATTTGGGAGAGTGGTTCGATCAAAATATGCATTAATAAGGGTGTATTTGCTGAATAGGCATAATTTTGCTTGCTTGCTTTGATGTACCAGAAAGGGTGTGATTTTGAAGCATATTTTATGCGTATTTAGTGTTATTGTGCATAGTTTTAAGACACTATGTTAGGGAAGGGGCCATTTTAGATTGGTACGATTCTGTAGTATCTATGCGGAACAAAAAAGTAGGTTAAATCCGATTTAAGAAATTTACAAAATCGCCAATTTTCGTAAATTTCAGGATCAATTTTTTTTTATCGTGTAAAATAACATTTACAACATATAATTTTTAAGCGGTCATTTGAGTGTTATATTTATGCTACAGGTTATGTTGTAAAAAATTATTTTTGGGGGGAGTAGCCCCTTTAACAGGAGTCATCTTTGTGTACTCCGCGCATGTTCTTCTTTGACAATGTTATGTTTGAGTAACTTCACTCTTTCGTACCTATACCCTCGTCAAAAATAATGTCTACTTTTAAAAACCCTCTCTAATCGTACAACGTCATTAACATTGCGACCTTTGAACTTGATTCTGATTCTTGATTAAGCCCAATTTGGCCTATGCTGGAGGTCCATACCGTGTTCCTTTGAACACTCACTGGAAGAATTTGTATTTGTCTTTGTGGAGAGAACTCTTTTTTTTATCAGTAATAAAAAAAACTAGTATCTAGACTTTAAGAGACTTTCGAACAATATCTTATAAGAACATCTGCGGATGGGTGACCAAGTGCGAGACCCATTCAATAACTAGAAGTAGGTTTTGTGTATAATTTAGTTAATTGGGAACAAAATAAACCAAAGTGATGTTATGATATAACATAATAATCATCAAAACCGGAGCATTTAAATTAATAATCATCATTTGTCTATAAATTGCATATTACGTGGAAAAGTATGTTTGCGTTATTCTACAGAACTGAATCTATCATTGGACGTATGTTTATGATAGTGTTGATGAAATGCGTTTAGTCAAACTCATATAATTTGGTTACGGAAAAAATTGAACATTCTGTTGCCGATAGAATGTTGTATGAAATATTGATGGGTCTCGATGGATTCCGTTCACCGGCGTGTCACGCTCAGCCATCAGTGCAGGCGGACGGTTCATTCCGTCGTTTGCGAGCCCGTACGGAGGTCTAGATGAAAGTGTAGTGCTTCACCGCCGTACGATGGAGGCGCTTTCAGGACCGGCCCTGGATCTCAACGTCAAGACGTTGTATTATCTAGGTTTGTCAAATTGAGATTTCGTTATGCTACCATAGATAATAAATATTTTTATTTTTTATTTAACAATATATTACATGCAATTTTGTATCAAAATAATTCGGCATCGTTCTTCACAAAGATACCTAGGCCTACGTGGCATGTCTGTGGATTATGAATAATTATATTACAAGGATAAGACAGACTTAATTATATATTTCATTATTACAAATAATGTTCTTGGGCTAACTTAAAACAATTATACAACAACGAGAATACTATTTTTACAATACTGAAATATGTTTGAATTTGGTATGACACAATTGGCCTGAACATTCCAACACCACTGAAAACGCAACTGCAGTAGAAAAAAACGTTTTAAATGAAATTTAAATTAAACAATAACTATGAGTTTGATCAAAGTAAGTAAGTTTTAAGTTCATTTTTCGCCTCACTATACGAATGCAATCCTTTCATGCTAGAGTATTCACTCTTCCTTGAGATAAGTCTACAGAGGCCGGCTATAATTTAATGTCTCACAATTAAGGGTGAGGGGGGGGGGGGGGGGAGAGCATGCTTCCTGTGACACCAATACTAGCACCGATACTTTATTTAAAAAATGAAAATAATATGATAAAACAAATATTTGGTCTAAATGTGACTCATTTTTCCACAGTTATATTTTTGTCGATTTATTATGTTTAATGGGGAAGCGAGAAGGGAAGTGGGGAAGATGTTAATAAGTAAATCAACGGGTCTAGTTGTATCTACTACACACCCCTTGATTTACTTCTGGTCGAGAGTGTACGTGGAGAACCGGAGGTTCTCGGTTCGAGCCCTAGTCGGGGTAATTTTTTACGAAATTCCTATCAATTAATAAAATACTATTGGAAAAATGCGTTGTTGGATGAGTAAGTACAACTAGACAGTTGACAGTTAATGAGGTTTTGATAACAAAAAACGATAACTTAGTATGCTTTAAACTTGCTTTGACTTTCAAATACTTTATTAAATTCTTTTTTTGTTTATTATGTTTACAAGGTAAGACATCGATTTAAAATTATTTATTTACTCAGTAATTGGATGTCGCTAGATTTTTATTTAGAATAGTTTAGCTATTACACTCTGGCGAAATTAAAGTCGTGAAAAAACATGTCTCGAAAAGTGTAGGTGCATGAAAGAAGAATTTAAAATAACAAAAAAAATTTGAATTGTTTTTGGGTAGAGAATTAATCTCACGCTTTTAGAAATTATAATATAAATTTGTTGGATAAAAGTGTAACAAAACAAAGATAGGGTTTAAAATAGAATTTTGAAAATCGGTTGTTTCTGAGACATAGTTTCTCATTTTTACACCGTGCAACTATACGTTGAATTCCAAAACCTCCATAAAATTTCATCGCAATTGGGTAGATTTTTAGCCGGAATCGGTTCACAGACACACAATATACAAAAATTTTAATATGAGTAATAAAAATTCGGATTTTTCATCCATGTAGTGAAATGGAATCTTCGCTTCGCTCGCTACGCTCATCCAACTATTTTATATATTAATTTGTTGGGAAAATAATAAGTAACAACACCAACAGCGACAGTAATGAGGTTGATAACAAACAACCACGATATACGAATCTAGTTGCTTTCACACTTGCTTCGGAACTTCCAACTACTTACATTCATGTACGAAACTTGCTTTTTTATGTATACAAGGTATGCATCGAGTTTATTTAAATATTTATTTACTTCAGTCCATTGGCATGTTCATGGCTTGCATTATGGTTATTTAGAATAGTTTTTAAGGCTATTGTACCACCTCTGGCCGATAATTTGAAAGTCGTAAAAAACATGTCTGAAAAGTTTGCTGCATGAAAGAAGACCTTTAAAATAACAGAAAAAAATTGTGAATTGTTTTGGGTGGGACATAACCTCACTTTTGGAAATTATATATAGATTTTTTGGGATAAAAGTGTAATATACAAGACTAGTTCAAAATTCAATTTTGAGAATCGGTTTTCTGGACATAGTTTCTTAACACCTTCAGCTATAACTTGACTATAGCTAAAATAGTTTTCTGAAAATAACAGTTGGTGTACGAATTTTTTTGTCAAACGGTACAAAACTCGTAATTGTGGCTTTTTTTCAATTTTGTTTTTTATTAAAGATTTAGTCAAAGATAATTTCTTTAATAGTTATAAATAAAACATAATTTGTTATTTCAGTACTACCATAAATCAGAGGTAGCACATCTATAGCTACAAAACTGTAAACATATTGGTTTTAATCGGGATTTTATTGGCGTATCAAATGATTCGCAAATCAATTTTCAATTTTAGTCAAGGGCAGAATGAACAGAATGTTCACTTTACAACTACATCACATGCAAACGCAATAAGGTAATTGGATGGTAAATATCAATACATTGTGTAACTGATGGTAAATGTAAATAATATATTCAGATATTCGATCACGCAAACTACGTCCCATTTACTGGTATTGTATTGTCGACGAATGGCGTTTCCTCAATAAAAACATAATTAATTCTGTTTGTTATGGAGGCGAGATTGTCCACTTTTTATTATGCCTGGTCGTAATGTCACTGTCTAAATAATAATTTTGTATTAGTATTGTCAAGTATGAACAATATCGTTATATTATAAATCTTTCTGGAGACAGCAACTATTCCTGCATGTTAACAAATCTATACCCTCTTTTAAGAAGGAAATAGTATGCATATAACAACAATTTTTTTCAACCACTTGCATGTTCTTAAATTGGTTGTAACGTCGTTTCGATTTAAATAAAAACAGTTTCTAAATATGTAATTTTAAATTTTGCCAACACAAGTAATAATTAAATAGACGGCTAATATCTGACATCCCTGTGCATCTTCTTTGTTCGTTTGTTCACCGACAGCATATACGCCAACGTTGTCAAGTTCCACAAACCTATGATAACTTATTTCTGCACTATTATTTTAAGTGACAAAATTAGTATTTGTTATCAACCAGTATTGTCTCAAACGGTTTTTACAAAAGCGTGTTTTTTGTCATCTTGCAATAATATTCTCTATTATGTGTTACTTTTTAAATTAGCTATTTTTTCATGTTGGCACACAACAAATCAATATTATGCTAATATCCTCAATGTGTTTAATTAATATATGACATAACAGCTCTCAGCCCTCTTAGTTGTCAAATCTAGTTCAAGATATTATTTTATTATACCATATTATACTACCCTATCTTTAGGTGGATGGAGTCATATAACACACATACAAACATTTTCATTTCGTAAATTTATTTTTCAAGTGGTGTACAGGGAACGAATCAATATCTCTAAAAGGGAATTACACAAGCACAATTTTCACGTTATCTATTGAGAAAACAAGACAAACAAAACATGTGGTATTGCTTCTTTTATTTGTGTAATAATGTTAGATCAACATCACTTCGCGTGCACTGCACGTGGCGATGAACTGTTGACACGCCTTTATATAAGTGGTTTGGCACACAGAAGGTCTTCGTATTTCAGAACATCGTTTGTCAATCGATTTATCTTCAACAAGAATGTTTTATATCGTGAAAGGTTGACACGCGTTGACAGGTTCTGATTTACATCGGAATGGTTTCCGTCATTAACTTGATTCACAGTTCAACAGATAAGTGAACCTGTTGCAATATAATTGCCTGTGCATTTATTAGTATTTTCTTTGGACATGCGTAACTCGTGATACTCCTATTCGAAATCTTCGGATAAAATCCACAACCGGCAATCCAGACGGAAATAAATTACCGAGATTTTCGTTAATGCAACCGCTAGGGATTGACACCTCTCAAATAGCCATTGGCCATTCCATTCGGCATTAACAACTTCCCTAACACCCATTATCTAGTTAGAGTAGATAGACCCAAGAATCTGATGTGATCGTTTTACGAATAGATTCTCATAATATTAATATTTAATTTGGTTGCTAATCAAAGAAATGTTTTCTTTCAGGTGTGTGGAGACTAACCGGTGAAGCTAGCTCGTGGAAAAGCACCTGCCGAAACGTCTTTATCTACAGCTTATACATGAACTCACTGTACCAGATACTCGTGACGTATTTCTTAGATATCTACACGTCACTGGACGACCCGGCTGGTTGCATGGAGGATCTCATTTACGTGTTACAGTTCTTCGTGGCGCTGTCTAAAGTTGCCACTATTTACCACCAAAATGAGGACATAAGCAGAATGTATCTCATTATAAAGACAATGCGCACGCAATGTCCAAGTGAGGACGAATACGTATCGAAACTGATGGAGAAAGTTGATAAAATATGTAACCTGTTAAGTCGTTCAACGGTGGCTGTGATAAACTTCTTTTGCTTGAGTTTCAACGTATCCTTCTTCATCATGATGGGTCTTCCTAAAAGACTCTTGCAGAGCAGGTATAAACATCACGGTTACGAACTGCACGACACAAATTCCATTTATATTCTTTTTTGTGCATTTACATTTAAATGTGGGGGTTTCGTCAGAAACAAATAAGTAGGCCTCTCTTGTGTGAAAGTAAAATTAATTTAGAAGCCAAAGCATTCATAGACTATTCAACGAAACAAATTAATTAAATTTGTTTTTCAGACGTTAGGGATCCAAAATTATATCTATTCGAATGATCACATTTTTATCGTAAGACACATTGGCCTTATAGTTGGTCATTTAGTAAGTATTATTAATTAAAGTAATAAAATGTCAAATTATTTATCTTCAAAATTAATGTAGGGCCTAAAAGCCTGTTTTCGTTTCATTCCTTGTTATTACACTGTTAAGCTAAACAAGGTAAGCAAGCATAAAAAAGGTGAGCAATGCAATAGTTAATGCCTGTTCGTGGGGTAAATTGTGTTTTCGTTCGCAACAAATATGCAACCGGCAAAAACGATTCTGAACTAGATTATAATAGCATAGCTAAAATAATAAAGGTAATTTCACAACGATCTCCCCTCACAAAATATAAATCTGAAGTAGTAACTTTGTTGTCAACAGAGGGTGGTTCCCGTACGACGCTAAAGGAGTGCCCGGTTACGAGCTGACTTTCTTGGCGATTGGCATCGAGTTACATGTTTATGCCACGATGATCGGGGCCTGTGATGTGCTGTTTGTCTGTTGGCTAATCAACGTCGTGGCTCAGCTGAAGATTATAAATCACAAGTTCTTAAACATCCGTGCTCAAGCCGAACGAAACGTAGATACACGAGATGTGAGTGAGGAGAATTCCAGGACTTTCCAGGCCAATCTGATCAGGGAATTACCCATTCCAGAGATACAAAAACATCCAAGGTCATACAGGCGAAATAGGATCATCCCAATTTCAAAACGACAGGGAATGCAAGGAGATTCAACGACAATCAGATTTAACAAAAACTTTCCCCTTTCTGGACGAAGAGATTCAAGGACATTTGGAGTAAACAGAAACCTCCCCACGAATGGAAACCATGGCTTTCAAATACATTCAACTACCTTTCCCGCTAGCCCGAATAAGAAATTCTCGTCAAAGCGACGTGTGGCTAACCTTAACAACGTGGTGGGTCCTTCAGTGAGCACGAGTCGTGACTCCCCTGCAATGACCTTGGGCGAAGGTCACCCCCTCGAGCCACGAGTGGACGCGCGAGGGTTGACGGAGGTTAGCTGGGAGAGGAAAGACTCGCTAGAGAGTAGAACGATGGATCTTGATAATAGAGAAACAGATGAATGTTTCATCTGGAGGAGGATAAAGTTACAACAAGATCGACGAGAGAGAGAAACGAGAACGAGAAACTCGCTTATTCAAGCGGAGATGAGACGACTTTTCATCGAGAACGTTAAACATCACCAAGAAATAGTAGGGTAAGAAAAATATCTCATTCGTCATTAATCATTATCAATAAAACATCATTCTGAGCTGTGATTATTATTAAGGCTCGCCCTCTAATTGAGATTCTAAAAGTCTAAGTAAGATTACTTCAACCTTACCTAAATGAAAGAGGGTCTTGAATATAACAGTAAAATCATTTTATCTAAGTTTTTGGGGTGGGACGTTATATGCAAATTTTGGGACAAAAGTGTAAACAATGAGCTAAGGTGCTATACACTTAATTTTGAGCGACGATATTTTTAACATTATTTCTACACATAATTGTTGACTTACACCTCCTTACAAGGAAAAATGATTTTCTAAAATATTGTTCGGTGTACGATTTTTTCTTCCGCAGGTACAAAACCTCATATTTGAATCGACTGACAAAAAATCGTACATCGAACGATATTAGAAAATCGTTTTTCCTTATAAGGAGGTGGAAGGCAATGATGTGTAGAAACAATGTTAAGAAAGTCATTGCTCTAAATTAAGTGTAGCACCGAGATCAGTGTTTACACTTTTGTCCCCAACTATAATGGCTGACAGGGACGCCCCAAATAATTAAAATATAATTTTCTGTTATATTCAAGACCCTCACTTATTTAGCTAAGATTGTGGTCATCTTCCGTTGGTTTAAAAATATTGTTTAGAGAGCGATACAATAGTCTTCAGTGGTTGTTGATGTGCCAAAGTCGTTATTATTGTGCAACATCGCTACTGTACTGTCCCTATTTTAATAATAATGTGTGATGCTGACAACCTTGAAAAAATCCCTTGGGAAAATTCTTCAATAAAACTCCCTGGACTAAAGGAATACATAATAATTTGCACTGCTCCATTAAGTTTTCTCTATTGAAAGTTAACTTTCCTAAATGCCATGTTTGCTGTAATTGATCTGTTTAATATTACTAACGTGCGCTGTATGTATCTACTGTTATGTTGCAATGCCCACTCAGTTACAATAACCGTTCTCCAGTTAGGTTTATCAAAAGATGGCTCAGACGGCATGATTTTACGTATATCATATTGTTATATTATATTCAGACATTAACATCTATTGCCAGGGTCTACAACCCATATCAATGACAATATATCGTAATATAACATATATCATTATTAAGTTTAATTTTTCTAATCATATTACATGTTAATTCTTGCACCGGAATTTGGATCCAGTACTTCTGCAGTGGAAACAGGAATATAACCCTCCCTACAGGACCAACAAGTCATACAATTAATTTATCATTTTATAACATAAAGTTTACAAATACATTTTACATACCAATTTGCAAATTTCAGTTTGTGGACAATGATTGGAACAACTTTTAACCCAATGTTGATGCTTCAAATCTTCTGCTACTTGGGTCTGACTGCGCTCATATCTTACTACATCGCCTTGGTAAGAAGAGCTGTACTCCAATCCATTTACCTTTACCTTATTTCCTTATCGTTAATAGGAGGCTCGGCATGCTTATTACACTGGTTTCAAAATTATAAGCCAATTTCAGTCATATGTTCATGATACTTATTAAATAATTAGGTAATAATTAAATAGGAAGGCTCTTTTCAAACTACTTTTGAATGAATCGAGTATATAAAATTAAAAAAAATATAAAAAAAAATTATAAAAATCTAACAAAAAAGTCAAATACACCAAAATAAGTATGAAATTCTATCTGATTTGTTATTTGACTGATAAGCAATATTGTTGTCTTCACATGCCATGAGCAATTTCGACTGCAGGAAAAGCAAGTCACCCAAAATTAAATTAGTCCTTTTTGGGCATTGGTCCGATTAGATTAAGAAGATAAGGACCGATTTAAATTTCGGTGAGTTGCTCTTCCTACAGTCACAATTATTGTCCACTCATATTAGCAATTAAATATAAGCCATAATTGGAGGTACGTGAAAATAGCGTTTTGCGAATAGATGCTACAAAGCGCTATTTTCACTTAAAACTATGGTTTTCCAGTCCTATTTTATTTTATTTTACACGGTATCAGTAATTTGTGTGTACACATTTTTGTTTAGTTGATATTAATTCAACCTTGATGACATTATTTCAAAATAAAAATTTGAAAAACTTCATACACAAAGTTTTGAAAGTGTCCCAAAAGAAAAAAGATACAAAACGCTATAAAATGACACTTGAAAATGCTATATACACGTACCTCTAGCCATTATATATAACATAGAATGATAAAATATTACAACATACTTATAAATATTTAATAATTTTATTTTATTCGAATTCAAGAACTTGAAGGCAAACATTGAACTGTCTCATTAGGATTGAGGAACATCATGGACTACATTACTACACCTACCCCCCGGATCAGATGAAAATGTAAATCTTTAAGAGAGTAGTTAATTATTTTAAATGCCTACGACGAGAGTACAGTAACTTTACATTGTATAAGCTCTTACCGTCCAAGAAGTACCAGCTCAGTTGTTTGTCTGTAGATCCCGCACGTGGACGCCAAGGCTGTCGGAATGATCCAGGTGATGATGGGCTCAGTCATAGAGTTGTTGATTTCCTGTTTCCTCGCTACGCTCATCGCGGATGAGGTGAGAATAACATGGAGGGCATTCACTTCGGATTCATACCTTTCAAGTACCATTCTATTTTGCAATTAATTTACCGTTTTATAATTTACGCGTACGAAGCGTATGTCTGGGTTCGATTCCCGAATAAGGCATGCATTTTTGTAATAGTCCTTCATTATCATAATATCACCACTCATCGTTTCAATTAGCCTTAGTGCATTACTATATAAGACGTTAAGCAAAAAAATCGTCATCATAAATATTTGTTCAAATAAATGATTTTTTCTAAGTTTGTTTTGGACTAACAGTTTTGGAAATTTGGGTTGCCTGAAGTATACAATATTAATTTTAGTCAGTACCAAAAATGTATTTTGAGTGACAATTCGACAAGGCTCTTCCGTATCAAAAGTCATTCGTTTAAACTCAAACCTGCAATGGGAATTTTAATACTCAGAATTAAATTAATGTATATATTATTTTTAAATTGAAAATCTGATTTTTTTATATTTCAAATTATCAACTAAAGAATTCCAAAGTGCATGTTAAAATTGTATTATTGATATGGTTAATTAATTATTTGTGAACTTGAATGTATTTGTATTATAAATATAGTTAATTAATTATTTTTATACTTAAAATCCGATACCATTCACGCAGTGCTCCAACGTTCGTGAGTCCGTCTACGCGTGTGCGTGGCTGGACGCTACGACCGAGTTCAAGAAGAATATGAACGTGGTCATCTCCATGGCTAATAGACCGATGAACATTATGGTAGCAGGCTACCTCGAGATCTCGCTCGAGACGTTTTCAAGGGTGAGTGTATGCGTCGTGTTGTAGAACGATTTCGCCAAATACACATTTCTATTTACTAGGAAGTCGTTGTAAGACGAGTGAGCGAGCCTTGCGGATTTTGCTCAAAATGTTAGCTGCACCCTGAGGACTGGTACCGGATGTCTGTTTAAAATTTCAGCGCAATATGTTTAGCCGTTTGGCCGTTCTGGAGCAAACTACTCACTTACTCACTCACTCACTCACTCACTCACTCACTCACTCACCCACTCACTCACTCACTCACTCACTCACTCACAGACAGACAGATTAAAACAGGTTTTAAGTCGTATCTCGAATGAAAAGAATTAACAAACCAAATTAATTAGCAAACCATTTCAATAATAACTCAAAAAATTACAGTTTATAATATAAGCTTTGTTGAAAATCGTTCTTTCTGATAAATGGATGGACATATTAAAAAAATAAAAAATAAAATAGTGCCTTCTAAAAAGGAATGTCAAGGTCTATCAATTGAAGTAAAAACATAGGGTGTTTAATTGGATCCCCACCAAAGAAGTTCTGGAATTAATATTACTAAGCTTATTTTTTATTACCACAGGTTTCAAGGTAGCGTTGTTCGGCCATACGTTGTTCGGTTAAAACCGACTCTCGAATTATTATACTGTATTCCTAATGGTCCATTGGACCATTAGGCCTACTTACACCCTGCCGATGGTAACTTTTTCATTTGCATTGATCTAGTATTGCAAATAGCTTCTGCCCAACAATAAAAGAATGCAAATAAAGATGTAACTCTCTTAAATTCAAATAATAATATAATTAGCATTCTATAATGTTTTCTTATTATCTTATAGGAAATGCAATACAAAGTAAACCTCTCAGTCACTCTGATGGGAATCAAACCAAGTGTCCCGTTTTGTATAAGTATACTTGCGATTACTTGCATTAGTAAAATTACCAAATTATCTCTTAGTAACGAATAATTTCCATGATAATTGACCATACTATATGAGGTGCCATATAGTGCCTACTTTTACTTGTACATTTGCTCATTTCTCGATTCCATAAGTCGATAAACACTCCCGTAGGTGTAATTGATTATATGGAAATCAATCAAGAAATTAAAACATTCATATCTGCCAAGTATCGATCCCGGGTTCCCAGAATATCAAGCCCATGTAATCTGTTCAGATCTATGATGCACCAACATCCCATTTCTTATTATGTTAAACGTTTTGGTGGCCAAGTGGTCCAGCTGGCAATCGAGAAACCCCCCGAACGAGGGGGATATTTTAGTTTCTTGATTGATTTTCATATTTATTTCATTGTTCGATATCACCTCTCTCTCTCTGGTTCTAGGCCTCGCGGATTTCTTACTCTCTCTTCACCAAGATCAACACTCTGGTCAGCGTTGTTGCCACGTCTGTGCATACAACCACGAACACTGGCAACTTATGAGGCCACTGTACAAACTATACTAGAGGAAGGCGAGAAGGATACATGGCGTGAGTGAGCAAACATTTATCCTCAAGAAGCTACTTCCTTTAATGATGTTCTGAAAATGAATACTGTGCCCATTGCTTAAGCGGTAAACAATGTTCTCTCAATCAATTAAAAATATATTTTATTTTGATGTACGGGAAGTAGGTAATGAAAGTTTATTTTTTACCAGTATAAAATCCTTTAAATGTTAACGAAAATGTACATTATAATATGATGCTCTATGACTTCAATGACTGTTTATGTTTAAGATGGGGTAATTTATCTTAATGAGTCTGTAAATCAACATCTTCTTTCTTCAAAATTGACACAATCTCTATCGGATCATTGTTTGTACAAAATGGTTTTTCAGAATTATAAATAAATACTTAATTGTGAATTATGAGTCTAATCACTGGATTATACTAAAACTGACCTTGGAATTCCATTATAAGTTGTAAATAAAACTATGTTCGGATTTGGTGGAGGTGCCGGGTCCAGTTAAAATACCCTTTTCAATAATCTGTGTGTTTTTCTTCTTGGGCAAAATGGTTAAACGACAGTATAAACAAGAAAAACTGTTACTGAATGATGGTAGGATGCTGGTCTTGATCTCTTATCTAATTTATTTTTTAAATAACTAATTTGGAATTAAAATACGTACAACATTAATAATAATTACTGTACCATTGCACTAATTTTTAGTTATGGTCATGGTTACAACCTTTATTATCAGCTTAGTCTGTTAATTGTTCGTTGTGCAGACTGTAGTTCGCTGGTTGATGTGTTATTGCTTTGGTAACAATTGATATCAACCCAAAGTTTTAAACTTTTTAAATGTCATTGATACAAATAGTAAATTGGATTGGATTGCGCTATTTATTTTGTACTTATTTGTAGGAAACCAGACAAATAATAACTTTTCCTTCTTCGGACAATTAACAAAGTATTATGTGAGGTGATAGTTAAAAGCAAAACATAAAATCACATTCCCCCCGCCCCCCTTTCACAAAGAATTCACCTTTTGACTGAGGTAAACCTTAACACACACCCTCAGTCAAGATTGCTGGCTGCTCGCATCGAGCTGGCAAATTACTAAATGATCGATTCTCGCGTGTTACGAGTGAGCTATTCTGTTTTGTGATTTGACCATAATATGTGTATACATTTATTGTTATTTTACTTAAGCTCTTGGGTTTTGTAATTAAAGTGTGAGTCTGTTTTTGTTATAAAGTTGTAAGGTAGAGAACAGTAAATTAATTGATTCAAGTACAACTTCAACGTGATTCCTTTACATATTTATGTTGAAAATTGTTAACATGCTTTGTTATAATAGTTTTCTTTTAATTCTAACGATCCATTAATTTCATTGGTGTAGTCTTATATTGGTTGACTTCTCTCGACTCCGATGTGCATTTACATTAGTTGCGAAATGCCATCCTTGTCTAATTGCCAAGGTTTGGCTGGAGATCCGCTGCTGGACGATTAGACTGTTCCATTGTTTGCTCTTAAAAAGTATTCCAGACTAAGGACACTTGCGATTTACCACGTTCGGGCCTTCCTCATCATAATCTTCTTTGGTAATGCACATCTGGAAAACACAATTTTATGTGCTTATGATGATGTACATAATTAATAGACATGCAATTTTAAAAGTTAACCCCTTACCTCAAAAATAAAAATTATACGAGCAGCCACGCTATTATTTGTTTCAGATTGTGTGTCGAAACGTTATGACTACCACAGATGATAATGTATCTTCAAAGATTAATCAATTCTGAGCTCAAACCATCAATACTATCTAAATGTGCTGCATGGCTTTTGTTTATGTTGGTGTTCCCGGAAGTCTAAAAGTACACGTCTTGACATGAACACTTGTTCTATGATTACATACACTTAAGAACGTGTGTACGGGAAAGTGTATAAGTATTGTGCTACCTCGTTGAAAGTGGGAAGAGCGGCCAGCGTGGATCCCCCCATCCACGCGGAGTAATTCCGGTCTGGACGCGCAATGACCTTGACTGTCGTGGCGGGCGGCGCAAGCGCAGTCATCTCCTTCTGCATGCGCTCAACCATACCGGGAAACAGGGTGCAACCTATAGGACAATACAGTATTCAGTTAATCGCATAACATCGATTTTGCTGCTCTTGTTATGAAATTCAATATTCGTTCAACAAATAATTGATAACATCGAAACATCAACCGTTAGCCCGGTTTCTATCCAACGTAACCAAGGACAAATTGCAACAAAATAAAATTAGGTATCAAAGTATTCTGAAGAAATCTGTCAAAAATTATTTCAATCTATAACACATGCAAAACTGCGTCAACCAAATTTTCGTACACGCTGTTGGAAGCATGTTTCGACAGAGAAAGGTTGTATTTAAGCTAACGTGTTGGGGAACTGCTCTCCCTTGACGTGATCATATTAACAATAACAGTAAATTGAATTGAATTGAAACCTACCCCCTGACAAGACAATGTTGCGGAAGAGATCCTTCCTTATTTCTTTGTCGCACTTCATGATGGTGTTGTATGCGACCTGGGGCACTCCTTCACTCTCCAAGCCCAGCAGCGAGGGCTGGAACAAAGCCTCTGGGCACCGGAACCGCTCATCTCCTAGGGTGACCACCTAAGAGACGCAGAGGAATGTAGTGCACTACAAGGAATTAAAACTCTTATACGTGTTTTTTTATTTTAAAAATTAATTGAACTTAACACTGTTCTTAGGTAGGAAATTAAGTTTTTATTATGTTGCAATATTTCGAAAAGTTTCACTTTTCTTCGACAGGCAGACATTTAAATGGAGGCTAGGCCTGCAGAAATGTCTAGCCTTCCTTGTAGCCAGGCCTCAATGTACAATGTACAATGTACATGTCTGCCTGTCGAAGAAAAGTGAAACTTTTCGAAATATTGCAACATAATAAAAACTTAATTTCCTACCTAAGAACAGTGTTAAGTTCAATTAATTTTTAAAATATCATTTACCTGTTCTACTAAAGTTTCTTTTGAAATAATCTTATACGTATGTTCACTTCACAACAAAACTAATCCGACAAATTCGGTGAAATTTGAAATTTGGTATGGTATGCCTGAATGACATGTAAATAATATGCAGTTAATAAACACTGTCTACCCAAGAAAAAAGGTGCTAACCACCCCTTGACTTGACTTACGTTGGAAACAGGTATTATTGAAAAATATTGGGGGTGTGCGAGTCACCGAAATTTCTAGTCCTGTAGAGTATTTAGTACTCGACTCGAACTCAATATTTGCTACTCGAAATAGAGCTAAAAATAAAATCATGATTTTGGTGGAGGTGCCGGGTAATCTATAGTAAATTTTACTCGGAGCTCAAAATAAAATCATGATTTTGGTGGAGGTGCCGGGTAACTTATAGTAAATTTTACTCAGAACTCAAATTAAAATTATGATTTTGGTGGAGGTGCCGGGTAACCTATAGTAAATTTGATTTGATTCACACAAATGGTGGAGGTGCTAAGTTTTTACACAAGAGTGAAAACTTAAAATTCGTTATGAGATTTTGTAGTTACTCTACCATCCCGCCAGCAAGTCTAAACTTTTGATACACATTTTTACATATTACTAAGTTTTTAAGTTTTTACTGGCACAAACGACCCTTATCGTTCGTTAACGATCACATTGTGATCACACACACATGTGACATTTTGTGGTGAGCGATAACATTTTTAAAATTAATTAAAAATATGGACTCGAGTTATTTTTTATCCTCAGAATCGGACTCGACTCGAACTAAAAAAATCAGGACTCGCATACCCCTAAAACATAAACAATTATATTTTATGCACCTGCATGTCTCATGTCTCCAGTCTGCAATTATCACTAATGCGAGGACTTACATTCTAAAATTCCATTCCTTTCAATAATACATGAATGTAATAATTTTTTTTTAAATCTCCCCGTTATAAAATGGACCAGGAAAGAGCATGTAGGGTACAATACAATTGCTTTATAATGAGTACTTTAAAAAACGCCAAAAATTATACCCATGGCCTTCCCATTAATTTCAAGAATAAGGGAAAAGCTATCAATATTAGAAAGGTTATGTTATTTGTATATGAATCTAGTAGAATGGTAAAGTCTGTGAAGTAAAGTGTGGTAAGTCTGTGTACTTACCTTCCCATCAGGAAGTTCATACGTCTTCTGTAGAGAGCTGGAAGAAGCCGCGGTGGCCTTCTCCTGCTCAAAGTCCAGAGCGACGTAGCAAAGTTTCTCTTTGATGTCACGCACGATTTCCCGCCCTGACGAAGACTCGAAGTTGTAGCCACGATCAGTGAGAAGCTTCATCAGGAAATAAGTCAACTCTGTACCGGCTTTGTAGGGACGAAGTACGGAATCTTTTAGGACGTAACCTAGTAGACAGAGAGAGGTGGGTCAATGCATTACACGAAAGAAGACATTATTTACAGAAATGTTGCGATACGAAAGAAAGAAACCGAACTAAAGTAAGAAGAGAAATAAACGCTTAAGAAAACGAATCCACCGAATAGTTTATTAAGTGTTTGTTAAGTATAAAGCTCCAATTATGCACTAAGTAGTTAGCCAAATCATACAACGCCAATTAAATGGCAATAAAAGTCAAAATTGAGTAATTATTTACATTTCATGACTACGAAGCTTAGATAACTTGGGCACGGTGTTTTAATTTCCCTGCTGCACTTACAATGCTTATTTGGAAACATAACTACGGGAATGTTCATATACTTCCGGAATCCTTCATAAGTCAACTATACGAAACAATGGCAATTAAATTCACTCATGTTACATATTTCTCGGGGGTTACGTTATATTCAGTTGCAGTGTATTAAATCTTCATGAAAGTTGACTTACTTAAATAACATCTGCGTAGTTTGACTATATTGACTTTAGGTGTATTTTTATATTTAGACTTTTAAAATGACGAGCGTGCAAATTGAAAAGAATCAATCTTAGATGTCCTCTTGACCATTGAGGGACACATTAACCTCGTCCATTCAGGATTGGCTACTATGTGACTTTGATGTGCTATGGTTACATTTACTTTAGAAACATGCATGGCGGCATTAGAACGAGTCCTTGATGCCACCATGAGCCAACGTCTTGCTTTGCCAGGTACATGCTGGATTTGAACACTGGCTGGCAGCTAGCACCCCACCATTGAGCTTAACAGGGCTGTTCCCAACCACTGGCTCCGCATCTAGAACCATCCGTTGATTCGCAGATAGCGTAACAGAGACAACGTAGCTTGCTTTGCCAGGTACATGGCTGGGATGTTGAAGGTTTCAAACATGAGCTGGGTCAGCTTTGCACGCCCATTCTGTGACACAATGTGGAAGCTATGATATAAATACTCACATCGCAATGATCATGAGAGGTGCGAAGTTATAATAATTCCTTGCGCATTGAATCCTACATTTATTTAATTTGTGAAATTGTTTTGATCTGTGTATTATTTTCTTTCTATTCTATGTGATAAATATTTTACTTCGAGTACTAAATTTTACTCGGAAGCTGATGTTTAAGAAAGTTCATGATGGAAACATAAGATTTAACAGAATTATATTTTTCAACAAGAGTTTTCCATGAAACACGATAGTTCAATTGACAACATCTATTCGTAAGACGGAGGGGTAGTTTTGACCACCCGTCGGAGGAAACATTAACGATATTTTCTTCTTCGCCATTCACAGCCTATTTATATTAAAGTGTTCAAAGTCTTTTAAGCTAATGCGAATGCTCTGGATTAATATATTAATGAATCGTAAGTTTTATAAGCTCCGAGTACGAATTCGACAGCTTTTCGATATATTTATATAACAATTAATATAGTTACCGAGTCGACGGGAAGGTTCTCCGTAATGAGAAAGCGGTGTTGCTCAGGGTTCACTCCTAGCACCTTGAATGTGTGCTGCCAGACCTGTTCCAAGTCATCCCAGTTGTTGACGAGTCCTCCCTCGACGGGCCGCCTGATGACTAGACCCCTCCCCTTGGCTTGCGCCTCGGCACCGACGAAACAGTCCTTGTTCTCCGTCACCGCATGCTGACTCGGCCGACCCACGACGCACGGGAAGACGACGCTAGGATCGTCATCGCCGGCAAACCCCGCCTTACAGATGTCGGACCCAATGTCCACCACCACATTCTTGTTCACCATTATACACAAGAACCTTTTCCTTCAAATTGAGTGCAACTATAGTGATTACTCAATCCAACACCGTAGCGTTCTATACTGAATCTGTCACAGCCAACAGTTCATCGCATGGAGATAGTGTACACAACCAATCTCTCACCAGATAGTGTAAAATAACTTTTTATCATAATGCGATAAGATTTCACATATCGAGTTCTACCACTCAACGATGACTCAACTTGGGGAATTTTGCACACAGATTTAACAAATATGTATATCGAAAATGGTAAAGCGAATGCACTTCAGAAATGAACCTGCACTGCCAACAATTGGCTCATACTTAACATGTACCAGTGTTTTCTTTATCAGTTTGTGTCACCATTCATTTGCAATGTAATCGACTAGTTTTGTTTAGCTTTTAATGGCTGGGCAGTTCTGGTTGGTGAGCAACGAGCAATCCATGGCATGTAAAGCGGGTTCTTTCATCTGTGTATCAGAGTATTTCTTGTTCACATCTCCTCTCACATCTTATAATCGTTAATGAGTATATCTCAGTGCATTTTAGTACTAATTTCGGCGGACGGAAACATTTTTTAATGGCTGGGGGCGAGATATAATGAAATTCTCGTACTGTGGAATGTGGTTACTTCACAATGCACTTGAATAAGTATTAAAAAATACGTTTCTCGGTTCAATATTTAAAAAATCGACCTTCAAGCCCAAGGCCCAGGGTGACATCCAGTTGACAAAACATTTACTATATATTGGTGTTAGAAACCAAACCTCAAATTGCGAGTAGGTTTTAGGAACTCTATATTTTAACAAGGTTCGTATAGTTTCGATAATATTAATGAAGAAAAATTTCACAGTAGTCTCCTAGTAATTTCTCATCAGCCTCTTCCAAAAAAATAAATTATCCGAAAAAAGAAAAATTACAAATTAATGAAGACTTGTGCCTACGTTATTCTATTGTCACAATGAGATGATATATATATATATGGATTGTTGTAGGCTTTCGCGGACCGTTGTATGCGTCGAAATGATGAACCAGTGCATAGACTGGGCGTCCACAGTCGTTTCGTCTGACGACGTCAGACATCATCAGGGTGACTGAAGTCACAGTGGCTGGCACGCGCGCGACCGCCTCCTTATATACCTGAAAAGGTGCGGGGTTATATTAAAATTTTGGTGCGGGGCGGCGAGGTCAAATCTAAAACCATAATCATGTCCCTACTCTAGTGTTGTGAAACCTTTTTACTACGGCTTCTTGTCATTGGTCCTACTGGGGTTTCTTGTGAATTGTTGGATTTAGTATCTACATAGTTTAGAACAGAAACTGTTGAGTGTTCCTCAACTGCTAGGCTTATCAATTATCACCGTAGTGTTCTGATGTTGCACCTCTTTTTCCTGATTATATCTATTTGCTACTTGACGAAGCATCAGAATTGACTCCCAGACACGAGCAAGACTTTGGCTATCGTCTCGCTTGTTTAGATTGTGAGGCCGTTTTTCAATCTCTCCAGATTCCCTGATGATACGGGTCTGGAGTTGCTGAACAGGGCAAATAGTTCTAGTGTTCTCGAAATCTATAACACGAGAGAGAGCTTTCGCATGTTGTGCCAAGGCCGAATTCTTGTCTCCTGCTTTTACAGCATTAGCAGTTGAGGAACACTCAACAGTTTCTGTTCTAAACAATTCACAAGAAACCCCAGTAGGGACAATGACAAGAAGCCGTAGTAAAAAAGGTTTCACTATAATAGAGTAGGGACAAGATCATGGTTTTAGTTTGACCTCGCCGCCCCGCACCAAATTTTTTAATATAACCTCGCCGCCCAGCACCTTTTCAGGTATATAAGGAGGCGGTCGCGCGCGTGCCACTGCCAGTCACTGTGACTTTAACCTTCGTGAAGTCACAGTCACCCTGATGATATCTGACGTAGATCAGACGAAACGTCGGTGGACGCCCAGTCTCTGCACTGGTTCATCATTTCAACGCGGTTTAACCCAAGAACCTAGTATTGTACATACAACGGGTCGTGGAAACCTACAACAATCCATATATATAAAGCTATTCAATAAAAATTTCTTATTATAAGGATAAATTTAATAGTATTTTTTATTTATTTGTATAAATCATTGTAAGCCGAGTCAAGTTTTTGTTTAATGCAGGTTATCGAAGACGTTAATTTAAGTGCATATTTAATAAATGTTACCTCGATATTAATATTTTATATCTAGAATCGCAATCAAAATGTAAAATTAGCTGATCTGAATTATTTATAATAACTGCATATTATGCTAAATTTAATACACTTTTACCATTCTCCTTCTTATGATGTAAAAATAATTAGAGTAATTAGTCAATCAACTTTTTTTATTACTAAAACATTTCTTACAAGAAAGATTAGATAATAAATTCAAATTCATCTTCACAAACAACAGTTTGGGAGATGATACAAGAATCAATTGCTTAGGTTAAACTTATCACAAAACGAAGTATTTTATCAGGTATCTTATAGCCCGTTTATTATTTCTTGTTGTAATACTAACATCATTACTTTGCATTTAAAAAATGCCTAGACGATTAAAAAACGATCTATGTTTTAAATTCTGGCCGAAACATTCGGTCGTTATAATATACTCACTGATTAAATACACAAGAGAGAACGATAATGTGTGAGTTGGTTCAGGTGGAAACATAACAGGGATATGATCGGGAATGGGGGACGTAACAGGGATGGAAGAGGGGAATAGGTGGTGCAATAACGAGTGTGGGAAGGATTAAGAAGAAGAAGAACGTCATTAATTAATCACAACGAAATTTTTATAAGAACCTCTAAAATTGTTCATCACAAAATACAAAAATTTAATAAATTACAAGCGCTTAAAAAAGCCATTCAATATTTTGCGTTTCGCTAAGGTTCACTTATATACACTTCGTTGTAAATTAAGTAATTATTTATGTCGTGCAAGTGGTGCAACGTGAACGGTCTTCCATTTTGTAAAACCAAATGGTTGACCTTCACTCGAGGTCAGCGTGTGTTATTGACCCTGGAGGTCAAACCTGGTGGCTTGGTTGACCTTGGAGGTGTTGCTTCACTTAGAAACACTTGCGATGTACGATGGATGGGCCAGACTCGTCGTACTCTTGCTTAGAGATCCACATCTGGAAAAGGTTTGAATGTGAGTAAAAACCATCTTGAAAGCTGAGTATATAGACTCACAGTCTCAGGAATTAATGATATTGATTATGAAGATAGTTTTTGAGGAGATTCATACAAAATCGAATAGCTTATAATTTTTGTAAAGTAAAAAGTGCGGCGGTACAATTTATTGTAAGGGTTGCCTGAAACTCTGAAGACAGCAATAATGTTTCAAGCATATTGAATTGAATTGCATTTAAATATCGCAAATATCCCTTTTGAGTGTTTTAAGGCAACTAATTTTTCAAAGTACGCTTTTTCAAAATTTAACATTCTCAAAATATGTTTTCACAAAAGTAAAAAGATCCGTAGTCGAGATCCTTGATGCTGCCAGGATATTAGCATTGAGTGTATAGTGCAGTTGTGTGTCGTGGAGTTCCACCAAACATACTTTAGTCGGATACTTTGGGTCTTCCTGACCACTGACATGCTCAGATCGAAGCTCCACACTATAGGACGACACGGTACTACTCTCGTCTGTTCTGGTGCTTTGGGTCTCTACTAACACTACACACTCAATGGTTGAGGAATCTGAGACTCACCTGTTGGAAGGTGGAGAGGGAAGCGAGGATGGATCCTCCGATCCAGACTGAGTATTTCGTCTCTGGTGGAGCAATGATCTTGATCTTCATGGTGGATGGCGCAAGCGCAGTGATCTCCTTCTGCATGCGGTCAGCGATGCCGGGGTACATAGTGCTTCCTACAAACCACAATATTAGTATTACATTTTAGGGTTAATGCATTCCTTGTCGGAAGACAGTATGTTAATGTTTTGCCCTCGCTTATTATGTGTTAATAATATAACGCTATTCGAGAAAATAAGTTCATGATCATCGGTTTAAAAAGCGCCTCATGAGAACTACACCCAAGGTAGTAAGTAGTTGGGACTATGAATTGTAGAACCATGGGTTAGCAGAACAATCATGCCCATTACACCCTTTTAGCAGGATATTTTTTCTGTTCTGACATTTCTTAAATCCAAATGAGTGAAATATGTTACAAAGTTAAAATGGAAGTGGTTACGAGTTGAAGTCAATTGGCATGAGAACTTCGTGTTTCTTGACAATAGCGTACCTCCAGACATGACGGTGTTGGCGTACAGGTCCTTCCTGATGTCGACGTCGCACTTCATGATGGAGTTGTAGGTGGTCTCGTGGATACCGCAAGTCTCCATTCCCAGGAACGAGGGTTGGAACAGAGCCTCGGGGCAGCGGAATCGCTCGTTGCCGATGGTGATCACCTAGTGACAGAAACAAGAATATTAGCACTCAAGTTTCCTTCGATATACCTACAGAAATTTTACAGCAGCTGCTGATTAGGAAACTGGAAACGTGTCTGCGTTACATAATGGCAACATTCTTGAAATGTACATGTCTGATGGTTTAATCATAACGTCATCGATTGTGCTGATTTTAGTTTAAAATATATTAAATATTTTGGAATAAATTCTTGGTAGGAAACATGCACAATGACAGCTTGCTCCTCTTCAGGTGACAAACTTAGGTTATTTGTTTGAGGAAAATTGCCAGGAAATTCCCACTAGGGTACAAAAAACAGTGCCGGACCATCATTAGCCTTATGATTGAAGGAAACTTTTGAAAAACTTCTGTCAGATCTGCCAGTTGCTGTCACAACCGCCCGAATTAGATTCTTGCACGACTACTTCTATCGGTAACTTGGAAACTATTTAGTCTACTGATAAATAATATGGATAATGAGAGTAGGGGGAGTCTGGGTAAATTACCTGTCCGTCGGGAAGCTCGTACGACTTCTCGAGCGAGCTTGAAGAAGCGGCGGTGGCCATCTCCTGTTCGAAGTCCAGAGCAACGTAGCACAGCTTCTCCTTGACGTCACGCACGATTTCTCGCTCAGCCGTGGTGGTGAAGGTGTAGCCACGTTCAGTGAGGATCTTCATCAGGTAGTCGGTCAAGTCTCGGCCAGCCAAGTCCAGACGGAGGATGGCGTGGGGGAGGGCGTATCCTGGGGGCACGGAACATTGATTAGGTTTAAACATATTTTTTAATTATGATTGATCATGGTTACCCGTTGCTGGGACAATTCATTGCACTAACTAAGTGTAAGGTGTGAGGATAGATGGATGTGAATCTTTAAATATTATTTAAGAGTAGTCGATGCCAATGGGGCTTTTTGTTGACCGAAGAAACTCTTAGAACAAACTTTCGGTTGAGATTGCTGGTAGCAAGTATCGCAGAATCGCACCTTTAGAATGAAAGAAGTGTTTGTTACGCATGAGGTAACACTGTCGGTAAGTGTTTGATGAGTGACGTAAGTTTGTGCAACGAGACTAATTGGGATTATGAGTAGGTGGTGCATGAAGTGCCTCAACCAGGTTCAGAGTCCGTGAAGTAATAATGTTTCTTAGCAAACTGCTCCAGGTCAACGCATTCTGCCTGCAGGTGAATTACTAATACTACACGTAAAGTCCAACTCAATCACAGTTATGGTTATGGTCCAACTCAATCACAACATTCACATTTTGATAAAGTCACACATTTGTATAGGAAAATCTTCATTCGTGGTTGATGATGGCCGGAGATGATTGGCAATCTTGCAAGTTGGAGCCTCTTACGTTAATTTCTAGCTGCCATTATTATTCTAGCATAGCTGGAAAGATTAACTTTGAGATAATCAGTTTAACTTTTAACTAAAAGCGAAAAGATCTCCTAGCGATAAGATGTCTATCTGATCCACCAAATATTTTACAGATAAAGAAAACGAGGTCTTAATCCAACAAGTAGCTTATTTCATATTATTCGAAGTTTTAAACGTTCCACTATTATGGCGAATCTGAATATGAATGGTAATGGTCACACACCCAAGAGTGTATACCATTGTGCATATCAAAAACGTTGATAAACGTTGGCTCAGTAACTGCATCTATATTATTTATTTCGGAATTTTCCTGTAAAGTGTGGGGATAATATCTAGGATTTCCAATCATGTTTGAAATTGTATCTTTTAAATGTGTAGAAACGGTGTAGAAGCGGTGTAGACAGTACACTGTTGCGAATCAAAAGATAGGTTTACGTTTACCTCTTAATAAAGTGACTCTTGTGTGTAAGCCACCTGACATATTGACACCTGACAAATAATTTATGTATATATATAATATATATATGTTGTAATTGTCTTCCGGACATTCCGCCGCTTGTGTGAGTGCGCTGCCACAGACCTTTGTCTGTCGCCGGGCACTCGACGTTTCGCCAGAATCACATCTGGCAAAACGAAACGTCGAGTGCCAGCGACAGACAAAGGTCTGTAGCAGCAAACTCACACAAGCGGCGGAATGTCCCGGAAGACAATTACAACATACAATACGTCCGCGAAAACTTAAGAACAAACAATATATATATATATATATAATTTATTTAATAATAATTAATGTATGTTGTATAAGCCCTATGGTATTGTGCGGGGAAAGTCACCGATTTTTTTACACGTCATCGTGCAAACCAGCAGATCTCAACATCAATCAACAGAGGGGATAGCTAAGCGCGATTTCAAGGAAGCATTGCCAAATGTACTATGTTGAAAGAGCGGGATACATTAACAAAAAATAGCAGCTTATTTACTATAATTAAAATATTATGCTCTGTCAAAATTTTTTAAGATGTGCCCTAGTATGTACGAAGGTGAATTACATTCCACGAGAAGAGGAGAAAGCGATGTATGACGTCATACCTTCATAGATGGGAACAGTGTGAGAGACGCCGTCTCCAGAGTCCAGCACGATGCCGGTGGTTCGGCCGGAGGCGTACAGGGAGAGAACAGCCTGGATAGCCACGTACATGGCGGGAGTGTTGAATGTCTCAAACATGATCTGGGTCATCTTCTCTCGGTTAGCCTGTAGGACAAGAACAATTTGTTGAGAAGTTTTTGCCGTAATAACTTGTTAACAATCGAAAACGTCTTGTTTTAATGTAATAATCTACAACAATCGAAAACGTCTTGTTTTAATGTAATAATCTACAACTCCAACGCCCGAAAACATAATTTAAATTTCGTATCATAAATGTTACACAAGTTTAGTTGTTGTACAATTTTCACAGAAGATTGTTTAAATATTTTCTAATTTGCCTTTGTTCGGAAGTGCTTTGTTTATTTCTTTGGAGAAATAAATCGGTTTGCAAAACAACTTGTAAATTTACGTGGCACCTTTGTTGTTAAAAAACTGTCATTATTGGAGATTGTTAATATTATTTAATTTCGTGCAAAACAGTGAAGTCGGGAAGTACAAGAATTTAACAAGTATGTCAAACTCTTTTGAAGTCGGGAAGTATAAGAAGAAGAAACAAGTATGTCAAACTTTTTTGAAGATGATCTTCAAAGAGTTTGTAAAATAATCTCGTCAACATCAAGATCAATGAGTTTGACATACTTGTTAAATTCTCGTACTTCCCGACTTCAAAAGAGTTTGACATACTTGTTAAATTCTTGTACTTCCCGACTTCATGCATTGAGATTTAAAATTACCTGGGAATAAGGTGATAAAATACATTTTTGTTTAGACAGTTTAGTTTTGTGATATTTTAAAGATTGCGTATAATATGATTATAAGTTGTTTTAAAAAAAAACGGGATGAGCATGACAATATAAAAAAGATAAAATTTAACTTGGATTGTAGGCTAAGGTTACATAATCTAAATTCAGTATCTTTTATCTCTGGTGATATCAAGACAATCAATGACTAATGGATTTAGTAATGTACCAATGACATTGAATTGACGTATGCCCCTTATCAATAGTCTACCGTACGATAATGTCAAGTAGCATGGTTAAATGTGTGCCGTGACAATGATAAAAATAAATCACTGTTAATTAATAATGTGTTTCGTATGATTGTTACAAAAGTGGTGCTAGTTCCACGACTAAGGGGGTGATTTTAAGTGTCCGACCGACGACTGAGCATGAGTATGAATGAATATGTGGCGCGTTAGGCCTGATTCCAATGCAGAACACCCTAGGTTTAAATCCCGGTTGAAGCACATGTTATATTTTGTCGTCTTAAATGGATTTAAATCTATCACAATTATGTTGGTTAATTTAAAGGCTGACTTGAGACCAGTAGCAACGTAGAAAGTAATATATGGTGTCATATTATGTTATGTATCCCACTAAAAATGTGCTCTTGGTAAAAAATGTAATGGTAGGGCGAGTGGGTATGGTGAGTGGGGGGGGGGGGGGAATTGATTGATTGAAGTTGTTTTTTGGGGTAGAGGGGAGAGAGAGAGAGAGAGAGAGTCAGATGGGGTGAGTGGGCTTCGGAGAGAGAGATGGGGTCCTTGGGGCGAGAGCATTGAGGAAAGTGTGAGTGCCAGATCTTTCCAAGAGGAGTTGGTCACGAGAGAGCATGGATACTTGAGGTGGATGCCCCTCTGGCTGGGCCGTCGCCGAGTAGCGCCTTCTGCTCCTCTGCGGCACTCGGACCCTGGGAGAGTGTGGATCGCCACGATCTCTCATAGGGATGACGCACGTGGTCCGTCATGCCGGCACCCGATGGGAATGCCGGAGCTGTCCCTCTGACACGCTGGCTCGTTCCCGTCGCTACTGTCTTTTGTCTGAGGCAACAACCGACTGAGGATGTCACAATACATTACACACTGAGGCGAAAATCGGCCACCGGACCTTTCCCAACCTAGGACCCCCCCCTTCCCACCCCGCGAGCCTTCGTCCATACAAACGTGCATACAATTCACTCCGTCAAACTTGTGCGTTATTGGTTATCTGAGACAACAACAATATCATTAGTAAGATACAAATACATTCAAACTAGTGCCGAAAATTCGAACCCTCGAACCTTTGCCCCAACCTAATGACCCCCCCCCCCCCCCACCGCGGAACTCTCTAGTTCATCATATCCAACAAGATTATTCAAAATCTACATCCGTCAAACTTTAGGTGCAACACAGTCCACTACACTGGATTTCTCTGCTTCAACACTATCTTACTCGAAATAATAGACATTCGTCAAACCATATAGATAACAAGGTGTGTGTCAAATATTGAACTATTGCCTTGGTTAAATATACATTTACGCGAGCGAGAATCTAGGCTTAAGTTGCTGACGGTTTTAAATAATGTTATTATCCAATATCCATAAATGTAATTGATTTCAGGCATGTTTCGAGACTACTCAAGTTGTTCTAGCTAATTCCCCTCCTTTGTTAACCACTCGTGTTACTTGCTTCGGTGTACTACATAATATTAATTAAACCATGTAATTTATGCAAGAATTCTTCTGACCGATCTTGTCTGGTGCATTTCTAATGAACGACATGAAATTATCGTGTAATATTTATAATGCGCAGCGCAGGTAATATTTTTGTACTCGATTCCATTCGTTTTCCTTGAGAACGCATAGAGTTGTTTCGCTGCACAGTGCAACAGGGAACAAAACGAATTTTGCAAAATTGAATATTTATTTATTGAACAGAAGGCGTGTTGCAACTTGCAAGTGAAGTAATAAAACGGAGCGATATTCACCTTCAGGGGGGGGGGGGGGGGGTTTTTGGTAAGTTGAAGTATTTGCAAAAGGGATTATTATAGTTAGGCCTATATGACAAAAGATATTTGCTTTCATAAATGTATTCAATATTTGTAAGTAAATATTTGAAATTATATTATATCATTACAATCATTGATTCGGGAAAAGTGCAAAGCAACCGATATTGCACAATGTCAGTTTTAATATCCGAAAAAATGTAAAAAATTATTTGAGTTTTTTTTTTTTTTTTTATATACAAATTATTTTATTGTCATAGAACATAGAACATACATGACTATACACCATAGCAAAATTGTACAAATAATAATTAATGTTACATAGGTCCTACAGAAAAAATCTAACAAGAATATAATCAAAAAACCAAGCCTGAAAAGGCTTAACTGTGGTTGATTTTCGAGTTACTGTAACCGAGAATTTTAGAGATATTTGTGGATCAAGCTATATAGGTAACGTTCGTAGAGCATTATTTCGATGATAATTAGTCCTGAAAGTGTAGGAACGTGTAGAAGACAATGAGTAGTTGCAAGTGAACCAGCTAGTTGTGTGATACGGGGATGTTTCGGTCCTGTTCGAGTGTTTTGGTCCAAGCTCCGTAGAGCGGATAAGAAATCAATAACCGCCCCAACCAACCGTTCGAGTGCAGCGCACTACACTGCTGCAATGCAGTACAGCATTCGTTGTACACCTTGCTGCACCTACGATTTCACTGATACGATATTAAGTCAACTAATTAAACTAAGTGCATCAATAACCGGTGCCACCTTAACTCAAAAGTAAATTATAGGCCCAAAGTAAAAAGTTCCTAACCCCCTTTACATGGTAGGTCAATGACCCTAGGCCCGTGCAATAGACCAATCAAAATCCTGGTTACTCGGGATTGATCCAAACCGAGTTTTGGGCGCCAAGAATATTCATTAAAGACTCCATAAATTGAATTAAAATGTTTCCTGGTGAATATTAAAACTCATTTGGGGACGGATTGTGAAATTACTCCAATTATGGTCATCTACCACGAGAATTGCGAACTATTCGAATTAAATTTCGGCAAAATTCTGATCTAATGTATACAAGTTTTTTAACACGAAAAAGGTTGTAGTTTACAATACGGCAATGACCTTTAACAATGTAACAGAAAATATCTAATAGAATAGCATTTTTATATTTTTACAAAATGCATGAATATAATATTGCACTTCGCGCAATGAATACAAAGCAAAATATTAGTAAAGCTGGATACTAAATTATTATCTAAGTCAACGTAGCGTCGTAGCCACATCACAAACAAGAATTAATCCGCTTATCGTCGCTGAGACACACCCAGATTATATGAGCACATGAGGTAATATTTATTGAACGGTGATAACAAGTTATGAAATGAAGAGCAAATAAGAGACCAAGAAAACCCAAGACCAAGAAAATAGATTTCATCATTGCGTCTTTCAAGCGAATATAAACGATATTTCCTCAAACGCTAAAACTACCGTGACCCGGATTGAAAGATCTAGAACATTAGAATTTCCTATGACTGGACATGGCTTCAAATGGCGAGACGTTGCCAAGTAATGCACTAATTGAATTAGGAATGCATTCATTCAGTGAACATGTTCATCCATGCCTCGCACACACGCTATGGAAACAACGGATACATTCGCAATAAAACAAGAAGAAGTTCACCAGGAAACTAGCCGGAGCGTGACCAATTTATTTGGCTCTGGTTTTTACTGAAAGTCTATTAATAATTGTGTTATACAAGCGATCACGATATTATGAATAAATATTATTAAATAAACAAAACATTGAAAAAATTCAAGTGCGATCCAGTTCGTTCAGTTGGGTAGATAACAGCATTTTGCTACCTATACAAATTAGGAAAATTATCTCATTTCGTAATTAATTAATATCTAATTCAAAATTTGAATCCTTAAACTTTACTCTTTTAAAAATAATATTTCATTGTTATATACATGTTTTTCTAATCAGAGAAGCAATGCGCCTATTTTTCTAATATCTAATATTTCCCAACCGATCCTGCTGCTCCAGAATTTTGATGGTTTTAATTAATTAACAAACTCAAATTTCATTTACGCTTGCTAGTTTAATTGAGATGCTGCAAGAGTTGTGATAGAGAGATGAAGGGCGTGTCCGTATGGGGATGGAACCCATTCACATTCAAATAACACTTATTAACAAATTCAATACAAGACAATGATTGCTTAACCTTCAACCGCATGATCAAAGAAGCAGACCAATATCGATACCTAAGAAAGTATGAGTAAATTAGATGTAGTACTAGGTACATTGTACTTACTTGTTAGTGTCTGTAGCACCCTCCTAATCGAACGAGGCGGCTGCAGTGTCGGCTTCGCGCTATATACTATCCCTCCACCTCCCCCCTCTCTTCTCCTTGATCGTTGATAGTGAAGCGAAGCGAGTTCTTTACCATATATGGAGGTAGAGACGCGAATACTCGAGCAGTGATATGACCAGCAAGAAGTGGACGGTGATAAGATAACAAGCCAAGCACACACGTAATATCAACAACACCTTAGGCCGATCGAGTGCCGTGCGTAATGAATGAACGAGAAGAGGATCGATAGGAGCGACGGTGACGTCATGGGTCGGCTCCAGGGAGGGACCTGCTCCTCTCCTCTAGCCGGGAGGACATACACGACAATCTTGGGACTGTACTGACTTTCCGACGTTTTTGTGTGCAGATGGACTTTTATCCCAGAAAGTAACGTCTATTGATCTTGACAAAAGTTTTAACAGCACACTATTAATTTAGTTTTAGAATGATTCGAATACGGCGACATGAAAATATTCACTTTCTTTTAATTTTATTAGCTTCGTCTTTTGAAATATGGTAATTAAATTAATAGATACGAATCTCCTTATAATAATTATGACAAATTTGAGCACATCGTAGTGTATCTAAATTTGAAAGAAACCTAATCAGCATTGAAAGATTAACAAGAAATATCTAAAGTTTTAAAACAATCATTGTCAAAATGTCAACATAAGTTACAATGAAGATGATTCAGATTTCACGTTTTGGCAGAACTGTATAAATAAAAAAATATTATGAAAATTAAAATAAAATATTGGGCCTTAGGCCTACTCTTCTTGTGAGTTGTGAATATAATACCAGTAAACCGGTGGTCTTCCATACTAATTGGCCAGCTGTCAATAAAGATTGAATTTTTGTTTGTTTTGAGAATTATAAAACTTGTGCGAAAATCATTAAAATGATTGTTGAAACCGGTTACTTTATTATTGCGATAGAGATAGCTTGTGCGTAACGCGGGAGTGTTTTGTATAACGTACACAGAATGTTGAAAATATGATTATGATGACTGCGTATAAAATAGATCAATTACAATTAGGGCACAATCTGAGTGGGTGGACTCTAAATGCGAATGTATTTATGTATCTATTTAATTTATTTAAGTGGTAGATCGACGTAACAGCAGATGTAAAATGGTAGAGATTCATTTGTTGTAAGTTGCTTGGTATCAGTGAAGGGGGAAAACAGTTTTTTTAAAATCAATATAAGCAATTTAAAAAAAAATAGAATTGGACTTTTCGTTGATCTTGTGCTGATGTTACAATTAACAGTTTGAAGAAGTGGAGGAGTTTTATAGAAGAAAATATCTCCATTACCTGCATAATAATATTACGTTAGACATACGCATGCTCATCTTCGATTAGGCCTACCCGTCATTGCATAAACCACATAGACGCGTTGTGGTTGTATTTTTGTAAAAAAAAATGTCAGCCAGTCGAACAAAATTGAAACTTCGAAATATTGCTACATAATAAAAACAATTTCCTACCTAAGAGCAGTGTTAAGTTCAATTAATTTTTAAATAACATTCATCTGTTCTATTAAATTTTCTTTTTGAATGCGCAGAAATAAATTTGTATTTTCCTTCCACGATTTAAAAATCTTAGCTCAACTCAAACTGGTAAGAACATGATAAGACAACGGACAACCAACCTGAACATTAGCTATACTTGGGCAACCTAATGTTCCAAGAATGTAACAAAACTGTTGCTCTTTTTCTTGTATATCAATTTGCAGAAATCAGTTCATAATCGACTTTCAAGAACTGAACAAAGGTAGATGTTATCACTCAACGATATTATCTTGTGATAAAATATTAAAGTGGAATAACTCTTAACGGCTTAACTTAAAATACCAAGGCTGGTGAAATGATGGCGTTGCGATTAAAGGTCGGCCATTGGTGACGCAATCATAATGCAGAGTGCTCTAATATTTGAACCATCCGAAAAAACAACAAATAATAATAATACATTACTGTTTTTGTGGATTACGACTGTCACTTATGTTTTGTCAAATGCTTATTTTGTAGTTCAAAGCAATAAGTGGGTACGAATTTATTTCTAAATGCCATCACAGGAAATGCAAAAAGTGTTCGTTATTAGCGCAAGTATGAAACAATAAAATTTAAAAAGGGGCGCTTACGTCCTACGACGACAGCGCTCGATGGCGCAATGAATAAAGAAATACGTACTAAATAAAATGAGTAGGCCTACCCTAACCTGTGACTTGCATATCCAAACATCTGTCCAATTATACTTTGTGAATTTGATATGATATCATACTTACAAACCGACAAAAACACATAATGAAATAGAGTTAAAGTGAGAGAGATATAAGAATTATTATGGAATAAATTTTTAAATTTAAAATAATTGAAATAGGAAATTGTGATATATTCGAATGTTTCAAGTTGTGAGTGTTTTATGCACGTTGTCGTTATGAGTGTTTTATGCACGTTGTCGTTAGTTAAATAAACCAACCAACTTATTTGAACACTTGCCAATACAGTTGAAAAGACAATGAAGTGAAGATAGTTGAATTCTACCTTCGAATAAACTGCTTACGTTTTCCTAATCTACATCAAATTTTTTCAACTGACGATGCAACTGATATGCTTACCGAAAGTTATTATAACGTCACATGTCAAGTTGTTTTTTTTAATATTTGAACCTGTATTTATTTTATTCCTGTTGTAGACTAACGCAATTATGTTCACAGTAAAATGTACATACCATTACTTATGTAGTGTAATATAATGTTGTGCAAAATGTTATCACACCATGAACACTTTTAGTTTGGAGTGCTAATGCTTAAAATCAGATAATTAAATAGTGCTCAAGTGTTTTCCAACCAAACGATTAAATAAATAAATTCTTATTTAGAGTCTACCCACTCAATCATATAACTGATATTCAGTGGGGGACATTAAACCAAAGCTACCAAGCCAACCCTGTTGGCCCCGACGCAATCGACGAGTGAGTGACATTATTATAACTACGCGCTATTTTACTTGTTAAAAAAGATCGGATTCTTTTATTTCGTTTTGGCAGTGTATACGTTAGTCTATTGTCCTCTACTTGATATGGGTAAGAATCGTTCATTATCTAATTTGAAAGGTGACAAATCGAAATAGTCTAATTTGGTATACAAATTTATTCACACATGTTAAAGTAATATGTGGATGTCTACGTAAACAAAACTTTATCTTCTATACTGTTTGATTTCGTTTTCAAAGTGTAGCTTTTTCAAAATTAACTTCTTTAATGGTAACACACAGATTAATATACTTGCTACAAAAATAGCCTACCTTAGCCATTTTGTATTTACTCATTACTTCAATTTTATATCGCATACAAAATAAATTTAAATTAAATTAAGTACGTAGCTGTAGAGCTATTTTAGTTTTAATATAGAAGAATTTATTACTCGGCGTTACGCCGGGGAAATATTGTTGTGGATAAATTAATAAAATAATAACGTTTTTCATTTTACAGCAAACAAATATTGTTCGAATAAGATTTGCCTATACATCTTCGAGATTTTACTTCATTCACAAAACAAAACTCAAAAGCATATTATCACGATCTTGTTCTATTAATTTTATTTCTTGTCCATATTATGTATATCCCACGCTGGAAGCATATTTTCATTGAAAACATGATTGTACTAAATTGGTGAACAAATTTCATAATGAATAACCAAAATATTTCATTTGATCTTCATAAGCCTATTTCTCGAATGGTTGAGATAAACAACACCTATCAGGTTATCTGACGTAGATTGTGTCGAAACAGAGCCAAGGTCTGTCTGTACAGTCATAAACAGCTTGTTTTCTACGCAGTTGATATCAATTGGATAAGATATCATCGTACCACGCTGCATGAGATTGCATTCCCGACGCACTCACTCACTCAGTAATAATATTATTATTATGTTGCCACTGACGCGAAATAATCTAGTGGGAAGAGTTTGCTATACATACTTCGGTTCCCATCTCTTCATGGCGAGACAGTATTTAGGCCTACCTCACTGCAAACGAAAAACAAACACAAAGAAGATACACAAAGATAGTTTGCATACTTTACTTTAATACGTGCACGGTGCAATCACTATTATTCCAAAGAAATGTTTTTCTCTTCATTCTGTCTCATAAGTCATAAGTGGTCTAATAATAAAATTTAGAACAACAAATTATTTGTACTATCCAGAAAATTAAGCAAATTCAAAGTAACATACATGCACTCATTTTGCGTAGGACCTGCCATAATTATTTAATTTCTCTTGGGAAACATGCCCATGCAGGTTGCAGTGCATGCCCCTCTTCAGACTTCAGCTGTCTAACTAGGTATTTTTTTTTTAAATTTAAGTTAATTTTGAAATTTGGCCAATTTGTGAATGTCCGAAGGCTGCTTAAACTGAAGAAAATCTCGTGGGAAACTTTTGTAATAATAATTAATCATTTCTGTGGGAAGCCTGCCCAGGGTGCAATTCATGCCCCTCTTCAGGTGTCTAACTATAGGTATGTTGTGAATAGGACAATTATCATTGTGAAGGGATGTCCGAGGGCTGTTTAAGAGGACTCAATCCCTTTCATTCGCATTAACGACTGAGGAAAACCTCGGGAAAGAACCTTCAGTCAGGATTGCTGGTCTCGACGGGATTTGAACCGGACCCCGAATCAGAGTCGCGCGCTTAATGCTCGAGCCAAGTACTGTCGGTGAGAAACTTTTAGTCAGGCTTGTCGGTGACGGTGTTCCAACTAGTGACCTCCCTGCTTGCAGAGTCAGGGAGTGGGGCTAGGTTCACTGACACTTTCTTTTAATACCCGGCACCTCCACTAACATCGAGATTTCAATTTAAGAACACAACGTATTTTTAGTTTTATATCCCTCTTAGACTCGCACCTCAACCAACAAGATTTGAACAATTGATAGGAACGTAGGCCTATTATTAGGAAGGAAGCGATGTTCCAATATAAGATTCACTTTTCTGTCTGTCCGTCCGTCCGTCCGTGCTGTATCTCGTCTCACGATAAAAACCAAACATGACATCCGATATTAACACACATTTGTTTGGCATTGCCCTTCACCGCGAATATTTATTTTTGAATTTGTTACCAAATTGTTGTCTTTTAATGCATTGTTGTTGTAATATTACTATTTCATACATTTATTTAACTGTGGTTCATTGTTGTGTCTGCATATATGTAATAAGATTTATTTAGTTATCCTCCTTTGTAGGCTAAATCAGTTTTTTAACTGAATAGGATAGACGTTAAATAAATAAATAAATAAATAAATAAATAAAATTAAAAAATGGTACAGAACGTTTTTGGTGATCTTGGGGCCAATCTCCCCCCCCCCCCCCCCCCCCCACAAAGTTTGAAAATTTATGACCCGGCGCCTCCACCACTTTGAATCCGTGACAAGCCCACCCGGCATCGCCACCAAATAGTAAGGTGACCATATTTTGAAAGTTACAAACCGGGACAACTAAAGTGTAAGAAAATGTACTATGTACTCCATGGACCATTTCGGGGTCTGCGGTAGAGCCCCAGCCGCTGGAGGCAAATTTGATTTCGATATAAATATTTTGTCAAATGCCCAGAAAACAGCGTTCTGACATGAAAATATGAATTAAAAATGATTTTAATGTGTACATTTTTGTAGTAATAAAATCTTTATCTAGTGGTTTAAAAATGATAGTACAAAATAAAATACAAGCACTCTGCAGAAAATAATGCGTGTAATGTATTGCAGTATTGATGGGGGCATCATACTAATTAATGAATGAAAAACTCAATAACAATAAAGATAATTGAATTTGTACACTAGGAAAACGCTAAAGTCCCGCCGCTTTGATGGATGAGCTTTTTAAAGGTTTTAGTTTGCGTGGGATATCTTTACTTTTGCAAGTGCTTTGTTTTGCTGCCTACGCATTCTAGGTGAATGTTGTCAAGTTTCTTTTGTTTCTTGTCAATTGGTATTATTTACCGTAAAAAACTTGTATTAAAAGCTTATTTCTATGGATTGTGGCTAAATTTTTCCACTTTTTCTTTCAAAAGGTACTAGATAACCATAACCTCAATGTCCATGTATAATATGAACGTTGTAGCCCCACCCGTTGGTCAGAATTGGCCCAAATGGCACGAAAATATCGCACAAAAAGTCAAAAAACGTATATTAAAATCTTTATTTCTCTCGATTCTGGCTAACTTTTTCAACTTTTTCTTCAGAAAGCAATACATCACCATAACCTTAATGTGTATGTGAATATGAAAAGTTGTAGCCCCACCCGTTTGGTCAGAATCGGCCCAAATGGCACGAAAATATCGCACTAAAAATCGAAAAAAATCGTAAAAGTACGATATTCATGAGAAATATTTCTTCGATTGTACCCAAAAACGTGGCAAGTCTAAGTTCAGAGAAAACGAAGGTCGTGTCAAATTTCATCAAGATCGCATATGCCGTTTGCCCGGTAGAGAGCGAACAAACAGACGGAAAAACAAACAAAAAAAAAAAAACACAAAAAAAAAAAACACATCGAGCTAAATTTTTTGGGGGGTCGGTTGAAAGTGAAAGTCTTCGCTTCGCTCATCCAAATATGCATGTTGTAACTTTTAATACATTTTGTATTCACAGTGAAATTAGTGTAGGTGTGTAATTAATCACAAATGTAGTTCATTTGCATCTTGAATGATTGTTACATTTTTTTCGCAAACGCTTTTTCAGGCGCGTTGTTGGATGAGCGTAAAAAGAAAAAGACGTAAAATTGCGATTTTTACTAGAAATAATTTTTTGATTACACTCAAGTTTCACACGAATATATTAATTCATAAAATTAATGTTTTTTGAAAAAATAATTACAATCGGATAAAGCATGTAGGTGTTATAAGTCGAAGAAATATTTAAAATCGGGAAAAAATCGTAAAATTACGATTATCATAAGAAATAATTTTTCGATTGCGCTCAAATTTCACACGAATATATTAATTCATAAATTTAAGGTTCTGTGAAAAAATCATTATAATCAAAACATGTAGGTGTTATACAAAGAAATTTAAAAATTGAAAAAAAAATCGTAAAGTTGCGATTTTATTAGAAATGTTTTTTTGATTACGCTCAAATTTCACACGAATATATATATATATATTCATAAAATAAAGGTTCTGTGAAAAAATCATTACAATCAGATAAAGCATGTAGGTGTTACAAGTCGAAGAAATTTTTAAAAAATCGTAAAAAATAGTAAAATTGCAATTTATATGAGAAATAATTTTTTGATTGCGCTCACAAACGTGGCAGTTCTAAGTTCAGAGATTTCGAAGGCCTTTATAAAATTTCATTGCAAGTGGAGTATTGGTTTAGCCGTAATCGTGTTAATAAACACACAATAATACAAACAGAAAAAAAGAAAAGTAATATATTCCGGATTTTATTCTCCAGTGTAGTGAAATGGAATCTTTTTTTTTTCTTCTTCTTTCTTTCTTTCTTTCTTTCTTTCTTTCTTTCTTTCTTTCTTTCTTTTTTTTGTATTTTTGTGTGTCTGTGAACACGATTCCGGATAAACCGATACTCCGATTGCGATGAAATTTTATGGAGACCTTCGAAATCTCTGAACTTAGAACTGCACCGTACGAAAAATTGATCAAAAAATTATTTCTCTTGAAAATCGCAATTTTACGATTTTTTTCGTTTTTCTTATTTGTTTTTGTTTGTATTTTTGTGTGTTTGTTAACACGATTCCGGCTAAACCGATACTCCAATTGTGATGAAATTTTCTGGAGACCTTTGAAATCTTTGAACTTAGAACTGCCACCTTTTTGAGCGCAATCGAAAAATTATTTCTTATGAAAATCGCAATTTTACGATTTTTTTTCGTTTTTCTTGTTTTTTCTGTTTGTATTTTTGTGTGTTTGTTAACACGATTCTGGCTAAACCGATACTCCAATTGCGATTAAATTTTCTGGAGACCTTCGAAATCTTTAAACTTAGACCTGGCACGTTTTTGGGTACAATCAAAGAAATATTTCTCATGAATATTGTACTTTCACGATTTTTTTTTAAATTTTAGTGCGAAATTTTCGTGACATTTGGGCCGATTCTGACCAAACGGGTGGGGTTACAACGTTCACATTTCACATGGACATTAAGGTAATGGTTATGTATTGCTTTTTGAAAGAAAAAGTTAGCCAGAATCCAAAGAAATAAAGGTTTTAATATGAGTTTTTTTGAGGTTTACAATAACAATTAACAATATTACAAAGGTGAAACAATTTTAGAGTAGGTCTGGTTTAAGATCATGATGTTTTTGGACTATACACTACTCAAAATAAAACAAAGATTACGATATTTCAAAGGTTAATCAACCTCCTTCATCAGGTCACCTATTAATAATCACCTACTACCCTAAGAAGTATATTAACAGTTACTAAACCCAAGAACGAATCCCAATTGTCCAAGAATGCTGTTTACTCAATACCGTGTCAATGTGGTGCCGCGTACATTGGAGAGACAAAGAGACCTCTTGAGGTGAGGTTGAAGGAGCATAAGAACAACGTCACGCAGCATAAAGTATGTTCCTCTAGATTAGCAGAGCATGTTTATGAAAATCACCATTATGTGGATTGGAACAACTCATCCATTATCCTTCATGAAGCCAATCCACATAAACGTAAACTTAAAGAGGCTGCATTGATGTCTGTTAGTAATAATGTGATAAGTGCACCTAGCATTGATTTTCCTGGAATTTGGAAAGTTTTTTTGTAACTAATAAGCCATAATGTTTCTTCTTCTTGTTTGTTTTGTAAATTTTATAATTTCTTTTATGTTACAACAACAACTACAACCACATTTATTATTATTATTCTTTGGTGGATTGGTGTAATTTGATTTGTTTAGTTGGCATTGTTTATTTGTTTTAAAGCCCATTCTGTTGTCTTGTTTCAACTGTCATTAAAAACCTGATGAAGGAGGTTGATTAACCTTTGAAATATCGTAATCTTTGTTTTATTTTGAGTAGTGTATAGTCCAAAAACATCATGATCTTAACAATTAACAAGTAACAATAGAAACTTGACAACAATCACCTACAATGCATTCAAAAAGCACTTGCAAAGGAAAAATGGTCCTACAAAAACTAAAAACTTACAAAAACGCTCATCCATCAACGCGGCGGGACTAAAGCGTTTTCCTAGTATAACATCTAATTGATTTAAAATGTAATCTCTCTCGAGATCATTTTAATGATCAAGCACAAATGTTATTAGGGCTAGGCTATGACATAATTCAGTAGTAAGTGGTATTACATGAAAATGTTGATACAAACATTATAGTGACATATTTTTTTATTATTTGTGCCAAAAAAAGTTCAGAACTTCCAAAAAGAACATAAATTTGTGACAGAGGTTCGGTTAGTATTATGGGTATTCCGGGTTGGTTAAGGTAACGCGGGTACATTAACTTGGCTCAACCACCAATGAAATTATGACGTACGATATGCTGTGAATTTTGCACACTTTTTGCACAATTTTGCACAACCAACTTCGATTTTTGCACAAGGAACACAAAAAAGTTACGGCAACTTCATTTTGGCTGAGCCAAGTTAATGCTAGAACATCCAAAATGGGTTTTCATGTCAAAACCTTTTTCATATTTTTGCACACTTTTTGCACAATTTTGCACAACCAATTTTGGTTTTGTCACAAGCAACACAAAAAAGTTTCGACAACTTCATTTTTGGCTGAGCCAAGTTAATGGTTTTCGTAAAATCACGAATTTTATGTGCAAACTTATATCCCATTTTTGCTCACTTTTTGCACAATTTTGCACAAAAAGTTTCGAGTTTGCATAAGCAACACAAAAAACTTACAACTTTATTTTGGCTGAGCCAAGTTAATGATTTTCGTAAAATAACGAATTTTATGTGCATATTTTTACTATATTTTTGCACACTTTGAGCACAATTTTGCACAACCAATAATGATGTTTCCATTAGCAGCACAAAAAAAATATGTCAACTTCATTTTGGCTGAGCCAAATGAATGGTTTTCGTAAAATAACGAATTAAATGTGTAAAAATTCTTATTTGGTTCATGCAATACAAAAATTGTCTCAGCGTTATTTTGGTTCGATTGACCAAAATGGATTTTCATGTTTAAATCAATGCCAAATTTTTGCACTCTTTTTGCATAATTTTGCACAACTAATTTTGATTTTAATCACAATCAAGACAAATAAATTTGCATCTATTTCGTTTTAGCGAGTCAAGTTGATAAAATAAAATAAAATTTAATTTTTGAAATTCCAAATTAGAATATCGAATTTTATGTCAAAACTTATGCCAAGTTAACACAACTATATACGACTTTTGCACAAGCAACAGACAAAACTAATAGCTACTTCATTATGGCCAAAAAATTAAGGTATTATTTACTACAATTCAGAAATTAAAAAAGTCCGCCCCAAACGGGAATCGAACCACGGACCTCCCGCATTCCAGACAGGCGTCTTAACCACTAGACCATCTTAAAGACTTTTTTAATTTCTGAATTGTAGTAAATAATATCAATTACACCTACGGGAGTGTTTCCCGACTAAACAAATCGAGAAAAAAAATGAAGGGGCTATGCATAAATAACTGGTTAAATATTTAAAGAACTAAATTTGAATTTTGTGTCGAAACTTATGCATATTTATTCCAACTTTTTGACAATTGTGCATTATACTTATTTTGATATTAGCGGAAGCTCAGAAAATAAACTAGTAGCTATTTAAATTTGGCCAGTTTAGTTGATTTTAAAATGAAGTTTAATTGAAAAAAAATCGAACTTTGTATCAAAACGTATGCATTATTTTTGCACTCTTATTGCACATTTATTTATTTTGATTTTTGTACAAGGTACAGATCACGATCCTGATGTATCACTTTATTTAGTTACCTTGTGTATGACCATCTAAGTTAATATCTTTTAGTTAATAATTATGTATGATATGAATAAGAGTAAATTTCACAATGTGATATTTGTAAAACGACATGTTGAAGTGGGCAACAAGAAGAATGAAGGCAGTGGCTACAACCTCTGATATTGAAGTTTAGAAAACGTAATCATGAAAAGGTTAGCCACTATCTGACATTGTTTACGAAATTTTTAGCTTTTACCAACTTGTTTATTTTCTTTTTCAACTGCAAAATTACTTGTAAGTCCACTGATGCGTTTTTTTATTCACAACAAATTAGACTATACCCTGACGCATGAAATCTTAAGAAGCAAAACGGTATCTTTTCAGTATTACAATGGTGAAACAATTTTAGAGAAGGTCAGGTTTAAGATCATGATGTTTTTAGGACTATACACTATATACTATATTTATATTTTTTTATATTTACTATATATACTATATTTCAAAGGTTAATCAACTCCTTCATCAGGTTTTTAATGACAGTTGAAACAAGTTGAAATATTGTAATCTTTGATATATTTTGAGTAGTGTATAGTCCTAAAAACATCATGATCTTAACTTTTCAGTAATTGGGTTACATTGAAATGTATTGTAAAGACTGACCTTCTGCCAATTCATTTTTAAGTAGCCATATGATCCTACTTTTCTTTAGCTTTCTAACCATTGCGTTATAATTTGACAACCGTGCGTGGGTGTATACGGGGAGTATACGGCTTGGATGTGATTTTAACAAGTTTTTGTTTGCGTGCGATCACAAAAAAATCATAGCAAGAGGTGAATCGCTATGTTGATCGGTGCCCGCGTTTGTTATTGAAAAAAAAAATTATAATTATAAAAAAAAAAAAAAAAAATTGTATTTAGAGTCTACTCACTCAGGTATATAACTGATTTTCCGTGGGGTGAACATTGAATTTGGTTCATGGCCAAGATTTTTTTTTTTATGATTTCAGGTTTAAAAATTTTACTTTTTTACCACAAAAATCGTTGGCTTGGCGCTCGTCAACAGGCGAAATGATCTTACTTATTATCAAAGCGAAACTAGGGAGAAAGAATAAAAAGCTTGGCTCAACTTCTATATCTCACAGCATTCACAGCCGAAGACTTTTGAAGGAGAGCTTGGCTGCCTTTTTTTTTTTTTTTTTTTTTTTTTACAAATTTTTGTATTTGGTTGGATACAAATATACAGCAACAAGAAACACAAGTAAAAGGCATTACAATACAAAAACAAAATGTTTTATTTTTGTACATTCATATTATAGACGTAATATCAAGAAAAGTAAACAATGCCGAGGTTCAATATTACAATAGCATTATTCCACCCAACAAGTAATTTAAAAAATATGAATTTACATCAACAAGAAACACAAGGTAAAAGGCATTACAATACAACAACAAAAGGCTCTTTATTTTTGTACATTCATAATATGGTAGACGTAATATCAAGAAAAGCGAACAATGCCGAGGTTAAATATTACTAGGAAACGCTCAGTTGGACGCGTTGATAAGCGAGCACGTGCTATAGCTAGACCCACATTGCACATTTTATAAATTTAAAAATTTACGACGTTCGCGTTTCCAGTATTATTTATTATTGCCAAGGTATTTGGGTAACCCGTGTTTAAATCTTTACTTTAAAATCAACCGCCATCTAGAGGACCTGACCTCCTTGGGAAAACAATTTAAACTCTTTGGTGACAAATAATAGACTGCTTCCTCGAAAGTATTTTGATTACTTCTAGTGGCAGTGCATTAGAAACTTCGCGCGTCTTTTCGTTGCCATGGCAACGTTACTTTTTTATAATGTAATTTCCATTTACACTACTAATCGGATCAAAATAAAATGAACATATTCGTGACCGGACGGACATTCTAAATGATTTGGCTATCTCAGATTTTGTCGCCGTTGAGTTTGAAAAAAAACTTTCGATAACTTTAATGTAACTTTTTAACTTTTGAACGATTTTGCCACAATACTGATGGCATTCAATCGAGAACAAAGCTTGCGGATGGTGAAAATTTCAACTCGATCCGAGCCTCCGTTTTGACCGCTATCATGAGCCAAAAAAGCTGCACGACTTTCCGTTGCCATGGTAACCGTACTTTGTTATAATGTAATTTCCATCTACACTACTTATCGGATCAAAATAAAATTAACATATTCGTGACCGGACGGACATTCTAAATGATTTTGGGCCCTCTCAGATTTTGTCGCCGTGAAGTTTTTAAAAAAAAACTTTCGGTTAACTTTAATGTAACTTTTAACTTTTTGAACGATTTTGCCACAAAACTAATGGCATTCAATCGAGAACAAAGCTTGAGGATGGTGAAATTTCAACTTGATCCGAGCCTCCGTTCGAACGTTATCGCGAGACATACAAACAAAAAAAAAAACAAACAAACAAACAAAAAAAAAAAACAAAACCAGTGACTATTTTTTCCGGCAGAGTCAAATGGAAACGCTCGCTTCGCTCGCTTAAATAATTATGTAACTAGGAAACGCTCAGGTGGACGCGTTGATAAGCGAGCACGTGCTATAGCTAGACCCACATTGCACATTTTTTTTTTTAATTTGCGACGTTTGCAGTCCACGGGGCCATGTTTCCCATATTATTTATTATTGGCAAAGGGATTTGGGTAAACCTTTAATTTGCGGATAAAATCCACCGCCATCTGGAGGACCTGGACATTATTTCTTTGGGAAAACTATTTTAACTCTTTGGTAATAACAAATAATACACTGCTTCCTCGATAGTATTTTGATTACTTCAAGGTGGCAGTGCATAGTGACCAGAATTCTCGTGCGACTTTTCGTTGCCATGGTAACGTTACTTTTGTTAAAATGTAATTTCCATCTAAACTACTTATCAGATCAAAATAAAATTAACATATTCGTGACCGGACGGACATTCTAAATGATTTGGCCACCTCAGATTTTGTCGCTGTTTAGTTTTAAAAAAAACTTTCAGTTAACTTTAATGTAACTTTTTAACTTTTTAAACGATTTTGCCACAAAACTAATGGCATTCAATCGAGGACGAAGCTTGCGGATGGTCAAAATTTCAACTCGATCCGAGCCTCCGTTCGAAAGTTATGGCGAGACATACAAACAAACAAAACAAAAACAAAACAAAAAAAACAAAACCAGTGACTAATTTTTCCGGCAGAGTCAAATGAAAACGCTCGCTTCGCTCTCTTAATAAACCTGAAACATATTAATACACTAGGAAACGCTCTGTTGGACGCGTTTGATAAGCGAGCACGTGCTATAGCTAGACCCACATTGCACATTTTTATAAATTTTCAATTTACGACGTTCGCGTTTCCAGTATTATTATTTATTGCCAAGGTAGTTGGGTAAACCCCGTATGTAAATCTTTACTTTGTGGATAAAATCCACCGCCATCTAGAGGACCTTGACTCATTGGGAAAAATATTTAAACTCTTTGGTGCCAAATAATAGACTGCTTTCCTCGAAAGTATTTTGATTACTTCTAGGTGGCAGTGCATTTGAACTTCGCGCGTCTTTTCGTTGCCATGGCAACGTTACTTTTGTTATAATGTAATTTCCATCTACACTACTTATCGGATCAAACTAAAATTAACATATTCGTGACCGGACGGACATTCTAAATGATTTGGCTATCTCAGATTTTGTCGCCGGTTAGTTTGAAAAAAAAAATTCGATTAACTTTAATGTAACTTTTTAACTTTTTGAACGATTTTGCCACAAAACTAATGGCATTCAATCGAGAACAAAGCTTGCGGATGGTCAAAATTTCAACTCGATCCGAGCCTCCGTTCGAACGTTATGGCGAGACATACAAAACAAAAAAAAAAACAAACAAAAAAAAAAAAAAAACAAAAAAAAACAAATCGAGTGACAAATTTTTCCGGCAGAGTCAAATGGAAACGCTCGCTTCGCTCGCTTAAAAAAAATATAAATTTCCAACAACAAGAAACACAAGTAAAAGGCATTACAATACAACAACAAAAGGCTCTTTATTTTTGTACATTTATATTATGATAGACGTAATATCAAGAAACGTAGACAATGCCGAGGTTCAATATTACAAGTTCATTATTCCACCTAACAAGTAGGCCTAATTAAAAAAATATAAATTTACAGCAACAAGAAACACAAGTAAGAGGCATTACAATACAACAACAAAATGTTTTATTTTTGTACATCGATATGATAGACGTAATTTCAAAGAAAGTGAACAATGCCGTGGTTCAATATTACACTATCATTATTCCACCTAACAAGTAATTAAAAAAATATAAATTCACAGCAACAAGAAACACAAGTAAAAAGCATTACAATACAACAACAAAGGCTCTTTATTTTTGTACATTCATATGATAGACGTTATATCAAGAAAAGTGAACAATGCCGAGGTTCAATATTTCAACATCATTATTCAACCTAACAAGTAATTAAAGAAATATAGATTTACAACAACAAGAAACACAAGTAAAAGGCATTACAATACAACAACAAAAGGCACTTTATATTTGTCCATTCATATGATAGACGTAATAACAAGGAAAGTGAACTATGCCGAGGTTCAATATTACAATATCATTATTCCACCTAACAAGTAATGAAAAAAATATAAATTATAAATAAAATAAAAAAATAAAAAAATAAAAAATTATAAATAAATAAGAAACACAAGTAAATGGCATTACAATACAACAACAAAAGGCTCTTTATATTTGTACATTCATATGATAGACGTAATATCAAAGAAAGTAAACAATGCCCAGGTTCAATATTACAATATCATTATTCCACCTAACAAGTTATTTAAAAATATAAATTTACAGTAACAAGAAACACAAGTAAAAGGCATTACAATACAACAACAAAATGTTTTATTTTTGTGTACGCAATGAAGACGAATATCAAGAAGTAAACAATAGTTCAATA